>OY979716.1:91544786-92243119 GCA_963855995.1 Muricea muricata | reverse complement strand
ATTTACTGTGTGTTATTTCAGTGGGGTCACTTAAGGTTCATCATTCATGCACATCCTATTCATTGGATAGTTTTACAATGCAGAGGTAAAATTAATGCTAACTGTATATGAGTCAGCAAACATTGTGTGGGCCAATGTCACAAGTACATGACAAGAATTTGTACTCCTAGAATTTTACTGTTTAATTCAGGGCCTTGGCCAGAGTTTAAAACTTGCTCCCACATCCAAATGTTACATTTCAGTAATTACATCTTGAAATTTTCATGCCAGAAAAAAGTCTCTCATGCTGGAAAGACTTGTTTAATTGACATCACAAATTAAGCATGTTATTGGAATGGCTTTGTCATCACTTGCAGCACGTGTACATCTCATTCATGATGCCTTACATAAGTACCATCAAACACACTTTACACCAGGTCCATTACCTGCTAGCAGTTTTGGGCAAGTAATCATGACAATCGGGTATCCAAAAGCCATCTTTATAAGTGGCCAGATCTAAATTTTAAAATTGCTGTTAAAATACAGTTGGATGGCTGGCTTGGTAAAACTGTGGTTTGATCCAAATACAAATTCTTTTCAATTCGATCCTTACCATTATAAATAGACGTCAGAAGTTCTTATGTCACGCCAGAGTTAAACAATGAATTGCAATGCAATGTGGGAAACATGTGGGAAGAATTACCTGGTATTTGTATGCAATGAAAACCGCGTGACGTAAGCACTTCTAAGGTCTATTGCAAATTGACAAAAAGGATTCGCATTTGCTTTTGACTGTTACCTTTTATATCAGGGATTGCTAATTTCTCAATAAAGTAATTTGGCACAAATATTGCAATGGCACATGTATATATGTTAATATAGATTTTATTTTTCACCAACTGGAATAAGTACAATTTATAAATAGATTGTTATTGTGAGTTCTGTAAGAACCAGCTCTTTGGGCAGAATGCAATTGAGCCTTAGGCTACTTTGCTCGAAATCTTGTTTTTTATCATTTTGTGTGTGGTAGGGAAGGAACCTATACATTTTGGGTGCAAAATTTTTTTGCAATTTAACTTTTTGTAAACGTTTCCAGAATGGCGTACAAGCAGCCACGAAAGATACAGGAAGTGATGTAGGAAGAACAAAAAAAACTATGGAGAGTCAAAGACGAAAGAAGTGTATTATGGGAGATTTGTTAAGTTGTGGTATCACATGATTTGGATCCTTGATAATATATTTATATAACAGTGTGATCACATGACTTTACACAGGTACATAACAGTTGACAAGTTATTTCAAGTAACAGTTGACATTAAATTCTTACTTGACCTAGAGATTGCTTAGTAACATTAAAATTATTTCAAATGAACTTTCCAGGCCAATGATGATGTGTCTGATGTGTCCACATCACAAAAACCTGAAGTACAAACTAAGTAAGTATCTCTGTTAAAATGTCTTTCATTACGTCGAAATGCTGCCTACTCATGATCTGTAGGGCTAAACCAAAACCAGTAATTCTGTAGCAGACTTGTTTTGTTTTTCCTCACATGATTGCGAGCAGTAAAGTATGTTTACTTACTAGTCTTCTAATACTCGATGTCTTGTTTCGGACTCGGTGTTTGTATGTTTGACTCGATGTTTTTGAATTGTACTGGTGTTTCATAACGATTTCAAATGATGTATGAAGGATATTGTGTTGCCTAACAATAAACGTTTGGTGAATGGTATTTTGTAATAGCTAAGTTGTTTACCATTTTCTTTTCAGATTTTCTGATGAGGAGCTACTTAAAGCCTGCGATGGAAGAACAGCTCGTAAGTAAGAACACTATTTTATTTTTGAATCTTTATACCTGAGCATAGAAAACACAAAGAAGAGGAATGTTTTTTTGGCTTTCCTTCGTTTTTGTGTCCCTAAAGCTCATTTGAAATCAAGCGTCTGTCATAGCAACGGAAAAGTCTCAAGGGGTGAATACGTGAGCGTTTTAAGCTCGAGCTGAATTTGAGCCCGGTGTTTTATTTTTCCCTAATAAGTTTCATTTATTGCCGTCCTTGCTTTGGCGTTTGTCTTTGGCCAGGACGCGAGCTTTTTCCTTCCTTTCTGTGTCTTGTCCACTATGGTATACAATAAAAGAGGGAACTAATTACGAAGATTTTAAACAATATATGACAAAGCATATGATAATCAACGATAATGAGCGTGGGCAAGTCCTCGAATATAATGAAGAGAGCCATTAGCGGCCTCGTTGTTTGCAGATTAGGAACGCGGACAGTCCAAGCACTCGCACCGAATCTTGCTGCAAATCTGTGTACAAAAAGTCGTCTTCTATAGCGGTTTTCTCCAGGTATCGTGGCTGAGTTACATTTAGACCAGCCAAACTCATATTTAAGCTTGATGACGTTATCAAAGTTATTTCAACGACTCAGTTAAACTCACAATATATGTATAAAAAGATTACTACACGGTGGGATATAAATATTGACCAAGACCTTAAAGTAACCATGGAGTGCATATTCAACGTCTAATGTAGTCGGGATAAAGAAAATGCGATTAGCTAGGGTAAATAGTGCTAAAATTTATTCTTGTCGGTAAAGTTGTTATGAAACCGTCTTTTATACTTTGCAATGTCTAACAAGCACAGGTTGCGTGCTTGATTGTAAGCTAATTCATTCATTCAATGCTAATCACTTTTCTTATGAAGTTTTCATATGCAGTTGTGCGCGTCTTTTTGACCATTAATAGTGTGTGTATAGGCGTGATGTTAAACTACAGTATGGTGGGGTTGGGGAAAAATATTCTGCTCAGACCATGAGCATTTATTATCTGGACGTTTATGACTATATTATCAAGTAAATGTTAATGCGTCGAAGTTTTTTTTTATGCTTACACTATACATATTTTTATAAGGTCTGCCCGCCATGGTCATAAGCTTAGTGGAAAGTTAAAGAGGATTGCTCAGCAAGAAGATCAAAGGTGAGTATCGCGTTTTTCTAAGCACATCAGATTCTGTTTGAATTCAAAACAACACCAGTTCCGAGATCATTCCGAGTCTGACGTGTAGACCTATGTCTTCTTATCACACAGAACATGGTCGCTAACGAAACAATGTTTTAACTTAATTTCAGAACCATCCTCAGGGATACGAAAAACTAGATTCGTGTTAACCTGACACTGCATAGAACAACGAAAAATTTGTTGTCTCGAGCGGGATTCGAACTCGCATCTTTGACTGTTAAGTTGCATGTATGAATTCAGATCACTTTACCTACATACGTTGATTCATATCATTTGCAGGTCTTCTGAAAAGACAAAACTTAAAAGAAAGAAGTGTTCAAGCGATTCGACGATGACACTGGCCATAGTTTCCTTTCAAAAAATTGTCCCAGTGAAAAAAACAACTTAGAAACCAGACACTTTGGGAAGCGAGAGAATTACATTAAGCAGTTCAAACGGAAAACAATGCTACGGTACGGTGGAAAATCCATGCATATTTTGGGGCGATATTCGTATGGGACGTGAGGATTGGGCAGTTAAATGTCACGAATGTGAAGGAAAATCGCTTAAACGAAAGAAATATAAAAAGAAGGTAAAAAAGACTGCCAAAAAACCAAAGTGCAATGAGGACAGTGCACAAGAAAATGTGAAAGGACATTTACCAGACAAGCAGGAGAACCGAAGTAAAAATGAATTGGATCTATGCGATGCTAATTTAACAGAGGAAACATATTTGGGAAAGAAGAATGTTAAAAGGGAGCGAACCAAAAAGAAGAAGAAAAAGGCGAAGAAGTAATTCCACAACAAAACTTGAAAGCTGGAACAAGGAGCGATAATGAAACAGCCTGCAAATGGATGTACTGTATCGGGTTCCGAGGTGGGGTAAGTGGAATGCTTGATAGTCTGATAATGCACATATGTATCAAATTTTGCAATTGCCTTAATCTAACCAAACCAAACCGACTTGACCGAACTATTTTATGTACAATGAAATGCGCGTGCAGCAGTATTTTATCACGTTAAATATTGGGCTATCTGACGGATGGTGATTTTTTCAACATTTGGATATAAAAGATAAAGAGGATGTTCAATTTATGAGGTAAAAGTAATGTTTAGTCTTATCAGACCGCTGTTAACGAGTTATTTTTTAAAATAACTTGATTGCCATGCGATAGATAGTGGCATCCAGCCTCGGTACAAGTCTTAGCTTTTGTTGGGCAAATGATATTTCACCGTCCACTTATGTAAATTATTTCAAAACACTTCTCAAATCGTTTTGAATCACTTTTAACGAGCGTTTCGTAGATACAACGCGACAAATTATGTTTTGTATTGATTCAAACACGACCAGCACAGATGTTCATTCATATTCTTTACAGAAAGAATGCTAATTAGCGTGAATTTCTCTTGGCTAGTCCTTACAGAAAGAATACTAATTAGCGTGACTTTCTCATTGCTATTCTTTACAGAAAGAATACCAATTGCAGTGCATCTGGTATAACGAGTATAGACTAAAACGAATCTCCTAATGTTTAGTGGTTGATATACTTTGCAAAAAGCTTAGGAATTATTAGCAAGAGTTTAAATGTTTGTCGAGCGAGGTGTGCCGTAAAGAGTACTTACATATTTTTGAGTCTGTGTTTAGAGTATAAATTTTCAGATTAGTAGAAGCATATATGCAAAAAGTAAAATTATTTGCAGAACTGGGGTTAGATAACTACGATTAGAGAAAAAACTACTCGAAACAAGTTCATATATCGACAATGCGGATGCTTCTTCTAGCAATGCTTCAAGAAGGTGACTGTTCAGCTAATTGTACAGCTCTACGCGTTGCGTCGTCAGAGCCATTCATGCACATAACCAAACTCTTCTTAGGCTGCAAATGGTATATTTTTTTACTTTGGGCAAAATCCTAGTTGTAATTTCTTTTGTCCGCAGAATGATTGTACTTATTTTGAAAATGGTAAAACCATTTCCCTTGTGTTAAACAAACATTAGTTATGGAATAAACAACTGAGACCTCTGTTAGATATCGTATTCTTTTCATTTATTAATTCTTTTCTTGAAATATACTTTCATCGTGTAGAATGGGAAAATAGAAATAGAATAAGTATGCGATATACAAGACAGTTATAAAATTTTAGAAATTCTTTGTACGTACTTTAACCTATCCAACCAGAAATTATGGTCCGACAAAGTCACCTCCATTTCTTCGTCCTCTTTTCTATTAATGCATGTAAAATGGATTAGAGCTTTAAAACTAATAAATTTATAACACTGTAAGGTTTGAATAATAGCAAAATGATATGTGTTTTTCACTTACTTGCGCTTAGGGCAGTAGAATAGTGGCAGCTATAAAACACTTAGTCAGCATTTTCTGATAATTTGCATTGGGTGTTGTAAAGCTATTATGTCCGAGTCATGTTGATTGTTCTATATATTATTTCTTTGTGGACGATGAACGTCTTTTTTTGCTCCTTTTCTTTGTTATCAGTGAAACTAGTATGCACTACAACAAATATTATTTAATAAAAATAGATAGGGTAATAAAAAAATGAGACATGTGTAGGCTATAAAAATTGCGGAATTTTTGTATCCTTAAGTACGCATTAGATCTAGCCTGAAATCCCGGTCCTTCAACTGGCTGTCCAATTCCGGATCTTCTGATCTGTCAACGAAAAGTATAATTGATTGATTTTAGGGCTTTTTACTCTTTTTGTATGAAACTAGTATGGGCTACGACTTTCTTAAATTAGGTAGTAAACAACTGAGACATGTGTAAGATATATTAAATTTGTATTTTTCATTTTTACAATTTGAGACATTGTATGAAGCAGCGCTTTATAAAAACAAAGAAGGAAAAAACCGAATTAATATACGTTGTGTGTTATACAAATGCAGAATTTTTGTATCCTAACCCCATTAATTCTAGCCTGAGATGCCGGTCCTTCAACCGGCTGTCCAATTCCAGATCTTCTGATCTGTCAATGAAAAGTATAATTGATTTATTTTAGGGCTTTAAAAATTGAAAAATTGTTTGTCATCTAAGGATTAAATTATTTCAATATGATAAGATTTTACATACTTGCATCTGGGGCACACGAATTTTTCGGTACCCAAAATAAATGTTTCAACATTCCCAAAGCTCAGTGCAAGATGACACGTTTTACAATGACTATAAACTTTAAAAAAATTAAAAAGAGTGGAAAAGTTATTGTCAAGCATGGTTAACCATCTGAGTAGAATACCTGCAGCTATAGAATACTTAGTCAGCATTTTTTGAGGTGTTCTTACCCCTAGACTTTAGTTTTAAGGTCAACCCTGTGAGACAGGTGCGCGCGCATGTTGACTGGAAATACGTGTAAAACCTATTTTGACTGGTTTGAGCTATTGCTTTTGGAGGAAAGACGTCATATTTCTTGGCTTTTGACGAGAGAAATCATACAGTTGTTGTTAAAAGCAAACTTGTGGTACATTTACTGAAAGTTTGTATTCCGTGTGGTAAAGCGATTATGTCCAAGTCATATTGATTGTTCTTTATTATTTCCATGTGATCGGTGAAAGCCTTTTCTTAATTCTTTCTCTTTGTTGTCAGTGAAACTAGAATGAACTACGATTAATATTAGATTGTGTAATAAACAACTGAGACAGGTGTAAGATTTGTTAAATTTTATTTTCAATTTTGGACATCTTGATGTCTGACGAACATTAGTACTCTATAACAAAAATAAGCAAAAGACAGAACGAATTGATATATGATGTATGAAAGTTTTAAAAAAATGCAGAATTTTCGTATTCTAACCTTAAAAAATCTAACCAGAAATTCTGGTCTTTCAGGCGATCATCTAACTCTGCATCTTCAGTGCTGTCAATGAAAAACCAGAATTGAATCATTTTAGGACTTAAAAATTGAGAAAAATTCTGTAATCTAAGGATTAAATGATTGCAACGTGATAAGAGTTTACATATTTGCACCTTGGGCACACGAATTTCTCTGTACCCAAAAATTAATGTAGTTTTCTAGATCCTCAAAGGTTAGGTCAAGTTGGCATGTTTTACATTTGCTATAAACTGTAAAGTAATGAAAAAAAGTGGGAAAATTATTGTCATGTAGGGTTAACATCTGGTAGAAATCTGAGTGCGTACTTGCCAATTTGTTTCATCTTTTAGTATTTTATTTTTTACTAAGGAACGCTTAGAAAAATGAGAAAATGTTTATAATCTAAGGATTAAATGATAGCAACATGATAAGATTTTACATACTTGCACCTAGTCATACTCATGTATGGTTAACTATCTAGTAGAAATCTGAGTGTATATTTACCAGTTGGTTCCATCTTTTTAGCTATTTACGTTTTTTCATTCGCGAAGGCTTCTAACGTTTTTGACGCTCGATGTGTTTAAATCATAATGATTTTAGCCCAATATTTATGCAGCGAAGGACAGCATTGTTTGAGGCAAACTTGTGGTACATTGACTTAAAATTTGTATTCAGTGTTGTAAAGCGATTATGTCCGAGTGAGGTTGATTGTTCTATATTATTTCCCTGTGAACGATGAAATCATTTTCTTAATTCTTTCCCTTTGTTATCAGTGAAACTAGTATGGACTACGATTAATATTAGATTGGGTAATAAAAAACTGAGACGTGTGTAAGATATATTAAATTTTATTTTTAATTTTCACGATTTTGAGGCATGGTGAACAGCAGTACTCTATAAAAGAAAAGAAAAAAACGAATTAATACGTTGTGTGTTATGAAATTATACAATTTTTTATTCCTTAAAAAGTCTAACCAGAAATTCTGATCCTTAAGCCGTTTGTCCATCTCTGGATCTTCAGCGCTGTCAATAAAAAAGCAGAATTGAATCATTTTAGGAAATTGAGAAAATGTGTATAATCTTAGGATTAAATGATAGCAACATGATAAGATTAAACATACTTGAATTTTGGGCACACGAATTTCTCCGTGACCAAAATGTAACTTTGTAGATTCTCTATTGTCAAGTTAAGATAACAACTTTTACATTTGCTATAGACTGCAAAGTAATGAAAAAAGATAAAGTGGAGAAATTATTGTCATGTATGGTTAACTACCTAGTAGAAATCTGAGTGTGTACTTACCAATTGGTTCCATCTTTTTATGTATTTACGTTTTTTGCCTTCGCGAAAGCTTCTGACGTTCTTGACGTTCAATGTGTTTGATTCGTAATGATTTTAGCCCAATATTTATGTAGCGAAGAAACGATGAACGCCTTTTTTTAACTCTTTCTGTTTGTTATCAGTAAAACTAGTATGGGCTACGACTTTATTAGATTAGGTATTAAACAACTAAGGCATGTATAAGATATATTAGATTTTTATTTTTAATATTCACAGTTTTGATTATTCATCGTATAAGGCAGTAACAAGTCATTATTGTCTCATTTGTCTCATTTTGCCTCAGCATGTGGTGCAAAATGAGACAGGCAAATAAAATGCTACAAAAATGATCGAAAATAAAAAATTTTTACTCAAATGATTGAACTAAATGTAACAATACATTAAGTATCAGTTTCTTAATATATAAACAAATCACAGGTTGCATTTCAGACGACTTCCATGGATTGACAGTTTTCCTGTTACCATAATGTTCAAACAAGGAGCATTTATCTCACTCCTTGCCTGCAGCAGACCAGAGCACATCACACACATGACATTTGGTATATCTTGCACACGCCCAGTGTCAGATCTTAGGAACATTTTGCAGGCTAGGGTTAGATGACAAAATGTTGATGAAACATCAGAAACCAGTCATAGTCTATTCACTCGTTGGAGGACAGAGGCCAGCAGGGTCTGAAGCATGGTCGATCGAAGCAGACTTGTTTTTTCTTTCTAGTTCATCACTAGTGGAACAAACTTAACACCACTGTCATATTTCACTGAATACAAATTGAATAATATTATGGTTGTTCGACCATGTCTACCACTGGTCGCTAACAAGAGACATGCCGCTTTATAACATTTTCGAGACTGTAACTATCACTGACATATGTACACTTATTAAACTATTTTCACAACATTTGAGTATCTATAAGTTACTCACAGACAGCTTATTTAACACAGTTGCCCCAGTATTATAATACAGTGGACAGGTGTTTTATCATCAGTCACAAGTGATTTTCGAAATGACAGATAAGGGTTGTCCTTTGGGTTGATCGACAAAAAATCATGATCAATGAGTTTGCAGCCAAATTTAAAATTGTTGTTAATATTGCTTATTTTGCAGTAAAGTCATATACTAATGACCATTGGTGCAACATTTCTTGGCAAAATTTCACACAACTTGAATTTGATGATGTGTAACTGCTATCACACAAGAATTTGGTGACCTATTTACATGTTACATGGCAATAAATCCATAAAGAATTGGTGACTTTGCTTTATTGAGACAACATTGATATTGTGCTGTTGTGCAGAATCATTTAGTAAACACAACAACAGATAACGACAAACAAAAAGGTTCACATAAGTATACAAACTTAAAAGGCTGTAGGCTTGTCTCATTTTGCCCCAACTGCCTGAGTGAATTAAAAGTCGTCCACTGCGAAAAATTACAGTCGACATTAACAAAATATACATCTGACATGAAAGGGCGCATGCTAATGCCTCTTAAATAAATAAGGTTTTATTCGATCGTTACGACCTGCGAGAGAAAAGAAGTACTATTTAAAATATAAAATAATAATGTACCTTAATTTAACCAGACAGGATCCAATGTCACTCACAAAATTCAGGATAATTCTCGTCCGAAAATAGCCTTTGATTAGCAATAACTTTCAAAACAAGCCAAGAAGCATCACGAATGAGCCCGCAATTCCTTATTAGGCAAATAGCGGCAGATCACTAGCTATATTCATTTAAGCCAAAGTGTCTCATTTAGCCCCACTGTCTCGTTTTGCCCCGCATTACGCAATTTAGTTGCCAGTCCGGCCGTGTGGGGGCGGTACGCGCGCATGTTGACCGGTAATATGTCACATTGGTCGGAAATATGTCATGTTGATCGGGAAAATGTCATTGCAATAATCATGTTTAACTGTTTTATGTGATTACGTTGTACATTGAGAAATGTGAAAAGTTCATAGGTTTTTATTGTATCGTTAGATCTTTGTATCGATATGGTATGTGTTAGCGCGTTTGCAAGTGATGATTTGTGGCTTTTATCTACTAAAACACCATTTGTTCAATCGTTTTACGTGTTCGAACATTAAGCAGATAATATAAAAGTGCAACTATATAATTATGTAAATTGAGACCTACAGTGTGCTTTTTCAAAGTTCAGAGGCTATCCGAAAATTATTAAACAGTTCACATGAGATTAGTCCACCTATATCCATGGATTCGTGTTCTTACGATAATGAAATATATACAAAGTCAAAGACATGAAATGTGAGATTAACATTTTATTTTTTTTAAGCTTGATTATATTCACTTTACGGAGTGTATGCCATACTTTTGAGGAACCTGTAAAGAAGGAGGGAAAAATGAACAAAGGTGTGTTTAACAGAGCATTTGTCAGTTATATCTTATAACTTTGTACCGTGTGTGCACAAAGGTATTAAAGGAGAAACTTATGAGTTAAATATGTAGACGGTTAGATTGTAAACACTTGCTCATAGCGAGTTTTTTTTTTAACTCTCTCCAAAAGTGATCTTTACACAAGTGCTTAAACAGCACCGGGTCTAGTATTCTGACAATGTTAAAAGAACGCATGCCATTAGTAAAACGACATATGACGACGCATAAGTAGAAGTAAGGTAAAAAATACCTACTTGCATAGGGGGCAGCACCAAATGTTTCTATACACGTGCAACCCTGACAAGTGGGCCTTTTATATATAAGATATATTAAAGATATATTAAATTTGTATTTTTCATTTTCACAATTTTGAGACATAGTATAAAGCAGCGCTTTATAAAAACAAAGAAGGAAAAAACCGAATTAATATACGTTGTGTGTTATACAAATGCAGAATTTTTGTATCCTAACCCCATTACTTTTAGCCTGAGATGCCGGTCCTTCAACCGGCTGTCCAATTCCAGATCTTCTGATCTGTCAATGAAAAGTATAATTGATTTATTTTAGGGCTTTAAAAATTGAAAAATTGTTTGTCATCTAAGGATTAAATTATTTCAATATGATAAGATTTTACATACTTGCATCTGTCGCACACGAATTTTTCGGTACCCAAAATAAATGTTTCAACATTCCCAAAGCTCAGTGCAAGATGACACGTTTTACAATGACTATAAACTATAAAAAAATTAAAAAGAGTGGAAAAGTTATTGTCAAGCATGTTTAGTTTGGAGGTCAACCGTGTGAGACCAGTGCGCACGCATGTTGACCGGAAATAAGTGTAAAACCTATTTTGACTGGTTTGAGCTATTGCTTTAAGAGGAAAGACGTCATATTTCTTGGCTTTTGACGAGAAAAATCATACAGTTGTTGTTAAAAGCAAACTTGTGGTACATTTACTGAAAGTTTGTATTCCGTGTGGTAAAGCGATTATGTCCAAGTCATATTGATTGTTCTTTATTATTTCCATGTGAACGGTGAAAGCCTTTTCTTAATTCTTTCTCTTTGTTATCAGTGAAACTAGAATGAACTACGATTAATATTAGATTGTGTAATAAAAAACTGAGACATGTGTAAGATATATTAAATTTTATTTTCAATTTTGGACATCTTGATCTCTGACGAACATTAGTACTCTATAACAAAAATAAGCAAAAGACAGAACGAATTGATATATGATGTATGAAAGTTTTAAAAAAATGCAGAATTTTCGTATTCTAACCTTAAAAAATCTAACCAGAAATTCTGGTCTTTCAGGCGATCATCTAACTCTGCATCTTCAGTGCTGTCAATGAAAAACCAGAATTGAATCATTTTAGGACTTAAAAATTGAGAAAAATTCTGTAATCTAAGGATTAAATGATTGCAACGTGATAAGAGTTTACATATTTGCACCTTGGGCACACGAATTTCTCTGTACCCAAAATGTAGTTTTCTAGATCCTCAAAGGTTAGGTCAAGTTGGCATGTTTTACATTTGCTATAAACTGTAAAGTAATGAAAAAAAGTGGAAAAATTATTGTCATGTAGGGTTAACATCTGGTAGAAATCTGAGTGCGTACTAGCCAATTTGTTTCATCTTTTAGTATTTTATTTTTTACTAAGGAACGCTTAGAAAAATGAGAAAATGTTTATAATCTAAGGATTAAATGATAGCAACATGATAAGATTTTACATACTTGCACCTAGTCATACTCTCATGTATGGTTAACTATCTAGTAGAAATCTGAGTGTATATTTACCAGTTGGTTCCATCTTTTTAGGTATTTACGTTTTTTCCTTCGCGAAAGCTTGTAACGTTTTTGACGCTCGATGTGTTTAAATCATAATGATTTTAGCCCAATATTTATGTAGCGAAGGATAGCATTGTTTGAAGCAAACTTGTGGTACATTGACTTAAAATTTGTATTCAGTGTTGTAAAGCGATTATGTCCGAGTGAGGTTGATTGTTCTATATTATTTCCCTGTGAACGATGAAATCATTTTCTTAATTCTTTCCCTTTGTTATCAGTGAAACTAGTATGGACTACGATTAATATTAGATTGGGTAATAAAAAACTGAGACGTGTGTAAGATATATTAAATTTTATTTTTAATTTTCACGATTTTGAGGCATGGTGAACAGCAGTACTCTATAAAAGTAAAGAAAAAAACGAATTAATACGTTGTGTGTTATGAAATTGTACAATATTTTATTCTAACCTTGAAAAGTCTAACCAGAAATTCTGATCCTTAAGCCGTTTGTCCATCTCTGGATCTTCAGCGCTGTCAATGAAAAAGCAGAATTGAATCATTTTAGGAAATTGAGAAAATGTGTATAATCTTAGGATTAAATGATAGCAACATGATAAGATTTTACATAATTGCACCTAGGGTACACGAATTTCTCCGTGCTCAAAATGTAGTCTCCCAGATCCTTCGTAGTTGCGAGGAAGTGCGCACGCTAGGATGTGTGCACTATCCCGATACACGCGAGGATGCGTGCACTATCCCGATACGCGCGAGGATATGCGCACTGTCCAGATGCACGCGAGCATGTGCGCACGGCGGTATTCGGAAAAAAACATGTTTTTAGAAAAATGTATTGACAAAATGAAAATTTTAGAAAGTATATATATATATATATATATATATATAGATATAGATATAGATATAGATATAGATATAGATAGAGATATAGATAGAGATATAGATAGAGATATAGATAGAGATATAGATATAGATATAGATAGAGAGATAGAGAGATAAAGAGATAAAGAGATAAAGAGATAGAGAGATAGAGAGATAGAGAGATAGAGAGATAGGTGAATTGGAGCTTTTGTAACTTCAATAGGGAGCTTTTGTAACCTTAATATGGAGCTTTTGTAACTTGTATGGACCTTTTGTAACCTTATGGACCTTTTGTAACCTGGCTTGATATGGAGCTTTTGTAACCTCATATGGACCTTTTGTAACCTTGATGTGGAGCTTTTGTAACCTTTTGTGGAGCTTTTGTAACCTTGTGTGGAGCTTTTGTAACTTGTGCGGGGTTTTTGTAGCTTGGAGTTATAAGTCCCATATAAAGCTTTTTGAACGAGTTTAAAAAAAAAATCATTGATATTTAGGCATAATTTTCTAAAGTGTTTTCAAATTTAATGTACAGAACACGGGCGTCTCAATAGTCAAGCTGGTCTCGTTATTGATTTTCTAGAGTAATGGCATTTAAAGGCGATCTTTCAAAAATTTCAAGTGTACAAAATTTAAGAATGTTAGTGAATTACCTTTCCCGAAATCTAAACGAAGTTCTAAAATTTGGCTTAAATTGCTGTGATTTTTTAGTCAATTTATGTGAAAACTTTGCAAATCTCTCAAAAAAGGGTTTTGGACAGCTCAACTGCCTGTGTTTATTGAAACACATGTGCACTATAAAAAATGTATAATTCACGCCCAATAAAGTGTATATGAAACGCAGTAGTTTTAAAACGTCAAACGACACATTTTAACCGCGCAAACCAATGTTACACGAGCAAAATCCTGAAGCAAATGGTAATACTACTGTCAACCAAGTACAAGTGAAATACAGCAAAACGGTTTCGGTCTAGCGTGCCAACGTATACCCTGTTCCCAGAGGTTTCTCGTATTGGTTTAGTTTCTCTTGGTCAGTTATAAATGTTAATACAGCAAGGGTGCTGCGTCTCTTCGTTTCTGTATTAAATCCGATCAAGAAAAACTAAACCCACAAGAGAAACCCCGGGGGTTAAGGTAACGTAAATCCCGCCCCTTAGAAATAACTGAGGTAATAGAAATCGAAAATTTTGAAAACAACCCAGCGTACGTTGTGAAGGCATGTTGTTGCTGGTCAAACGGAGTCACCTGTAAAGCTCAGTCTACATCAGACAACTTCGATTTCGTCGCAATTGCCTAGGTCACTTTGTGAATTCCCTTGCTGTTGATAGTCTGTAAAAAACTTAGATCCAGCCGTTGAAATATTTCTTCAATTATTGTGACCACTATGCTACAGGTATTCATGCACCATACAATTCAACAGTTGGCCCACCCTGACCATACACGGTGTATTAAAAATCGGCACCCTTCAAATTCAAAGAGCATTACGAGCTGTAGAACTAATAAAATAGCTTGCAGCCCATTTGCGTTTGAGGTGATAACTGTGGACGAAACGCATATTCCAAGAAATATTTTTGCGTTTTCAAATTCATTCGGACACGTGTGGACGAGGCCTTAGTTAAGAAAGCTTCATCTTATGAAGTAAACAATTGACAAGATTATTAATCACGTTTTTAATCAACCCTCAATACTTCAACTATTTACACTACAAAAGTTTTTATGCGTGCAAGGAAGTAATTTTATTTTTCATCCAGGAGCGGTTGTATAAAAAATGTTTAGCTTTTTTTGCCAGTGAATAGGTCAAAAATATAAAACAAAGATGCTAACAAAGATGTTCGCATTTTATTCCAAAATCATTATCTGACTAAGAAAATTTAATGCATTCACTTTCCAATGTTAGTAGAATCATACTAGCATACTAATGCAAAGCTGTAATTTGATTCGCTACTCTACTAGTTACCCCCTGTTTTTAAAAATCTGTAAGAACAATAAAGAAATATGAATGAACTTGGTTTCAAGCTTTTTAATGAATTACCAAACAACCTATTGTCGTTTATTTTCCAACCCATTTCTATACTTCCTTCGTTCATACTTAAACCGATTAAGTAACGTTAAAGCAGACAATTTCTGGATCAAGGCACGCCCATCGCGGCTTGAGGAACATCGTTTTTCGACCACCTTTTTAAATATTGCCGTGCTTTTACAAATCATGTCCTTAAATAGTGTATGAATGGTCGCAACTTCGTCAGCATTAAAAGTACTCGTTCTTTTTGTGGGAGCAATGATGCTGGTTGATGCTTGGTCGTCAATGATTGTAACTTCCTCCGTTTCTTTCTTCAACCTCTTGCTTCCATGTACTTGTACACCTTTCGTTTGGGTAGGTGCATCCATCGAAGGGATCCACCTTTCATCACTTGAATTATCACTGGAAACAACAAGGAAAAAAAATGTTCAGTTACGAATGGAACTTCAAAAGCTGTCTTAATTTCTCAAGTATAATAATCATCAGTTGTTAACTAAAGTTACAAACTTAATGCATTAAGCAACTTTAACTGCAACAGACTACATTATACACACGTGAAATGCCAGAACGTACAGTACTGACATATAAACCTCCATGCAATTAAAATTATTTGCAAGCTTAAATACAAGCTTATAACACAAGTTAAGGTTTGGTTACTTATAATGAATACACAACATGGTATCAGGAGATGGTTTGAGCAGAACAATTTAGTAAACTGGAAGCGAAAACACGCCGCATTTAAGAAGAAATTGATCGTTAAACAAGTAAAACGAACAGGATAGTCACCCAACGCGAGAAGAATTTTACTGTGTCAACGCCACGACAGAGTGGAACTTTCAAAGATAAGCAAACGCTTAAACATTGTTGTAGTGAGTGATTGTTTAGCATGTGTATTTCATGAGCATTCCCAGCATAAAATATGTCAGACGAAGAAGAAACGTTGCCTACACCATTAGCAATACCTTCAGTAGCTATTTACAGTCAAATACCACCGCCATCGCCGATGAATACGAAAAGCAATTTGGCTGATAATTGAGAGTATTTAAAGAAAAGTTGGAAACACTTTACATTAGCTACGGGGCTAGATAAAAAAGATAAAGTTGTAGTGATGGCAACATTATATACTGCACTTGGTAAAGAAGCAAATCAGATAGCTCAGAACTCAGAAGTTACAGATCTACCTGATCCAGATAGTTTAATAGCAGCATCGAAGGCTATTTGTTTAATATGACAGTTCAAACAGAGAGTGAAACTATAGATCAGTATTTGAATCGACTTAGAAAATTGCCAATGACATGGGATTATGGGACTCTGACTAGCCAACTCATTCGTAATAGGTTAGTCGTAGGAATCGGTGATGAATAAGAAGCAGACTACTCAGAGAAAAGACCTTGACACTAGACAGTGCTGTAGATAAAGTCAGAGCAGCTGAAAGATAAAAAATGAATTGAAACAAATAGAGACTGGGTGAAAGTCCAATTCACACCATTAGAGAGAAAGGAATGCACAACAAGGAGAAATTCGAATCCAAGACCACGGTCAAGTGCAAATATTGTGGAAAAAGCCATAAACCGAGAGAATGTCCGTGCTCGTGTGTGGTAATTCTTACGAAGGAGCTGTAGTGGATCATGACAGGCATCTTTTTAGGCTAGCCAACAGATGCCGTGAGTGCAAACTCAAGCTGAACAAGACAAAGTTAAAGTTTAAGCAGCAAAGTACAATGGCCACATATTTACGATTGAAGGCGTGCTACCAGAAGATGATTACGGAGCCACCAGTGTTGCAGTACTGAAACCTGAATAAAGAAGTCACCTTGGAAACCGATGTTAGCGATTACAGACTTGGAGTTGAATTATTACAGAAAGGAAGACCTGTTGCATTCGCCAGTCGTACCCTAAGTCAATCTAAGCAAAGATACTGGCACATTGAAAAAGAATGTCTCGGTCTTGTGTTCGGATGCACAAGGTTTGATCATTTTCTGCACGGAAGAGAAAACATTAAAGCGTTAACAGACTATAAACAATCCTGGCAAAGAGTATTTATACTGCACCAAAAACGTCACAACGCATGATGTTAAGACACGAAAAGTAGAGGCTAAGTAATAAGTAACAATAAGGAAGCCGTATGTACATCAGTGATCATCTTTCAAGGTCTCCATTTCATAAAGGCAACCTTGATTATGTATGGTTGGCCTTGGTGACAAGACACAAACCCCTTTCAATGTCAGAGAATATTAGCATTGCCGTGGTGAATTGTCTGTTCAAGATGGGATAATCTACCGAGGCACAAGAGTTCTGATACCTACAGCAATGCGACCCCTTTTGCTGGAGCAAATACACAGCGGTCACTTGGGAGCAGAAAGATGTATCAGAGCAGCTCATGATTCACTTTATTGGCTAACGATCCAGAACGACGTCAAGTATCAACACGATAACTGTCAAACTTGCCAAGAGAGTAAACCAGAACAAACCAAACAGCCAATGCAAAGTCAGCCTTTTCCAAAACGTAGATGGCAGTACGTTAGTACGAGTTAGTTCACGCTCAAGAAGGACATGTATGTTGTCGTGGTTGATAATCTTACGAAATATTGGGATATCAAAGAGCTGTCAGAAGTAAGTGCGCAAAACGTGGTTTCGCAAACTAAGAAGATCTCTTCAAGGCATGGAGTACCAGAGTTTGTTATATCAGACAATGGGCGCAAGTATATGAGCCGTGAATATAAGAAATTTGTAGAAATATGAAAATTCCAGTATCCTACCTCGTAATCACCCTAGCCAAAACGGAGACAGCAGTGAAGCCGCAAAAATGATTCTTAAACTAAGCAATGATCCTTGGTTAGCCATTTTGGAACAGAGAAACACTCCAGGTGAGCTTGCGTCAACAAATGAGAAACTGATGTCTCGGAGAACAAGAACTACTTTGCCTATTAAGCCTGAGTTACTGGCACCCGTTGTTGTACCCACGTAGAGCATTGTTAAGGCAACGGTTAAGAAGAAACAGCAGAACAATTGATATTATGACAGAGTTTTGAAACCCTTACCATCATTGGTAGTTGGAGAGCATATCCGAACCTAGATCAAACCCAATTCGTCTCCTTGTTGGTGTAAAGGAATTGTGGTTAGCAAACAAAATGATAGGTCATATATCATTGAA
Source organism: Muricea muricata (assembly GCA_963855995.1). Classification (NCBI taxonomy): domain Eukaryota; kingdom Metazoa; phylum Cnidaria; class Anthozoa; order Malacalcyonacea; family Plexauridae; genus Muricea; species Muricea muricata. Next base: position 92,224,753 of record OY979716.1, on the reverse strand, counting down.
TCTGATAGAAGACAGTATCGAAGGCGGAAAGATCTTTGCAGTTACTACCTGCAAACTATACAGAACAGTTTAAAAATAGATCTTAGAAACTCTGTATCACTTAGAGCTTTTAGAAACAATTACTGGAACACAGGAACAGTAATTTTAACGAACAGAAAGAGCTCCATAACTTTGTTTAATCTGTTTTTATTATATATGTATATATTTTGCATGTTTTTTTAACTCATACTTTTAGATCGAGGGCCACTAGTTTATTAGTTTTGTAACTATTCTGTGCTACCCTCATTAAATAAAGACTTTATTATTATTATTGTGAATATGTAGTGGAAGCACTCATAGTTAATATAATTAGTAATGCACGAAGTCGAGGTTATAAATATGTCAACTTATGCAAGTTTTAGTTAGATCTTAAATACATGCTTATAACTCATGTTAAGGTTTGGTTACATACAATGAATACACAAAGTCGTCTTGATTTCATTATCTATAAATTAATCTCACCATATAGCAGGGTATACACAATCGCTTCAGTTGGTAGATCAAATGTATACTTCAGTTATTCTTAAATTTACTTTGACATGACAAGTTAAAATGCTTGAATTTTCCCATGAACTCACACTTTTCTACATTCATGCAATACAAAACTAACTGAAAAATCAGTAAAAGTTTTTTAACTATTATAAAATATTAAATTTTGAAACTCAAATAACTGGCTTGTAGGCAGTTGTGAATGGGGATTTTGAAACAAAATAATCAGCATAACTCCTCTTGATTTTATCTATATATCAATCTCACTATATAGCGGGGGTGTAGGGAATCACTCCAATTTGTACAGGTACATCAAATGTAAACTTTAGTTACTCTCCCATTTATGTTAATATGACATGTTAAAATGCTTGAATTTTTGCAACCCTAACTTTTCTACCTTCATGCAATATAAAGTATTTGCAAGTTAGAGCAACACTAATTACAAAAATAGTAAAAGCTCTTTAGCTACAATAGAATAATGGCTTTTTGAAGATTTTAAATTACAATAACTGCCTTGTAGACAGTTTTAAATCGAGAGTTTTGAACAAAATAACCAGCATATTTCCTCTTCATTTCATTATATCCTGTACAATGGTAGAAACCATCACTTCAATTTGTAGAGCAAATGTATGCATCAGTTATTTTTAGATCTACTTTGATATGACATGTTAAAATGGTTGAGTTTTCCCAACTCCAAATGTTCTACTTTCATGCAACATAAATTGAAAAATAAAACTAATTGAACAATCAGTATAAAAGTAATTTAACCAACACAGGCTCATGGATGTTTTTAAACTCAAGTAACTGCCTTGTAGACAGTTTTGAATCAAGATTGTTAAACAAAATAATCAGCATAACTCTTCTTCATTTCATTATCAATATATCAATCTCACTATATAGCAGGGCCATAGACAACCACTTCAGTTTGTACAGTACATCAAATGTATACTTCAATTAATCTCAGATTTGCCTTGACATGGCATGTTAAACTGCTGTTGAATTTTCCCAACTCAAAATATTATACAGTACTTCCATGCATTACAAATTAGCTTGAAGAGCAAAACTAATAGAAAAAATTGGCAGAAGCCTTTTTGCTACTATAGAATACAGGCTCATGGAAGTTTTTAAACTCAACTGGCTTGTAGACAGTTTTGAATGGGGATTTTGAAACAAAATAACCAGCATAACTCTTCTTGATTTCATTATCTATATATCAACCTCAGCTTATAGCAGCGGTATACACAATCACATCAGTTTGTACATCAAATGTATACTTCAGTTATTTTCACATCTACTTTGACATGACATGTTAAAATGCTCGAATTTTCCCAAATAACCAGCACAACTCTTCTTGATTTCATTATCTATATATCAATCTCAGCATATAGCAGAGGTATACACAATCACATCAGTTTGTACGTCAAATGTATACTTCAGTTATTTTCAGATCTACTTTGACATAACATGTTAAAATGCTCAAATTTCCCCAAATAACCAGCACAACTCTTCTTGATTTCATTATCTATATATCAACTCAGCATATAGCAGGGGTATACACAATCACTTCTGTTTGTACCATCAAATGTATACTTTAGTTATTTTCAGGTCTACTTTGACATGACATGCTAAAATGCTTGTATTTAACAAAATAATCAGCATAACTCTTCTTCATTTCATTATCAATATATCAATCTCACTATATAGCAGGGCCATAGACTACCACTTCAGTTTGTACAGTACATCAAATGTATATATACTTCAAATAATCTCAGATTTACCTTGACATGGCATGTTAAACTGCTTGAATTTTCCCAACTCAAAATTTTATACAGTACTTCCATGCAATACAAATTAGCTAGAAGAGCAAACCTAATTGAAAAAATTGGCAGAAGCCTTTTTGCTACTATAGAATACAGGCTCATGGAAGTTTTTAAACTCAAATAACTGGCTTGTAGACAGTTTTGAATGGGGATTTTGAAACAAAATAACCAGCATAACTCTTCTTGATTTCATTATCTATATATCAACCTCAGCATATAGCAGGGGTATACACAATCACTTCTGTTTGTACATCAATGACTGAATAAGCCACTTTAACTTGGTGAGATTAACTGATATATGATCGTATGTATCATCATATATAGCACAGGCATGGACAGTTATTTTAGTGGTGAATCACATACTGTATATATGGTACCGAAGGTTGGAGCGAAACTATTTTATTTAAGAAAACATGCATTAATTAGCACACACATGGCACATCAACTATGAATTTTACAGAATAGAGGCTTCCAAATTTTTTATCAAAAGATGACTATGGCCTATAAATTACACACAACATAAAAAATATGAACTGAATTTAACAAAATAAAATGTTCGTGGCCGCTGTTAGGAGTTTTATATTTATAATTTCTGGCAGAAATACAGGTCACAGACCAATATAATTTGTTCAGCATGTTCTAACACACTTTCCATCACTGTAAAGGATCTACAGTATATATTACAATAATAACACAACCTAGAATTTAAACAATTCAGTAAAACAAAACGATTAAGTCTCAATGACTGTGCAATGTGTATCATGTCTTATTATTTTTTTGAAGATGCATGATTATTTTAGTTTTGAACAGGGGTCCATATAGTTATAACAAAGATTTGACTAGTAACTTAAAACAGTTTGTAAATTAGAAAAGTGCTCTTAGCAATTTGTATTCTCGAAAACATAATCTGTTTGAACTATCTAATAAACACGCATCTAATGCAGCATTACAAATGACAAATATGCGGTGGAGGCAAAATAATACATGAGAATGTATTAATATTTGATATATATACATAAGTGTGATACATCTAAACACACACACTCATGGTATCTCTGTAGTAAGGATTTTTTAAAGAGACATTTATTTAAGTGAAGCACAGCGGAAGAATTTCTCTGGCACATCTCTTCTAAGTCATTTTATGTGAAGCATCAACATTCTAATGCATTAAAACTTACTAATTTGCATACAAAAGTGCACACGACCCACATGGGCAAGATGTTAAATATATAGTTTGCTAAATACAAGCTATTGTGAAGAAATATTTTCATACCTTGTTGCTTTTTCTTCTCTACAGCTTACTTTCTCCTCCATCCTTGAGTCAGACCGCTTTCTCTGGATAACAAACGACAAAATTTTAGGAATATATAAAACAACACATTTCACGTGTTGAACAAAATATTTCACGCCCGATACGATATATTATAAACACATAATCACAATCACTCTACCTTATTTCGTTGTCAAATGAGAATATTATCTCTGTATATCGTCTTCAAAAACGCCAAATAACAAAACCGCCGCTAATTTTATAAAGAATTTCTTCGCTAGTGAGGTTTCAGACAACAACACTCATTTGCAATGATTGCGAAAGACCCTAATTTCAGGGTGTTTAACCTTCAAACGGGCTTGTTACGTGACTGGGGCCGGTTGTATCAAAGGCGTTTAGCTTAAACGGTGGATAAGTGAAATTTAAAAATCACTTTTACATCTAGTACGGAACATAAATCATGGGTTTAATAGAATAAATATTTAGTTTTATATACAATTGTTCTTCTCAGGTCAAATAACTTTAGCTGGTTTGCTTATACAACACGCAAACTTGTTTTATATTTTTGACTTATCCACCGTTTAAGCTAAACGCCTTGGATACAAACGGCCCCTGATCTATATCTGCCAGTATAGTACGAGCCACGAGATTGTTATTTTTGATGCTTTCCAGAGTGTGCAGTGCCCTGTGTAATCCACATTTTGATCAGTATGTTCAAGTTAAAATCACTTTTTATCTGTTGTATGTTCTTAAAACAAGGAACTTTTTTCTAAATCGAAAAAAGGTCTTCTTGAAATAAGTAATTGTTTCTTGAAATAAGAAACCATTTTCTTTAAATAAGAAACTATTTTTTCTTAGAACAAGAAAAGATTTTCTTAAAATGAGTAATAGCTTCCAAAAATAGGAAACCATTTTCTTAAAAAATGATTTATAAGCAGTGATGAAGCTCATGGACTGAAAGCGATAATAAATCTACGTGTTGTTTCCACAAAATTATACTTTAATTAATACGAAACTATTTTCTTGAAATAAGTAATTGTTTCTTTAAATAAGAAAACATTTTCTTAAAATAAGTAGTCGTTTCTTAAATTAAGAGACCATTTTCTTAAAACAAGAAAATATTTTCTTAAAATAAGTTTTTATAAAATAAGAAACCGCTTTCTTAAAACAAAGGAATAAGAAATAAACGAATTGTACAAGTGCATGCACATACATGGGAAAACATATAAATTAATTGGGTATTTACCAGAGAGAAGTTACATGAACGAAATTAACTTTGCATTATTTCATAACATTAGCAAAGGCAAAGCTAACAGGTGGCGTATGTGGCTAGCTAGCGTATCACCTCTTGCCCGTTCCTAAACCGGTATGTCTTAATACAATGTCGGAAGGAAAGTTGCCTCAACATAGAACAAATGTGTTTAACTCACCAGCTAAAGCAGTTTCTTTATAAACAGTTGCATTTTCGTACAATAATGATTACATTTTAAAGGCTAGCTTTCAGGCAGGTTTGACAGTCCAGTCTTGTAACTGAGATCAGAGAAATTTTAAAACCCATATTTGAGGACCTTAAATGATATGATATTTCACCAAAACTTGTCTCACAGTCACCAGGAGCATAGGCCTTCGTTAGATGTAATATTTTGAACATTACCTTGTGTGTGTACTTTAATTCTGAAAAACTTTGATTTTCTAGCATTATGGATCTTTTGTAACCTTGAGGTCTCCAAATAAAAGTGAAAAAAATAGCTGAAAAATATTACCGATCAGGCCGAAATCAAACTGCCTGATATATACAATCAACATTTACGTTCCGTCCAAATTTGGTTGAATTTGGATAAATTTTAAGGCCGCAAACGAATCGTCATAAATAATTTCTACTCTCATCAAAATTGGGCATGAGCCTGAGAAAGGTTCATAATATTCCCGCTCGAAAATTTTGTGAAGATGAAAGATCGATAATAAGAGTCAGTGCTTGTAAAGATAATTGACTTAAGCGCCCTAATATGTGTATATTTTGTAATTTTGCTCTAAAAAATCGGTATTTTTTAAAAATCTAGATCTAAGCACTGCATAGGGACCTTTTGTAACCTATTTCCCACGTTTAAGGTTGCTGCTCCTTTTTCTTTAGAGGAAACACTACAATTCTTTATGAACTCAAGTATAAGACAAAAATGCTTTAGTTCGTAAAAAAACAAACACTTTTGCTTAAATGCAAAGAATTTCTCCTAATGGATAGGAAATGTTACAAAAGCACCGAACTTTTCATCTACAGAGAGATAGAGAGATAGAGAGATAGAGAGATAGAGAGATAGAGAGATAGAGAGATAGAGAGATAGAGAGATATAGAGATCTATAGATCTATAGATCTATAGATCTATAAGTATATATATATATATATAAGTATAAGTATACATATATAGGTTTAGATACTGTTTGTTTTAGATATCAGATACTGTTTGTCCTGCTGGTCTTGTGATGTTCACACATCAGTCCAAAGACACCCACAGTATGTAACTTGTCCGCGTTCCAGGACGACGTCAAAGGGTAACCGCGAGAGCACTGATCATACTATGTGTAATGCTTATACATTTTGCGTGCACTGTTGTATGGGAATAATTATTTATCACAAGCTGTTCGTTATCGTTCTTTTTTTCCAAACATAAAAAACATAGTTGATTGTCCGGGAATAATGTCCTGCAATAGCCACAGCGTACTGCCTCATCCACCACTGACGATGCTGCCCAATGTTTAAAGCACTCACTGTAAGCACCTTGGTGACAACACCGTGTGTCCATAGCGAGTAGCTCATGGGCCTCGATAGCTTCAAAACAGGAATAGCATTGCTTTTCTTCAGAATTACTGTCTTAGAATTCTTTAACAAAAGTCTGTTTCATTTTAATACAGTATCCAAGAACTGGTCTATATCGAAGTCGGTTGACTCCGACAGCGAGTCGTCCCATACTATATCGTCCCACTCCAGATCTTGCAAAAAGTCGTTTGGTGCGGGCAGTTTCAAATTGGCATCTTGTTCGGGCAACGATTCGATTGTTGAATCATCCTTGAGCTTGACGGTGTCTAGCAGGGGTGGTTTTTCTGCCGGCGTTGTTGAGGTTACCATCTTGTTGCTCTCGTAAAACTTTCAAACTCCTCCACTATGTTCGAATAGTACTTCTCGTCGTGCGGTGTCGTATTCACAGTTATGATTATTCATGGTATAAGGCAGCACTGTATAGAAATAAAGAAGAAAAAACGAATTAATATAAGTTGTGTGTTATAAAATTGTAGAATTTTTCGCACCCTAATCATAACATGTCCAACCAGAAATTCTGGTCCTTTAACCGCTCGTCCAGCTCCGGATCTTCAGTGCTATCAATGAAAAAGCAGAGTAGAATCATTTTGGGATTTAAAAATTGAGAAAATGTTTATAATCTAAGGATTAAATGATAGCAACATGATAAGATTTTACATACTTGCACCTGAGGCACACGAATTTTTCGCTACCCAAAATAAAGTTTTCCAGATTCTCAAATGTTAAGTCCAGCTGACAGTTTTTTCACTTGCTATAAACTGTAAAATAATGAAAAAAGAAACGAGCATGTCAGTACAATACCTGCAGCTATATAACACTTAGTCAGCACTTTTTTCACAGAGCTCTTACCCGTGTGAATTAGTTCCCAGGTCATCCGTGTGAGACAGGTGCACGCGCATGTTGACTGGAAATACGTGTAAAACCTGTTTTTACTGGTTTTTTGGCTATTGGTTTGAGCGTGAATACGTCATATTGTTTGACATTGGACGACAAAAAATCATATAATCGATGTTTAAGGCAAACTTGTGGTACATTTGCTGAGACTTTGCATTCAGTGTTGTAAAGCGATTATGTCCGAGTCATGTTGATTTTTGTATATATTATTTCCCTGTGAACGGTGAAAGCCTTTTCTTAATTCTTTCTCTTTGTTATCAGTGAAACTAGTAATAGTATATACTACAATTAATATTAAATTGTGTAGTAAACAACTGAGACATTTAAGATATATTAAATTTTATTTTCAATTTTCGCGATTTTCAAACATGATGAACAGCCATACTATATAAAAATAAATAAGGAAAAAACGAATTAATATACGTTGGTGTTATGAAATTGTAGAATTTTTTGTATTCTAACCTTAAAAAGTCTAACCAGAAATTCTGGTCTTTAAGCCTTTCGTCCATCTCTTGATCTTCAACGCTATGAATGAAAAAGCAGAATTGAATCATTTTATGACTTAAAAATTGAGAAAATGTATATAATCTAAGGATTAAATGATAGCAACATGATAAGATTTTACATACTTGCACCTAGGGCACGCGAATTTCTCCGTGCCCAAAATGTACTGCTCTAGGTTCTCGATTGTCAATTTGACATGACATTTTGTACACTTGCTATAGACTGCAAAGGAATGAAAAAAAGAAAAAGTAGAGAAGTTGTTGTCATGTATGGTTAACTATCTAGTAGAAATCTGATGGTGTACTTGTGAATTGGTTCCATCTTTTTATGTATTTACGGTTTTTTTCCTTCGCCAAAGCTTCTGACGTTCTTGACTTTCGATGTGTTTGATTCGTAATGATTTTAGCCCAATATTTATGTAGCGAAGAAACGATGAAAGCCCTTTTTAACTCTTTGTGTTTGTTGCCAGTAAAACTAGTATGGGCTACGACTTTATTACATTAGATAGTAAACAACTAAGGCATGGGTAAGATTTTTTTGAGTTTTATTTTTAATATTCACAGTTTTGATTATTCATGGTATAAGGCTGCACTGTATAAAAATAAAGAAGAAAAAAACGAATTAATATACGTTATAAGTAGAATAGTTTCAGCTATAGTCCCGCTGACTCAGCATTTTTCAGGAGCTCTTATCCCTGTAATTTAGTTGCCAGTCCTGCCGCGTGGGGGCGGTGCGCGCGCATTTTGACCGGAAATATTTCACATTGGTCGGAAATATGTCATGTTGATCGGAAAAATGTCATTGAAATAATCATGTTTAACTGTTTTATGTGATTACGTTGTACATTGAGAAATGTGAAAAGTTCATAGGTTTTTATTGTGTCGTTAGATCTTTGTATTGATATGGTATGTTAGCGCGTTTGCAAGTGATGATTTGTGGCTTTTATCTACTAAAACACCATTTGTTCAATCGTTTTACGTGTTAGAACATTAAGCAGATAATATAAAAGTGCAACTATATGTGTAAATTGAGACCAACAGTGTGCTTTTTCAAAGTTCTGAGGCAATGAATATATCGGAAAATTATTAAGCAGTTCGCATGAGATTAGTCCACCTATATCCATGGATTCGTCTTCTTACGATAATAATATATAAACAAAGTCAAAGACATGAAATGTGAGATTAACATTTTATTTTTTTTAAGCTTAATTATATTCACTTTACGGAGTGTACTCCATACTTTTGAGGAACCTGTAAAGAAGAAGGGAAAAATGAACAAAGGTGTATTTAACAGAGCATTTGTCAGTTATATCTTATAGCTTTGTACCCTGTGTGCACAAAGGTATTAAAGAAGAAACTTATGAGTTAAGTATGTAGACGGTTAGATTGTAAACACTTACTCATAGCGAGTTTTTTTTAACTCTCTCCAAAAATGATCTTTGCACAAGTGCTCATCGAGCACTGGGTCTGGTATTCTGACAATGTTAAAAGAACGCATGCTATTAGTAAAACGACATATGACGACGCATAAGTAGAAGTAAAGTAAAAAATACCCCTGACAAGTGGGTCTTATGTCCACAAGATAGGGTGCAGACCAATTCACCGCAACCGTGGTCAGGACATTTTTCTATTATAGGAGAAAGTAATTTTAATATATATAAAAAGTTTATGATAAATAGAAAAATATGTTAATGTGTTACACCGTACTTACGAACTTGTTCCGACATCTTTCAGTTGTACAGTATCTTGTATGTCTGCCTGTGTGTGTACTATGTTTTAATGATAAAAACATTGATTGAGTCTTTTAAGACCACCAATTGCGCTTTAATATAGTTTAAGCGCATGCATAGAAGCATAAAAGCAATTTTTATTTTAAGGTGGTGTGTGTCCGGCATAAATTTCGTAACTATCTTTCCATATTTTGCTTCTACAACTCAGAATGAGATACCTTCTAGTTCTACATAGTATATAGGTTTTCAATTATTCCAAACATAAGATGGATGTTTTCATTAAGCCTATTTTTCACGAGCGAATATTTTGGAACGAAGCGACTTTTTCGAGAACTAATTGGGTTTAGACAAAAGAAATTCGCTAGGGAAAAACTGTTTTAGCTCAATCATAAATAATCCCGCAGTAACTATAAGGTAATTACGTCGTGTCAAATGTCTTCCGTTGAACCTGGGACAAAAACAAAATCCGAAATTGATTAGATTGTGTTATCGAAAGCTGAGAGAAAATTAATGCCGCTAAGGGATAAAAGGGAAAATATTGGCAATTTTCACGCATTTATGTCTAATCTAAAAAGCGTCTGAGCTTTTTGAGCTTTCATCTAACGCTTCATATGCAGGTATATCTACCTGGAAAGGATTGTTATGTATTTCCAATTTCGTTTTACATAATTATGAACTCCAAACGTTTGTGTTTTTGACAATAACCGATAAAATTGAGAAACGCAGTTAGTTTTATGTGATTTGCTTTTTATTTAAAACCAATATAAACAGGAATATCGACAATAAAATATTATATAGAATAATATCTAGTGGCAAGATTTAAAGTCATTTCTTCACTGAACAATTAACACTTATTGACTGAGACCGAGGGAAACAGTATGTTTTGTGGACCCTCGACTGTCGATGTTTCCCTCGGCTTCGCCTTGGGAAACATCGACAGTCTCTGGTCCACAAAACATACTGCTTTCCCGAGGTCTCAGTCAATAAGTATTTTATTATATACTGAGTGTCAAAAGAGAAGAAAAGTACCACAAATCAATCAAACATGTGTAAAAAGGATTACCTTTTACCTGACAAGGCTCCGTGAGGCTCTGTGGATGTGTTATTTACTGGTGAATAAAAGTAATGTCCACCGCTTAGCTACGTTGCCAGGGAGACAGTAGAATTTCTCCACTATCACGTGATACGTTCTTAACCAATAAAAAACAGGAATAAATGAACTTTGACATTCAGTATATAATAACAACATTTAACCTACACGAGTTAAGTTGACACTGCTGAGCATGATCTAGTGATCTATGTAAAGCATATGTTATATAAACCAAGCCATTGAACAACGGATTTTTCTTTGGCACATGAGTCGCATTCAGGTGGTAATATGTATTAGAAAAATCACTAGAATACAATAATCGACCAGTTTCATCGTCTTTTCCAGTGATCATTCTGTCGACGTGTTTTAAGACAAGGTTGTATGGTGACCTTCTGTACTTATCAGCAAGCGCATTTCAACAGCCATAACACTTTCTCACAATTGGGTCCAATAGTACTACCTGGTATCTGTTTGGAGCCATTCTCCATGCCAAAAGTGTACCGCTGTAGGTTCTCGATTGTCAATTCGACATGACAATTTTTACACTTACTATGGTTCCATTGCAGAAAGCTTCAGCGTTTCTTGAAGCTCGATGTGTCCGATGTAGCGAAGGATAGCATTGATGAGCTTTCGAAACCGTGTCCACAGACTACTGTCAACTTGATCTTGTTTGGCCTGTGCAGCTTCTTCTTCTTCCAATTGTTGAATCTTACGATTGACCATCTCCGTGAACATTAACAACCTTTCCTCGTTCTCCATCATAAGACAAGAATGTTGTCTCTGAGAGCGGTGATCAATGATACATCCATTGCAGTTTTCAACCACTAGAACTGAAATGGCACATGCTTTTTCTTCTGCATAACACTTCAAAAGATTTTCGTGTATGAGACTCTGTTGGTGACTAACTAAATGAATTACGATTAATATTAGATTGTGTGGTAAACAACTGAGACATGTGTAAGATTTATTCATTCTTTTTTTCAATTTTGGACATCTTGATGTCTGTCGAACATTAGTACTCTATAAAAAAATAAAGCAAGAGAGAACGACTTAATATATGATGTATGAAAGTTTTAAAAAATTGCAGAATTTTCGTATTCTAACCTTAAAAAATCTAACCAGGAATTCTGGTCTTGCAGGCGATCATCTTATTCTAGATCTTCAGTGCTGTCAATGAAAAACCAGAATTAGGATTAAAAATTGAGAAAATGTTTATAATCTAAGGATTAAACGAGAGCAACATGATAAGATTTAACATACTTGCACCTAGGGCACGCGAGTTTCTCCATGCCCAAAATATACCACTGTAGGTTGTCGATTGCCAATTCGACATGACAATATTTACACTTGCTATAGACTGCAAAGGAATGAAAAAAAGAAAAAGTGGAGAAGTTATTGTCATGTATGGTGAACTATCTAGTGGAAATCTGAGTGTGTACTTGCCAATTGGTTCCATTGCAGAAAGCTTCAGAGGTTCTTGAGGCTCGATGGGTTTGAATCGTAATGATTTTAGGCCAATATTTATGTGGCGAAGGATAGCATTGATGCGCTTTCGAAACCGTGTGCACAGACTACAGTCAACTTGATCTTGTTTGGCCTGTGCAGCTTCTTCTTCCAATTGTTGAATCTTACGATTGACCATCTCCGTGAACATTAACAACCTTTCCTCGTTCTCCATCATAAGACAAGGATGTTGTCTTTGAGAGGGGTGATCAATGATACATCCACTGCAGTTTTCAACCACCAGAACTGAAATGGCACATGCTTTTTCTTCTGCATAACCCTTTAAAATCTTTTCTTGTATGAGACTCTGTCAGTGACTAACTAAATGAACTACGATTAATATTAGATTGTGTAATAAACAACTGAGACATATGTAAGATTTATTAAATTTTATTTTCAATTTTGTACATCTTGATGTCTGGCGAACATTAGTACTCTGTTAAAAAATAAAGAAAGAGAGAACGAATTAATATATGATGTATGTAAGTTTTAAAAAATTGCAGAAATTTCGTATTCTAACCTTAAAAAATATAACCAGGAATTCTGGTCTTGCAGGCGATCATCTTACTCTAGATCTTCAGTGCTGTCGATGAAAGACCAGATTTGAATCATTTTTGGACTTAAAAATTGAGCAAATGTTTACAATCTAAGGATTAAATGAAAGCAACATGATAAGATTTTACATACTTGCACCTAAGGCACGCGAACTTGTCCATGTCCAAAATGTAGCGCTGTAGGTTCTCGATTGTCAATTCGACATGACAATTTTCACACTTGCTATAGACTGCAAAGGAATAAAAAAAAAAAAAGTGGAGAAGTTATTGTCATGTATGGTGAACTATCTAGTAGAAATCTGAGGGTGTACATGCCAATTGGTTCCATTGCAGAAAGCTTCAGAGGTTCTTGAGGCTCGATGTGTTTGAATCGTAATGATTTTAGGCCAATATTTATGTAGCGAAGGATAGCATTGATGCGCTTTCGAAACCGTGTCCACAGACTACAGTCAACTTGATCTTGTTTGGCCTGTGCAGCTTTTCTTCTTCCAATTGTTGAATCTTACGATTGACCATCTTTGTGAACATTAACAACCTTTCCTCGTTCTCCATCATAAGACAAGGATGTTGTCTCTAAGAGAGGTGATTAATGATACATCCACTGCAGTTTTCAACCACCAGAACTGAAATGGCACATGCTTTTGCTTCTGCATAACACTTTAAAAGCTTTTCTTGTATGAGACTCTGTCAGTGACTAACTAAATGAACTACGATTAATATTAGATTGTGTAATAAACAACTGAGACATGTGTAAGATTTATTAAATTTTATTTTCAATTTTGTACATCTTGATGTCTGGCGAACATTAGTACTCTGTTAAAAAATAAAGAAAGAGAGAACGAATTAATATATGATGTATGTAAGTTTTAAAAAATTGCAGAATTTTCGTATTCTAACCTTAAAAAATCTAACCAGGAAGTCTGGTCTTGCAGGCGATCATCTTACTTTAGATCTTCAGTGCTGTCGATGAAAAACCAGAATTGAATCATTTTCGGACTTAAAAATTGAGCAAATGTTTATAATCTAAGGATTAAATGAGAGCAACATGATAAGATTTTACATACTTGCACCTAGGCACGCGAATTTTTCAATGCCCAAAATATACCGCTGTAGGTTCTCGATTGTCAATTCGACATGACAACTTTTACACTTGCTATAGACTGCAAAGGAATGAAAAAAAGGAAAAGTGGAGAAGTTATTGTCATGTATGGTGAACTATCTAGTAGAAATCTGAGGGTGTACATGCCAATTGGTTCCATTGCAGAAAGCTTCAGAGGTTCTTGAGGCTCGATGTGTTTGAATCGTAATGATTTTAGGCCAATATTTATGTAGCGAAGGATAGCATTGATGCGCTTTCGAAACCGTGTCCACAGACTGCAGTCAACTTGATCTTGTTTGGCCTGTGCAGCTTCTTCTTCCAATTGTTGAATCTTACGATTGACCATCTTTGTGAACATTAACAACCTTTCCTCGTTCTCCATCATAAGACAAGGATGTTGTCTCTAAGAGAGGTGATTAATGATACATCCACTGCAGTTTTCAACCACCAGAACTGAAATGGCACATGCTTTTGCTTCTGCATAACCCTTTAAAAGCTTTTCTTGTTTGAGACTCTGTCAGTGACTAACTAAATGAACTGCGATTAATATTAGATTGTGTAATAAACAACTGAGACATGTGTAAGATTTATTAAATTTTATTTTCAATTTTGTACATCTTGATGTCTGGCGAACATTAGTACTCTGTTAAAAAAATAAAGAAAGAGAGAACGAATTAATATATGATGTATGTAAGTTTCAAAAAATTGCAGAATTTTCGTATTCTAGCCTTAAAAAATCTAACCAGGAATTCTGGTCTTGCAGGCGATCATCTTACTCTAGATCTTCAGGGCTGTCGATGAAAAACCAGAATTGAATCATTTTAGGACTTAAAAATTGAGAAAATGTTGATAATCTAAGGATTAAATGAGAGCAACATGATAAGATTTTACATATTTGCACCTTGTGTACGCGAATTTCTCCATGCCCAAAATGTACCGCTGTAGGTTCTCGATTGTCAATTCGACATGACAATATTTACATTTGCTATAGACTGCAAAGGAGTGAAAAAAAGAAAAAGTGGAGAAGTTATTGTCATGTATGGTGAACTATCTAGTAGAAATCTGAGGGTGTACATGCCAATTGGTTCCATTGCAGAAAGCTTCAGAGGTTCTTGAGGCTCGATGTGTTTGAATCGTAATGATTTTAGGCCAATATTTATGTAGCGAAGGATAGCATTGATGCGCTTTCGAAACCGTGTCCTCAGACTACCGTCAACTTGATCTTGTTTGGCCTGTGCAGCTTCTTCTTCCAATTGTTGAATCTTACGATTGACCATCTTTGTGAACATTAACAACCTTTCCTCGTTCTCCATCATAAGACAAGGATGTTGTCTTTGAGAGGGGTGATCAATGATACATCCACTGCAGTTAATTTTCAACCACCAGAACTGAAATGGCACATGCTTTTTCTTCTGCATAACACTTCAAAAGCTTTTCTTGTTTGAGACTCTGTCAGTGACTAACTAAATGAACTACGATTAATATTAGATTGTGTAATAAACAACTGAGACATGTGTAAGATTTATTAAATTTTATTTTCAATTTTGTACATCTTGATGTCTGGCGAGCATTAGTACTCTGTGAAAAAAATAAAGAAAGAGAGAACGAATTAATATATGATGTATGTAAGTTTTAAAAAATTGCAGAATTTTCGTATTCTAGCCTTAAAAAATCTAACCAGGAATTCTGGTCTTGCAGGCGATCATCTTACTCTAGATCTTCAGGGCTGTCGATGAAAAACCAGAATTGAATCATTTTAGGACTTAAAAATTGAGAAAATGTTGATAATCTAAGGATTAAATGAGAGCAACATGATAAGATTTTACATATTTGCACCTTGTGTACGCGAATTTCTCCATGCCCAAAATGTACCGCTGTAGGTTCTCGATTGTCAATTCGACATGACAATATTTACATTTGCTATAGACTGCAAAGGAGTGAAAAAAAGAAAAAGTGGAGAAGTTATTGTCATGTATGGTGAACTATCTAGTAGAAATCTGAGGGTGTACATGCCAATTGGTTCCATTGCAGAAAGCTTCAGAGGTTCTTGAGGCTCGATGTGTTTGAATCGTAATGATTTTAGGCCAATATTTATGTAGCGAAGGATAGCATTGATGCGCTTTCGAAACCGTGTCCTCAGACTACCGTCAACTTGATCTTGTTTGGCCTGTGCAGCTTCTTCTTCCAATTGTTGAATCTTACGATTGACCATCTTTGTGAACATTAACAACCTTTCCTCGTTCTCCATCATAAGACAAGGATGTTGTCTTTGAGAGGGGTAATCAATGATACACCCACTGCAGTTTTCAACCACCAGAACTGAAATGGCACATGCTTTTTCTTCTGCATAACACTTTCAAAGCTTTTCTTGTATGAGACTCTTCTGGTGACTATGAAACCTCTGCATTATCAGTAGGTAAAGTAAGCTTCGACAGACTTCTAGGTGCAGCCATTTTAAACACAATTTGACAGTTCAGCAGTTAATGCAAGACTGATAAAGTTCATACCAATGTCGATTTATAACAGTTTTATAGTTTACATAACATGTTTTACCAGTTTTCTAGGTTTTTGATTGACAAGTATTCTGCGTAAGCTCATTTGCGGTTTTCATGATGATTTTTGAATTGCTCGCCCGTTTCTTTAACCGTATACACGTACGACAGCTGCATGCTAAAATTTATCTTGCAAATTGGATCAAAAGGATCTTCATTTCTCCCCGTATCTCGCCATTTGAAGTAACCAGACGACTCGTCTTAACCTTTCGAACAAACGTAGAGCAACCGGCCGTGATTGATTCCCTCTTTTTTAACTTTTCTCGTCGAGCATCGCTCACCATGATAACGTAGGGGTCTGATCACGTCTCCCCATTGCCAAAATGAACATGGTTTTTCTTTATCTGAGCAAACGAAAAATGGACGACCAAAACTAGGTTTAGAAATGGCCTTCATGACTCGCATTTGAGCCAATTTCTTGTGATCGTGGCATCTCGGCTGTAACGAGTTCGAATTTCTCCACATTGCAATAGCATTTTGAAAATAACTGCTATCATTCTGGGGGCAAAAGAAATTACAGCTAGGCTTTTGCCCAAAGTAAAAAAATAAACCGTTTTCAGTTTTGGAAGAGGACGCCGGCTTTCCATGTAGACACTCCATAATTCTGATTATCCCGTTTGTTGACGGCCGCTTTTTTTGTAGCATTGCATTAAAAACCAGTTAAACAAGTTTTTTTCAAGTTTTACACGTATTTCCGGTCAACATGCGCGCGCACCTGTCTCGCGCGGATGACCTGGGAACTAATTCACAAGGGTATGAGCTCCGTGAAAAATGCTGATTCAGCGGTTCTATAGTTGTGACTATTCTGCTGTTTCATGTTTTAGTATTTTATTTTTTACTGGCGAAAGCTTCTTCCTCAATGTCAGTTGGATATGTTTGATTCGTAATAATTTTAGCCCAATATTTATGTAGCAAAGAAACGTAGTCTTCTGACGTCGACAAGAAGTCTTTTTGTTTGTTATCAGTGAGACTAGTATTGGCTACGACTTTATTAAAGTAGGTAGTAAATAACTGAGACGATATATTAAATTTTTATTTATAATGCTTAGACATAGTATAGAGCAGCACTCTATAAAAATAAAGAGAAAAAACGAATTAATATAAAAAAGTTTGTAAAAGTTTCGCCTGGAGCTTTTAAAACAGTTTAATTAATTCATTTTTCGTGATTTCTTCCCTTTTTCGTGATTTCAAAGTTTCCTACTGGCTTTGTAGGCGTCGGTTTGCTAATTATACTTTTTGTGCTAATTATAACATTTTTTCGAAAATTTTTAAGAAATATTGCAGAACCTTTTTTAAAAGAAAATTTATAAAAATGCAAATATATTTTTATTAGGTTTTATTATATTAAATATTTAATTTTGTAAATGAAGTTTGCTGCTCTTTGTAACACCTCGTTAAGTAATAATACTCTTTCTGTTCACCAGATTTTGGATTGTTTTATATCGGAAATAAAGCAGCTGAAATGCAAATTCAAATTGTCTTATGTAATTTGTAAGCTTTTTAGCGAACCATGTTATATCAAGTACAGTCGCTGAGAATCTAAAAAATCATCTAAGTTTATACATTTTCTTATCAAGGATATAATGAGGGGCATCTTTTGTCGTGTTTTCAGTCGTTGTAAAGCTTCAATGATCTCATGGGATGCTCGCGTTCCAAACTTCAGTTTTAAACGTGATAAAATACTCGTACGCGTGTTTGAATTGTACATAACGGGTGACTTTGAGTGACGTCGAAACTAAAGCAAATGTATGACAACACTTTTTTGGGTTGCCTCTACCGTAACAATCCTTGTGAGTGGTTGGCTGTGGCAATGAAAGTCATTAAGCTATAGAAATTTGTGTGTTTCTAAACTTGGTCACCATTAATGATTACATTTGTTTCAAAATGGCAATCACAAAGCCTGGTCATTTCAGGTTGGTATTTACCTTATTTTTGTGAAATCACTGCCAAAAAGTGATTAAAGCCACGGATTGCAAAATTTGACTTATGTGTATTGAAGACTATTAGCATATCACTTAGGGCACATGTGTCGCAGAATAATAGAGTTAAAACGCCACAGGAACTTTATAAAATGTTAGTGTTTGACGATGTATGACTGGTCTAATATATCTCATGATTTACAAAGTAGCATGTATCCCTTCTATTCTCTCCTTCAGAGAGTCCCAAAAAAAGTGGAACATTAATTATGTATTCTTTACAAATTCTCTGCCATTTTGAACAGAATATATTAATATGTTAATGTTCCGCTTTTTTGGGACACTCTGTACAGTTCATTTTATGGCGGTTTCATGTGACATTGTTCACATATTAAAAATATCCATATAAAAGCTAAGATGCACGCATCTTACCTTACTCGTAACGAAGAAACGTCGTCCTGGCGGTAATATTTTATCTTTTCTTCCATAAAAAGTAAAGGGCCGCTACTTCGTATGACATTGATAATTGTGTATTTTAAAGCTGTATAGCACATCTATTGTTATGTTTCGAAGCCGGAAGTGCGTTATATTTGTAGAGTTGCGGCCATGCTGGATAGCTCCACTTGAGTAGCAATGCTATGGATTTCTATTTCAGGATGTATAATTTTCATTTTGAAATAAAAAAATTCGCTTTGAGCTTTCAGAAAATCAGTTTTGTAATCAGTCTTGGGGGCATTCAACATGGCCGCCGATATCAAAATATGACGTGTTTCGGCTTCAATTTTATTTGCATCTTGTACTACGATGCACATTCCAGTCATACATATCAATCGTGTATCGCGATGCTACAGAAGAACTTCCGTTGCAGGCTCCCACCCTTATAGTGGAAACGCCAAAAAATTATTGTATGTGATTTTTACAACAATTATGTGTTCATGCGCTTAATTTCTGCTCATAACAAAAACGCTTGTTGGGACCTGATTATTGGAATTTTATTGGAATAAAATTATAAAAGCATTACAAATCTTCGTCTCTTCAATTGTTTTTCTTCTGAGCGGAAAATATTCCCAAAACAGGCTGTACATCTTAAGTAATTCAATGATTTTATTGACATTGTAAAAAAAGTACTATTAAATAATATACCTTTACTATTTGTATCTTTCTTGCTTTGTATGAAGGGTTCGTGATTATTTACGGCCAATAATAAAATCGTTCAATTTCAACAATACGTGAATTTTTATTGATCTTAACAATGTTTAGCTAAAGAGCATTGACAACCAACATTTAAAGGAATCATTTAAATGCGAGGAAAAATTAGCTGATTGGCCGTTTACCCGTTTAAGGTCTGGGATCGGTTGTACGAAAGGTGAGAAGCGCTATCCACCGGATAGCGATTTTTTAAACTTTCTAAACATGTTTAGTAACTGGCAAAACCCATATTAAAGTTCAGCATTTTTGAGTTGAAGTCACTTTCATCCAGGGTTGCCAGATCACTGCATTTTTGAGGCCAAATCTTCAACAATGCTCTTTGTTTTTCTTTGTACTTGCCTTTTGTTTTCTTTGTTTACTTGACTACACTAATGACGATTTGGCCTCAAAAATTCAGTGATCTGGCAACCCTGCTTTCATCTCTTGCGAGTTTAATATCCTTGGTGTCATTGCTTTGTATGCCTTTCTGCGGCAGTTCAAAAAATCACTATTCAGTGGATAGTGCTATCAGAGTTGCAAAAAAGCCACGGGTATGCGGGTATTACCCGTGAGGAAGGTTTGCAAAATGGGCGGTCAGTGAGGAAGGTTTCATGTCAACACACTACATAATGTATCCTAAGCTGTAATGTAACAAAAAAATTAATAGATGATGATCTGTTCCAAAAGTTATGCCTCCTGAGAAAATAGTAATTAAACTTTATTCTCATTTACAACATTTTGAGGAAGATTCATGCAAACTTTGAAATTTTGCCCGAAGGAAGATTGAACGCTTTTTGCAACTCTTGAGTGCTATCCACTTTTCGTACAACCGGCCCCTGGTTTCTATACGATGCTTACCAACTGCCGACTTATTGTCGGCAAGCATTGAAGGGAAATGACTCATGAATGATCAACGACAATTAAAACAGCTCTTTGAATGTCGGTAACGCGGATTTGGAACGCGTGTCTGATAAAACTTGGATTTTGGGTTTTAGAACTTTAAATGATTGAATCCCTGACCGCCAGCGTAAACCTAACCCTGACCCAAATCCTGATCTAAAAAATTGAAAGAAGTTTAGAAAGGCAGGATTCGGATACTTATAATAAAACTTCATCTAATAGTGCTACTGGAAAGTCTGTAGTTTCTAAATGGGCGTCGGCGATGCTTATTTCGATTCCGTAGACGGTCGGACACCTCCAAGATGGCGTAATAATTTTAGCCCAATATTTATGTAGCAAAGAAACGTAGTCTTCTGACGTCGACAAGAAGTCTTTTTGTTTGTTATCAGTGAGACTAGTATTGGCTACGACTTTATTAAAGTAGGTAGTAAATAACTGAGACGATATATTAAATTTTTATTTATAATGCTTAGACATAGTATAGAGCAGCACTCTATAAAAATAAAGAGAAAAAACGAATTAATATAAAAAAGTTTGTAAAAGTTTCGCCTGGAGCTTTTAAAACAGTTTAATTAATTCATTTTTCGTGATTTCTTCCCTTTTTCGTGATTTCAAAGTTTCCTACTGGCTTTGTAGGCGTCGGTTTGCTAATTATACTTTTTGTGCTAATTATAACATTTTTTCGAAAATTTTTAAGAAATATTGCAGAACCTTTTTTAAAAGAAAATTTATAAAAATGCAAATATATTTTTATTAGGTTTTATTATATTAAATATTTAATTTTGTAAATGAAGTTTGCTGCTCTTTGTAACACCTCGTTAAGTAATAATACTCTTTCTGTTCACCAGATTTTGGATTGTTTTATATCGGAAATAAAGCAGCTGAAATGCAAATTCAAATTGTCTTATGTAATTTGTAAGCTTTTTAGCGAACCATGTTATATCAAGTACAGTCGCTGAGAATCTAAAAAATCATCTAAGTTTATACATTTTCTTATCAAGGATATAATGAGGGGCATCTTTTGTCGTGTTTTCAGTCGTTGTAAAGCTTCAATGATCTCATGGGATGCTCGCGTTCCAAACTTCAGTTTTAAACGTGATAAAATACTCGTACGCGTGTTTGAATTGTACATAACGGGTGACTTTGAGTGACGTCGAAACTAAAGCAAATGTATGACAACACTTTTTTGGGTTGCCTCTACCGTAACAATCCTTGTGAGTGGTTGGCTGTGGCAATGAAAGTCATTAAGCTATAGAAATTTGTGTGTTTCTAAACTTGGTCACCATTAATGATTACATTTGTTTCAAAATGGCAATCACAAAGCCTGGTCATTTCAGGTTGGTATTTACCTTATTTTTGTGAAATCACTGCCAAAAAGTGATTAAAGCCACGGATTGCAAAATTTGACTTATGTGTATTGAAGACTATTAGCATATCACTTAGGGCACATGTGTCGCAGAATAATAGAGTTAAAACGCCACAGGAACTTTATAAAATGTTAGTGTTTGACGATGTATGACTGGTCTAATATATCTCATGATTTACAAAGTAGCATGTATCCCTTCTATTCTCTCCTTCAGAGAGTCCCAAAAAAAGTGGAACATTAATTATGTATTCTTTACAAATTCTCTGCCATTTTGAACAGAATATATTAATATGTTAATGTTCCGCTTTTTTGGGACACTCTGTACAGTTCATTTTATGGCGGTTTCATGTGACATTGTTCACATATTAAAAATATCCATATAAAAGCTAAGATGCACGCATCTTACCTTACTCGTAACGAAGAAACGTCGTCCTGGCGGTAATATTTTATCTTTTCTTCCATAAAAAGTAAAGGGCCGCTACTTCGTATGACATTGATAATTGTGTATTTTAAAGCTGTATAGCACATCTATTGTTATGTTTCGAAGCCGGAAGTGCGTTATATTTGTAGAGTTGCGGCCATGCTGGATAGCTCCACTTGAGTAGCAATGCTATGGATTTCTATTTCAGGATGTATAATTTTCATTTTGAAATAAAAAAATTCGCTTTGAGCTTTCAGAAAATCAGTTTTGTAATCAGTCTTGGGGGCATTCAACATGGCCGCCGATATCAAAATATGACGTGTTTCGGCTTCAATTTTATTTGCATCTTGTACTACGATGCACATTCCAGTCATACATATCAATCGTGTATCGCGATGCTACAGAAGAACTTCCGTTGCAGGCTCCCACCCTTATAGTGGAAACGCCAAAAAATTATTGTATGTGATTTTTACAACAATTATGTGTTCATGCGCTTAATTTCTGCTCATAACAAAAACGCTTGTTGGGACCTGATTATTGGAATTTTATTGGAATAAAATTATAAAAGCATTACAAATCTTCGTCTCTTCAATTGTTTTTCTTCTGAGCGGAAAATATTCCCAAAACAGGCTGTACATCTTAAGTAATTCAATGATTTTATTGACATTGTAAAAAAAGTACTATTAAATAATATACCTTTACTATTTGTATCTTTCTTGCTTTGTATGAAGGGTTCGTGATTATTTACGGCCAATAATAAAATCGTTCAATTTCAACAATACGTGAATTTTTATTGATCTTAACAATGTTTAGCTAAAGAGCATTGACAACCAACATTTAAAGGAATCATTTAAATGCGAGGAAAAATTAGCTGATTGGCCGTTTACCCGTTTAAGGTCTGGGATCGGTTGTACGAAAGGTGAGAAGCGCTATCCACCGGATAGCGATTTTTTAAACTTTCTAAACATGTTTAGTAACTGGCAAAACCCATATTAAAGTTCAGCATTTTTGAGTTGAAGTCACTTTCATCCAGGGTTGCCAGATCACTGCATTTTTGAGGCCAAATCTTCAACAATGCTCTTTGTTTTTCTTTGTACTTGCCTTTTGTTTTCTTTGTTTACTTGACTACACTAATGACGATTTGGCCTCAAAAATTCAGTGATCTGGCAACCCTGCTTTCATCTCTTGCGAGTTTAATATCCTTGGTGTCATTGCTTTGTATGCCTTTCTGCGGCAGTTCAAAAAATCACTATTCAGTGGATAGTGCTATCAGAGTTGCAAAAAAGCCACGGGTATGCGGGTATTACCCGTGAGGAAGGTTTGCAAAATGGGCGGTCAGTGAGGAAGGTTTCATGTCAACACACTACATAATGTATCCTAAGCTGTAATGTAACAAAAAAATTAATAGATGATGATCTGTTCCAAAAGTTATGCCTCCTGAGAAAATAGTAATTAAACTTTATTCTCATTTACAACATTTTGAGGAAGATTCATGCAAACTTTGAAATTTTGCCCGAAGGAAGATTGAACGCTTTTTGCAACTCTTGAGTGCTATCCACTTTTCGTACAACCGGCCCCTGGTTTCTATACGATGCTTACCAACTGCCGACTTATTGTCGGCAAGCATTGAAGGGAAATGACTCATGAATGATCAACGACAATTAAAACAGCTCTTTGAATGTCGGTAACGCGGATTTGGAACGCGTGTCTGATAAAACTTGGATTTTGGGTTTTAGAACTTTAAATGATTGAATCCCTGACCGCCAGCGTAAACCTAACCCTGACCCAAATCCTGATCTAAAAAATTGAAAGAAGTTTAGAAAGGCAGGATTCGGATACTTATAATAAAACTTCATCTAATAGTGCTACTGGAAAGTCTGTAGTTTCTAAATGGGCGTCGGCGATGCTTATTTCGATTCCGTAGACGGTCGGACACCTCCAAGATGGCCGAACACCTCATTGATCTCGTACCCAGCCTGCTCTGGCTCATTTAGACGGAGTTGTATTGCAAATACAAATTGTTTCGACAGTTTCCAGCAAGCTCGTTGTTAGCTCAGTCGTCTTGGCGTAAGATTTCTAATAGATTTGGCAGAGGTTCGAATGCCATCCGAGGTTTTTTTATTTTTAAATTTCGTCAAACTTTTTTTCTTATCTTTTTTTACTTTTATACGATTTTTGTAAGGGTTAAGTTTAGGGTTTGGGTCAGGGATTGGATCATTTAAAATTTTAAAAAGAAAAATCTATTAGTTTTATCAGACACATAAGCTTGGAAACGAGATCAATGAGGTGCTCGGCCATCTTGGAGGTGTCCGACCGTCTACAGAATCGAAATTTGCGTCGGTGATATATGAACACCAGGATTAAAATACCAATGTCCGTTTTAGGCAATGTGCCGTGTGTGACAATCCCGAGAGTTTTGCATCAAAATGAAAACGCATGGCATGATGATAATAGATTTTGCCCGGACACGAGGTTTATGTGCTAGTTATTGCTAAATCTAGCTTTCCAAGATAAGGAGCTTTTTGAAATATTTTAAAATGAAAACGCTCGAAGACGACCTTGTGTGCCGACGAAGACGAAGACGACCTTGTGTGCCGACGAAGACGAAGACGACCTTGTGCGACTTGTAAAGATATTTGCAAAATTTGGAAAAGATAGTATGTAAACAAAAGTTGTGATCGCAGAAGCTAGCTCAGTTATTTGATTATCATCGTTGACAAAAAATATTCCTTTAATATTGTAGCCAGAGATATCACAATTTATTTGCATACAGTCGTCCTCATAGGCAGGGAAATTGCCACATACAATATACAATTTAAAAATACTGTACAAAAGTTATGGGCACCTTTCAGAAAAAGTATCTCTATCTTGTTGAGGTTCTCCGTTTTTTTGATAGATGACCCTGCCAGTAACATTTTTGTGGCTAGCCCGTTTGCGGGCAAGCCACTATCTCATACTCAAACGGCGGTACGTGGAGAGCGTTGTCCGAATTTTCGTGAAGCAGCGTAATAGGCCGGAAGCTTCGACAGTTAGCGCCGATTGTTCGCATATACTCGGAAAGTGGAAAGGAAAAGCGTCACTAGCTACGGGCGATAAGAAAAAAAGTAGAAATGCTAGTACTCCTATAAATTCTTCAGCAACTGCTAGTTGTCAACCCTACCAGATATATAGTGATTATTCATTTATGTCGTATCTTATAAGTGGCGAAGTGCACCACACACTAAGGAGCAATAATTATTGAAAATCACAACTTTTGAAACTCACACTCGCAACTTCTACTGTTCTAGCCAGTACAGTTTGCCCGTTTGCTGTTTCTCACTCATTAAGTAGTTATAGTAATAAACAAAGCTCAGATAATTTCTAGCAGAAACATATACGACATATACACAATATAAAAACCGGTATTGGGCATTTGAGTTTGCTCGTTTGCTGTGTGTCTCACAGTAAGTACAGTTATAATCATAAACAAAGCTCAGATAATTTCTAGCAGAAGCATGTACGACATATGCACTATATAAAACCTGTATTGGGCATTTAGGCAGTAGAGTTTGCTCAGCTCGTTTGCCGTTTCGCTCACAGTAAGTAGTTATAATTATAAACAAAGCTCATATACACAATAATATATTGGGCATTTGGGCTATATCAAAACATAATTATAAATTCGTATGCAAAAAAATACAGCAATAACTTTGCTATCCTACATCTGATCGCATATTTGTCAAAATACCACTAAAATAATCGCTACAATTTTCTCTACATTTTAAGCTAAGTCTCATACGAAAATACTACAAAATAAAAAAAATACAGCGAAATCTAAACTACAGCGCGTTATCATTGTTTACGTTCGACAGTATAATTACTACAAATATTTTGACCTCTCGCTGCGAAAATCCATGGCATCCTTCATTGTATTTTCCTCAAAATACCACTGAATGAATCGCTATCGTTTTCCCGAGATATTTGCCGCTTTTGAGCGAAAAATATAAAATATTGAAGACGCTACAACGACTTGCAGCTCAAACGTGAACATTTATCACATTTCACCTGTCAAAACATGCGACGAAAGTACCCTACCACAGAGGAATAACTTACACAGAGGGCTCACTTAGGCCAAAAAGCGTAACCAAAAGCCATAGAAATAATAGATATAGAATGCGTACTCCTATCTTTTCTCTGTGAAAAATTTGTCGCCACAAAATGGCGGATTTATAAGGGCATTTGACTCGTTCCAGACTCCTGAAAGAGAGAATTTCGCGCGGTCGCAAGGAGTGCGATTTGTTTTTGTCAACCAGAGTTTACAAAAAAGACAATTTCGAGACTTTAAATGGAAAAAAGGTTTAGAAAACGTTTGAATAAAGGAAAACAGATTTTATGGGACTTTTTACGTAAAAGATGACACAAAGAAACGGGAGAGTGCGATAATGCAAATGATAAGAGCAGAAAGTACAAGAAATTGTTTGCGGAGTTTTCAAGGTTGCTGTGACAACACTAAAAAATGATAAAAATTCACAGGTATGTCTTATCGTTTGAAAATACACATAATTATGTAATGTTCAACACTATTCTAAAAGCTCAAATGGTACCTTTGTTGTTTTAGTCGGAGTTCCTCACTGACCTTAGTTTTGAAAGGCAGTTTTTGACAATTTTAAGCAATCGATATTTACAAACAATCACCTTGTTAGTGCACTGTAAAATATTGTAGTTTACATAACTTCTGTTATCTTAATGTCTTCTGACTTAGCTTCAAAGGTCAATGAAAAAAAAGCGACAATTTGGTCACTTTTTAAACGAAATGTTTAGTCATATGCATGCATGCAAAGCATTTTCAAAGTAAATCATGTTTACGCAAAACTAAAACCGTCTTTGTATTATAATACACAACTATTATTTACCATCAGTGTGTCACTGTCTTTATCTCATTGTTTCAAGAGTGTAATTAAGCCGTAAATTTGTCAAAAGACAATTTTCTATCAGGAACTGCTTTGTTTTACAGACTCTGACGTTTAACTCCTGGTCAAATCCAATATGGCGGATTTATAAGGGCAAATTATTTTAAATTTTAGGCACAGGCTAGGTTACCAAGCACGCATTCTATATCTATTATTTCTATGCCAAAAGCTTAGCCAGTGCGCGTTGGAGAGGCAGTCACCCCCCCGAAAATTTCAACATGGCGGGCATCTTTTTTCTGAAAAGAATACAGCAAAATCTGTTCCCAGATCAAACAGATGGCTTCATGTTACGCTAAATTTTGTAGAAATATTTTTGTTTTCAAGTCTGCCTATGGAAACAGGACATCTGGACATGTGTGACAGTTTGTTTTGGCCGTTTAGGTAATATATAGGTTGAATACGAGCGGGAATTTAGAATTGCAAAGTTTGGTTCAATCTGCTTTGTAATTTTAGTTCAATATATGCATCTAAATTGTAGTGGATCGTATGTGGAAAGAAAGAAGCCATGCGGGTTGACAACCAGCTAATATGGTTTCCATCTCCAGGGTACAGCTGAAGTTTTTAAAACTGTGTATATTATATTGTATTAATTAAAAGTGACTTATGTGAGCCTAAAATGAACTTTTAGGCTAGTAACTAAAGTTGGATTTTAAACATTTTTTGTGGCTCCTTGAAACATCAAGTCTGAGTGTGGAACATAACAGATGTGTGTTAGGTAAGGAATGTGCTGCAGGAATAAGCGTATAAATACTAGTTTAAGTCAATATGGGTCAATGTGAAATAATGAATGATTCAGGATTTTAGACCATATCAAGAGAATATCAAGAGAAAGTGGGAATCTGGTCTTTTCTATTTTAACTGTTGCACAGTTTTAAATTAAGTTCAAAACAGATTGAAATTTTACATAAATATGCTTTCAATTTTGATTTAAAACAAAAAGGCAAAAATGAATTGTATACAAATTGTATTTTAATAACAAAAACAAATTCACACAATATTGTATGAACTGTGGGTTGGAGGCATGCAACACTTATTTCTTTATTTAGCCCAAGTATTTTCAACAACTTACATATAATATTATATACATTTTTACACTCATTCTAGTTGCAACATGATCAAAATAGTCATCAACAATGTTTGTGCTAATACATATCAAAAGGATATGGTATTGACAGTGTGGCATTGCAGACAAGTACCACATATGCACCAAAACACCTCATAAGTTTATTATACAACTCCTTTGATGAGTATGTTTTTAATGAAAAAGCAAACTTTTTTATCAAAGCTTGGCAATCAACACAATTATCAAGACAATACAATTACAATACATGAAGTAGCTCATTGCTACAACAAATTTGATTAGCTGAAACAAACTCATCAAACTTGTTAGAATTTTTATCTTGTCAACCATTTTGATACTTTTTGAAAAATGAAAGGTTTTGACCACAAAAAACCCCCCAAAAAAGACATGTGTTTGCTTCAATATAATTGTATTGTCTTGATAATTGTGTTGATTGCCAAGCTTTGATAAAAAAAGTTAAAGGAGTTGTATAATAAACTTATGAGGTGTTTTAGTGCATATGTGGTACTTGCCTGCAATGCCACACTGTCAATACCATATCCTTTTGATATGTATTAGCACAAACATTGTTGATGACTATTTTGATCATGTTGCAACTAGAATGAGTGCAAAAATGTAAATAATATTATATGTAAGTTGTTGAAAATACTTGGGCCAAATAAAGAAAGAAGTGTTGCATGCCCCCAACCCAGAGTTCATACAATATTGTGTGAATTTGTTTTTGTTATTAAAATACAATTTGTATACAATTCATTTTTGCCTTTTTGTTTTAAATGAAAATTGAAAGCATATTTATGTAAAATTTCAATCTGTTTTGAACTTAATTTAAAACTGTGCAACAGTTAGAATAGAAAAAAGACCAGATTCCCACTTTCTCTTGATATTCTCTTGATATGGTCTAAAATCCTGAACATCATTATTTCACATTGACCCATATTGACTTAAACTAGTATTTATACGCTTATTCCTGCAGCACATTCCTTACCTAACACACATCTGTTATGTTCCACACTCAGACTTGATGTTTCAAGGAGCCACAAAAAATGTTTAAAATCCAACTTTAGTTACTAGCCTAAAAGTTCATTTTAGGCTCACATAAGTCACTTTTAATTAATATAATATAATATATACAGTTTTAAAAACTTCAGCTGTACCCTGGAGATGGAAACCATATTAGCTGGTTGTCAACCCGCATGGCTTCTTTCTTTCCACATACGATCCACTACAATTTAGATGCATATATTGAACTAAAATTACAAAGCAGATTGAACCAAACTTTGCAATTCTAAATTCCCGCTCGTATTCAACCTATATATTACCTAAACGGCCAAAACAAACTGTCACACATGTCCAGATGTCCTGTTTCCATAGGCAGACTTGAAAACAAAAATATTTCTACAAAATTTAGCGTAACATGAAGCCATCTGTTTGATCTGGGAACAGATTTTGCTGTATTCTTTTCAGAAAAAAGATGCCCGCCATGTTGAAATTTTCGGGGGGGTGACTGCCTCTCCAACGCGCACTGGCTAAGCTTTTGGTTATGCGCGTTTTATCAGAAGTGAGCCCTCTGTGTAGTCATTCCTCTGTGACCCTACGGCTCCCCAGGACTCGGAAACCGTATCTACAGGTTCAAATTTCGTATATAGCGTGTTTTCCGCGTGTCTATAGCAACAGACATTCCTAAAATAGCATGCTATCTGGATGCTCTGCACGTGCGCGTGAAAAACCCGATATTTTAAACAGTTGAAAATATACTTCTACTGGGTCAAAATATATGGACTTTTCAGCGAAATAATCGCCAATATTTCATCCAGATTTCGTTCTGATATTCCGTCAATGTATTCTTTGGAGTCTTCAATATATTTGAAGATAAAATATACTGAATAAAATTCGAAGACAAAAACGTTGGTGAGGGTCATGTTCGAATATTTTCGCCCGTATGCTATTTTGATAACCATTCAAAATATCATTGGAAAGTCTGAGAGAAATTTAATGATTTTTAAATCATTTCAAAACTTCAAATATGTGTAGAGGAAAGTTTATTCAATCGTAGTAGCTTTAGAATACTGATCAGTTTTTTGTTACATCGTCGAACAATAGCCGTCTGGATAGTATTAAATACATTTAATATAACCAATTATTGGATGAGTTCAGTATTATCTGTTGAAGCAAACTAAGACGAATAACACTGATGAAGGTTTAATTATTTTTAGATCTCTTGAAAAAACCAAATTCAATACTTGTTTTATTATTTGTTAATTATATGCAGGCTTTAACCAATAAAACACACCCAAGAAAATAATAATAACTAACACAACAGGGTTTTATTGATTAGACAGAACAAATTGCCCCATGTGATTTCATCTAGAATCTAATGCTTCATGTAGGATGGGAACCCTCTTTTGACTATTTTTCATGGAATATAACTGTAAAATAATCTTTTGAGCTCTAATGCTGAATTAAATACGGATTAATGACATTCAAAAGTGAAAACAGTACTGTTACAAAAACTTAATGTATTGTATATCGTTTGTGTACTGTAGCACGCCTAATATTACTAGCTGGGAAACTATTCCTGTGAAGTACAGTAATTGTATCAAGCTGTGCGCGCATTGTAAGAAACATATAATGATGGATTTGAATATCTTTGTCAAATTATATTTTTTATAACAGCATTTGCTGTAGCCACCTTTTTGTCAGTTGCTTTGTGTTGGGCTAGCCACATGTACGCGCTGCGTACCTATTTTTAAATACCGCTATCAAGATTGGTTCAGGTAGTAGTTACATGGCCATGCTCCTGCGCAACCTTTCCTAAAACCCGATTTGTTTGTATAACCTATGCACAGTACTGTATGCTCTTAATTTTGGACCACCACCGCCCTGCAGCCATCGTCATTTTTAAGGGAATTTCCTTGATTGTGGAAACTCTGACTGTGCCGTAAGTCAAGTGTTCTTCAATTTATGTTCTTTCTGTAGATGTAAATATTTTTAGGTATTGCCATAAATCATAAAATTACAGTAAATGTGATATATTTACTGGCAGTAATGAGATAATTTAATGTTATGGCCTTCAGAATTTTATTATATAGGCCGTGCGCTCGAAAAGTGTCTGGAGAATGATTCTCGTAGTGCATGTCTGAGAACTATTTTTATGGTTAGTAACACTTGAAACACGCTGAATTCAAATCCAAAAACTTCCGTACCGTGGACCTGCAATTTTCTCACAAACTCTTATAATTGTTTTTACTAATTTCACGACATTTTTTTATTGTTCAACGACACGGTTGGGTGGCACACGGTTGCATAGCTCAAAGCGACCAATTCCTGTGAACCAGCCCCACAGTTTTGCTTGGATTATTCTGAATATATGATTTTCTGCACGTTGGACGTAAACAACATATCTTCTACAAGTTTGGCAAGGTACCAATATTACTTTCTGAAGTCGTCAAGTCTTTGGCCTACATTTCTGTGCTAACAAAAAAATTTCATTGTTCAGACTCATATAATGGACCAACATTTAAAATTCCAACAAAGTCTTTGAAACGTTAAAATACTTAAAGTTAACTTATCGTTTTAACTATGATATATCTATTGGTGGTATTCTGTTCGATAAGCGAAATTATTGGAGAGAGAGCTTTTATATACGGCTGAAATCGCTAAATATAAACTGCTCATGCACAAATTTTTGCACTGATTCTCAGGGTCTTCACCTCCGCTACCCGCGCTACGGCGAAGAGCCTGACACAGGCTGGTCACGTGGCACCCAAATTTTGGGTGCTTGACATTCGTACTTAGCAGGGGTAGGTAAAAACGCGTTATCACAAATTATTGTCAAACAACAATGGAAGACCGACGAAGCGGGAAGTCATCTG
This sequence comes from Muricea muricata, assembly GCA_963855995.1. Classification (NCBI taxonomy): domain Eukaryota; kingdom Metazoa; phylum Cnidaria; class Anthozoa; order Malacalcyonacea; family Plexauridae; genus Muricea; species Muricea muricata. Next base: position 92,192,705 of record OY979716.1, on the reverse strand, counting down.
ACTCTAAAACCGTATCTTTGCTATATTTTTGTCTCCCTTGTTGTTTGACAATAATTTGTGTAATAGCATAGATGACCGGGTTTCTTTTGTTTTTACCGGGTCGATTACTAATCGTCCGCTACATCGAGCGAATTGCATTCGACACAACACAACACTATTCAAATCAATGGAACTCCCTCATATTTATACGCGCCACTTACGCTGATCTATTCAAAGTGTTATTATTCTCACATGAGTTTGAACAGTTCGTAAAAACAAATTATATGCTTGGAAACCCTTGTCAACTATGCTATTACAAACTAATAGCATGGCTTTTCGGGAGATTAGTGACTAAATGGCCCCTTACCCTCGGGAGGTTTGTGGAATTCCCTCGGGCTTCGCGCTCGGGAATTCCACAAACCTCCCTCGGGTTACGGGGTCATTTAATCACTAATCTCCCTCAAGCCATGCTATTACTTATAAATAACGCGTTTTTACCTACCCCTGCTAAGTACGAATGTCAAACACCCAAAATTTGGGTGCCACGTGACCAGCCTGTGTCAGGGTCTTCGCCGTAGCGCGGGTAGCGGAGATGAAGACCCTGAGAATCAGGTTGAAATTTTTTTACTTCGCCGCACGTTTACAAAACAGGGGCCGTTGTAAAAACGTGATTGAAGTTGATTAGTAGAAACATCAACCAATTAGAACAAGGTATTTTGTACTTAATCACTATTTAACTACAAAACAGTGATTAAGCAACCCAGCAACCCGTCGACAATATTTCATTTTACGGTCGCCTTTGCCGTCACGTTGGCTTCGCGTTACATTTGTTTTGAATACCTTCAATTATACTTTTCAGGCCACTGACATATCAAAAGACTTGGAGTAACGTGCTTATGATTTCATGGAGATATCTCTGGAACTGAGAATTTTAGAAAGAGGTATCGGTACCATATCAATGATTTAGACAAAATATGTTGTTTACGTCCAACACGCATAAAATTAAAAAACTCAAAACAACTCGAGCAAGACGGTCTTTGGTTGAAAGGAAGACTGGTTAACAGAAATTGTTCCTGATGAGTGACGTCGTGTGTCTTCATTCATCATTGAACAATAAAAAGAATGTCGTGAAGTCAGTTTGATTAAGATTGCAGTTTATTAGAATCTGAGAATCTAGGCCTAGGGAGTGGTAACTTTTCCGATTTGAACTCAGCGTGCTTTAATGTGTTAGAGCCCATTAAAAATATTTCGGATCTCAGAAGTGCACAACAAAACTGAACGATATACGGCCTATAATGCCCCTCAGAATTTGATGTAATGCGCTCACAAGCGTCCAAAGCTTATGGTTCTGTATGACTTGTTACCGCGTTTTTACTGTAAATGAACATATTTGTCATTAAGATGAAATTTAAAAGAAATAAAAACTTAGTAGGTACCAGTAAAGTCTATCAGTGTGCTATTTGTGCTTTTTAAGGTATTTTAAAACAGTTTTTAGCGACATTCTGCGGGCGCATGTGCTGTGCTGTCATCCTATATTATACAATACCTCATTCTGGTCGTTAAATTGGCTGATTATGGTCACGTGATATTAAATAAAAAGTTCCATTTCCCAAGAGTGCAATGGAAAACGTTCCATTGCACTCCTAGAAGTGCAATAGTTTTTTTTCCATTGCACTTTCATGTTTTCAAACAAATCCCATCTGTCAAAAGGCTCTTCGTACGGTCTTCAAAGTTTACTTAAGACTGGTTTCGGTCTTGAGATCGATGCGAAATAATCCAAATACTAAAATATGACTCATATGTGTGTTGCTTTAAATGTCGAATAAATTGTTCTTGAAAAACAATGGTTAATGAATGAGTACGAGTGCGATATGAGATTTAACATCGCGAGTGAAACTTAATAGCCCCGAGGGCTGCGCCCTGGTGGCTATTTAGCTTCACGAGCGATTTTAGATCTCATATCGCACGAGTAAGCATTCATATTAACTGTCTTGTCTCATGACACACCCACAACGAATGAGGACTTTTACATATGAAATTTAGCGGTTGGATGAGGATTTAGATAACAGAAGCGCCTACATACATACATTCTTTGCATTTGTTCTAGCTTGTTATCCTATTCAAAATAAACCATCTAATTACCATTTAACCGGTCATGCAGAAAAGAGTGTGATAAATACTTATCAGAGTGTGATAAATTTTTATAGCATATTAATATGCTATTTTACCCGACATTTTCCCTCTCTTCAAAGCCCTGCCCACTTGCTGGTTTTTTATACTGTTGAATATGAGATTTAGCATGTGTTTGGAAACAATGAGTTGTGGGTGTGTCGTGGGATAATAGCCTAGTATTATATAAAACAAATAATGAATGTTTTTATTTGTGCAATAGTAAGAATATTTTCATTTGGTGAAAGGATTGATTCTTCTATTCAACGCATTTCATTGCACCCATAAACATTCATTATTTGTATTAATACCAGTAAATAGAGAAGGCTGCATGGAAACTCGCACAAAACATGCCCAGGTTCAAATTGAGTTTCTCAACAAGTGTTGTCCATGATTGCAGTCAGTAGAAACGTAGCGTATTTCATTGTTTGTGAATATAATACATACTCAAGCAGAAATATACCAGTATCATATGGCCGTATCAATCGCTACGGTCAGTTGACCAGTAAGTAGAAAGCTCAACATATCAAGTTATCCATGTTTATTTAATCCAGTATCATGATTGAGAGAGGATCGGGTGAAAGTCGAGATACCGACTGTTGCCCGCTAAAAGATCTAGAAGAGCATATTAACCAAAGTCTCGGCGTATTGACCGAGTGATACCAAGGTCCAAGGTCGATAGGATTCCATGTAGTTTATCTTTGAAATCGTTATCTTTATTCAACTGCAGTAGCTACAAGCGCTTCATTCCATTTTCAATTACGGTGCAGCTACTTTAAGTGGGCCACATGGACAACACTAACTAACGAAGCAACGACATTGATAAACAAAATTAGCTAGAAAATCGCTCAATGTCAATGCACATGGAAAAAACAATATCTGTTTCACAGAATAAATCCAGCGGTAAGTGCAAATTTTGAACATGCGAACGAATAAATGTTATCATAAACTGCAACAGTAATACATGGATACACAGCCTGTACCCAGTCTTTACACAGCATGTATTGTCAGTATTGATATCTAGACTGGCTACTAACAATAGTAGTGCCTACTAGTGGACTATATGCGATTGTTGTCTAAGTGGTCTTTCTTATTTTAGGATTCGAAGCACTGTAATGCCAACTGTAACGACATCCAGTAAAAGTAGAGAACTAATGTAGGATCTAAAGGATTCGTGCTTTCAGTTGATCTAAAATGTTCTTTATATCTTGATTTACTACCTTCTATTTCTCACGGCTGCAGTCGACATGAATGTATTATATCAAGTATTTGAATATTATTTATATATGAATCGACTTGTAGAAACCTGATACCAAGGAGTTGCTACCAATAGCAACGACGAAGTTTACGCAATACTTCAGTAGTACCGGTGGTAGTCTAGGACCTATCAAGGAGTTTGTATTCGTTTCATTTACCCCAGATAATCTCAACTGTTTTAGGGTAAGTTAACCATGGCAAACAAGATGGCATATTTGCCCAAACCTGAATCCGGGACGAAATGTCCGAAAACGAGCACCCGCAGAAATAACCCTCTCTTTAGAACTACAACTTCTGAATCATTAGAGATACATTTGTTTTAAAGCTTTTATGGTGTTCAGAGTGGTCACTTTATGGGTGGTAGTTAGGGAGCAAAAAATCTCTAGCTTTAATATATTCCAAGAATATGGCTATTCCTTATCAGGGGAAAATTGCTGAATATGCATAATTTAAGTTACAAGATTGGCAAAGTGGATTATTTGTATTTTTTCCGAAAATTTTTTCACTGTTGGCAAACTTCACACTTGCTTAAACATAACTCTCATATTCTACATAACAGAGCATGCAAACCTGCCGATATATAGTACCGATAAATACACTCACCGACGCCATTTTGCGAATTCGGCCGTGTGTTGCAGATTCCTTCGCTTTTCACCGTCGAACTTTGCTTTTATGATCCACAAAATGCCATTATTTTTACTAGGTATTATTAGAAGAATATCCTTAATGGCTTTGAACGAATTCCGTCCCTTCGGTGACTTTGAAATCTTCGATGTTGTCGAAGTGTTGTTTTGGCGAATTATAGCTTCAACTTTGGGTCATGTCACTTGTCTTCTCGAAATATAGCATATAACACAGTTCACACGAGTTTTAACTGTAGCACACGAACAAGCGGTACTGTGTTAAACTTTGGAAGCAAAAATTAAACAATTCAACTCGCAGGTTTTGATGTAGACCACTCCGAAGAAATTCTATCATGAGGCAACCGTTCGCCAATTTCCAAACACACACGAACTGCACGAAACGAACACGCGAACTTGATGACAGGGGGGTTGTACATTTTCACGATCGACGGTTAAAAAGAAGAAAATTTACATAGCCCACGAGATTAAAATTTAAATATTTATTTAAATATTTTTCTTACCATTATACCTTCGGGTCTATGACCCCTCTTTCGGAAAAAAAACAGACGCTGAATGTTTACTTCTTTTTAACCGTTGATCGTGAAAATGTGCAACCCCCCTGTCATCAAGTTCGCGTGTTCTTTTCGTGCAGTTCGTGTGTGTTTGGAAAATGGCGATCGGTTGCCTCATGATGGAATTTCTTCGGAGTGGTTTACATCAAAACCTGCGAGTCGAATTGTTTAATTTTTGCTTCCAAAGTTTAACACAGTACCGTTTGTTCGTGTGCTACAGTTAAAACTCGTGTGAAGTGTGTTACATGCTATATTTCGAGAAGACAAGTGACATGACCCAAAGTTGAAGCTATAATTCGCCAAAACAACACTTCGACAACATCGAAGATTTCAAAGTCACCGAAGGAACAGAATTCGTTGAAAGCCATTAAGGATATTCTCCTAATAGTACCTAGTAAAAATAATGGCATTTTGCGGATCATAAAAGCAAAGTTCGACGGTGAAAAGCGAAGGAATCTGCAACACACGGCCGAATTCGCAAAATGGCGTCGGTGAGTGAATTTATCGGTACTATATATCGGCAGGTTTGCATGCTCTGTTATGTAGAATATGAGAATTATGTTTAAACAAGTGTGAAGTTTGCCAACAGCGAAAAATTTTTTGGAAAAAATATAAATAATCCACTTTGCCAATGTTGTAACTTAAATTATGCATATTCAGCAATTTTTCCCTGATAAGGAATAGCCATATTCTTGGAATATATTAAAGCTAGAGATTTTTTGCTCCCTAATTACCACCCCTAAAGTGACCACTCTGAACACCATAAAAGCTTTAAAACAAATGTATCTCTAATGATTCAGAAGTTGTAGTTCTAACGAGAGGGTTATTTCTGCGGGTGCTCGTTTTCGGACGTTTCGTCCCGGATTCAGGTTTGGGCAAATATGCCATCTTGTTCGCCATGGTTAACTTACCCTGAAACAGTTGAGATTATCTGGGGTAAATGAAATGCATACAAAGTCCTTGACAGGTCCTAGACTATAGTCGCAATGTGTGCAGACGAAGCTGTGTTGGGGAAAGATGCCATTTAGACTCTGATTGCGGAGGACCTGGAGAATATTGTACGAACAATAAAATATGTTGGAAATCTGGCCATTCGTGTGTGACAAACCATAACTGTAAAGGCGATGGCGAATGTTGCATTTCCGGGAAATGCGATACTGTAGGTTGTCTAGGAGAGTCCCATGACACATTGGCCGTATGGGTTACCCCAGTAATCGTTGTATGTATAGTGCTTTTTGTCCTCTTTATCGGCGGCGGTTGTTCGTACTGCAGTTGTCATAACTTATCCCGACATAGGAGGGTAGCGGACGAACACCCTAGCCATGGAACAACAGCAGCAATAGCACTTCCAGAAACGCATGCCAACTCTTTTCCACCAAATTATGGCAGTCCCCCACCTCCTTGTTACAACCATGGCTAACCTCTCATATTTCTCCAACCTCAACCATCACCGACCACGGAAAATCATTAAGTGACAAAAGGGGAGGGGCTAATATTCATATAGTTGTGTTCTGTACTTTTATATATGCAGGATATTACATCACGGTGCGAACAATGATGAGTTTTATCTTCGACGGAAGTTTTCGCTACGAGAAGATAAACTTCATATCTTCAGAAAGAACGCTAACGGTGAATATGAAATTAACCATATTTGCATTCTAATGAGCGATAACAGCTTAATAATTAAAATTATATGTTCATTCTTTCTAAGAACTGCAGATTCAGCCAGCGCTTTAGAATTGCATATTCCAAGCCACTCGAAGTAGAGTAATACGCCATCAGAACCATTTTTCTTTTTCATGGAACGGTTCACATCATTGGCAAATTGAGCGATTTTTATTTCTACATCAATGGAATATTAGCTTGAGAGACATTACCTGGCTCCCCTGCTAAATAGCCATGCAATTAACGCAAATTTTGCTAACCATTGCACCAAATAGCATTTCTATAATACTTTTCAAACATGAAGCAACAAGGAAGTATTGCCCCCATGTTTATTTTCTCAAAGTCTTGTGAAGAGGCCATAAACTTGAAACTCAAAATTACGCTGGTCTCAGTGGCGCCGTCAGCGCGATAAGTGAGGGGGACATATTCATATATTCGTGTTCTGCACAATTAATATCTTTTGAAATCGAATCGACTTCAAAAGAAATGAATTGTGCAGAACACGAATATATGAATATGTCCCCCTCACTTATCGCGCTGGCGACGTCACTGGCTGGTCTTATCGAATAAGGGAAGGGGGCTTGATACCTCTTAAGGCAATCACTAAAAATATATATCTCGTCTTCTTCTATTCTGCTCTGCCTATATAGTACTGCATGGTGCAAAGTTTTGAATTGCCTTGCGAACAATCGTTATCCATGAAGTGGGTAGTCTGGTTTTATTGTCAGACGTAAAATCTTCGCCAATTGTTCCGGCTTATTCTCAAAAACGTATATACACATTGATGTTTCCAAGTCAGAAAGAAACTTCGAAGCCTCAGAAGATGCAATTGCAAAATTGTAAAAAAAAACACGATCTGGCCATAGCCAGCATGCGTTACTTTCACGTGCATGAGGTTTTCGTATCCTGGATGAACTAACGTAAGTATTGATACATCACACTAAAATTTTAATTGAAATTTGCAAAAATATCGAGCAATACTTTTACTCACTGCAGAGCCAATGTTTTGTTCTTCTGTTAAAAATTTTAATTAATTGTGCATTTTATGATAATTTGTGGTACCTTTTTTCTCCTTTGACACTTGATTAGTCTATAATAAAATACTTACTGACTGTGTTCTTCGGGAAACAATATGCTTTGTGAACCCTCGGCTGCCACTCGTCAGTTTCTGGTCCAATATATATATATATATATATATATATATATATATATATATATATATATATATATATATATATATATATATATATATATATATATATATATATATATATATATATATATATATATATATATATATATATATATATATATTGTCTACCTTGGGTAGACGTATATATATATTGTCTACATTGTCTACTTTTCCGTGTTTTCAAATCAGCCAGTATGTTGTCGGTGAGACTGTAAATAATTTGTATTGTTAGTGTGGCTGCCAGAAAAGCAAGTTACAGGTACTTAAGGTGGCTCAATACAAACTTTTTTATAAAATAGAAAACTCCGATTTAGATTGTTTTTTCGACCGTTATTATACTTGATGAGCAACAGAGTATCTTACTGGTGTGAAACAAATATTAATGTCTGAAGGTTTTGAATTTTTTTCACAAAAGTTACACAATTGTTGCTGCTGTGGAAACGGTGATGTTTCAAGATAGCGGTATTTTTTATTTAAAGGCATATAAGACGAAAACGATATCGGTGACCCCCTAAACTATATTTCATAAAATGTTTTTTCTTGGTAACTCAATCATGTCGATAATTTGAAAATTTTTCAAATTACGTAAACGTGGCTACTCATGAAAACTATTGTTGGATCTACAGGATTTTTTTAAATTGTCAAGCTAATTGAGTATGCTAAAAGATTCCATTTATGAAATGGAATTTCGAGGTCTCCCATATAGTTTTTTAGGTTAATGACTTTTAAGCCAAAATTACCGCCATCTTGGAACATCACTGTTGTGTAACTTCTGCTAAAAAATTTAGACCTTTTGGATGTTGTTTTATGTCAGTAAGATACTTTTTGTTTTTCATCAAGCAATAACAGTCCAAGAATATGGATCTAAATCAGAAATGTTCCATTTTATGAATTTTCACTATGACGAATCACGTCAAGCTTGACAAATATTTTATGCATAATTTCAAGAGAAATATAAATGACAGTCAAGGAAAAAAGAATGCTATGCAATAAAATTTGGAAATTTTATTACTTATTCAAAACATGCTTGGCAAACATTTAATGATGTTTTAGGACGAAACAGCAATCAAACTATTATTCATGAAATTGAACATTCGAGAAAATCTGCCGCTTCTACTGAGGAATTAAAGGAGATGAATACTTTACGAATATAGGTCCCAAAAACTAGATTCATATTAATCTGACACTGCAGAGAACAACAAAAAATTCATTGTCTTCTCTGCAGTGTCAGATTAATATGAATCTAGTTTTTCATATCTCTGAGGATGGTTCTGAAATAGGTCCCAAGCTTGCCTAAACAATGGAGCGTGACAGTGTTTATAATTTTTAGGACTTTTTTTTTAAACGTGGATCTGTTAATGAATTTTTTTAAAACTGTAAACGAATTGTTGGCCTCGAGCCTTACTGCGGTTTTTTTTCTAATAATTTGCAGAATGGCCTTTGTATTGACTAAGCTTTTCTGGGCGTTTTGCCTTAAGACAACATAAAAAGCTTAAAATTGTCGAATGTAAACAATGTTAGTAAAATGAATTCTCTAGAACATCAAGTGAGGATTAACGAACATTCGTGGTCTCAGCATAATGACTTCAACAATATCATTGTTTTGGAAATATTCGATGAGGTGAGTATGGGATACTTATAACCAAAGTACCTTGTTGGCAAATCTTTCAACAATTTTCCATGCAAACAGTTAATTATGTATACTAGATTAAACCTTCCAGTCAGTTGTTTAGCCATTTTAGACCACATGTTGTGAAAAAGTAGTCAGGAAAAACTTAGGTAAGAAATATGGAAGAGAGTTCTTACAGTTACATAATGTTCATATGATTATTACAAGGGTGTAATTTATTCTATAATCGTGTTATGAAAACGTGTTATTCAAAACTTGCTGTTAGGTCGTGTCATTTGTTTTGATCCGAAAGTCAAAATGTTCCATAGGCTTTTCATTGGGTTTTTCAAATGTGTCTACTATTAGATATCCAATACGATTCCATTACTGACTAGCAAATAAAAAAACCTTTTTAATGTGAACTTTTTTTTACTTATTTAAGTGGCCAAAATCTGGTTGCATGGATTGACATGAAGCAGCTCGAAGGATCTGGAAGGATGGCTGTTTAGTCAATGCACTTGCACCAAGATTAGAACTGTGCTATCTTAGAGACAGTTAATCTAAAACTCTTTAATTCAAGAATATCAAACAACTCTGTTTATTCATTAAACAACTAAATTTAAATACGTCAATTCGAAAAGAACTCTAATGTATATAGCTACATATGACTAGAATAAGGTGCCTATGACGAGAAACTTTGTAAAGTAATTTTCTTGATTGTACTGCAAAAGGCATTTAAATTCACAATATAACGTCTTGGTAGATTTTCTATTTGTATCTGCGAATGCAGATGTAATAGCCAATAACGACCGAACGCGTAGAATAAATTGAGCCAAGGGATAGGAGGAAATCCCATGCGGCAGACCCAGTTTAGGGGGGGGGAGAATCTCAGCCCCATGACAGAATTACTGCTACCTCTGAGAAATTGCCAATCTGGACTGGCGAATTCTCAGAGGTAGCAGCGATTCTGTCATGGGGCTGAGATTCTCCCCCCTCCCACCCCCACCCCCTTCCCTTGTCTCGCTGCACTCAGACCATATAACTTACCAAAATCAGCTAAAACAGATTTAACCTAAGTACAGTCGTTCACAAGATAATTAATAGAGTGCTTGTGATCCTAGTAATATGCTAATATTATCATTGATTTTAAATCATTACTAAAAGGTATACAGGGCATCCCAAAAAAGCGGGCCCAAACCAACATGTTAATGATAATTATATTTTATTCAAAATGTGAAAGAATTTCAATGAATACATAATTAATTTCTTATTGGTAGCGCTTTTTCGAGACATCCTATACATTACAATAAATTAGCTAGTTTTCATCTTTCATTGATTTAGAATATGATGTACTTTTAAATCTGTAGAGTTCTCTTGACTAAATTAGTGTTACATACACTAAAAAGCAAAAAGAAAAAAAGCAAAATATGGTCATATTTTGAAGCATGTAACGCGAAATATGATACTACCTAGGAATTGCGAGTTAGGTACTTGGATAACATAAGCATGGTGCTATATCAGTATACATAAATAATTATAAACGTTTTTAGATCCAAATGGGGAAGGGCATATAAAGATCATTTAAGCGTCCCTTCTAAAGCAGTGAAAAATTTACTCGCATAAAACGCGCAAAATGATGAAAACTGTATTGGCATTTGTGTTGGTGGCCATGGTTATTTTCTCGGTAGTTGAAGATGGTGACTGCTTCAAACGAATCTTTCGCAGAAGGCACATTCGGCGTCCAAAAGCCCCGAGAAACAACCGGGATTGTCGTTTAAACAAACGCTCCCGGCCTGCGACGACGCTCGTGGACGAGGACGTCGAGAAACGTGGGAAAAGGTTAGAAAAATACCGAATTAAATGTGTTTATCTTCATAGTTTTTGCAGCTTTCTTAGCTGCATCTCTTTTTACCGCAAGCCGAAACTATACTCGGAGGGCAAAGCTAAGAGCTTTCAAACGAAGGTTCTTCGTTCGTTGATTAAATGTTACTGTTCTGCTGGTATATCTTGGCTCGTGCACGAAAAATGCTGATGCGTGTTGTTGTACAAGATATAGCAGTGCCATATAGCAATGCCGACAATTTAGCCATGCTATTCAGCAAACTTCGAAATCCACGGAAGGCATAGGTTCTTTCGCTACCTAAAAGGAAACAAATCAACGTTTTGAGCGAAGGCGCAATCACTACATTTAATAATAAAATGTCGCGACGAAAGATCTTCGTACCAAACTTCGATTTCCACTTTGTTTCAGATAGTGAAAGAAACCATGCATAGCTTTCGCGGACTACCATAGCTTCACTACCTTTAATGGCAAAATTCGTGTATATTAATACCAATATAATAACAATATATATTAATTTATATATTAATTTATGCAGTCGAAAATAGGGCAAACATTTAGCGTTGGCAATGTGTTTCCATTTCACAAAGTTGGAACAAGCATCAATTTCATTGTATTTATACAGAAAATTTGGATCAAGTTTAACCTTATCTCGTTCACGTAAAAAGCGCTGGTATTTTTCGTAACTTTGTTCTATACAAAAATCCCAAAAGTCGTTTTTGTTTGAAATAATTATGTAAATACAAACTCTATGGAATATTATTAAAGTGAAGCTACATGGTTCTAGAGTATAACGTCCCAGGCCGTATCAAGTGGATATTGTGTGGATCAGCAACATCAGGGCATTATACCTATAATTCATTATCTAGATAATTTTTCATTAAGGGATTCCTAACTGGCCACATACCCCCTTATAAATTCATTTAATTTAGGAAATCCATTCGTTTGCTATTATTAGAGAGGAAATACGTGCTAAACGTTGAAATAGAGAGACTAACTGACTAATCTTATTCACCGTTCGAGCTAAACACCTAAAGAGTTAATGTTTTACAACGCCACTTGCCCGACGACGCAGTTTACATTTTAGCTTAAAATTAAACAAAACAAGGGCTAAGCATTTCGATATTATAATATTTTGATGCTGATTTATTGATTACCTTAAGTACGGCAAAGTTTGGCCCAAAGAGATGCCATATGGTTGCCGAATTGTAGAATCTCGTTTAGATCACAGCTCGAAAGGGGACTCTGAACTACTCCCAGTTTAAAAAAATCTTCTTAAACCGCGTCGTCTAGCCGCCGCGTCGCAGGTCGTAAACTCCATATTAACAGCAGCTTCTGCGGTAACATGGAGAGCCAGCGCCGAAAACAATGAAATCTTATGTCAGCTACGATGATACTTTGATTCCGCTTCGATGCTTCTATAAAAATAAATCTTATTTTAAGGATTATAGTAGTTCTTTTGCTTCAGTTTAAGAAATTTTTATCACATTTTGATAAATCAAGCCTTTGGAGTCTTTTATTAAAGTAGTCCCTCGTAATAACAGACCGTGGTTACAATGCATGCACTGTAACTTAAAACCCGCATTGCTGCACTGCCATCCTATTGTTATTGCTGTATTTTGTACACTGTATAAGATCATTCTGCTAGAAAATTATATCCCAACTTTCTTGCAAAATTGTCGTTTATGAAATGTTATGGAGAGCCGGCATGTCAGCTACGATGTTACTTCGATTCCGCTTCGATGCTCTATTCTATAAATATAAATCTTATTTTAAGGATTATAGTATTTCTTTTGCTTCAATTTAAGAAATTTTTATCACATTTTGATTGCTGCATTGCTATGCATATTTTTATTGCTGTATTTTGTACACTGTATAAGATCATTCTGCTAGAAAGTTACCCCCCCAACTTTCTTGCAATTATAAGTTGACTTAATTAGTGACATTCTCTGCCTTAAAATTATCGTTTATGAAATGTTATAGCTATGTTTATCAAACCATATGTAAACTTGTGGAAGTCGACGTATATTGTTGTGCAATCACATGCCACGTAGAAAAATTAATTACATTTTGACAATTAAAAAACAAAGAATGTTTAATCAAATCAATGCGCAATTTATGTAGACTATAATTATTCATCTAGGCGATATCTTTTGTTAAAATTCAAGATCTGATTGATTTGTTAGTGAATACATCTGGCAGCTGACCTGCATCTAAGGACGTATACAGACTTGTATTCATTTGTGCAATGTCTTTTGTCAAAACCTAATATCTGATTGGTTTGTTTCTTTTGTAAATATATTTTTATTACGACTTAGTGGGCACACACATAAGCTCTTTTGACGCAGTCCAAAATTTTGTAGCCAAGTGAGAGCTTATTTGTTTCACTCAACCCTGGATCCGACACTGTCACTGGTGTGATACATGTGAAGTGATCACTGCAATGTTCGCCTATATGAAGCTGAGCACGCGGCTCTGCCGTGGTTTATTTGAAATGACAAACAAACACGTGTTCACAGGTAATCGCTGTTTTAATAGAAGACACACATTATAGTTTATAGTTTAAAGAACGAAGCATTAAAGGTTGTGAAGTCACAGGAACCGACGAGGGTAGATCATGCAGTCGCACTGGTGCACGATAACTAAATATATACTGAAGAATTATGTATGAATTATGTAGAGAACGGCCGGCTAGATTATAAAATTCCCGTCCACTTTTGAAACAATTACTTCTTATCATGACACGATGATACGATGTCATAATAATAACGTAATATAATAAAGATGAGTGATTTGAAAATTACGATATAATATTTCGTGATACGATGATGCGAGATCATAAACTGATGCTTCGCTCTTTAAACTACAGACTACTGTGTGTTTATGCACCTTTGACTTTACAATCTAGTGGTTAATAATTCGTTATTTGAACTAAAAATTAAACTAACTGTGTGTATGCATCCTAGCTTTGACTTTAAAATCTCCGATGCCGAATTCTTTACACTACAAACTGCTGTTTTTTCACGCATACATTTTGGAGTTGACTTCACTACCCCCCATGAATCGTTCTCAAACCAAAAACACTCTGTGTGTATGCATCCGCTTCGAGTTTACAATCTCCAATGTTTCGTTCTTTATAATAAAAACTAACGTGTATGAAGGCCCCTAATTCTAGTGTATGGTCTTCTAATAATTAGTTCCTGCTTTGCAAACTTCGAGCTATTACTATAAAGGGCACGCATGATCTAATTACCAAATATCATAATTCTAAATTATACTTTACTTTCGGCCAATAGAGAAAACACGATGAAGTCATTTCCTATTCAACTCAAAATCATTTGCACTCTTTTCGTTCAGTTTTAAGTAACAGCTTACCCGGTCTGTGGCAAATGTTTAATACACCCATTGTTCGTTTTGTACCTATTTTGTTCAACTTCAGCCACTGTAGTCCATATAGTTAACAGTCAATAGTCTTCAAAAAGGTATCCACCGAATAGGATAGAAATTCAGACATAATAACGACGTCTAAGATGAAAAAAGTAGTGTAATACACAACTTCATGTTGCCAACTGATGTCAGTGGCGCCACGAACAATGACAAATTGCTGCTTCAATATCGACACTTTATGCATTAAATAACGTACGTATTTCGCTTAAATCGATATGGGTGTAACTTTGAAGGTCTTTCCCCCCGATAAGCTTAATAAACCATGTATTAATTGTGGTAGAGTCGAAAAATATTGTTATAAATAGACACAAGTGTTACACGTTCACTTTGTCGTTCATGTTTCTTTGTCGATTTCAGAATTCGTAAAATTGACCAATCACAGCGAAGCACAAAAGTTCTAAACATTTGCCACAGACCAGGCTTACATCGATTTGCTTTAAGCCCACTAGGCCTTCATTAATATGCAAATTGTATAATTATAAAACAAATTGGTTTGAAAAGAAATGGCAGTAATTAAAGATTAGAGTGGTAATATAGAGAATAATACATGGATGCGCTGAAATACCAGACTTGTTTCGAGTGTTGAACATGAGAAATATCATGTTCAACACGAGAAGTAACCTTGTATTTTCAAGCATGCACCCTGTATTTTTTTGTTTATTATATAAACTACTGGTTTTCAACCAATATAAAATGTCCAGAAGCTATGATTGGTAATTGTTTGAAAACCGATAATTTTCATATGTGAAATTATCATAAATAATCTCACACGTGAGATTATCAGTTTTATCAGTGCCCGAAATCCTCATAGAGCACTGTACTTTATATAATAGAGTTCATTTTTTTGCGACGTTTATTAGACTAGATATTCCTATATAGGCTTATGTGAACAAAGTTTTATGATTTATATCTACGAATGCACATTTTACTGCCAAAGCTTATACTTTATAAAGCCTAGTTTCCATTTGGGCAGAACAGTCGTAGCAAAATCATTCTCGACGATACGACATAGT
Organism: Muricea muricata; assembly: GCA_963855995.1. Lineage (NCBI taxonomy): Eukaryota > Metazoa > Cnidaria > Anthozoa > Malacalcyonacea > Plexauridae > Muricea > Muricea muricata. Next base: position 92,177,339 of record OY979716.1, on the reverse strand, counting down.
GTAGATCCACATCACCAGAAATATCCCGCTTATGATCGACAATATTATTAGGGAACTTAAAATTTGCGACGCGGCAGCTCGACGACGCGCCTTCAAAACAAAGAATGTTTTTATAGAAGACAATAAGTTAGAGTTAAATACCGAGAAGGAGGGATTTATGGCGTATACAGCCCGCGAGGACGCGCAGCGTCCGAGGGCTGTATACGCCATAAATCCCGACTTTCGAGGTATTTAACTAACTTATTTTATTTTTGAGGAGGTTTTCTAGTAGAATCTTTCGACTTTAAACAATTTAAGTTGAAATTCGTCGAGATTTTTCCGCAAGTTTGATCTAATTATTTATTCAAGAACTGTATCTGAGATACAGCCCACGGTACATCAAAGAAAACCGAGACAAAAATAAAATAACTATGAATAATTTGTGTCCCAGACGTGTTCTGAACTGCGTAGTCATTCTCAATACAACGTCAAACTAAGCATTATCACGTCTCTTAAGCAACGCGAAAGCATGCTACGACGTGGGTAGTGTTATTGAAATTCATCTTACAACAGAGACCGCATCGTTTTAGCAAACAAAACCGTTTGCAAGCTACTAAAACAAGCTTCTAACGATTATTACAGCAATCAAATTCTAAAAAGATTTCTTATCTTTAAATATTGACACCGCGTCGTGGAGTTGTCGCGTCGTGGATCTTAAGCTCGCTAATAACGCGGCAAGTTCGAAGACGCGCGGTGTCAATATACAAGTACAGGAAAAAGCTTTTTGGAATTTGATTGTTTTATGTATTTGAAGCTTGTTTCAATAACTTACAAATAGTATTGTTTGCCAAAACGATATGCTTTCTGCAATAATTTAGACTTCCAAAACACTTCTTACGTCGTAGCATGCTTTCGCGTTGCTCAATTAAGGGACGTGATAATTCTCAGTTTATTTAATCTTGTATAAAGCATGACTACACACTTGAGAATATTTCTGGGAACACAAATGATTCATGACTGTTGTCTTTTACAAAAATATCCTTTGTTTTGAAGCCGCGTCATCGAGCTGCCGCATTGTAAATCTTGAGGTCCTTAATATTGGAAATTTTGCACCCGCACGATGATAAGCGCTCAGTTCGCTTGATAATTAGATGCTGAGATTCTGTATACAAGATTGTGTCTTATTGACGATATTATCGAATGTAAAAAAACCCATGCAGCTTTCAAACGAAATTAGAACCAGTTTGCCAGAATTTCCTAGAGTTTTGTTAGCCAATATAACAGTTCAAACATTGGCAAGTGTATTTCGAGCTCCTCAGTTTACAAGGATATTTTTACAAAGACAACAGCCATGAATAATTTGTGGTCCCAGGGGTATTCTCAAGTGTGTAGCCACGATTCCACGATGTTCTGCACCATGTTTGACCTAATCACTATGAATTGCATTATTGGCACATGGAATTCACAGAAGAACATGCATGTCCATCTCGGGAACTACCTAAGAGGAGAGATTCTACCAATGCTTTAATGTAGGTGAAAATTTGATATTTTTACTCTCTTCTATATGTTTTATAGTCATATTGAATTATAATTTGCGTAATTCCAGCCATCTTGTCCCTTATTTCTGGCAACGACTTTTCCTTTTGTGAGCTGTACTCAAAGTAGTCTTATTAAGTGTAGATCGCGTACATACTCTATATCACATCGATCACTTTGGCATACTACGACATTCGGGACTAAATGGAAACTAGGCTATAAAGACAACGTGCTACTTACACAGATTCGCCAATAATGATAAAAAATATGAATGATGGAAAGTAGTCTCCTAAAGCCTGTCGCACACGAGAGCTATCAGCTGAGCTGAAGCTGCTCGTGCCTGGTATACCTCAGCCGATAGCAGTTTGATGTTGTATAAATCATGACTACACACTTGAGAATATCCCTGGGAACACAAATTATGAATAATTTGTGGCTGTTGTCTTTCGTAAAAATATCCTTTGTTTTGAAGCCGCGACGTCGAGCTCCTGCTTTGTAAATCTTGAGGTCCTTAATATGGGAAATTATTAATGTTATTATTAAAAATACATTTATAAAGCGCTATTTCCAAAGTAGCGCTGAACATGAAATTAAGAACATACATATTAATTAAAATTATTAAAATTATTAGAAATATTAAGAATCTACTTAATCATAATACTGTCTAAAGAGATATGTTTTAAGTCTAGTTTTGAATATAGGTAAAGTTTCACTTTTTCTAATATACTCTGGTATTTCATTCCGCAGTTTCGGTGTGGCATATGAGAAAGATCGTTCACCATAGTTTACTAATCTCACACGAGGTACAATAAGGAGTCCTTTAGATGATGAACGTAGGTTTACTGATGATATACAGTAATCTAGCATATTTCTTATATAATGTGGAGCTAAGGCATTCAAAGCTTTATTTTTGCGCCTGCGCGATTACAAGCGTTTATTCGCTTGATAATGAGATGCTGAGATTCTGTATGCAAGATGGTGTCTCATTGACGATATTATCGACTACATCAAACGCGTTTGATGTGAGAGAAAAAGTGGGATGAGGCATAAAACTCAGCAGAATCCTACCGCACACAGCGCGAGCTATCGGCTGAGCTAAGAGGCACGAGTAAATTTTTCTTAGCCGATAGCGCTCACGGGTTTAATACATTGCTATAGCCTCTTTTATACAGCTACTTAATATGTACTAGTACAATGCCATTTTACTTACTGTCATAACAATATAGCGTCATCGAGCATCGTTTTAAAACAAAACTATACAGCACAGTTTCAGGCGAGGCAGGTATCCTTCATTCGTGTTGCATGGAGTGCCTAAAAAAGGAAAAAACGATCGAAATATTAAAACTTTTGTTGGAATTGCATGCCTCAGCTCTCTCTACAGAAACTCATAGCATTTACGCATTCATTTTCTTTTTCAGTAATGCCTGGTCGTCACCAACGACGAAAGCATAAGCAAAATAACATAGGATAACTTTAATTTCCTCAGAGGCTTACGATGGCAAAGTCGAAAGAATTTGCTTTTGCTCTACCATACAAAAAACTGATACCCTTTCAAATTCAAATTACCCCCAAATTTCATTACGGTTTATTCCCATGGGCCTACAGAGAACAGATCGTGATTTAGTACAGTGCGTAAACCAATTCGACTAATTCCTAGCCAGCTCGCTGGGTAACTAACTCCGCGCAGCGCGTGCGCAAAAATTGCAAGAATGCAATGAAGCTAGTTTGAATTTCAATAGTATCAGTTTTTTGCTCACTTTATACTGTGTACTAAGTCACGATCTGTTCTCTGTAAACCATGGGAATAAACCGTAAAGAAATTCGCGAATACTTACTCACCCTGTGTAGCTTATGCTCGTAGTCGACTTATATGCTTGTGCTTTTGTTTATGTCAGTGCTTATTGCGCAGTTCAACGCATTTGTTTTTTACCTTCTATTTAAGCTTGTGCTTGTGCATTCCGATCGTCCACGCATCATTTGGGTAGGTTTATATCAAACACAAACTTTAATATAATTGCACGAGAACGGAAATGTGACGTCTAAAACTGGCCTTATAGTGATGACAAATATTCAAATTTTAACCATTGGTTATTTCAAGCGTTCGTGTGACCCTGTTCGAGAGACCCTATATCTTATAGCTCTACAGTATATAAAATTGCTTGCATGCCACTGCCTGTTCGTTGTTACCCGGCAACTGATATTATTTGATAATCCAATCAGAGTCTTTAAAAAATCACCACATACTGGTCAGCTTTTAGCAATAATTCCGTAATTTAAACCAAGCGTGCATGTTTGAATAAAGTAGCCCCGTATAATGGTATCTCACCCAAATTTTTACTAGTAGTCGCCAGAATTTTGAGTGTAATAAGCCTTCATCGTCCTCACTATCTACATAAGCAACATAAAAAGGAAAGTGGTTTGCGCTGACAAAGCAGCGTGAATTCTCATTTGAATTTGCTGTTGTTTTACCGTATTTCGGAGCTACGTTTCTTGGCTAGGGCTACGACTTGGCTCGTTCTCATGACCATAGCGTATGCTCGTAGTCCTAGCCAAGAACTTATGCTAACAGGCTTTCCACCCTAATCTATGGAATTAACCCCACACAAACAGACAATACATTAAGTATCATTGTATTGGGGACATTTGAGCGACTGCATGTCATATACTGTACAAGCCTGAAAGTGAACAAAGCAAGGAATCGTCGAGTAAAAAATACTTATCTTGAAACATGGACCAAGACTTCGTAGATGACCCCAGTTCCTTTGAGAATCTGTTGTTGATTGAGCTGGCCTCCCCCTCGCAAAAGCTGCCGTTTTTTCTCGCCGAGCACGTTGGCAATCCTTTATTTTTTTTCAGCCCGTCTCTCTGATCTGTAGCTTCGCTTCTCGTCATCGCTGTTCGATGCCAAGTCGTCAGATAAATATTCTGATACGGTGGCCCAGCCAAATTCACTTTTATCGACTAGTTTATTGCTTTAATTCTCTTCCTTACAAGCTCGATCTGCCCCTTCTTCTAGCTGCCGTTTAGCTTTCTCAACAGAATCGAGTGATTGCTTTTCCAAGGAGAATGATGACTGAACCTTCGATCTTGTCCAAGACTTTGACGCAGCGATGGAACTGTTGCTATATTCTTTTTCCTTCACACTGAAACGTTTCACGTTTGGCTTTTCTAACGGCTTCTTCCATTTTGTCACCGCTTAGTTGGAACATTGATTTGGCGAACACTTCAAGCCTGTCATCAAGTAGCTCTGCAAAATAATTCATTGCCAGATTCAACGTATGGTGAGCCACAGCAGACTGATTTTCATCCATGATTGAAGCTTTAGCAAACCAGTCAAGCGCTGTTTACTGCCGTAGTTGTAGTCGCTTGTGTGTAGACCCGAAGGACGAATGCTTGAATTTCCAGGCTATTTATGCAACTTTATGATATGCATGATCTGCATTATATAAAACCATTAAACGCTAATGACGAATTCCTTTCGAAACGTGTAGAAAATAAATAACTGCTTAACTGCGCAGCGCAGTTATTAATTATTCTGAATGGTTGGTTATAACAATAAATGAATCAAATAATGGGACTTTTGTTTCAAAATTCCCTCTCCCCCTGCCCCTTCACTATATACAAATGATCATTTGAGAGTCCTCCCTGCTGCAATCGTGACAAAAAGATTCAAATTGCTCTTTACATAAGTGTTGGTTTCGAAAAAGTCGCAAAATTTTGGTGGCTGCATTTTAATGAAGTTAAAAAATTGAGTTCGAAAGTCGATATTGGTGATATTTGACTTTGAAAAATCTCCATTTTTGTTAAGTGGCACGTATACGGCACAATGCCAATTATAAATTATTCTCTTGATTGTATTTGAGATTTAACTTACCATGCAACTTCTTTTGAGGAATTTTTAACTCTTTTTTTTTGTCGAGATATTCAAATTTATAGCATGAATATGTAATACATACTTCGAGTGTTATCACCTTTCATAATAGAGAGCTCTAAAGGTTGTCCCAAAAGAACGGAGTTCAACTTCTAAGATTCATTGCCGAATGAAATGGCTTGTTCATTTGCTTTTCGAACAAGGTATTCCTGGTATACTTGAAGCATGCATGTAATGCAGCCACAGTAACAATTTTAGCGCAAGTGATTATTTTGAGATGCTCCAAAAAAGCACATAATTTGTGCCACAAGGTAGTTTGAAAATGTCCAATGTTCGCTTAATATGCCACAGCAAAGGTTTTCCTTGTTGAAAATGATTTTATACTAAACAGAATTACTCAAAACATTGATAAGAATATGAATATGTTTTTTTCTGATTTAGATTCCCTTGATTAAAATTAAATGGATCTCATTGCAATTAAATGCATTTACCACATTTTATAACTTAATGCATGTTCAGAGACCGTGATTGGTTCTTTTGAGCTGCCTTAAACACAAAATTTTGAACACTGTCTCAAGCACACTTTTATTACAGAAGATCAACAAATCGCGAAAAATAATAAAAAATGAGATGAATATTCAGCTTGCAGATATGAAATCCAGATAGCAACTTTAAATACAGATTGTGAACATTGGATGTAACTAAAGCGCTATGTCAATTTTAAAAGCTTCCAATTGCGATCGATTAATGTACCATAACTTGTGTCTTACTTGCTCAAATTTCATAGGCAACCTATCCAAAGAAAGCTGAATTGAATGAATACACTTTTTTTAATTAAACGAGAATAAACACTAGTTTCCATGCTTAAATTCTTTTCAAGATTTAAACTTGAATGCAGAATTCCGCTTTTTTGGGACCCCCTGTATATTTAACTACGGCAGCGACAACAACTACAAGATTTTTATTTCTCAAATGCTCCCCTACAAACCCACATTCGTCTTCGCTTTTGATCATCTAGTGTTTTCAAGACAGTCATTTTTTCGTGAAAGAGGATGCTAGCAAATTTGATGTCGCTGTTTTTTCAACAGCAAAATATTTTAGCTCTATAATGAGTGTCTATAAGATTCTTTGTTGCACATATAAAATATCGAAAATAACTGAAACTGCACTTTTATGTGCGCAAGCTATGATTAACCACCAGCCCTCCTCATTTATGTACCGCAATAGTTTGCCTATACTGCTGAAGTAAATGAATCTTTTCCAAAGGTCATTATGCATTGTGATGTCGCAGGTGTATTGCTTGCATATATCCAATGAATCTAATGAATACCTCGGCAAGGAACTATCTTGAAGGGACATTGTCAACTACAGGTACACGTAAAATGCTATTTGTTCGTGCATTAGTGTAAAAACGTATATTAATCTAATTATACTTTACACTTACGTCGATGAAGTCACAGCTTAAATTAATTCTTAAAATGTAAATAATTCAGATTGGCATAAATACTGGAAATTTTAAACAGTTAAGCAATCATAGTTTGCCTCAATAAAACCTTCCTTCTTCTTCACACAAAAATTCAACCATTCTTATTTTTAATCAATATTCTTGAACAGTTAGCTCTACGGACTCGATTCGTATATGAGCTGACAGCCGACGAAATGCGCAGCACCGAGTCGGCTATCGCTCATATCCGACGGGAGTGAGTAGAATAACTGTTTTATTATATAGACAACAACTGCTATACCAAAAAGACTTCCCAGTGCAGTTATATTTTAATAAGTCGGTTTAGCAATGTAAACTACTTCAAGCTAATACCGCATAAAAGTTCGCCAAAAGTTTCAAATTCTTAAAAAATATAAATGTTTTGGGCGAAACAAACGCTTGTTAACCTCAAAATTGAGCACAGTTTTTATTATCATAGCAATTGAAAACAATTATAATATTTTTTAGCTTTCGGGAGACTTATTCAGTATCAATTCGCTATAAATTGCTAATTCTGTCGGAAAATAACATTATTAGAACACTTCACATACCAGATAAGTAAACAAAAACCCACAATTAAAAAAAATACAGACATCCAATCGCAATTCAAAATGTGAGTAAGAGAAGAACAGCTGTTGAGGCTATAACGTTTTTAAACTTTAAAGTAATTTAAAGTCATCATCACAGAGAATGAAACACCATGTATGTATACCATGTAGCTACACTCAATATATGCAGTCTCAACTACTTAATTGTCTTGTTCTATGAATGCAGCGCAACGTCTAGTCTTGATACTACCTCTCGCTGAATCTGCTACTCTATTCAAATAACTTTTCTAACCTAACTAATGTTTTTCCACCAATCTTATATTGTTCGGACATACCTCACACTATCGTCGACAGTAAAACGTTTAAAATTTTATGCGTTTCACTTGATCGATGCGATAAAGATAGATATGTTCCCACATCAAAGACAAACTGTCAAAATTCAACAGTTGAGGAAAAATTATCAACTGCCGGTCCTCTGGCATGAATTAGTTTAAACGTACGTCTGCGCGTGTGACCACAAATATAGACAATGGAATTAAGAAAGCCGGATATAACAATATTTTCTCTCAACCTGTTTACGAGTATCGTTGCATTAAGCATACCATATATGGAAATCATGCGAATTTAATGTGCGTATATGGCAATGAAATTTTACACCTTTTTTAATTCATTCCAAAATATGTTTAGCCCACTATGGCGCCATTTGCACGGCCAAAATAATAAGCTTTAATAGGTCGTTGAAAACTTTGGAAAACAATGCCGAACAAAATCGTTGAAAACTAGAAACAATGTACCCCCACAACATTGTTGCATTTTGTTTCCAACAGCAACTGATTAATTAGTTTGGCCGTTCAGACGACAATACTCGCATATAAAGTCCACCGCTATTGTTTAGTGAGGTTTAGATACGAAAACATGCTGTGTAAAGGCAGAGTAAAGACTGTTTATCAGTGTATGACTATTACTGTTGACGATAACAGTTAAAGCGTTGACGTTTTCAAATATTATTGCTGATGTGATGGAGAACGTGCCATTTTGAGCCATTTTCTATTTTCGTTCTTCAATGTGACTGGTTGGCGTTGTCTAAACGACCCCACTTATAATAGGTGCTCTGTAAAACCATCATATAAATTATTTTAGTAATTTTACTAAATCTCATTAGCAGAGTCATGCCAGCACACTAATCCAAAAGCTGTAATGTAATTGGCTACCCTACTCGCTATCTATTGCTCGAAAGATAGCGAGTGGCAAAACAATAATTTTTTTGGTGCATTTTTTTCAATTCTAAGACAATTTTTAGCTCAAAGATTTTTTAGCAAAATGACGTAAAATTAAATTATTTATATCAAGTTATAATAAAACAATTAGATAACTCGCTGTCAATGTCGATGCGTTAGTAAGGTTATCACCGCATAAAAATCTCAAGGTTGACCGTCGGGGTAGCATGACGTGTTGCACTATTCGAAACAGTCGGACAAACAACAATGGCATGTTTATTATCTTTGCACACGAGTAACTTGTGACCATCGATAATTTTAGCGAAGATTCGAGTTCTCGATTACATCCAAGCATGAACAATACTTCTAATCATTTTGAGAAAATATTGCACTCTTGACTTGACTTGAAAGAGTATTTAAAAGCACGAGGCGTTTCAGCAACGGGATATCTTGAATCTGCCGAAAAAATGATAAGAAAAAGAGAAAAGATTGATTATTCATGGTATTGAGATTAAAGATCCACTATCTTAAGTGCACAAATATGTAAATAATTCCGCCATCTCCGCCATTTGGTCTCTTCGATATTTTTAATCGCCTTATGTATACAGCTCGACAGCGTATGATAAACAAGGGCTTGCTGCGCGCAAAGCATCATGGTCAGGATGTTTCTTCATCGGTCCAATTATTACCAACAAAGTAAAATGCACAGATACCAGAGTGTTTCGTGCACAAAATTGTCGCCCCGAGAACATACTCTTCTCCACGCTTCTGGTCGAACTTTCTCTTTTTTTAAGGGATGGGAAATGAAATTAAACAGATTTTGTTTCGGAATTAAGACGTCTTTCTCGATAACTCGAATTTCCCCACGCACAGTCTGTAACAATATCTTTGAAGACTTTCACAGCCGAGCTACTTAAATTTGAATACGCGACTATAACATAAACGCAATACCGTCTCAAAAAGTAAGCGCCCCCCCCCCCCCCCCTCCCGCCTTATGTAATGCAATGGCAAAGAAACTCTTTAAATGCTCTCTATGCATGCCATATATATTTAAACTTGGCCGATGCCAAACATATCAACTTGAAAGTAGGCGCTCTTCGAAAGTAAGCTCTCCCTCGAAAGTAAGCCACTTAATTTCGAAGGTGAGCAGGGGCGTTTACTTTCAAGGGACAACGCGTCACGGTACATTTGTCCGACTGATTCGAACTAAGCAACACGTGCTATCCCGTCGGTCAACTTGAAAAGGGTGGATTGTTAAATGGTTGTTTGATTGTTAAATAAATGTTTCATTTGCGAGGTATTCGACGATGTTGGACATTTGTTGTTGTCATGACAACACATCAAATTGCCGCAACTGACCTCATTACAATTGTGAAATAAATATAATTGTAAAAAAAATGAAAAACAATGTTAAACAAATTTAACAATAAAAACTCGCTTCAGAACCACTTTTCAGTAGGCGATCAATCAGATGCTAGGTTGAAATGCTTGCGAAAATCCAACAAGTTAGGAAAATAGCATAATACAGAGCGACTCAAAACTCGTGCAATTAAGTACGTCGACACGAAGATTCAGCAAAAAGAAAAACTAAAATAATTTAGAATCGAAGAGCTTTGAGGGCTGTTATATTCATGCATAACAAGCATTTGATCTACGTTTCAAAACACTTAGTTACACAAACATTGAAGACAGAAACAGCTAGGCCCTCGCAACAGCAAGCACACTTGTACTATACATTGAGTTTTCGGTTTATTATATAGTTGACAGTAAGATACTGAAAATACACCGTAAGATATTTTCCATATCTTCACTAGTGAAGATATCGATCACGTGATCATTTCCCGCCAATAATTTTGTATTTTCAAAATGGCGATGTTTGTAAGAGCAGCGAACCAATTTTTACCTTTGTTTAAAGAAAAAAAAACTACATGTTTGTGCCGAAAAAAATGGAAATAATACAAGAAAACACTAAAATGATGAACAGGCATTGTTTTAGTTTAAATAATATTGAAATAAAGCCATGTTTTTAGCATTATTGATCAAAAATTAATATTACTGACTTGAGTCTTAAATAGTTTACAACTATATAATAAACAGAACATTACACGGCGGTTTGAAGATATGAATTTTATCTTCTCGTGGTTAACCACTCGAAGATAAAATTCATATCTTCGCACTGCCGTGTAATATCCTCTATATATTCATAGCTACTTTAAATTTAATTCTAATTTATAAACGCAGTCATTGCTTTACTCACTATTCCAAGTGCATATATAATCATCATTTGCGTGAGAAAGACAAGGTAGCTATTTTATCTCGCGAAATGAAAACGTTCATTGATTTTACACAACTTGCTTCAAGTCCTAATTACTAGAGAACAGTTTGTACCCATCGTTGAACGTCTTGCGAAATTGCAAAATCTTGGAACCACGCACATTTTTCATAGTTTTCAACAATATTCAAGAGTATCGGTTGAATATAATAATTCCCATCACTTAATTGTTGACAACTGTGAACCAGTGCTCAGCAAAGTATTCATTTTTTACTTAATTAAGTAAAAATAAACTTCAACTTTGTAATTAATTAAGGAGAATATAATTTACTTAAGTACTTGAGTCTGTGTATTTATTCAAGTATGTGGTCTGATAGCCGAAAGCTTCGGTTATCTAGAAAACGCGGGTACCGGATAGCGGGTACGCAGGTATGGAAAACGCGGGTAGTCATGGAAAACGCGGGTAATAATGGAAAACGCGGGTATAAGCGAGTTTTCTTTAATGAACACAACTTCTTAACATAATATAATTATCAATTAACATTATTTCTATAACTTTTCCTGAAATGCATATAAGTATTTGACATAAATATGTTCCAGCATTTACCACACCAACACGATTCACCCACTTGTCAGAAGCTTCTTACGGCCCACGTTTCCTAGCTCAGCACAGACCGCCATATCCCTCTCCTTATCCAAACTCATTTATCGTTTACCTCCTTCGCTTCTGCCCAGTGCAAACTTCCGTCTGTTTTGGTTGTTGAAGCTCATTGAAACCAGGAGGACAAATTGGCAACCCTCCAGCAGACCTTGTAATTGTGTCGAACATGCACTGGGAATAGAGACAGGATGGCGAAACTCGTAGAAAAGCAGCGAATGTGTATTTTCATTGCAGTCATGATTGTGTAAGGCGCAAGCAGCCCTTTTTTCAGCCAAATCAGTGTACTATGCCACAGCAGATGGTACACTTTTTTTACCCAGGAATATAAACTATACCTCGCACAAAAATTTGGCAATCTGACGATATCGTAGACATGCACATAGTTATCTTGTTTTCTTTCTACCATTAGGTGGGAAACAGCATTATTGATATTACGGAACACTATTCATATTATCTGAAATAGTTTTTTATGTGTTTATAAGATGGGATTTGATTTTGCAACATAGGTCAAGACAATGAATCAATAAGACAATGACCACAGAAACTTTACATTTAAGAATATTTTGTAATCGTTGTGTTTATCGTAAAGTTTATACGACATAAAACTGTTTATTGCGCATAGAAAGATCTCAATGGCACCTGAATTCTGAAAAATCTTAACAGTGACTTCTTAATTTAACGTTTCGCTCACTAGATCTTTGACATTTTATCGTTTGAAACCTCGTCTTAGGTATAATTAAAAGACGTTTTTCATTTAGGACAATGAACTTTTTTGTGTCAAATACTTATATGCATTTCAAAAAAAGTTATAGAAATAATGTTAATTGACAACTATATTATGTTAAGAAGTCGTGTTCATTAAAGAAAACTCGCTTATACCCGCGTTTTCCATTATTACCCGCGTTTTCCATGACTACCCGCGTTTTCCATTATTACCCGCGTTTTCCATACCCGCGTTTTCCATGACTACCCGCGTTTTCCATGACTACCCGCGTTTTCCATGACTACGCGCGTTTTCCATACCCGCGTTTGCTATACCCGGTACCCGCTATCCGGTACCCGCGTTTTCTAGAACCGAAAGCTTCTATGAAAATAAATATTTGAAAGTCAAAAAGCGTTTTTCAAATGAAATATGTTTCATGCTGGCACGCGTCATCTATATATTCTAGTAAACGTATTTCTTGAAAATTTCACTGAACCAAAAGAAATTTATTAGAAAAACATATTTAAGTCAAAGTACTATCGACCGATATGACGGGTCTGTACATTGGATATTGTGCAACCACGTCGATTTGACCTTGTAATCTCAAGCTTGTGTTAGCATCGGCACGACGTCAAGTTAAGGTTAAAGTTAACCAGACTGAGAACGTAAATCAACGTTCCTTTGATATCAGGAAAGGAAAAAAACGTTAGTCCTACATAGGACTCTAGCAGTAGTGTATTGCCAAAATTTTAACAAGGGGGCTCTCTGATATACATTACCATCAGGACAAAAATGTTGAAGTTAAGAGAAAGTCTAACTTTTCCTTCCACAGCCAATCTTTAAACTCTAAAATACAAAACTTTTATAAACCGTAAAACTTCCAGTTTGATAATATGAGTCATAAATACAAACATTAATTAGACAAAAATTCTCTGAATAGAATTCAAATCAGCTAAAGAGGCAAGTTTTGCCTTTTTACTTCTGGTATCTGCTGCATATCTGTGACTAAGCAGCCAACTGGACACAGAAGAGTCTGTGTTCCATAGGTGGGGAGGTGGACCGCTGATGCTGATGATCAAAAGCGATGACATGTGCAACACCGTGAGTTTGGAGCGTATTGGCAGGGGGGGATCTAGCTTGATATCTGACCGTGTCTTGTGAAGGACATTGTATTTTCAGGGGGGAGCAGCGGAACGCCCTTCCCCTCCCGCCAAAAAAATTGAAAATTAAATCGGCTTGGAAAAATTTTAAAAATTGAAAAGTTAAATATCAAAAATAAATATTGAAATTTGAAAATTAGACCAGGCTTTTTCACAAAAAAGAAATAAAAAGCACCAATAATTTGACACATCTATAAACATACATATGTACATTTGACACATTTATAAATATACATAAATATTATCATGACAGTATTTATCATGACAGTCTGACAGACACTTATTGGGTAGTGTGTGATTTAACAAATTAAGTTAAAGTATTGCAGTACTTTCTTTCAGGGCCAAAGTTAGATTGTTAATTAGGGGGGACGGGGATTCATATACCAGTACTTGTTTTTTGGCTGACAAATTTCTTTTAAAGTCTAACACATTTCAAAAGAAATTAGTCAGACAGAACCTGAATATAGGAATATTTACCCATCTAATTAACACCCTGGCTTCACCCCTGACTTTATCATTCCACTCTGTGCTACAAACACATCATAGAAAGAGCAGTGACTCTTTGAGGATTATTTGATGTGTACCTAGCCTCATTTGGTCAATTATGTTAAAGCATCAAATTATGCCCTATAACAAGATGTAACAAGATGTGCTCTACATTTTCCACTGTCTAATACCAGAAGATGCTATGTCAGTGATGAAGTGCTTGTGGTGCTCTAATTAACTGGTAATCTGCCTGCTTGCCTAGTCTATACACAAAGCAGATTATCAGCTTTCGATCAAAGCAGTCTATATGAGCTGTCACAAGCTGAGCATCTATGTCTGAAAGCTGGCTTAAATCTGTAATGGCTGTGAGTTTTATTTAGCAGCAGAGCCAGGAGAGGGGGGGGGGGTGCTGCCACTGAAAAATTTTGAAATCTAGGCCAGGGTCCCACAAATAGTTATAAATATCAATACATGAAACAACATTGAGTAACATTTATATCACCAAAATATTTCATATTGTTCAAAGCATTGAAGTATAATCATGCTACAACGATTGTTGTCAAATCACACAACTAGGGATCCAGGTGACAATAAATGTAGAATTGCTTTCTATTAACTACATAAACCATCATTTACTTTACATTGTAGGTCATAGATTACAATGTAGCACACAGTAACACAGGCCATATTTAAAAAATTATGTTATATTACCAACTGTTTTTAGTACAGGATCACGGATTTATATGAACACAAAGTTACACAATCAGCACTCGATCAGCACTTTGGTATTGACAGTATTAAAATTTACATAACATTAACGATTTGCATATTAGCAAATTTCATGACTCTTACCTTTCCAGGATCTATCATTCTGCCTCGCATATTTACGGTTTAATCCATCAGCAAAACGGGATCGCAGTTATACTTTTCGAAGACCTAATATAATTCCCGAATTAGAACAAGAACTTTCCGAAGTGTTCACGATTATAACTGTTTCTTGATCATTGCGCAATAAAAACATGGCCACCGTGTCTCACCGTGTCGCACGCATTGAAGTGAATAAAACTGGAACGCTAACTCAGGGGGGGAAGTTGAAGCCGTGTTTAAAGCTTTCTTTGTAGGTAGACCCAGTCCCTTTTGAACAATTTTTTTCAAAATATACACATTTTATAATCAGAAAAAACTTGCCCAAAAATATTACATAGAACGCAAAATTTGATTTATATCAGTTCTTTGACAAACGAGCTTAATAATCGCAAACCAAACGGAGCACAAAATAGCAAAAAAACACGAAGAAACACGACCATAAGAATGAAAAGTCCCCAAAACCGCGCATTTTAGGGCGCTTTTTCTGAGTTTTTGAAAGTTTGAAATAAAATTAAGACGCCAAACCTCAGGAATTATTTAAACCAATGTAAAATACAACTGTATGCCAAGTTTCACGAAGATTGAACTTTAAACATTTACATAAGATGCATTTAAAAAATTACAGAAATATTGTTTAAAAAACATAATATAAACATTAGTCGCTGACGTCAGAGTTTGTCCGAGTTTTCATAAAAAAACTTAAAAAGCTATATTATACAGAGGAAAAAGATAAAACCAACGTATATGGGCTATGCCTTACAACTGTGTTGTTTGTGGAAGCAGAGGTAGTAAAAATAAGGAAAACGAAGAACCAATAGAGCATGTAGCCTATCACAGGTGAGTCTATATGTGCATAAATATATGCATAAATAGATAAAAAATCATCACACACAGTGTATATATGTATATAATGGTATAGCATGACAATTTACATTTACAATATAGTAATATATAAATTTTAAGGTTCCCCTTAAAGAACAAGGAGCTGTTAGAAAAATGGGAGAAAGTGGTCAAGAGAGTAAGAAATGGTGGAAATGAATGGACAGCAACAAAGCATAGTTTTATTTGCAGCAGGCATTTTGAAAAGGATGACTACATTAAACCCCCAACGGCTGATTCAATTTCATGCAGGCTTAAAAGGAATGCCACACCCTCATTATTTAAGATACAGGCACCAATCCATATCTCAGAGGAAGCAAAAGAACGACTGCAAAAATGTGAGAACACACCAGTTTACACAGGGCAGAAACGGGCCAGGCAGCAAGACACCACCTCACAGCCAGCAAAAGTACAAATAAACATGAACTATGAAAAAGTCTTTAGGCTGAAAAGCAATGATACAGAAATATCGAAAAGGCAATTGAAGTCTAAAATTAGAAACTTACAACTACAACTGCGTCGATGCAAATCAAAAATTGCCAACATGTCAGATCTGATCACCAGCTTAGAGCAGAATTTGATTGTCAAAACCGAAATTGCTGACAGATTACATGCTTCGTTCGATAAGTTGCGACTATCCATTTTCAACAATGCCAAAAACAACACCACCATCTCTCCTTGTGGTCGACGATACACCGACGACATCAAAGAATTCTCACTAACATTATACTTCTACTCCCCAAAGGCATATGAATATGTGAGGTCGATCATACCATTGCCAAACCCATCCTTAATTCGTAAGTGGTCAAGCTCAGTAGATTGCGAGCCAGGTTTCCTACAGGAGGCTTTCCAGTCATTGCAAAGTGAGGCAGAAAAAATACCATCCAAAAAAGATTGTTGTCTCATTATTGATGCCATGTCAATAAGGAAACAAACATTGTGGGACCCAAAGAAAGAAAAATACTCAGGTTTTGTTAATTATGGCCCAGTACCACCTGAAGATCCTGAAACCCTTGCATCTGAATCATTAGTTTTCATATTGGTTGGAACAAGAACCCGGTGGAAGTGTCCAATTGGTTATTTCTTATCAGATAAGATGAATGCCAAAACCCAAGCACAGCTGGTTAGGTTGGCCTTGGAAAAAGCAGCAGATGCAGGATTAAGGGTATGGTCAATAACTGCTGATGGAACATGTGTCAATATCAGCACATTTACTCAATTAGGATGCATATTTAGTACAACATATGACTCTATGGTGACCACATTCAAACATCCATCACAGAATTACAATGTCTACATAATATTGGATCCATGCCACATGTTAAAACTTGCCAGAAATGCCCTCGCCAGCATGGGTTCTTTTCATGATGAAGACGGGGGTGAAATTCAATGGAAGTTCTTTCATCTTCTTCACAGTCTTCAAGACGAACAAGGGTTGAAATTAGGGAACAAATTCTCAGCACAACACCTAGAATATCAAAAACACAAGATGAATGTGCGTTTAGCCGCACAAACCCTCAGCTCATCAGTGGCAGATGCAATCAAATTTCTGGATGTTTCGATGAAGCTACCACAGTTTAAAAATAGTGGGCCAACAGTAAACTTTACAAGAGTTATCGACAGAACATTTGACATTCTAAATTCAAGATGTCCTCAGGCGAAGGGATATAAGCAGCCTCTGTAACCCAAATCAAAAGATACATGGGAAAATCACCTGAAATCAGCAGCAGAATATCTACTATCACTGGTTACAAAACAAAAAGGAAAAAATAAGAAGCAAAAGCTTCTTTCTACTCACAAGAGAAAAACATTTATTATTGGTTTTGTTGCCACAATAAAATCAACAATCCAAATGGCAAATGAAATGTTTTCACTTAAAGAAAATCCTTTTCACTATCTTCTAACCTATAAGTTCTCGCAAGATCACTTAGAGTTGCTGTTTTCTTGTCTACGATTAAAGGGTGGTTGGAATAACAATCCCAACAGCATGCAGTTGAAATACACCCTCAGACAAATGCTTTTCAGGAATGCAGTAAAAGCCTCGAAAAATTCTAACTGCATAGACTTTTCAGAAAGTTTTACCTCAGGAATAATTCCAATTTTCCACAAGAGAAAACACAGATCTCCACTTGTCGAAGAAACACCAGAAAATGATTCCGGCTTCACACCAGAAGAGCAGCTGCTTGTTGAACAGTTAGAGGAAAGAGGGCATTCAGAATTCATGGAGAACATTCTGTTTTACATCAGTGGATATATAGTAACCAAGTTGATAACATTAATTTCCTGCACAGCTTGTAGAAGTTCTTTAATTTCAAGTACGTCAACTCAATCACTCGATCATTATTACTGCGGTATGAAAACCACACAACATTCTGCTGCTCCAAGAGCCTCGGCGTTCACACTGTTCATCAACAGAGGCGGTTTAACCATTCCCTCGCAATCAGTCTTCGCTGTTATTAAGTACGCTGAGCATATTTTTAAAGCGTTTGTCGCCAAGGATGGGAGACACATCAATTCAAGCGAGAAGCTACGCAGTAAAATGATCATGCAAGTCTGTCATCATTTTGTTGTCAATGAGTCGTGCCATTTGAATATCTTTGGAGATCATGATCCCGGAATGAACGAAGTTGGCTTCGATGAAGACCACAGAATGAAACTGATCAAGTATACTGCCAACAAGTACTTCACACTCCGACTGTTCACGTACGGCAAGCGTTATTGTCAAACTGTTGTTGAAAATGGAAAACAAAGTGACAGATTTCACTTAACCAAATTAATTTTGTTCCAAAACCAGTAAAATATAATAAATATTTGCACTTATCTTTGTGTGTTTTGCTGTTTTTATATGGCGTTGTTAATATTTAACCGACACGGCGTTTTTCTGAATTGCATTCCGTTTAAAATAACAAAGATCGTTCTCATTTTTACAATCTTTCAACTCCGTCCCATTTCTTATAAGCTGAAGACTTTTCTAAATTCATACATCATCCAAAACACGGAAGAAAAAGGCAGCAAAATTGTACTATTTTACATCGAACATATTTTGCCAGTTTCGATCGCCTCGAGCACGCTCCCTTCTCCCGGGGGGAGTGAAAATCCATTTGTGGCAAACTGGCTTCAACCAATCATAGGGCTTAACTATAGCAGTTAGCGTTCCAGTTTTATTCACTTCAATGGTCGCACGTCACAAAATCTGGCCTTCTGATTGGTTGGATACCTTCCACCGTGTCTCAAAGTTACTATATTTAGTAACAAAAAACCGCGGACCGTGTCACAATCATGTCTGAAAATCGCAGTCGCATGCTACGATCATTTTTTGAACATGATTAACAACTTCGAGAAGCATTCGGTTATACTTCGTGGAAAACTATAAATATCATGAATTGCGGGGTTTTCCCATTGATAGAACACATATTAAATATCTAGTCCTCTTAAGAAATAGACTTTGAGATCTTTGCGTCAGTTTTTTTTTTTGGTTTTTGCTGAGCTTTTGTTAAAATGTTGGTATTGGAGACTATATTTGAAGCGTAACAAACTAAGTGTGTAAATACTGACATTTATACTGATTTCTTTGTCTCGATGGACAAGCATATTAATATCTCAAAAATCTGACCGTGTCTCAAGCCACGGTTGATACCCCCTAGATCCGCCCATTTGACAAAAACCTCTTTCTACTTCAGAGGAACTGAAAGGAATGGTATAGGTAATGCTCTGTATCAGCTTATCGTTGATCTTGGATATTTTTCTTGGATCGTTGAAGTATTCCCTAAAGGCTGGTATGATACCATATTCAGGTATTTAAAACCTTTGACAAATTGCTTGAATAGCCTTTTCTCCTTTCAGCCATGGAGGATATTCCAGAGTAGGCCACTTATCTGGAATTAATGCTTCAAAATTCTTTATTGCTGCTTCATTATTGGAGTTAAGCATTCTTGAATTAATATTGTCCATTAATGCTTGGATGAACTGCTTTCGATCGAAAGAGACATATCCCCCTCTTCACAAGAAAGCCTCCAAAGAGACCCCTTTATATACAGCATGATCTCCAGTAGTGGCCTGAAAGGTGTACTTTCCTTTATGAATTGCTTTTTTGATTCTGAACAGCGCGTTTAATGTGCACTTCAGATATCTATTTGCTTCAAACAAACTGATCTGTTGCTTTTGCAAAGCTTCTGAGAGCAGGGAGGATTGAGCCAAGCAATCTAACGATTGCTACATCCTCGACAAATCCTCGAATCAATCTAACGACTGCTACATCTTCGACAAATTCTCTTGTTGATAGATTCTTAACAATTCCCTGGTAAGTTGCACGTTCGGTAGGTTTAATGGACATGTCTTCTAAAAACTTTTTAAAATGGGTATAGAGGGCTGGATAGTCATCCCGTAAAGCTTTGATAGCTCTATAGGATGACCCGATCCAGCGAACAGTAAAAATCTTGCCAATCATCTTCAACTGTAAATCAAGATCTATTGATATTTCACAAAGCTACCTTTGTAACTTGGAAGAATAAGACTACATTCACAGAGTATATTTTATCAAAAAATACTTGTATTGGATAGAAACCATTTATTGACGATACTGCATCTGAGATAGCCAGCTCCATAAGCGGTGATTTAGACAATGCCACAAAAAGCCTTGTTCCTACGCTGCTGTGTACTCCAAGCATGAGAGAAGCCCCAACACTTGTAAATGCAATGAGATTCGTAAGTCTTCATTTGAACCCAAACTCTGACTGCGTCGCGAGAATACACTTGACAATAGATTCTGCATCTTGACCTTCTAACTTACGGATATCAAGGAAAACGTTCTCAGGAACTTCAAAGATTACTGCACGTATATATAAATGATAAGACATGCTTTTTTTTATAAAGACGTTGACTCACCAGTAATAATAGCAATTTCTCTGTCATTGTCCTTAATGGTTTTACATATTTTTTTCTCATAGCGTCTGCGATACACTCCATCATTCGCGTGCAACTGAACTTGGAATGTAAAATTGAACCAAGCTTGATCCCTTTTGTGCTCCGCATTGTGGCAAGTTCTGGATGGTCCGTCAATAGTCGGTTATGGTAGCCAACAAATATGCGGTCCGCAAATATTTCTCTGTTAGCTCTCTTGAATGTTCAACACCCTTGAGTGATGCAGTCTCAATCTTTCTTTCCCTTTGCTCAGCTAGAATCTTACTGGCGGGAATGTGCACTTGATATTTTTCGTGTTTTTGTATCTTTTTTCGCAATGCTTTCTGTGCTGCTGCCTTCTCTCCATCCCTGCGCACAGAGCATGTACTCCATCCATTACTCAAGTGTGTACTTTGCGCACTAGATACTCCAAGACCCAGCAATTTCCCATTTTTGCAAATGCTGCATCCGATATTTCCATTTTCACACATGATCCATACGTATGTCGTTGTAAAGTAGTTGTATTGGTCTGATGACCAACAACAGGGATATGTAACTGTCGAAATTCTGGAAGTTCTGCCAGATTGGTTAGCTAAAGCACCAGCATTGTCAGTGGAGACGCTCTAAGCAGTCCCAGCAATATCTCTTGCACTTTGACCTAAATTGTAATCTTTAAAATTCTTTTGTGGAATGCCTACATGATCCAACTCAGATTGGCTACTTGTAGCGTACTGCTTGGCTCACTCAATTCAATT
Source organism: Muricea muricata (assembly GCA_963855995.1). Lineage (NCBI taxonomy): Eukaryota > Metazoa > Cnidaria > Anthozoa > Malacalcyonacea > Plexauridae > Muricea > Muricea muricata. The sequence continues at coordinate 92,156,023 of OY979716.1, read as the reverse complement.
GATTGCTCGTTTTCTGAGTAAATAAATGCATTAGTTGAGTAAAATGTCGAAAAAAAATTTTCTGCACTTTTTTCTTTTAGCTGGTGAGTTCAGAAACAGAAAAACGAACAAAAGTGACGTATTTAGTCGCGTGATCAACCACGCTGGTTGTTGTTAAATTTTTAAACTTGAAGCGAATCGAACTTAAACTTTCTACTGTAGTTGTCACGAAATAAAAATACATATTTACAGAAGTTATCGAAGTAGATTATAAATATACACAAAATACAACATGGTCCTTCGACACGGAAAGAAAAATGCCGCTGGAACGAAACGTACAAGTGAGAAATGGACACCGAACCTTCGTGACGAAAACTATATATGTTGTGCAAACATTCCTAACTGATTTTGACCATTTAAGAGTGTCAAACACCGAGAGATTACACGTATGGAAGACAACCTTGAACGAAAAAAGACTATATTGAATAAACTTGACAGTACAATATTAGAGGAGATTCCACCAAAAAAGATAGGAGACGAAATTAATGAAACTAGCGAATTTCTTCAAGAAATTGATCGAATTACTGTGAAAATTGACATTGCACTCTAGAAGATTTCAAATGCAAGGCACTAAACCTTCCCTTATCGTCCGAAAACGTAAACAATAACGTAAGTCCTTTGAATAATGGAAATACTGCTCCTAAAGTACAAGCAAAGCTGCCAAAATTAACATTGCCTGGATACTCTGGAGAACCGACAGAATGGCAACCCTTTTGGGACAGCTTTGAGTCTGCTGTACACAAAAATTCTACAATTAGCAATGCTGTCAAGTTTAATTACTTAAAGGGGCTCTTACATAGGCTGGCAGCATCGTGTGTTGCAGGGGTTGCTTTAACAGATGGAAACTATAACACTGCACTAGATCTCTTAAAAAATCGATTTGCCAACCCCCAATTATCGATTTCATCACACATGGATGTCCTGCTAAAATTACAAGCTTCCACTTCTGGTGACATTCGGTCAGTACGGCACCTTTACGATACCATAGAATCAAACATAAGAAGCTTACAAGCCGTTGGGGTAGAATCTAAATCCTATTCGTGGTTTGCAATCAATCTCTCGGGATGCGGCAGACAATGTCAGCCACCCACGCCGGCTGGATCCAACAATGGGACTAATAACATATTCTTTTGTGTTATACCTCCAATATGGCCGCCGTGACGTTAAATGCAAACCATCAATTGAAGTCCCAGTTATAATGAACAAAATTCCAGAAGAAATGAAACCCAGTGTCAGCCGAAATTTTGACCAAAGTACCTGGGATGTTGATAGCATGCTAAAGTCATTTAAAACTGAGTTAGAGGCCCGCGAATGATGTTTCCACATGCAGTCAAATCAAAAAGAGAAACATGATCGTTATAAATTTAATACAAAACAAGAACATACCACTACTTCGTTACTTGCCTAAAGGGTAGAACAACCAATAATTACATGTTCTTATTGTCTGGGTAAACACACAGCAGGACGGTGTAATACAACAACCAGTGTCAGTGCTCGAAAGAAAATAATGAAGAAAAAGGGAAAGTGTTTCAACTGTTTGCAAACAGGTCATATAGTTAGAGTTTGCCCGTTCCAGCATAATTGTTAGAAATGCCGACAGCAACACCATACCTCTGTGTGAACCAAAGGAAAATCCAACAAATTAGAATGAATGGAAGCCACCACCTGCAAATGGAGAACCGAATAATGATCAAGTAAGTGGACAAAACAATACATCAATGTTTGTTAATTCTTATACAGCAGTCCTACTTCAAACGGCAGAAGCTTAATTATGTCTGCAGACCAGATAATGAGACCAGAGCAAGCAAGGTAAGAGTAATATTTGATTCTTGCAGTCAGAGGTCGTATGTCAGCCAGCGATTAGCTAAGCAGCTATGCTTACTAATTATCGGACATGATCCTTTATCAATTAAAACCTTTGGTGAAGAATCCTCACGTTTACGAAGCTGTGAACTTGTACAAGTAGCTGTAAAAGGCATAGTTGGAATGAGTCTATATGTGAATGCCTATGTAGTACCTGTAATATGCACCCCTCCGAGCAACCAGAATTTACAAGTAGCGATGGAGCAGTACCCCTATCTGGAAGATTTAGAACTAGCTGAGAGTGCTTCCAACAGCCAAGAAGAGACTGACATCCTAATCGGAGCAGATTATTATTTGACCTTTATGGCTGGGCATTCTAAACGGGGGAGTCCCATGGTCCTGTTGCTATCCACACAAAACTTAGTTGGGCTTCGTCAGGCCCAGTTAATGTCACAGAAATCGTAGCACAGGAATCTTCTGTCAACTTTAGTGCCACCTTAAAATTGAAGCACATACCTACCTAGAAGGTGAAGCGAAAGATATTAAGAGTGAAGTGTCAACGTTTTGGGATCTAGAAACGATTGGTATCTTAAATAACGAATTGACTGTCTATGACAAGTTTAAGTCTGAAGTTAAGCAACGACACGGTCGGTATGAAGTTAGCTTACCATTCAGAGAAGAACATCCACCACTCCCTGATAACTATGAATCCAGCAAAAATAGATTGGCTGCGTTAATCTACCGCCTACAACAGAAACCTGATGCATTGAAGAGTTATGACGATGTAATAGAAGACCAATTGGAGAAAGGAGTTACCGAGAAAATAAACAAAGAAGAGTCTCCTGCCCCGGGCAAAGTCCACTATTTACCCCACCGAGAAGTGATCCGCTTAGATAAAGAAACCACCAAACTGCGCGTTGTGTTTGATGCTTCAGCAAAATCGAACGGCACCAGTCTGAACGATTGCCTCTATGTTGGCCCCCAAATGTTAGCCCTTCTCTACAACATTCTCTTACGTTCCGCATCCATAAGACAGCCCTTATGGCCGATATCGAGAAAGCTTTCCTAAATATCAGTATTGTTCCTGAACATCGTGACTTTCTTTGATTTTTGTAGCCAGTACTCAGACATTGACTGTTATCGATTCATACGACGTGTAGTCTTTGGTGTAAATTCCAGTCCATTCAACTTAAATGCAACCATTCGTCATCACCTAGATTTATATCAGAAGTCAGATCCCGAGTTTGTCGTAGAAGTGTTGCGGTCATTGTATGCTGACGACCATGCATCAGGGTCAAGCACACCAACCGCAGCCTTTGCCTTGGCAAATAAGATACGGGCGTGTTTCGAGAAGGTGGGTTCAACATGCGCAAATGGTTTCAAACTCACAGGAACTGACTCGAATGATCAAAGCATCAAGTGAATTTAAGGAGAAGGTTTCTGGCGATAAGCAACTCATTTCTAATGAGAAAGAATGCCCCAGTTCTGACACAGAGGAAAGAGTAGAAGATTGTCACAAGGTTCTCGGCATGCTATGGAAAAACCAGTCGGAGATGCTTGCTTTCGAAATCTCAGAAATCATTGCAAAAGCAGAATGTGAAAGAGTCCTGACGAACAGAGTAGCTCTAAGAACTGCTACCCGTTTTTATGACCCATTGGGACTCATTGTACCCATAATTTTTGTTGTGAAAATTATGTTTCAACAGCTTTGCATGGATAACCTTCAGTGGGATGATGAACTTGACCAACCATTCCAAGATAAATGGCGTGACTTTCTAAGCAATCTTAAGCAAGTTCAAGAGTTGTCTGTGGACCGTTGTTATGCCAAAGAATTCGATCATCAAACTGTCCCATCAACATGACGAAGTCGATAAAGAGCCAAAGCGAAAACCCAATGAAACAATAGCTCAAGCTAGTGTTAATGTTTCGTGTAATGAGCAACTCACGAAATACGAATATGATAGATGCAACGAAATGTAGCAGTTTCACTAAACTGATTCGCGTAGCAGCGTATGTTATTAGATTCCAGACTAACCTAAAAGCAAATAAATCGGGAAACTTAACTATTTTGGGAGAACTAACTCAAAATGAGCTTCAAAACTCCGAGACGATCTGGTTGAAGAGTGCTTAGAGAACGCTCCTATACACTTGGATTCGAGATGTCCAATATTACTTCCTGGTGACCATCATGTCACACGCTTAATCATCGACCAATGTCACCAAATGGTTATGCATAACGGACTGCGTGGGACGTTAACTCAACTCCGAACAAGATTCTAGATATCGAAAGGTCGACAAAAAGTAAAGAAAGTGATCGCGAAATGTAATGTGTGCAACAAAATTGAAGGGAGTCGTACGAAACGCAAGACTTACCTACAAAGAACTGCTAACCGTATTGATAGAAGTAGAAGGAGTTCTGAACTTTCGTCCGCTCACCTATGTCTACGATAATGATTTAGAACCATTAACTCCGTCCCAGTTGGTAGTTGGAAGATGTTTACTAACGAATCCAAGCAATAGTAGGACCAGCGAACAATTCCATGATCGAAAAGTAATTACAAAACGAGAGAAACACTTATAGAAGATCTTGAACCACTTTTGGAATCGTTGGCACGGAGAATGAGTTACAGAACTCAGAGAGCATCACCGACAAAAGACCACAAAGGGAAAGACAGCAGAAATTGGAGATGTTGTTAGAGTGTACGAAGACAAAATTCCACGTCATTTATGGAAATTAGGTCGAATAAAAGAACTTTTTGTTGGACGAGATTGGAAAGTACGAGCAGCCGAGTTGCATACAGAAGTTCTTTCCTCTCGAAGTGAACAATTCTAAGAAAAAGGAAGACAAACTTGCTATCACGTTTGTTGAACACGCAAAAGAAGAAAACAATTTACTATAGGGGTGTAGGATAAGATAAGTTAAGTACTAATAGTTGTTAGTATTTTTACACAAGTGAACAGAAGAAATCCGACGTTGCGATTAGTCCAATAGGACATGACATTCCTTTATATTCACCTACAGGTGAATATAACAGCAAAAACAAGTTTACAAAATGGCGGACTAGCCGCCGTTTTGTACAAATTACGGACAAAGAAATATTAAACAAAATTAAAATAACTTATGTAAAAATACTAAAACAATTATTCGCCTCAAGCTCGGTGATTATCGGGGAATATTTACCTCGACTTCGTCTCGGTAAATATTCCCCGATAATCACCTCGCCTTCGGTGAATAATTGTTAATTTTTCACATTATTTTGATTGCCAACTTCGGCAATCAAAGGGGCAGGATGTTCAGAAAGAGACAAACGAACGGAAGTGGCGTATTTAGTCGCGTGATAAACCACGCTGGCTGTTGTTGAATTTTTGAACTCGAAGCGAATCGAACTTGAACTTTCTACTGTAGTTTTCACGAAATAAAAATACATTTTTACAGAAGTTATCAAAGTAGATTATAATTATACACAAAATAATCCATGGTGGTTGACTTTCAGTTTCACTTTCCATTGCTTTTTATACTCACTCCACTGACTGATACAATGTGATTCATTGTATCCTGAATGGTAAGAACTTTTTAATAATGTTTCTAATATGTTTATTAGTTTGTATCATTCGATATGTCAACATACAACATTTATTCAGTAAAGCTGACTAAAATCACAAAATGATGAAGGATTATTGACCGAGCGTGAGGTCTGTACGGTGAAATATTGGACTGAGGTTTTTTAGAACGGAGCGAGCGCAGCAAGCGAGATTCGTACTAAAAAACGAAGTCCGATATTTCACCGTACAGACCGAACAAGCGAGGTCAATAAACTGTTCAGATTATATGACTCGTAGTCATTTTCAGAGTTGGTGCGACATTTTGTATTTAAATGACGTCGATCGTGGTTTCGCTATTTAGTATACAAAAAAGTTGAACGTGACAAAACTTTATTTTTTACACAAAAATATTTCAAACATCAGTTAAACATTAATTTCATTAATAATTATATTGTAAGCAGTGGAAAGTGCAGTTAAAAACACTGGGAAAAAGCCCGGTCCGAATACGGGTTTTTACGGACCACACGTCGACCAATCAAAATGCCGGATTCTACAAAGCTATATAATAATAATAGGTATAACATTTTTTGTTTGTATACAAAATAATTTTAGTACAACATATTGCGGATAATTAGTTTGGTTTTATACGCACCTGATGGACTGATAAAAAAAAAGCTAGGTAGAATCTGTACACTTGTTACATGTGCATACCGGCTTGAATAATCATTTAAATTTTGTATGATTTATATGCTATCTTTAATAATTACAAAAAGGGGCTGAGCCCCCCAACTTGACCTAGACCTAGACAACTTGACTCCCCCCCCCATACAACCCTGGATGCTAGATATTTGTTCAACGTCTTAAGACCGAGATTGACTGGACGCGACTTGACAGCGCGGCGCGAAGTTTCGATTTTCAACGTCCTTTAACTTTAATCTTTTTCTATTTTCTCCGATCTTCGGAAAGACTTCAGCAATTTAAGCTATTTGGTGCACATATCTAACCAAATTTCTTTCCTTTGATGGTTTTATTTGCTTCTAAAAATCGAAAAATCGCGTGGCGTTGGCAAATCGTCTCTCGTCTGTGTTAGCCTTTAAAAGTGATTCCCAGACATGCCCAACCTAAGACAGACTGTCGTGCTAATGTGAAGGTTCTTGCATGCCATAGCGTGAATGGTTGTTGCAGGGTTCTAAACTGCTTATGCAGTTTAATACCCATGCTCACAGGAGCATCAATGCCGTAACGTTAGTCTGTTGTTTTTTTGGATGATAAGCCCCCCCCCCCCTTCATAAAAACTATATATACCATAAAAGAGCCAATCGGTTATGGGCCATTACCGCTAGCAGACAATTTAATAAAGTATAAGAACAAAACACACTTCGAAAAACGACATTTTATAAACTCAAGATTTGAGCTTCTAAAAACAAAGCAACAATTTTGCGGTGATATTTCGACTCTACTTCAAAGTCATTGTCAAACCACGACGTTTTTCTAACCACGAGTGTGGTTTTCTATAAAAAACATGACCATGGAATGTGACCAGCTAAAAAACCCGCTGATATCAGCATTTTTGCCAAAAAAGGGACGTGTCATAGACAGGAAGTCATTTTTCATTTCATTATATTTTCGGCTGCAATGGCCATGAGTTGACGAAAGGTTGACATTTACCATTTTCAATGACGCAGAATCCAAATATGTTAGCATAAAACTTGGATGTTGTAATGCCAAGCATTTATTTGCATACAATTCAAATTGCAATACTTACAGGACACATTTATATTTGGTCTGTGATTAGTGCACGTAGCCAACTACTAATGTACTTCATATTTGTAATACCATAATGCCGTTGATTCTCGTTCATTTTATACCACAGCTGTAGACCTTAAATTGCTGTACCACTTATTTTTAAAATGCTCGGTGCCTTTCACAATCGGTTGCATATTTTTAAAATTATGTCCGATACCCAAGTTTTCCTTGTTTCGGTGCAAAATCTCTAACTTTTAAATTATGCCAAGGTGAATGTTAAGCGGTTAGCATTTTGTTTAAAAATTAGTTTCCAGTCCAAAACTGGACTTTGCCTGCAAATACCAGAAGTATCTACGATCGGTGGGTATTTTAACATAACCTAAATTTGTGTTATATTTCACTGATGGGCGAGACTGTTACCTCGTACCAAACAGGTTACTTCTTGCTAGTTGTGAGGGATTGCCAATATAGGTAGATCGCTATAGACTCCAAATTTTTATTTAGCTATTTAACACTTAGGTTATACAATTTGCATATATTTATGTGACTTTGTGCTCTGAGGTGCTCTCTTTTCAACAGCGTAACATTAACTCTCTCTCTCGTGTATTCTGACACACCCTGTTTTATGCATGCACTGTTTGCTATCACAATTGAACATTAACTAAATTCCTATTCCTTGTTGCTAAATCATGTAACAATGACGTCAGTAGATTTAACTGCTAAACTCACGGTTTACAAGCTAATGCCTTGTAACAAGACAACTGTCAATCTTCTTTTATTTACTTCTAAAAATTTTACGGCTGGGTCGGACAATTTCTTGCACTGACAGATACTTTGAGGCTGGTCTTTAGGAATCTCTGCGCAAAATAAATAGTACAGCAATTCAAAGTTCTTCAGCTGTGGCAGTTTTGTGAAATAATTCATCCACCCTCAATAAAAATGAACGAGAATCACCAGCCTTTATGATATTACAAATACGAAGTACATTTATTCAGTAGTTGGCCACATGCACAAATCACATACCAAACGCTGGTGTGTCCTGTAAGTATTGCAATTTAAATTGTATGCAAATAAATGCTTAGCATTACAACATCCAACTTCTATGATAACATCTTTGAATTCCGCATCATTGAAAATGGTAAATGTCAACTTTTCGTCAACTCATGGCTATTGCAGCTGAAAAAAATTATGAAATGAAAAATGACTTCCTGACTATGACACGTCCTTTTTCTGGCAAAAATGCTGATGTCAGCGGTTCTTTTAGCTGGTCACATTTCCTGAAGTCTGAACGCTAAAGACGCGAAATTTTGACATTTTGTTTATTTCATCAGTACCTTACTGTGATGTAAACGTGAGGCAAATCCCCGACACCTTGGCTTCACTGTCTGGATGATTTGACATGGAATTACCCATGTTGTTCTTTTACCCATGTTGTGTGTTTTTCTTATAAAAAAATCTTACCAAGGAAATGCAGATTATATGTAGTTACTCAATCAAAACTGACTGGTTTAAGTGCTATCATTCTTCCAACCTAAAAGTTCTGAATACTCAACAAAAAGGAGTTTTCCGAGTTGTCCAAACTGAAGAGTATCAATTAATAATCGTTCAAACTTTGAATTTGCTTATTCTTGCATTTTCCTGGGCGAATATAACAATTAGTTTCTCTATATACAAAACCACGCTTCTTTGTTCTCAATAGAAAGGATGGCCAATGAATCCATAGGGTCTTGAGAAATACTTGAACACACATAATTCTTTAAGTTTCAACTTTCAACTTTCAGAATGATCGCTCTGCGCTCACAACTATAACCACAAGTGTGATAAATATGACAGCGGCTGACAATAACTTAAAGAAGGTACTCATGTCCACGTCTTTTAACAAGAAAAGTAGCTTGGAAATACTTGACATACGCTTTAATTGATTTTGGGAACACTAGCCAAACGATTAAGTTTTACCCATTTCAGCTGTGTATAAATAATATGCTATACTTCAACGCCATCTGTACATATGTCTCCTCTATATTCGTTAAGAATTACCTTAACATACTTGTGTATCTCTGTGATGACTAAAGTGCAAGAGTTCGAGGAAGTACGAACTTAAAGGCATTGACAACACAGTTCCGGCTCTTAAGGGGGTCCAATAGTAAAAAAAAATTTTGTGCGTTTTAATGCTATGCAGTTCATCTTTGGTCAGGTGTTAGGACATGGTACCACAAGCATAAAAATAAGTTTTTCAAAGTTACCATTGCCATGGTTACCATGTTAATTACTCCCTGATGGTGAAAAATCCATATATTTGTAAACATGATATCTCAATAACTATGAATGATAAAAATCTGAAATAACTTTATTTTAATAGTATATCACATGCTCTTGGAGATGAACCAGTGATTGAGGCAAAAATGAATTTTTTGCGGACAAAATATTGAAACTAGATATTATCGAGATGATACTGACTATCATAACTTGCATGCTATTGCAAATATTTTTATGATTCTGGTTCATCTCCAAGAGAATGTAACACAAAACACACACTGAAAGTTTGAAGTCATTAGCTTACATACCTCTTGAGATATTGCGCATGCAATAATGGCGATTGGTGGTTTTCGGCAATTTGAGAAAAACTGCTTTAAAGTTTTTGCATGCATTAGAACAACATTAATCGAACAATGCTATGGAAAAGGATACAACAGAGTAAACCAATTGCATACCATTATTTGCTTTGGGAAAATCATGGTTTTACTCTAACACGGTGTAGAATTTGCTGAATTTCTCCGTTTATAATTCATTTTGTTGTTTTGAAATTTTGGATATGTTTAGAGAACGCCATTAACAATATTTTGTAAAATTTTTGAAAATCGATGAATTTTGAAATTATTTACTATTGGACCCACTTAAACCGCTCTTCTAATCTAGTAGTAAGTAGTTGCAGTATATAGATTCTTGACGGTTCTTGCAGAGTATTTTTACCATCCTTCCTTTTTGTTTGTGGAAAGATTGAGTCGGTGTTCATGCAAAGACGTAACTAAAACGTTAATTGGAGGGGGGGGGGGTGTATATTCATATATTCTTGTTCTGCCCGACTAGTTTCTTTTCAAATCAAATTCAAATTTCTCAATTTGAAAAGAAATCTGTCGGGAAAAACATGAATGTATGAATATACCCCCCCCCCCAATTTACGTTTTAGTTACATCCTTGAGTTCATGCCAGTGTTGTCAGAATCATCACTGTCAGACACAACACTGTCCATGAATTCATTTATCACGTTCATTTCTGAAAAGTTACTAACATTTGCAGTGCTGTTTAGCTCCTGTAGTTTCAGCAATAATGGTATAACATGAGACAGTTTTTAATTCAGCAACGAGTTTAAGTCGAGCGACATTACCAAGAATTTCGATTATTTCGTTCTGGGTACTTTCAGGAAGATAAATATCTACTAAATATTTATGATATTTAGATTCAAAAAGCTCTTTGGATCACGGGCAGACTTTGTGTTAGATAAGTGATGATAAACTATAGTGACGAACTTAAATTTATAACAAGTAATTTATAACTAACATTAATTAGCACGAATTGATTGACAAGTAATTTGACGCGCATTTTTATAATCCAGTAAGGACTGTTTAGTTAATGTGAAAGCGTATGCTAATCTGTTGAGGCTAAGTTGTCCAGCTTTTCTGTTGCTAAACTGAACTAATTGTCAATCGTAAAGACCCGGCAAAGAAGTAAGTTACTGTAATGTTTGAAAATAGCGGGCCGATACGTAGAGACAATATTTGTTATTCTATACTTATACTTATATCTATTATACTTTATTATATTATTATTAGATCGAATAGATCTCAGAATAGAGCACAAAACTCAATTTATAGCAGCTGGGAAATTTGCCACCGCTGTGCAAAAATATTGTTGGCAGCTGAACACAAAATGTAATTAGCATATTATTTGCGAAATACAGATTAGTTTAAGAGGTGCTCGGAATTTAGTTTCTTTGCAGGGCCGAAACTAAAGCGTTAATTAGGGGGGGGGGGTTGTATATTCATATATTCACGTTCTGCCCGACGAATTCCTTTTGAAATCAGTTGTTACTACCGTTGATTTCAAAAGAAATTCGTCGGGCAGAACGCGAATATATGAATATGCACCCCCCCCAATTAACGCTTTAGTTTCCGCCCTGTTTCTTTGACGAGCCAGTTATAATTTTGTTCACAATTTTTCATTGATTTCAGTAAAGGACTGATATAGCTGTCAGTTGATCATATCTTGCAGTGATGACATCTTCTGTTGAAGCAAATTTCTAAACTTTGACATGAGAGTGGGTTGCCAAGAATTAAGCGCGATGTTGAATTTACGTTTGACTTAATACTGAAAAATTTAGCTTTTGCTCCAAAAAGATATTTGTTTCCTGTTACTTCCAATATGTTTATGTTCCTTTTGAAACCAATGTTTTTGTTTTATAAATTCCGCTCATGGCCAATAGTTTGTTGCGAAACTCGCTACCGGAAAAGTACTTTAAATTGCGGTTGCTGTTGAAATGGTCGTGAAAGTGATAAAACATCCACAATCACATGAGCCGTCAGTGCAATGATGTCTTTGATACTGTAAAAATGTTTTCGTACAAATGGTAGAGATATTTTTCAATTGACTAATACGTTTAGTCGATCGATTTCAGTGACATTTTTGTATTGTTGTTCGAGTACGAGCGTTGACTAGTTTAAGTCGAATTTTAAAAAACCAGCCTTTTGCTCCAACATGATTTTAGCTCAAACTTGGCCTTCATGCTTATATCTACTCACCTGATCTGTTAGCGTGCTCTTAAAAAGTACGCTAAAAGGTAGTTTAGTCCACTGAAAATGCTTGTGATCCATGTTTGTTATATGATTTTTAGATATTCCACGCGTTCACGCAGGCTTATCTGGCGCATGCTCAGACAAATTTCCCAGCTGCTTCAATTTATACGAATCCGTGACTTGCAAAATACCGAGCTGCTACCCTGATAATCCACTCTTTAAAGTAATGATCACCGTCACTTAATGTCAAATGCGTGTTAAACAAACCAGGAAAATTGCCTACTCCTATTTTCCGCTTCTGACTAATTCCCTGAATCCACGTAAAGTCGGACACAGGATGGCTAAAGTGAATATGATTACTATTATTGTGTGTAAAACATCATGCCAGAAATTCTTTGCACTTACACGATCAAAAAAGCAGCTTATTTTTTGAATCTTTAGATATTAACTTTTATGTTTCCCCCTAACAATCTTTCTCTTTTCACGTTATGCAGCCCTTCGATTCGATTCAGTGGCGAATCCAGGGTAAGTCAAAATAAATTATAGCAGCTCAATTTTAAATTCAAAATAACTTTATAACAATGTCATAGGTTATGAATTTCAAAAAAATAAAATCTAACCAATGAAGTTGCTTTGAAGGTATTTTAAAATGTAAATATATCCTGGAATGAGCTGTGGTAATTTATTTTGACTTACGGTAGATCCCCCATCGAATTTTGATTATCCATCTTTTAACATTAAACGAAAAGACTGAGACTGAAAATTACTTCTAAATATGATCATTTTAAAAAGTATTTTGCTGTACCTTGATCTTTATGAAATACCTGATTTCATATGTATATACATGTTCTCGAACTATTCAAAATCTTACCTTCTATTTAAAGAATGCACATAAATGTGCCTCTTTCAACTTTCTTAGTTCCTCCATGCTAAAGAAACGTTGATCGGCGTTTCCACTAAATACTTGAAATTTTAAGCGTCTTGTTGCAATAAAATTTCCTTATATGCAAAAGCTATGGCATGCAAAATATAATGTCGTATCTGTTTTATCATTATCATCTGTCTAATGTTTTTGTTAATTTTCACTTCTTTACACTTTTATTCTGGCTGCCCCCAGCTTTGGGGGCCCTAAGTTTTTCTGGTCTGTTCCCATAGTCGTTAGGCCACTGAGGAGCATGAAGTTTTTCGTCATGCGAGCATACAATAGGAATCAAAATACATTTGCACGTAGACAATTATTTTTTTTTTTACTTTCAGAAAATTCACAAGGCCGAATGACTGGACAATGGATGCAAAAAATGGCATAAAACTAAACTAGAACATTAAAAATCTAATGCATACTTAAACATATATTAAGGTATAAATGACAGTAAATGATTAATCATGATTATACAAAATAATTATGTTTTAGAATCGCAGATTAATATATAGATGTCCATTTGTCAAATGGAAATAGAATGATGATTGTATATTTAGAAAGATATATAATTAATTTGATAAATTTTGTAGGCGTTCTCTTATGCCATTTGAACACTATGTTATTGTTCCAAGTGGATACAGTATAATTATTATTTTGTTTTTATATTCGTTCTATTATATGGTTGGGCTTTTACTCAAAATCCTTTACCATCAAGGCACAAATTTTGAGAAATACCAAAAAAATGAGTAATCCTGATGCTATAATGTGACTGGCTATTCACACTAAAGTCATCATTGTAAGTGATTCGAAAACCAACTTCTAGAGTTCATTGTCTTTCATAATCACATAACCGGTGACTCGCAGAGCCCTTTAGTACAGGTTAATAGCGGCCAAAATAATTTTGTCTGGTAAACTCAATGTTTGAACTATTCACCACTTTCCATAACCTCGTTGATTATTGGAAAGAACTAGAAGTTAGGTCCGGAAAACGACACTTTATGATTTTGACAAAAACTTATGATTCTTATTTGTGTCGAGAAAACTATCTGAATGTATGTGCAGTATTTTTGTCAAATTAGTAAGAAAATCTGTTTCTGAGGTCTAAAGGCTAAACCAAAATTCATACCCTTTATGGTGATGTTTCAAATTGTCAATGTCAACGAGTTGCAGCGAGTCTGTTAATATCAGGCCAGCTGCGTCTTGCCACTTGCAGGCATGTTACAACTTGTTGAAACGACTTGCGATACACGTTCCACGATGGAGCTTTGTAGTCGTTAATTCTCGGTTTGATTCACGATTGTCATTCTGTGCAAAAACCAAAGTGTTCTCTGTTACCGGATCTTTTTTTGGTCCCAGATGCTCTCCAGAAGAAATTATAAAAAACATGGCAACTTAAAAAGGACAGTGCGAGTCAGAGTTGCAAAAAAGCCACGAGTATGCGGGTATTACCCGTGAGGAAGGTTTGCAAATTGGGCAGTCAGTGAGGAAGGTTTCATGTCAACACACTACATAATGTATCCTAAACACTAAACTAACAAAAAAATAATAGATGATGATCCATTCCAGAAAACATGCCTTCTTTCCAAAAAAATAGTGATTCATTTGCAAGACTAATTCTGATCTTCAGTTTGTAAAGCCCAACTTTACAACATTTTGAGGAAGGTTTGCAACCTTAGAAAATTTTGCCCGGAGGAAGTTTGAACGCTTTTTGCAACTCTGGTGCGAGTTACAGTGGGAACTTTGAGAGAATTTCGAGTAATGCTCAGAAAGTGCGCGGCACGTTTTTTTATACTGGATCCGACGTTATCAAAAAGACAATTTGAAACCTTTCTTTGAACGCCAGGGAACGTAAGAAAGGAAAAAAGGAAAAATCTGTGATTTAAATACAAGAGAGTGAAATATATCTTACCAGGACTTATCGTGATTCGCCTGACATTATACAATGAACTTTGAGTCTTAATCTACAGACTTGGTTACAGGGTATGGAGCATATCAGATCATTTTGTTGGGTCAGGTGCAGAATTTGATAGATGTTCCGAAGAAATAGACAATTGTTTGGTGAAGGAAAGCTAAACGGAATTATTTCAAATTAAATAGAATTTTAGCAGAACATAATTTAACGATGTTAAACAAACCATTGAAAAAAAATAAACTAAAATACATACGCACTTAACATATTTTTATAGTATTCCAATAAGTGCATGGAATAAGGTCTACGTCTTATTATGTTTAATTAAAGTGCACATGACACGATATCATTTTTCTTCAGAGTCATAATGTTGCAGTGGTTGGTAATGAGCATACAAAGAATCCTATAAAATAGAATTGAAATAAAACAATTTTAAGTCCCAATAATAACTACATTACTTCAAATACCCCAAAAATAACTTCAACTAATAAGCAGAATAAGGTCTACGCCCTTTCAATTGCTTCAAATAAGTACTATCTAATAACATCTGAATTATTTTGAAGATCCCCATGCCAGCAAAAATAATTTCAATGAAGTACAATAAGTTGGCTATGTCCTTGTACTTTCAATTGTTTCGATTGCTTTTAATATTCCCCTTATACCAGCAAAAATAATTTCAGTAAAATCCAGTAAGTAGAATAAGGTATTTGTCATTTCAATTGCTTGAATTAGATATTATTAATAGTATCTATACATTGAATATTTTGTCTGTTTACACGTCATATAACATTGATAGAGTTTAAAATTTGCAAAATGATCTCCTCTGGCGTGGTTGTTGGCGCAAGATTACATAATATGTTAAGTAATTTACTTGCATTATCATTAAAAGATGCTCAACGTAGTTATTTCAACTTATTTCTACGAACAATGTGAGCAGTAGCCAAGCCAGCCCGATAATTTTGCCATTCTAGGACTATTTGACCTGCATCCCAGGACATATATGTAGACTTATATTCATTCATGTAATGTACCTTTCGCCAAATCCAAGATCTAATTGGTTTCGTTTATGAACATATTCTAATTACGACCAAATAAACTTAATTAAAGCAGCTATAATATGCTCATCGACGTAGTCATATTATAAGCTCTTTCGACGCAGTTCAAAATTACGTTAGTACCTAATATCCTACATGGACAAATACCTCTTAATTTATTATTGAAACTGGCTGATTGTAGCCGGCCACTATGTGCTATGAGCAAGTGTGCAGCGTAATAGCCAGTAAATCACTTGGCTTGCAACCAAACTGACCAAACGATGAATCAAATAACAAAGGGTAACTTTTCCTTGGAACATGATCACATCCATTCGACCAGTCACAACGTTTTATTTGAGTGGTCTATATTCCATAGACTATTAATTCTTCAAGTTGTGTGGTTTTGGACAGGGTTGGTAGATTGCCTGCATAAATAAGCCAAATTTTAAACAATGCTCATTGTTCTCTTTTGTATTTGGCTTTTGTTCTCTTTGCTATTTTGATGGGACTAATGACGGTTTGGCTTATTTATTCATAAAATCTACCAACCCTGGTTTTGAAGTCTAGGAAAATTGTGGGGTAAGAATATCTATTCAGAGCATACTAATGAGACTATTGTTTTCTTTTGTCTCTGTAGCTCATTAGTATGCTCTATATAAAGAATGCTAATTAGACTGTAGAGCATACTAATGACCTTATTGTTCTTCTTTGTCTCTGTAGCTCATTAGTATGCTCTATATAAAGTATACTAATTAAACTGGAGAGCATGTTATAATTTAATTAGATTACAAAACCATGAAAATAACTTTTTTAATAAAAAACACCATATTAGAAACACACAAAAACTGCAAAACATACATATAAGCAGACAACAATTTACAATTCATGCACGTAATTTAAACAAATGTTATGTTACACGTAAGCATTCACACAACGTAAAATCTTTATATTTTCTCTCTCATTTCTTTTCTTTGTCTTTTGTTTGAGCTTGTAATTGTAATAATTGCCTATCTGACAAATAAGTTGCTTGTATAATTTACTTAGCAAATAATGCAGCCATAATTGAGCATAAATGATTTTGTCAACCGATCCGAACGTTGTATTCCAATAAAATTACTGGTTACAACGTTTGATAATTCCAATAGTTACTGGAATTAAAAATTAAACGAGACTTACCTGAAGTTGAAGTTTGATTAAAATTCTGACAAATCACTACAGCACAGAAGGGTTAACATGAGATGCGCACGCACCGCCGCGGATCAGCTTTCGAAGTCAACGATTTTGTGGTCACTTAAAAACATAAACTAGCAACTAAATTGCATGGGACGGGAAAAACGTGGATGGGACAGAAAAGGGCATGTTAACCCTTCTGTGCTGTAGTGATTTGTCAGAATTTTAATCAAACTTCAACTTCAGGTAAGTCTCGTTTAATTTTTAATCCTACCAAATCACTACACACATCCGGGTTATCATGAGATTTCAAAGCTGTGAGCACAAAATTGAATAGAAACACTCAAATGCAAAAAGAGAAATTTGTATATTAATAAGTTGACAGACAACATACACTACGATCAAAATTATCGGTCTAACACAGCTAAACTCATTTGATTTGTAACTGCCACTGGCTTGTTGTAAAAACGTCGAAATGTAGACTCTTCTTTCCAGCCCGCAGTGGCTAAGATTATGTCCACTGGGATTGAAGCCGCCGCTTTGCTAGTCGAAGCACTTCGAGTGCTGTGAGCAGAAAACTGTTTTGTATCAACACCAGCTTTCTCTAACAAAGTCTTAATCCATCGTCCAGTAGTCGATGCTGTCACAGCACCATAAGGTTTAATATAGGACACAAATAACTTCGTAGAAGATCTCAGCTTAGCAGTGACATTTAAATAACATTCTAAAGTTTCATACACACATAGTTCTTTAACAGTATATTTGTACAGACATAAGCTTCCATAAACCCTGCCCGGTCTGTCCTGCTTAATGTGTTCAGTAAGAGAAAAACGATAACAATCCACTGATTTAGCCATATACTCCGCCGAGACGTCCAAAAATGTCAACGTCTGACACCGCTGTCCAGTCGTTAAAGCAACCACTAATACTAATTTGAGCGAAAGTTCCTTGAGCGGTAACTTGTCTAACGGCCATAAAGAAAACAAATAATCTAGCACAGGATCGACCGACCAAATAGAACGATATTTCGGAACTGGTTTAATTTCATGAAATAGGCCCTTGAGGTATTTGGAAACAAAAAAATGTTTACCGATAGATACATGATTTGGATTCTGTCCAATATCAAAATCAAGATTCGAAACTGCAGACCGAGCTGTATTAAGAGACGAATAGCTCACACCTTTCCGGTATAATGAATGTAGAAACATCAATAGACCTTTCACAGTGGGACGCAGGGGATCACCCGTCCCTCGACTACAAAACTGCACCCATTTTGCGATGTAGTGATCATACTGTTTGTGAGTACTGCGTCGCCAGGAATGCATGATGACGTCAGTAACGTCTGGTGGAATGTCTGCGTCCTCCAAGGATCTCCGGATAATTTGCATACCAGAAGCTTCAGTTGATCCTGAAGTGGATGAGAACCCGCCAAGGTAGGATGAACTAAGTTGTGACGAGTCACCTTGAGCATACGTGGCACTTCCATCAGCAGGCTGAGTACCACGGAGAAAAACGGTTGTGTTGGCCATAACGGAATTACTAGAATTCCTGTTGCTTTGTCTTCTATAATTTTCTGTACACATCTAGAGGCAAGGCAAAATGGTGGAAAAGCGTAAAAGAAACCTGACCATACAATCGAGAAGGCATCTATATATTTCGCCTTTGGGTCTGGTTGCCAGGAGACATACGTCTCAAGTTGGGGATGCAGTCTGCTAGCGAAAAGGTCGATGTCAGGCTGACCAAACATGTTAACAATAGCTTGAAACGTAGCAGTCGACAACATCCATTCTAAATTTAAATTAACATTGCGGGACAAATGGTCAGCATTAATGTTGGCCGATCCAGCAACGTGAGCTGCTGACACCCAAATACGTCGGGCAATGGCCCAATTCCAAATCAATTTAGCAACAGAATTACACTGCTCAGACTTACATCCACCCATCTCGTTGATATAAGTCACTGCAGTAACATTATCGCACATAACACGAACATGAACATTCGTTTCATTATTTAACAATGATGAGAGGGCCAAATAAACAGACTGTAACTCAAGATAATTGATACGCCGAGAAGCCTCAGTTTGAGACCAAATACCGCGTGTAGTACTCCCATTACTTAGCGTAGCACCTCAGCTAATGCCTGATGCATCAGTGTGTAATATTAGATTGGGTGGGGAATGGTAAATATTCTTACTGGCAGATGGGAGGTGGAATACCCACCAATTTAAGTCTTCTAAACTCCCAGCCGAAAGAGACATTAATGCATCAAAATGACCTTGATGCATTCGGAGGTGAGAATCTTTATCTGCCTCCAAAGCACGATAATGCAGGGGACCAAACTCAACCCCAGGAAACGAAGAAACTAATGACCCAATTAATGATGCCACTTGACGAATGGTGTATAATTTGTTAGGCTGTAGAAATTTTTGACACATCTGCACAAGTTTATCCCTTTTTGGGGAGGTAAGTCTTACCGTCATGGAAGTAGAATCTAGTAGAAAACCCAGGAATTCAATACACTGAGTGGGCATAAGAACAAACTATTCTGGATGAATCTGAAACCCTAATTTACTGATGAGCTGAACAGCATGCAATGTGGCCCACAGGCAATCTTCCTGTGTGTCTTCCATATAAAGAGAATCATCTATATATTCTAAGAAGGTGTGGCCAAATTTAGTTCGTAATGACGCAAAAACGGGCTTCAGTACCTTAGTAAATATACGAGGACTACTAGTCAAGCCCATAGGTAAACAAGTGAAACAATATAATGTTTCTTTCCAGACAAATTTAAGATACTTTTGGCACTCAGGTGCAACTGGAATGGAGTAATATGCATCTTTAAGGTCAATGCATGTCATAAAACTTCCTGGCCTCGTGAGCTTAATAGCCGTTTCTAGAGTATCCATCTTAAAATGGTGATAGGACACAAATTCATTCAAACCTTTAAGGTTAAATATTACTCTACTAGACCCATCTTTTTTGGGAGTAATGAAAATTGGTGAGATAACTTCACCAGGTTCTGAGGCTGACAGCTTAATTATTCCTTTTTGAAGAAATTTTGCAATCTCAGCATCAATGATCAATGGCTCAGACTTATTAAAAGTGAAATAGGGTTTAGTCTTATTAATATCGGAACCAGGCAGAGCATCAAACTCAATGTGACAGTGGGTAACAGTATCCAGTAATAGATCTCGATTATCAATAATAGAGGCAAGATCATTACTTACCGTATTTGGTGATCTACTGACTTTTGGTGTATGGGGTCTTGGGTGAATTGGATGGTGGCCGGGTTTGACCCCGGCCTGCGCCTAAAAAAGAACGTGCTCGGCCTCGACCAGTGGGCTGGTGAAAATGGCCACGCCCACGAGTGCCCCTGCCACAGGGTAACTTATAGGGCTCGAATCGATAATTGGAATGTGGTTTAGAGGTAACTTTACCGCTAAGTTTATTAGATTTTGTAACCTCTTCCACTTCCTTGTTAAGATCATCCCCAAACAACTGGGTTGATATAGCCACAGAGGGATTACACAATGAGCCATTATGCTTGTTTAAATCGGGCCGAATTAAGTCTCTACGTTTTAGGTTAAATTCTCTATTTGCTGCAAGAAGTAAGACAGCAGAATGAGTAAGGATGCGTTTCTGGTCCCCAACGGATTTGTTACATACTTCGAGAACAGCACAAAGGCCTGCAATTATTAGCCCTTGAGCTTTCTGTAAAGCAGAGTCAGTATTTTTAGTGTCTTGACGCATTTGCTGCCAAATCTGTTTGTTCACTTTAGGAGGAACCAAATTGGGGCAATTTTCAGGTCTGACATATTTGGGTTGCACCTCCTGTAATTTTTCTTTGGGCAGTTTATCCTTTAAAAGACCATTAACAATCTCAGCTAAGCCTATAGAAATAAGGGCAGATGTTCGTTCAGACACAGAAAACTCGTCTGCCAAAGTCTGAAAGGACGCATCTACACTTGAACAGCCCTGATCGTCAGGCAACGTATCAGCCTGTACCGGTTGCACAAAGCTTTCAATTTTATCCGTGAGTCCAGGGTCAGAAACTCCTGCAAGGGAGTCTGCCACTTCATTATCAAGTGTAACCATTTCCAAATCTGAATAAATTTGATTAATATTATCCTGGACCTGTGTCAAGATATTCTGCTTAGTCTCATCGAGCAATTCTTTAAACATATTTTTTAACTGGCTCGTAGAAGGACCGCTTTCGAGGTCGGCATTAGCTTCAGATTCAACTCTGACAGCTCTCGTTTGCTCCATGACCTAAACAGACAGGTGTGGAGGCTAAGTGGGCACTTATGTGTACAAGCCCAACAAGAAGGAGCAAAGACACGTCTTACACTCGTCTGAATTTAAGCGGTAGATACAGGACACGTCCTGCAAGCAACCGAGCTTGGCAATGTGACACGTCACAAAACCGGCAATTCAACGTTGTAAAAGACAATATAGCAGAACTCGTCCACTACATCGATAAAATAAGGAAATCAGAAACGAACACATGTACCTACCTGAAATATACAATAAATTTCGTAAACTAGGGATACAAATTAACGACAGAAATGCCCCTGAAAGCAAGCCACATGTTGATCCAACGGCGATAAACAATGAACTGATCCGCGGCGGTGCGTGCGCATCTCATGATAACCCGGATGTGTGTAGTGATTTGGTAGAATTGTCATATCATGCATATAAAATGAACCCTGACCCAAACCCCAACCCTGACCCTAACCCTAACAATCTTAATGATTTAGTGGAGACAATAATTTTATTGGGATACAACGTTCGGATCGGGTGATTTTGTATAGTTTATGAAATGACTTTTATCGTGCTTCCACATTCGTGAAAAATAAGGACTATTCAATTTTAGATTTGTGACATGCGGTAAATCATTCATGTCCTGTTTATCAAAATACGAACTAATCGACCATGCAAGGCCCAGGACCGGCGAAGGTTACCAATATATACTGAACAGTTATGTATTGTACACATCCCGCCTTCTCTTCGTATTTTTAAATTTGCTACCTACAAAAAATACTGCACGTACGTGTACAACTACAAACTATTCACTAAATCAATGGAGTTATGATGTATCCTTTACTCACTATATACACAGAAAACACAATGTATACTATTTGCAATACAATTCTACTCTTGGGAGATGTAAAATTGGCAATTACATGTTTCCATCACAGTTTGCCAATATATTTTTAACATACTAAACATTTGTCACAATTTACATCTCTTAAGAGTAGCATTGCGTTGCAAGTTGCAAGAAAAAATTTCACCGTGTGACAGGACCTTAATACATTTTATTCAAGATTAATAAGACCGCTAAAGCCTGGTTCACATTTATCGAAGATGTCAGAGTTGGCTTTTTCTTTCCGATGTGATTGAATTTGAATAGTACTTTTTGCTCTATATTTTAGTTTGTTCACATACTCATTCAAGGAGAAAATCTTCGATTCTTACGACAAGTGTGAACCAGGCGCAAGTCAAAACCAATGGCAACCAAGTATCTCGGCCAAAGCATGCAAATTAATATAGCGCCAACCAGTAAGAATTGGGGATTTTTTTTAATGCTATATCATGGATACATTAATGAGGCATGAATGAGGCTATATTATATCCTTAGATGCGGGTCAACCACTTGGATAGAATTCAGAATGATTTAAACTTTCCCGTGCGCACACGCACGTCGGAAAAACGTAACAATGGAAACACGCGATACAGGTTCGCCCTTCGAATTGAAATTGTATTTAGCGACACATGGAATCTTTAGAATTCGCAATTTTGGGCAAAAATTTGCGTTTGGTCTCATTTACACACATTATAAAGTGCCTTGTTAAAATCCTAAATGCACCTTAACAATTTGAATGACAAATTGAAAACGAATGAAAACAAAAGTTTGCTTTACGAAGAGATCCTTTAAGGTTGTCACAATTTTTTTTAAATATTGAAATGCTTGAGCTGTATTTAAACTTTTGGAAAGGCACTGCATGTTCAGTCAATCTGAACTCATTTTCTTACGTGCACATTTCTTCGTTTGCGTGTTAATTCGGCGCATGTTAATGGTAAAATACGCTACGTTTCGCTCGGATACGGTTGAAGCGGAAACGGGCTTCAGCCAACGTATGACGTCAATAATATTCAATAATACAACGGGCTTTAGTCAACGTACGACGTCAATAATATTCAATAATACAACGGAATTTTCGAAATTGACGACGTCATAAACTTTTATTTTTACGTTTCGACTATTTTTTAGTGAACATCAGAAATGAAATGATGATCTTGTTACATACTACAGAATATATACACACGACGAAGAAACATGATGTACTAGACGTTAAATACTAAAAGTTCGAGGCCTTTGTAACCATGATTCAAAGCAGGCTTACGCTTGTTAGTTGCTATTGATCATAGATATAATAGCAATGCCTAATGTCTACATTATTTATCTACAATTTTACTGTTGAAGATTAGCTCTTTCCTAGTGAACAATTAGTTCTTGTATCATCATAAGGTGTTATTTGAAAAATCGTTTTGATATTCTAAGTTCATCTAAACTTATTATATGATTTTACCCTAACACAACATGCTAATGTTCATACACTGACTGCGAATAGAGGGTAAGCTGTAAAACATGGAATCTGAAAGCTTAATCGTTGACAAATTTTTAGACGGTGCAGATCCTCATGTCTCGAGCTGCTCCTTGAGACATGGGAATTCGCACGGTTCATTAGGAATTCACGACAAAATGTCCGAATTACAATGGAATTTAAAAACGTCACCCGTACCACCCATTTATACTCTTATATAAAAATCTACACAGCGCATCTCTATGTACAAAACAAATTCTAAGCACAATAATGGCAAGTGTGCCTTTGAGCTTCTTGTTCGCATTGAGCGTGATTTTTATGATCGAAAATGGGCTGCCACCAACCGAAGGCAAATGCACATCGAATTATGATTGCCGTATAAACCTGGACAAAAACGTGTGTTGTTCTAGAACATTAGATGGTTGTTCGACCAGTTCGTGTGTCGGCGAACTCTGCGTGACGGACGGTGATTGCGGAGGAAAAGACGAATGCTGCGAGAATGGTCAATGTGCTATTTTGGGATGTGCAGAATGTTATTCAAATAGTGATTGCAGTAAAAAGGAATATTGTTGTAAAGGCAAAAACGGGCGCAATGTTTGCCGACGAAATTGCGTTGGCGAATCATGCAGGTCAATTTCAGACTGTGGAGGTATTAATGAATATTGCACATTGAATGGCACATGTTCATATAGCAGAAACTGTTTAAAAAGCAGTGACTGTAAACACGACGGAGAATGTTGTATTTCCGGGCAATGTTTTACTGCCGGCTGCCGGACGGAATGTCTTTCAAATGTGAACTGCGCATCGTCAACATATTGCTGCAAACGCCGATACTTGAATGATAAGAATGTCTGTCTACGAAGCTGTGTCGAAGAAACATGTCATTCAAGCTTCGACTGCGGTGGTCCAGGTGAATATTGTACAAAAAATAACATATGTTGGAAACCTGGACGATCTTGTGTATCAGACCTTAGTTGTAAAGGCGATGGCGAATGTTGTATTTCTGGGAAGTGTGTTACTACCGGTTGCCCAACTGAGCCACAATGTTTCTCAAATTCATTCTGTGGCTCTTCCCAGTATTGCTGCAAACGAGATAACTACACCAATGTTTGTCGCAGTAGTTGTGTTGGCGAGATATGCTCGGAGGATGCTGACTGCGGAGGTCGTGACGAGACCTGTAATACAAACACGACAAAATGTGAAAAACCCAAAGCAGACTCTTCACCTGGATGGGTCATCGCTGTGATCGTCGTTGGTGTGATATTTTTCCTTGTCGTCTTTTTTGGCGGTGGGTCGTATCGTTATTGCCGTGGAAAAACAACACGTGGGGTGGTAGTAGAAGAAACGCCTGTTGAGAGACACACAACGATCATAGCGCTTCGAGAAACACATATCCACACCAACCCTACCCTACCAATTAGTAACAGCCCCCCACCTCCCTATTTTAATAACGATCAAGGTTACCCGCGTCTATCTGAAGGCACTCCGTATACAGGACCCAAAGTGCAACCATTATCTCCCCCCAAGCCGGAAACGGCCTGAAAGATAATTTATGTGGTAACTGTGCTGTTAAATAACATGGAAAACAATGGTTTTAGCTCTTAGTCGTAATTTAATAACATAATTATAATTATTTGTGTTGATCAAAGTAAATTACCGGTACTGCATAGTTATAAACATAAGAGAAAGGCAAACTAGATGTAATGATAATAAAATTTCATAACTTTTTTTTCAAATTAACTGAACGATTTAAAAACAGTCCCCTTCCATGCTATTCGCGAATATAATTTTGAATTAGATAAAAATTATTTTAGGCCATACATTATTGCTCGACAGCATGTGTGATTATTGATGTAAATAATCTTAATGTTCTCAAATTAGTTTCTTTTATTTAACGTTTAACGTAATAATTTTTGACATTGTAAACACGTTGTAATTTAGCTGGTGAACGTGTATTAATAAATCCACTAACAATATTTTATTCGTCAAGGTTTTTACCACACTGTGAAAACAAAGAATGGGGACGTGTGTTTTGCTTCAGAAACATAGGGAAATGCAAAACGCATATCCTCTATTTTTCGTTCTGAAAATCTTATGTATTATTATTGCCACTATTATATTTTGACAGGTGACCTACTCGCATAAAGATTTTCTGCAGGGCCTTGCATCATAAACAATATTATACATTAATAATAACAATGAAGGTTTAGTTAAAGCTATTCTGTAAAGATAAAATTCTAAACATATACGATATAAAGAAGTTTTTTAAACTGTTAAGTGCGTCTTCCCGTTTGACACGATCTGACACAGTGTTTCAATCATTTAAAGTTAACAAAAAGAATCTTTGTTTCCCCTAATTTGTTTTGATTTGGGCACTGGGAAGCTGTCAGAGCCTCAAGTGCTATCAACGCATTCAGCGTTCTCTCTTGGTTAAGTCATTTGATCATGAACATTTGTATATCGATCCAGACTCACCGATAGAAGGTTTGGCAAGTCAGCTGATCAAGGCGTAATGGTGGCCCACAAGGGACATACAAAATTTAATAACAAAATTTAATAAAAAAATGACGAATCAAGTGAAGTGAGGCAATAATATAATTGATCTTGCTGCATTTTTCCATCGTTGCTGCACTTTTACACCCTTGCATTGCTGCCTTTTTATATCGTTGTTGGATTTTTTTATCGTTGCTGCATTTTTATATCGTTGCCTCACTTTCATATATTATATGTAACAAGAAGTTTATCGCATTTGGCCGGATGTGTTAGCCGCTCGAAAGCAGTGGCGGACACTAGAGGGGCCAGGGGAAGGGGCGAGCCCCCCCCCCTCAATAATTTTGAAAGACTGTAAAAATCTCGTATGAAAAACGCGATATTCTAATGCGAATACGTCTGAATATTAATTAGAATACTATTCATATTCAGACCTATTCACAGATATTCTCGGCGAATATCCTCGGAATATCCGTAATATTCACATCTGAATACCTTAGAATAAAACGCACCTGATATTCTAATGCAGAATACTTAAGAATATTGTGTGAATATTTTTATTCGTCTAATATTCTAACTTGAACGTTTAAATAGGAAATTTGTCAAAGCTTTTGGTCGATTAGGAGTGATTTTGGCAAATATTGGACATAAACGCTACATATCTTAAATTTATTGTTTAAAAATACTTTGAATAATTCAAATTAAATGTCTAAACGATTTATGTAAGGTTATAATGTTACAGACATAGATTGTGACATTAGTTCAAACGTGCAATGTCTTGTTATAGCCTGTCGACTTTTGTTGTTCTGAATCACCAATTTGTGACCGTACATTTCTTGACATTGTTATGAGATATGGCCATTTGGGTTAAATCTATTTCACGCTAACATGCTATTTCGAATAAACTGCGTTGCTGCATCTTCGTGCGAACCTTAAGATTGACGACGCGTCAAGCTCAACGACGCGGTGTAAATGTGTTTGAATAAGAAAAGCTTTTTGAAACTTGATAACTGTAATGACCGTTTGAAGCTTATTTTAGTCACTTGCAAACGATTTTCTTCGCACAAACGATGCGCTGTCCGCTACAAGATAGACTTGAAAACACTTTTTACATCGTACCCATTCATCCCCGTTGCTCAAGGGATGCTATAATGCTTAGTTTGACGTTGTATTGGGCATGACTACGCACTTGAGAATACTTCTGGGACTGCAAATTATTTATAATATATAATGACTTCTACAAGAATTTAGCACTAAGATAGACATGCCACAAGTCGCCGATTAGTAGCTCCCGGCCCTTTGGTTTGTCATATATATAAAATTCATTTAACAGAGAACTGAAATCGCGGGTGTAAGTGGAAGCACATATCGCCATCACCATGTCACATGACCATGTTTTTAAAAATGTATAAATAAAATAATATTATGTTTTTGTTGTACAAGAATGTGAAAATTGACCTTTATCATCGATATTAAAGTGGAACGGTATCTCAGAATGATATCATGGTGATTATGATGAATTCTTACGCATCAGTCACGGGAACAATCAAACATGGGAACCAGACCTGAACATTAATTGTGTACAGTACACACGAGCTTTGAGACAAACCACTACAGTACACCAGGTGTCCAGGTTTATTTTGAACCAGTAAGGTTTAGATAATGTGAAAGCATGTGGTTCATATCTTTAAGGCAGTGTAAAATGAGGACAATGATAATGTTGAAACGACAATGCCTTTACCCTGCCTGGTAGTTTGAACATGGAAGATTGCATAGTATTGAAACAATTTAAAGACCTTATAAACAACTGCCTTAAGGCATGGACAGTATTTATTGATATTGCTACTTCTACATCACTTACCTACCTACAAACTCCAAACTTCTAAAAATCTGTGAGTGCTCGGGAATCTGTTACACTCTGTTATGAAGTGAAAAGGCAGGATTTTACAAGCCAGCCACCAATGACTGAAAACATTCTCATACCATGTCCATTAATCAAACTGGAAAGTACCTGATCCATCAAGGTATAACACCATTCCATCACTTAGTCCGCCATCTCGAAACAATTAATTTGACAAAAAGGCAGAAAAACCAGGCAACGTTTTTACAGTTGCCAGGTCATATTTTGTAAAATTTATTTACTTCTACATTTTGTAATCACCTATGTTACATTGTGAATATTTTGGTTGAGCATATTGTCCAAAGTATTTCGCCCGGAGCCCCGGACCCCGACTAGAGGACAAAAATACTTAAATCATCAATTTCTGACTTCAGTATAATTCAGAAATCTTAACAGCTTAGAAGTCTCTGCCAATTGTGCCTTGCATCAAATTAATTAATATTGTTAAGCATTTTAATTATTAAACATTTTCCCTAAATTTTACTACCCTAAGGTATGTACTATTGATATACTGATAGCAAGCACCATCATTCCTGGACATATAAATATTCAGGCTATGATAATTGCACAAATAGCTCAAACTGGTGGCCAACTGGTGGTGCTTTATATCTAAATCTAGTATTGAATTTTGAATATATACCTGTACCGGTAAATTATTGTTATAAATTAATTTCTAATTTTATTATTGTTTGGTGCTATTGATATACTGAAATAGAGCACCATCATTCATGAACACATAAATAATCAAGCTATGTTAATTGCACAAATAGCTCAAACTGGTGGCCAAAAGACAGAAATCTTAACCACCAACCACCCAAAGACAGAAATCTTAATGGTTTAGAAGTCTTTGCCAAGTGTGCTTTATATTTGATTAAATTTAGTATTGATAAAATTAATTTCTAGTTTTACTATTTTTTGGTGCTATTGATATACTGAAATAGAGCACCATCATTCCTGAACACATAAATAATCAAGCTATGATAATTGCACAAATAGCTCAAACTGGTGGCCAAAAGACAGAAATCTTAACCACCAACCACCCAAAGACAGAAATCTTAATGGTTTAGAAGTCCTTGCCAATTGTGCTTTATATCTAAATCTAGTATTGAATTTTGAATATATACCTTTACCGGTAAATTATTATTATAAATTAATTTCTAATTTTATTATTGTTTGGTGCTATTGATATACTGAAATAGAGACCATCATTCATGAACACATAAATAATCAAGCTATGATAATTGCACAAATAGCTCAAACTGGTGGCCAAAAGACAGAAATCTTAACCACCAACCACCAAAAGACAGAAATCTTAATGGTTTAGAAGTCTTTGCCAAGTGTGCTTTATATTTAAATTTAGTATTGATAAAATTAATTTCTAATTTTACTATTGTTTGGTGCTATTGATATACTGATAGCAAGCACCATCATTCATGAACATGTAAATATTCAGCCTATAATAACTGCACAAATAGCTCAAACTGGTGGCCAAAAGACAGAAATCTTAACCACCAACCACCCAAAGACAGAAATCTTAATGGTTTTGAAGTCTTTGCCAAGTGTGCTTTATATTTGATTAAATTTAGTATTGATAAAATTAATTTCTAGTTTTACTATTTTTTGGTGTTATTGATATACTGAAATAGAGCACCATCATTCCTGAACACATAAATAATCAAGCTATGATAATTGCACAAATAGCTCAAACTGGTGGCCAAAAGACAGAAATCTTAATCACCAACCACCCAAAGACAGAAATCTTAATGGTTTAGAAGTCTTTGCCAAGTGTGCATTATATCTAAATCTAGTATTGAATTTTGAATATATACTTGTACCGGTAAATTATTATTATAAATTAATTTCTAATTTTATTATTGTTTGGTGCTGTTGATATACTGAAATAGAGACCATCATTCATGAACACATAAATAATCAAGCTATGATAATTGCACAAATAGCTCAAACTGGTGGCCAAAAAACAGAAATCTTAACCACCAACCACCAAAAGACAGAAATCTTAATGGTTTAGAAGTCCTTGCCAATTGTGCTTTATATTTAAATGTAGTATTGAATTTTCAACATATACCTGTACCGGTAAATTATTATTATAAATTAATTTCTAATTTTATTATTGTTTGGTGCTATTGATATACTGAAATAGAGCACCATCATTCATGAACACATAAATAATCAAGCTATGATAATTGCACAAATAGCTCAAACTGGTGGCCAAAAGACAGAAATCTTAACCACCAACCACCAAAAGACAGAAATGTCAATGGTTTAGAAGTCTTTGCTACTTGTGCTTTATATCTACTATAGATTTGGTATATATTGAATGTTATAATATATATATAATTATTGTTATAAATTCATTTCTATTTTTACTCTTGTTTGGTGCTTTTGATATACTGATAACAAGCACCATCATTCATGAACATACAAGTGTTCAGGCTATGATAATTGCACAATAGCTCAGACTAGTGGCCAAAAGACAGAAATCTTAACCACCAACTGCCCACAGACAAAATCTTGACATCTTTGCCAGTTACACTTTATCCTTATCAGATTTAGTTTTGTTAAATATTTAAATTACCAATATACTGGTAGCGTTCGAACACCATCATTCAATACTCTACACATATTTAGGCTGGGATATAATAGCACAGAATAGCTTAGGGCATCAGTCAGGGCATATGGAGAATATATATTATATAACAAGATAAGAAATATCATTAATGCTGGATGCCAAAAGAGCCTGTACAGGCCCAGATACCCAACAGGTTTTGGTATAAAATATGGTAAATATGCAGCATGTATTTTCCAGTGTAGACGAATCAGGGTCATCCTGATTCTTTTCAATGATCTTAATATTGATAACAGATATTGGCATATTATTGCCGTAGATCACAGACTGTGATTCACAGTGAAATTGCATCCCAATGTGTGTAGCTATAAGTAATCTTACATTCATGATTTGTGGACCCTTCTTTGGACACAAAATTTAGTACCGCATGCTTATTCACCCACGGATCCACATGACTAGAGGCATCAAATTTGTTGTCGCATATTCAAAGCATATTGAAACATGGCTAGGTGCATTCTGTCTTATCTCCCGACTTGGCTTTCTTTCTTTGTTCATTTTAGCCTTAATCGCTTCTATGGCTTATCTCAGTGTCCAGCATCTTAGATAAGATGTTGCAAATCTGCGATTTTGATCCATACTGTATCTATTACAGAACTCCAACGCGTGCAGCGTGCTCCACAGACTTGTTGTACATCCGAATGCGCGCTATTTTGCGCCGAGCTAAGGTTTATATTTTGTCCCATTTTTGGGCATTATATCCATACATATCCATAATAGTAGCGATAGGCACACCAGGCAGAAAACGCAATATTGAAGTTACAGTAAGCATTATAGATATGATATATATTAAGTATATGACTTTCATGCAAGTATATAAAAATTGTTATGAAATAAAAACGTTTTCACATGGAGTGTGCTGTACTTCACTTAACCGACACGCACCTTACCTAATGTTTATGTATTTCAACCGCAATAATGTCGTATCATTGTCTTAGTTTGATACATAAAAAGTAATTAATCATACTCCTACCCTCAACCTGTTTTTAAATATCCTGGTTTTCATAATTTAAAATAAGCACTGCCGCTTACTATTCTCTATACCTCGTTGGGTGAACTGAGATATGGACTTAAGATATATTTGTGGAAGCACCAATGTTCTCAGTAACGATATTCGTAGTGTGAATACTGCATAGAATATGGATAATATTCATCCCATATTCCGGGTTTGCAATACTAGGTAATACTATGTAGTATTCACGGCCATATTCTAAATCAGAATACTCGTTAGAATATGCGTTTTATTTACACCCGTATTCTCATGTGAATACCTTGGAATACGCCTTTTTTCGTGCAGTGAAATAACACAAATCCCACCCATATAACGTAATTGTCATATTAAATGATGACTATTTGATGAAACTTAAGCTAAAAAAATAAGCAATATACCAAACAATATAATAGTATGTGTTTCTGTACTGCACATGTCACAACATACACATATTATACATTCTTTTTGACTTTTTTGTTCTGTGTAGGATTCCTTACAGGCAAGTCTATTGATAAAAAGGCAGACTACGCGGCAATTTAACAATTCATATTTAATAATTATAACTCTACGTGACTATTTGAGCCTTTAAAACGAATCCAATGTCAGTGAAATGACACAACTCGAGATTTTTTATTCACCCAACGATCAAGTACTTTGTCCAAGGTCATCGACTTCATGATATCTTTATTCATTGACTGTAGCATAAATTCACTAGCCAAAGAACATTCAAGGCTGTTGCGAGCCCAGCTTAATACGCGCTTCATCGCGCTAAAGCTTCTTTCAACGGTTGCAGCACCAACTGCATGGTAGGGTCTTCGATACCTTCTTCCATAAAATCTTCGCTCGTTGACATTCTGTCTTGAGCAAACCAGAATCAATCCGGAGACAATTTTCATACAACTCCGTTAATGAGGTCAGGCTGGCGTAGTCGAGGTAGTTCGATTTTGACGCATCCAAAGCCTCTATCGCTTTCAGGACTTGGATAATATCGTCGGAGAAACGTCGTTCCAGCCCTTGAAGGAGAAGGGGAAAAGTTGTCTTCAGGCTTTCGCATAATTCATGAGGCGTCGTGTTATCGTTTCTGGTGTTGCTCAGTGGATCTTCATAATCAAGCGTTATTCCGATGGTTGAACACAGCTTGGTTGCAGTTTCAATAATATCATCAATTTCAATCTCGAGCAAAAGCTTCCTAACTGCCACCATTTCGCTGACGACTGTAATCCAATTGATACTGATTTCTTGCATCAACTTGCTTAAGCCATTTATGATTGACAAAACTTTGTGAACAAAGCAAAGACAGACTATAAATTTACCCGAGAGAACTCCGTGATAAAGGCCCGCTGCTGAGTCGCGTCAGCTTGGCTGGAATTGGTGAAGCTGATCTTTTGAAGGCTCATGAGAATCGCTTGAAATCTTCACACTATTGTGTTTACACCTTCGATTCAAACTTACAAGCCCATCTAACTTCAGTAAGCGATGAAGCTGCCATTATGGGCTCCTTGGGATGGATATCTCTTTGCGTTGCTTCGAATATTTCCCTATGGCTAGCGACGTTGAAGATCGCGTGCAATGACTTATAAATCTTCATAACATTGGTGGCTGCTTTGACAGTTCGAAAATATTCAGCCACGATTAAATTCAAGCTATGAGCAGCACAGTGAACGTAAAGTAAGCAAGGATAAAATCTCTTGAGCTTTGCACCAATACCTTCATAACATCCACTCATAACAGATGCACCGTCACCTCCAAGCGCGAGAACAGTCAACGAAGAAGCAAATTGTTCACTTGTTGGTAAAACTCCTTCCTTCACGATTGTATTAGCATCAGTTTGTTTCAGTCTGGTAAGCTCGTAAAATTGTTCTTGGACTTCTCCTTCATCATTAACGAACCTAAAGCAGGTCGACAGTTCTTCATGCCCGGCATTGTCTTTACATTCGTCAATCAGCATGGAATATATACCAGCTCTTTCGATCTGATCTTTTATTTGATGCCTCACTTAAGTTTTATTGCTTCCACTAATTCGATCGAGGAACGCTTTGATGTGTAATCGTAGGATTTGTGCTGCTTTTTCATTGTGTCATGAAGTTCCTTAAACGTTGGGTTGGTGGATAACATAGCTTTGATGAATTCTTTCCACTTTCCTGTGTTTAGTGACTCATCCGTTTTATCATGCCCTCTATATGCCATCTCTTCTACACAAAAGTAACGATGATATTGGAGCAATGTTTTCATGTAGTCACGATTATTCTGCACTAGGGAAGCTCTATCTGGGTCCAACATATTTCCAACTCCATCGCCTGGATTCGCCTTCTGGTTTTTATAGCATTCTCAGCGGGTCATAAACATGAGGTGATCGGAACTTGCGTTATGGGCTTTAAAACCACGATGATTTTCCATAGCTTTCACCCACGAAGAGGACCCTATCATTAGCGAACGTGCCGTGCTAAAGTTTATGCAGGCAAAACAAAATGCTTTGTCCTTAGCAACACTGTACTCTAACCAAGGAAAACTCGAGTACCAGGTCGCTTTGAAGGAACGGTTCTTCTTCCCGCTTCTGGGATAACAGATTAGTTTAGGCTGACATGGACCATCTGCCAATGTTCCAAGATCGCTTTCAGTTACCATCTCATTTTCAGGCTGTCCAATGAGTTCTAAGGATGTTGGCGCATCATCATTAGCCGGAACAGACGATGAATTTGCTGTTGGATTCAATACAGTTTGGCTGCTTGATATTCCAGTTGTTGATGTGGAATTTAAAGTCTCTGACTCATGACTAGCCGTGCGATTCACTCTCTTCGTGAAACACGAACTTATTGGTGGTCCAGTCTTCCTTTTCATACCACGAGAAGAATTTTAAGAAGCGAATTTGGATAAATATTATGTTTTTGTACTTTTGTAGTGTGTTGGGGTTTCCGCCCAACAATTCACAAAAGACCCGATTAAATATAACTCGGAAAAATTGATTTAAAAATCACTTGTTCACAAGATTATTGCAAGGTCGTTTCACAATTTTCTATTCACGTTGATATATTCACTGCTGGTAGATTCGATTTGATTATATTGTTCGCTGTTATATCATTTAGATACATAGTAAATGAACTTTCCAATCTATAATTATAGTATCACGCCTGGCATCAGTGGCGGATCCAGGGTAAGTCAAAATAAATTATAGCAGCTCAATTTTAAATTCAAAATAACTTTATAACAATGTCATAGGTTATGAATTTCAAAAGAATAAAATCTAACCAATGAAGTTGCTTTGAAGGTATTTTAAAATGTAAATATATCCTAAAATGAGCTGTGGTAATTTATTTTGACTAACGCCAGATCCGCCACTGCCTGGCATTTTTGAATACGAAAACGCTAGTTTAAAGTGTGACAATTTTTTGCCACCACGCGTCAAAATTCGAGAGCTTAATTGGAAGCAAATTTAATTCTTGAAAAATTCCTTAAATTCATCGAGCTATTCCTCGTGCACGTTTTCCTGGAGGGTTATCTGATGGTAATAGAGAGATAGAGGGTTTTTCGACGATCAAAATGATATCAATATTGCCATGGTTACACGCAATGTTTTTCTACTGAAAGCTTCTTGTTCGAGGCATTTCGCGACATGGCGACTTTTCGTACGATGTTGTAAAAATGTGACAACTTCGGCTTGTATAGGCTCCTTCGTTTTGGCTTCTTTTCATTTAATTTCTGTTGCCTATACAAGTTAAGACATCTATAAAAGTTTGTATGTTTTTTGATTTTCAAAAAATATCAGTAACACCAGGGGCGTTGCGAATGTTTGCCGACGAAATAGACATGCTCCAAACGTACACCTTTTTAGTAACTACGTCATCTGGCCTGTGATCCTCATAATCACATAGCTCATAATTTCGTGTGAAGTTGATACACATGTGTATTTGAATATACAAAATGTGAATATGTAAATTACGACATGTGAAGTTGTTGAAGTTAAGATATGCAGAAAAAAGAATATTATTAGCAAATAGTCAAAACATAAACGTTTTGGTAACAATTTTGAATAACATGAATCTTAATACACAGAAATTAACCCAGTAATACATCTCTAAAGCTATACAAATACCACTGACTAGTCACAATTTTCACTAGCTAAAGTCTTCCATTCAAGTCAAGACGATATTGTAATACGTCTTTTCCTTAGTAAGGTCCAGGATGTAGCTAATTGACTTATGTCTAATTCATCAGTTATGTATTAGTATTTCGGAACTTTGGATGTCCCTTCCACTACCATCACAATTGATGGACAATTCACTAGTTATATGCCATTTATATATCCAATAAAAGCCGAAAAATGGTGCTGGGTGCAGTAGTTGATATCGAATCTGAACCTTTCTCCAATACCATCAAGTCAATACAAAGTATAGTTTATTACACAGAAATTAACTCACTAATACATCTCTAAAGCTATACAAATACCACTGACTAGTCACAATTTTCACTAGCTAAAGTTTTCCATTCAAGTCAAGACGATATTGTAATACGTCTTTTCTTTAGTAAGGCCCAGGATGTAGCTAATTGACTTATGTCTAATTCATCAGTAATGTCTTTTTCGCAAGCAATCAGCAAAAGGTGCTCGAGTCTTTGATCACACATGGTTGATCTACACAAAGTTTTGATCAGCTTAAGTTTACTGAATGTTCTTTCATCTTTTGCAACTCTAGCCGGTACTGTAAAAGCCAATCGATAAGCCTTGTTAGAAAGAGGAAACACCAGCTTTTGTAGCTCGCATAGTTTAGCAGCACTTGCCAAGTCTTCAATTTTCAGTTGGCTTATCGCCATAGAAGACTTGAACACTTCTACTTCAGCCATTAGTGCATCAGGGTCTGGTCGTCTTTCTTCAGGAAACATGTCTACTACTTTCATGACATTCTGCAACGACGAGACCTCTTTGGCAGGATGCAAAATCTCCATTAGTGGCGTGACGATTTCTTTAAAATTTAGAAGCACATCACGCAACATGCTTATCTGCGGTATCAAGAACTTGTGTAAACTCCTTCCAGTAAAACGATTTCATATTTAGGGAAACCGCTGTTTGGGGATTCGAGTCGATTCTTTGAGGAGGCCGTCTATGGCGATGATGGCGTTCAAAATCTGCAACGGCATCAAAGTTGAGACGTTTGGCAAATGCAATAGCTGCTTCGATCTCTGCATCCATACCGTCCTTATCGCCGTTGATTGCTTGTAGAATATTTGTTGTCGACTCCATTAGCGAAATGGTACCAATAACATTGAGACTTTCAGTCTGAAGTGCTTCTGTCATCCTTTTTATCTTGTACATCAAGTTCTTCATGAACATGATGAAAACAATAGTACCAAACTTCATTAGCAGAGCGGCAGCGTCCGTTTTTGTTTTCCCATCGCTCGCATTTCCACGCAAACTATCAAGACAATCTAGTATAGTTCAAAGCTTTTCCAAACAGATTTTATCATTTCAGCACGGCTGTCGACCGAGTTCGTGACAGATTCCTAAGGCATAATGGATCATCCACCTCTTTACTTGCAATGAACTCCTTTAAAGCTGTCACGCGTTTCGTACTGCTTGTGAAAAAAACATAAACTGCTTCCAGAACATTGAAAAGTTCTTTAACGATAGGACTTGCATTGCAGCTGTGGTCAACCACTGTGTTGGTGCGGTGTGCTAGACATGGCATGTATGGAACGTTTCTTTCTAGTTTTTCTTGCAACTTCTTTTGAGCCCCGTTAAACTGACCAGACATTGAGGCTGCATAATCGTAACTCTGAAAGAACACTGCGCTCGTTTTCAGACCGTTTGCTGTTATGGATTCAATTATTTCATTATCAGTTTTTCCACCTGTCTTATCTTTGGCTTCTGTAAGAGAAAGTAAACGTGCTCTGGGTTGTCTCTCGTGATCAACATAACGGAAAGCAAGGGCAAGTCGATCTTTATGAGAAACGTCTGGTGTCGTGTCAGCCATTACTGCGAACATACTATAGCATGTTGTATTTCTTTTATGACTTTCTCTTGAACCTGATTACCAATCAGTTGGATAAACTCGCTCTGAGATTGCACACTCGTTTATGTGACATGATATGGACATAAACGAGCATTATTAAGCCATTGCTTCAAATCGTTGCAATGTCGCGCGATAAGATGTACAATTTGATAAAACTTTCCATTTTGGTCACTTGCTTCTCCTCTAAATGCAATGCCTTGACGCCCCAGAGTTTTTGCGATGTTCAACAAAATCTCGACGATTTTTCGATTTTGCAACATATCTGCCTTTTGTTGGATAAGTTCCATACCTTTCTTCTTTGAAAGCAGCACTTCTACATGACTAGATTTCTGGAAAAAGTTTGCATAAGCAAACACCGCATTCTTACGCGTTTGGCTGGAAAAATGTAGGGTAGTTTACCCTTCTTCTGCTTTCCACGACTTTTAAACTTGTGCCAACCACGAACACCGTCCTTGTGCCAAGAGTTCTCTGCTTGGTCTGAGCAACAAGTGCTATGGAACAGAAAGCAAACAAAGCAAAAGGCTGCATCTTGAGCCAAACTATACTCTAAATGTGGATACTCCTTGTACTATCCTGGATTAAAACGTGCTTGTTTATGGCCTTCTTCGCAAATCTTTGCATCGTTTGGATAAGCTGGAAGTACAGGTTTGTGAGGTCCAACAGCAATTAGATATTCTTTCTGGCTATCGGTTAGCTTACTTGATCGCTTCCCTGGATCAACATCCGGCAAATCGGGCACATTACTTTCATTTGCAATAGACATTTTCTGATTTTGAGTATTTGCAAGGACTTTGGTAGAAATCTTTAATAGCTCATCTGAAGATCTTTTAGCATCACAAACTGTTTCTGTAATATTTGTAAGCAATATTTCTTGGTTGGGAATTTCCGATGACTGAATTTCGTCGAAAATTTCCTCAATATTGTAAAGCTTCAACAGCAAATATTTAAGATGGCCAGCGCAAACAAGCCAGTTTTCTTCTTTTTCTTCCTAAAGAGAATATTAACAGTTTTCTAGGACAGATAGTTGTAAAACGCATGATATATGCTATCTTATCTAACGACAGTAGTGGACAGTAGTGTAGCCAGCGTGACGATTTATTCCGCTATTAAAATACTTTCGTGTTCAATGACTGTAAAAACAATCAATTTTTAAAAAAATGATGATTTGAAGTTGCACCTACCATAACTATGTTGCCAGCGCTGGTAGGATCGCTGAGAATATCTACATTGATAATGTGATCATGAATTCCCTCGTCAGGTACACACTTTTCTGATATCTCATAGCTAAGATTGGATTCTGTTTCTTTGTGATTTAGCTGGTCATTGCAATTGGCATTTGATTCTTTTGTTCTTGAAGCAATACCAGTGCGCGTGGTTATTTCCTATTCTTGAGTTTGGTTTCGTCATAATTCAATTGATCATTGATGTTTGATAAGCATGTTCCTACAACAGTGTCAGCAGGGTAACTCACTTCGGCGATATTATTGAATTCTGTTCCTCTGTGATACAACTGGTCATCAGTGTCTGACAGGCGTGTTTCTGTGTTGGTTGGACTGCTCAATGTTGAGCCATGAGCAAATCCTGTCTACAGAAATACATCACGTTACTTAAGTTATTACAAATTGGGTCGAGAGAGTAGAGCTGAGCTGATGCTTAAAAAGGCCTATTGCCGATGCAGATTGTTCAAATTCGATATTTATTCACCATGCATGGGCCAATTAATCGGCAAAACCGATGGTTGCTCATTATTACTAAAACTGCTGATGCAGGTGGCTCAGATGCGCGATGAAAACGTATTCTCTCCTCCGAAACACGGTGACGGCATTTTGTAAGTCGTAACATAGTATTACTGATAAGATCTGGTTGTTCCGCGAGTTTTCACGCTCGATCAGTGTTCCCACACGAAAGATTTGATATTTGAATATTTTTGGCTAACACCAATAATAACCATTTTGATGGTGAGCGACGGCCGATGGCAATTGTAAAAAACCAGCAGATTAATCGGTTTTGCCGATGTTTTGCCGACGATCGACTCAGCTCTGAAGTTATTCTCATTATTTTTCAGTTCAGCTTAGGACAAAACTGTTTTTATTTTTCAAAGAAAAATATATCGCTATATCGTAACGCTTGAAAGCTAATGGTTTAGATAAAAAATGGTCCTATAATCCTATCATAAACTTCATAGAACCGAAACTCTTTCCTCCGTTGAGGTTTCCATTTTGCCGTGAATTTCTTTAGTCTTCCGCGGTTTCCGTATGTTTTGTGTATAAACGAATATACGAAAACTAAAAGGATTTATGGGGGAAATGATCTCTCCTCCGCAGAGGCTTTTTGGAGTTATTTTGCTGGCCTAAGCTGGCCAAGCCAAGCTGGCTAAGTAGCAGGTGGAAGGCAACAGGAGGGATTCTGGCGAGTGCAGGTTGAGAAATGAAAATTGAGAAGCCTCTGCCATATAATATTGTTTACAAAATGGCGTCAAATGACGATATTATGAATATGGATGAATTTGAAATCATGGACCATTTCAAAGAAACACATTTTGATATTACATATAAAGTAGCACATTTTATACAAAATACAAGTATACAACAATCACAATATGCAAATAACTTTTCTCTGACGTCGACATATCTATATTCTGTAATTTAATTTAACATCAAGCCAAACTGCAGAGTTTTCAGTATTTGTACATAAAATTTTAATGATATTTTAAGTAAAAATATTATACTTTACCCTGGACTTTATCATATGCGTATAGCGCTATACAAATTTTAAATATTATTATTACAGAGCATTCAATCTCTTCCAAATAAGTATCTAGACTCATATTATAAAAGAGTAATAAAAGTGTGGACATTGCAAACCTCTGCGGAAGAGAGACGAAC
Organism: Muricea muricata; assembly: GCA_963855995.1. NCBI lineage: Eukaryota > Metazoa > Cnidaria > Anthozoa > Malacalcyonacea > Plexauridae > Muricea > Muricea muricata. The sequence goes on along the minus strand of OY979716.1, from coordinate 92,115,554 downwards.
CGAAACTAATACCAGCTAATTTAATATTTGCCGCAAAAAATTTATAAATGAACGTAAATCTAACGAATCAATTGGATTACCTGTTTTGATTTTCGAGCTGAGGCCGCAAGTGCGAATGGATTTGCAGGAGCTCCTTCTAATTTATAACCAATGTATTTCCCTTGGCTGATCATGTCCGCATGGTATTTCTTGTTATGTTTTCATGTTATTGAAGCCAATAAAATTTGTTCGCTTACTTTCTTAATTTTGGTTTCTTAATTTGCAGCACAGTAACAGCAGAGTGACCACTGATTTTCCCCACTGCCAAAACTTCAGATTTGCCGATGTATATTCGGATTTTGCCGACGAGACTGCTCTAAGGGGAGTAGAATAGTCACAGGTATGGTCCCGGAAGTGACCAGAGCTCTTACCCCTAGAAATTAGTTCCTAGGTCGGCCGTGTGGACCAGTGCGCGCGCATGTTGACAGAAACCTGTTTAAAACGGGTTTGGTCCATTGTGTTTGAGATATTACGTCATATCGTTCGACTTTTGCGCCAAAATGGTACAATTGTGTGCTAGCAGTCACGCATCGGGCGCTTGCTTAAATATGTTCAAGTTACGTCGACTACGGAAACGTGTATTCAGCGAGGACATTATTTGGACTTTCTGCATCACCATTCCTATATAGAAGGCGTTATTGAAAAGCACTTGCAGTTTTAGTTATTATTTTAAACTGTTGTTTTAAATATTCCTGCTATTGTACGCTGTCCTTTTCCTGTGTGCTTTGTTCATTCCGTACATTTTACCAAACAGTTACATGTAGCAAGTTAATATCGTTTACTCTGTCCCGAACGGTTTGTATGTTGTTTAGGTCGTGGTATAGAAACGGCTTAAAACGGCTATGATGCAGTCGGTTAAATCAAAATTGACCCTTAATAGTCTTAATTGACAATTCCCTACTTTTCTGTTCTTTTTGTACCAAGACAATCTATAGCTTTATTATGGTTTCCTAGCACAATGCTAAAGGAAACAATCCTATAGTATAGGGGAAATAAGTTTCATGCCCTGGTGTGTATAGACTTGGATCAAGTCCGTCTCTCTAAAGTGCGAAGAGAACCGAGGGAATTGAAACTGCAATAATCGCACCGCAAGCGAGCGCGCGGCGAAGTGGCGCGCGAGGGAGAGACGGACTTGGCTCACTTGCACAGTTTCGAATCAGATTTATTATTTTGGCGGGAAATGGTATTAATAGACTAGGTGTTATTTTTAGCGATTTTGTTACAAATAAGGAAGCCAGCCGGCGCTTCGCGGGCGGCAGAAGTTAACTGATAAATTTTATTTCAAACGCTACTCGAAGCATGGCAGGTAGCGAAGATAGTACAACTACTCCAACTAAAATTATAACCCGATTGAAATTGCCGAATAACACAAATGAAACCGTATGTACTGTTTGCGGAAATACGGAAACCACATAAGCTTCGACAGCCTTTCGCTGATTGCCCTTAATCTTATCGTATCCAAGTTTACACAAGCCATATTCAATGCTATCTTGAAGCTAATTCATAGCAATTTATACCAGACACGAAGATAGACAGAATGGTGGTGTGTATCAGTGAACAAGACATTATTTCTTCTGTATTGCAATTAGCATAAATTATTGCCATCTGGTTATGACGCGTTACCGACTGAAAAATCAGTCGGTAAATTTGGCGCGCTTGCAGGTGAGCCAAGTCCGTCTCTCCCGCAAACTTTCCCGCGTAAATGCACCTTGCTTCCCTTCGGACTTGCTTCCCTTCGGACTTTAGAGAGACGGACTTGGTCCAAGTCTATGGTGTGTACTTTGCCGGCCGTTTTTGACACATTTCACTGTTGATATTGCACTGACGTTCTGTCTAGTGAGAAGGAATAAGTTTTATTGAAAATTGGACTATACTCATATCATCAAAGTCTATACAGATAATTATAGTTTTTTAGTCAAGACAATCGGTATAATTAAGAGAGGATATAATTTCCATCTCATGCAATGTTGTGTATTTTATCACAAAGTTTGACACTGTTGAATTTTTAATTACACTGTACTAACGTTGTTTGTATTGAGGGGAAATTGGTGAGACTGCACTATTGGTCGGTGAAAAGGGGGAAAGTGGTTTTTATGTAGAGAAAGTTGGTAACTAAACTTGATTTAAACTGTGTCAGACTAATACATCGGACAACATAATTCTTCGCCCAAACTTCAAATGGCATGAGGCGGAACTGCTACTTTGTCCAGTCCTACCGTTTTGTTGTGTCATTGTATATACACAATTAAGTGTGTGTTACATCATGCCCTAACTAATTGAAATAATTGAATTTTTATTACACTGCACTGACGTTCTTTGTAAGGAGGGGAACTTATAAAAGTTTAAAGTTAGTAGGGCAGGTTTAAAACAAAATTGACCCTTACTTAACATTCTACTATACTCATATCATCTCATTTCTGAGTCAAAGGCAATAGAGACAACTGAGAGGATATAATCCCGATAACCCCATGCAATGTTATTTATTTTGTCACTGAGTTTGACACATTGAATTTTTAATTACACCGCACCAACATTTGTAATGAGGGGAAATTAACATTTTTTTATGACACTGCACTATTGGTCGTGAAATGGGGAAATTAGCTTTTATATAGTGACATATGGTATTTAATTTGAACTGCGTCAAGCAATTCGCTAATTTGCACATCTTACCGTCTGTTTTGTTGTGTGTACATTGTATACACAATTAAGTGTGCTTTAAAATATGTCCTAGCAAATCGATGCAAATTGTTTTATAAAGGTTTAAGACTAGTAGGGCATATTTAAAACAAAATTGACCCTAAATTGACATCCTGCTACTCATATCTGATGTCATCGCATTAGTGTACTCAAATCGCAGATTTATCGTAGCTTCTTGAGACAATTTAATGCAGACAATAGAGGTAATTTCTCATTGCAGTAGGCAATGTTAGATTTGTGATACTGAACTGCCACATTGCAATAAGGACAATCCTGACACCAGGGCCGTGACTAGAGCGTTAATTGGGGGGGGGGTGTATATTCATATATTCGTGTTATGCCCAACTAATTTCTTTTGAAATTAACCCTAATGACAACTGATTTCAAAAGAAATTAGTTGGTCATAACACGAGTATATGAATATACACCCCCCCCCCCCCAATTAACGCTCTAGCCACGGCCCTGCCTGACACATTTCATTCTTTCGCAATGTTCTGCGTAATGAGGGGAAAGTTAATCAGTTTTGTTCAATGTTGGTACTTTGAACTGCTATCAAACTAATACATCATTCATTGCGGGACAGTTTTACCCGTCTCGCATCAAGGGACGCCCGGAACATTTTAAGGGACACAAGGGAGTGACGGGACTTTCTTACGGGACACATTGCGGGACACCTTTAGGCGTCCCGATGTCCCGTACTAACCAATGGCCTGGCTACTATTACTGGAAATATTTTAACATTTACAAAATTAAGAGACCTAATTCGGGGCACTTTTACGCGTCTCGCTTTAAAAGGACACGCGGAAACCTCTTACGGGACATAAGGGACTTTATCGCAAGACATTTTTACATGTTGGCATCCCGATGTCCCTTACGTCCCGTCCATCTACATAATAGCATGCTTATCATTACTGGAAATACCTTGACATATAGGGACATAAGGGACTTCATTACGGAACAGTTCTACGCGCCCCGCTTCAAAGGACGTCCGGGACATTGTTAAGGACGCTCTTACGGGACACAAGGGACTTTATCGCGGGATATTTTTAGGCGTCCCGCTCCAACTGACATGTCATATGAACCCAAAGGAGTTCATTACGGACCCTTTTTACGCAACTTGTCTTATCAAGGGGCCGGTGAGAACACCTGCGAGCTATTTGTTAGCTATTTGTTAGCAGTTTATAATAATTATTTCCCATACATAATAATTATTTCCCTTGCTAGATAGAGAAGCCTGCATACTAATTACTTCCTTTGCTGAATAATGCGTTTGCATACTAATTACTTCCGCTGTAATGGCTGCATGATTGACCATCTGTCCCAAACGCACCATCAATGTCTCATGATGGAAAGGGATGAGCAGTTATGTTTGTACTTTGACTGTGCTTTGGAAAAGGTTTCAGAAGGCAATGTCATGGAGGCTTTTACCCAGAGTTTAAACGATATTACACCCAAATTTAGGAAAGTGTTTTACTATGATCCTAAAGGTCGAAGGAGCTGACAGCTTATATCGTAATGCATTTTTAGGCATTGCGACGTCCCGTACTAACCAATACCATGGCTACTATTGCCGGAAATACTTTGACATTTTATAAGTATGTGAGGGTTTTGTCGCGGGACACTTTTTATGTTTGCACTATAAACGATAAAACGCAGTTTGTAACATGCCACGGAGGCGTAGGGACTGTCCTATTTGCAGTAAGAAGAATCTCGCCAAATTATCAAACCATTTAGCAGATATCCATCGACTCTCAGGAGGAGAAAGACAACATTATCTTTCTAAAGCCAAATCGCTTAGTGATCAAAGAGAATCTGAAGAAATGTTGAATCGAAAAAGAGTGCGGAGTGAATCAGATGATGAAATGTCGACAGCATCAAGTAGTGACGAAAGGACTTCGAAAGAAACGTTGAGTGAAAAAAGAATGCGAAATGAATCCGATGACGAAACATCAACAACATCTGATGAAGATATCTTCATTTCATCAGGCGAGGAAGACGCTGAAAGTTCCGAAGAAATGAACGACTCTGACGAAAGCGAAGAAGAGAACCCATGGAAAGTATTAATACACGAAGCAGCGATGGAACTTCGTACAAAGCACAATGAAATCATACAAAGTTTTCAAAATGGTGGTTTTAGTGAAATTGACGCAAAGAAACAAGCCTTTTCAGAAATTTTACCAGACCTTCGAAAGAAACTAGGAAAGATTTATTTGGATCGCCTGAAATGGATGACGCAAATGAAAAGGGATCCAGTGCATCGGAAAATAATGAAAACCAAAGATGCATTCGTTGACGAAGATGATTTCGATCCTGACGAAGCTTTGACTGCTGCTATTAAAAAAAGGAAATTTCTTTTGGAACGCCTGTTAGAAGACAGACAGTACTTTCCTGAAAGCAATGAGGATGAAGATGATGATGATGATGATGACAATGTCTCCACGCCTTATGAATTGAGTTATTACTAATAAATGTGTTAAAAATAAAACATTTGAGCGTTTCTTTAGTTGCTTTTCCCCCCTATAATTCGAAAACTCTCCCTTTACGTTACCAACTGCTCACAAATAGCTCGCAGGTGTTCTCACTGGCCCCTTGATAAGACAAGTTGCGTAAAAAGGGTCCGTAATGAACTCCTTTGGGTTCATATGACATGTTAGTTGGAACGGGACGCAAGGGACAGCGGGACGCCTAAAAATATCCCGCGATAAAGTCCCTTGTGTCCCGTAAGAGCGTCCCTTACAATGTCCCGGACGTCCTTTGAAGCGGGACGCGTAGAACTGTTCCGTAATGAAGTCCCTTATGTCCCTATATGTCAAGGTATTTCCAGTAATGATAAGCAGGCTATTATGTAGATGGACGGGACGTAAGGGACATCGGGATGCCAACATGTAAAAATGTCTTGCGATAAAGTCCCTTATGTTCGTAAGAGGTTTCCGCGTGTCCTTTTAAAGCGAGACGCGTAAAAGTGCCCCGAATTAGTTCTCTTAATTTTGTAGATGTTAAAATATTTCCAGTAATAGTAGCCAGGCCATTGGTTAGTACGGGACATCGGGACGCCTAAAGGTGTCCCGCAATGTGTCCCGTAAGAAAGTCCCGTCACTCCCGTGTGTCCTTAAAATGTTCCGGGCGTCCCTTGATGCGAGACGCGTAAAACTGTCCCGTAATGAATGATGTATTAGTTTGATAGCAGTTCAAAGTACCAACATTGAACAAAACTGATTAACTTTCCCCTCATTACGCAGAACATTGCGAAAGAATGAAATGTGTCAGGATTGTCCTTATTGCAATGCGGCAGTTCAGTATTACAAATCTAACATTGCCTACTGCAATGAGAAATTACCTCTATTGTCTGCATTAAATTGTCTCAAGAAGCTACGATAAATCTGCGATCTGAGTACACTAATGCGATGACATCAGATATGAGTAGCAGGATGTCAATTTAGGGTCAATTTTGTTTTAAATATGCCCTACTAGCCTTAAACCTTTATAAAACAATTTGCATCGATTTGCTAGGACATATTTTAACGCACACTTAATTGTGTTTACAATGTACACACAACAAAACAGACGGTAAGATGTGCAAATTAGTGGATTGCTTGACGCAGTTCAAATTAAATATCATATGTCACTATATAAAAGCTAATTTCCCCATTTCACGACCAATAGTGCAGTGTCATAAAAAAATGTTAATTTCCCCTCATTACAAATGTTGGTGCGGTGTAATTAAAAATTCAATGTGTCAAACTCAGTGACAAAATAAATAACATTGCATGGGGTTATCGGGATTATATCCTCTCAGTTGTCTCTATTGCCTTTGACTCAGAAATGAGATGATATGAGTATAGTAGAATGTTAAGTAAGGGTCAATTTTGTTTTAAACCTGCCCTACTAACTTTAAACTTTTATAAGTTCCCCTCCTTACAAAGAACGTCAGTGCAGTGTAATAAAAATTCAATTATTTCAATTAGTTAGGGCATGATGTAACAGACTCTTAATTGTGTATATACAATGACACAACAAAACGGTAGGACTGGACAAAGTAGCAGTTCCGCCTCATGCCATTTGAAGTTTGGGCGAAGAATTATGTTGTCCGATGTATTAGTCTGACACAGTTTAAATCAAGTTTAGTTGCCAACTTTCTCTACATAAAAACCACTTTCCCCCTTTTCACCGACCAATAGTGCAGTCTCACCAATTTCCCCTCAATACAAACAACGTTAGTACAGTGTAATTAAAAATTCAACAGTGTCAAACTTTGTGATAAAATACACAACATTGCATGAGATGGAAATTATATCCTCTCTTAATTATACCGATTGTCTTGACTAAAAAACTATGATTATCTGTATAGACTTTGATGATATGAGTATAGTCCAATTTTCAATAAAACTTATTCCTTCTCACTAGACAGAACGTCAGTGCAATATCAACAGTGAAATGTGTCAAAAACGGCCGGCAAAGTACACACCAGTGCATGAAACTTATTTCCCCTATACTATAGGATTGTTTCCTTTAGCATTGTGCTAGGAAACCATAATAAATCTATAGATTGCTTCGTACAAAAAGAACAGAAAAGTAGGGAATTGTCAATTAAGATTATTAAGGGTCAATTTTGATTTAACCGACTGCATCATAGCCGTTTTAAGCCGTTTCTATACCACGACCTAAACAACATACAAACCGTTCGGGACAGAGTAAACGATATTAACTTGCTACATGTAACTGTTTGGTAAAATGTACGGAATGAACAAAGTATACAGGAAAAGGACAGCGTGCAATAGCAGGAATATTTAAAACAACAGTTTAAAATAATAACTAAAAATGCAAGTGCTTTTCAATAACGCCTTCTATATAGAAATGGTGATGCAGAAAGTCCAAATAATGTCCTCGCTGAATACACGTTTCCGTAGTCGACGTAACTTGAACATATTTAAGCAAGCGCCCGATGCGTGACTGCTAGCACACAATTGTACCATTTTGGCGCAAAAGTCGAACGATATGACGTAATATCTCAAACACAATGGACCAAACCCGTTTTAAACAGGTTTCTGTCAACATGCGCGCGCACTGGTCCACACGGCCGACCTAGGAACTAATTTCTAGGGGTAAGAGCTCTGGTCACTTCCGGGACCATACCTGTGACTATTCTACTAAGAGGGGTGCATTCCCTGCACCCCCTCTTGCGACGCCCCTGACGTGAAGGTTTAACCTAGGCCACGTCCTCACGTATCCGGATTCGTTTGTATCCGCAAACATTTTGTTGCGGTTACGCTTATCGTCCACACGTACAAGTACGAAAATCATACGAAGAATGTGTAGCAACCAACCAGAACAAGATCTTTTGAGTCGGTATCAGGCAGAGCAAAAACATTCCAAGATTCCAGAATTTCAAGATTCCGTGTTTCTAAGAAATGGACAAATTTTAAACCGTGCAGACTCTCACGTCTGAAAACGAAACCTGAAACCAAGGAATTCACGATAAATTGTCGGTAACCAGGATGTTTAAGTCAATGAGCTACATTTTTAATCTTAGATAAGATTGCTGCTTTCTACTTCCTTGTATAAGATAGATTTTAAACACAATAATGGCAAACGTATCTTTGCGCTTGGTGTTCTCATTGAGCGTAATATTTATGATCGAGAATGGACTGCCGCTAGCTGAAGGCAAATGTGTATCAAATCATGATTGCCGTGGAAACTCGTACAGAAAAGTGTGTTGTGCTAGAACCCTGGATGGGTGTTATAGCAGTTCCTGTGTTGGCAAAGTCTGTGTAACGGACGGTGATTGCGGTGGAGAAAACGAGTGTTGCAAGTATGGTAAATGTACTAGATTTGGATGTGCGGAATGTTACTCAAATAGTGACTGTAGTAAGAACGAATATTGTTGCCGACGAAAATACGGGCGTAATGTCTGCCGACGAAATTGCGTTGGGGAAACATGCCAGTCAATTTTAGACTGCGGAGACGATAATGAATATTGTTCATTTGACACATGTTCATACGTCAACAAAAACTGTTTGAAAAACAGTGACTGCAAACACGACGGAGAATGTTGTATTTTCGGGCAATGTGTTACCACCGGCTGCCCGACGGAATGTCTTTCAAATGTGAACTGCCTTTCGTCAACATATTGCTGTAAACGCCGATACTTGAATGATAAAAATGTCTGTCTACGAAGCTGTGTCCAGGAAACATGTCATTCAAGCTTCGACTGCGGTGGTCGAGGTGAATATTGTACAAAAAATAACATATGTTGGAAACCTGGACGATCATGTGTTTCAGACCTTAGTTGTAAAGGTGATGGCGAATGCTGTATTTCCGGGAATTGTGTGACTACCGGTTGCTCACAATGTTTCTCAAATTCGTTCTGTGGTTCTTCCCAGTATTGCTGCAAGCGAGATAACTACACCAATGTTTGTCGCAGTAGTTGTGTCGGCGAGATATGTTCGAAGGATTCTGACTGCGGAGGTCCTGACGAGGTCTGTAATACGAACACGACAAAATGTGAAAAATCTGAGGGAACTACTTTGGCTGGATGGGTTATTGCCGTGATTGTTATTAGTGCAGTAGTTTTCGTTGTTGTCGTTGGTGGTGGTTGGTCGTATCGTAGTTGCCGTGGGTCATCACGACGTGGGGTGGTAGTGGAAGAAAGACCTGTTGAGAGAACCACAGCAATCATAGCGCTTCGAGAAACACGTATTCACGCCAGTCCTGCGTCACCAGTTGGCAACAACCCCCCACCTCCCTATTACAACTATGGTCAAGACAAAATCAACCAGTATCCACCTCAACCCCAACATTATCCAGCACATCAACCACTCCAGTTTCCTCAACATCAACCATTACCTTACCCTCCGTCCTGAAAGGTAATCGTTGTGGACATTGTGTGAAGGTACTTTTGATCTTAATCGTTGATTAGAATAGATTTCGTTTTGCATAGAAAACAATTGTTTCGGCTTTTAGTTGTTATTGAATATTGATCATATATTTGCGTTGATTAAAGTAAAAAAAAATACATTTAGTTAGTTGAAAGATGCAACAACCATAACCAGTAATGATAACATGTATGTACATCATAATTATTTCTCAAATTATGTGTAACATGTACAGCTGCTAACAGACGGCTATATTGGACATGAATAATTAAACGCTATAGTTTTACCACACATTTTGGTATATGAAGCAATAGAATCGCACGTACCTTTGAAGTACGTATTAATAGGACAATCAAAATATTCTATGCTTATGGTACGGCCATGATATCCGCAAAATCGCAACTCATTATAAACGCTTTGATGCTTGCCGAGTTTTAGACTATGCCACCATTAACTGTGACTTACCATAACACAAAGGCTGATTCAAATTTTTTAAAATTAATTACAAGATTTTGAAAACTGTAGTTTTTATACCATGAATTGTGTAGAGATCTACATGAGGTAAACGGATGAAGTAGAAATTGTATTTTTATGGAGAAGCAAATTTTTATAGGGAAGCAAATGCGTATTCATTGGCCCTGCGTGTTTTTTCACCAGTGAAAAATTATCGTATCAGCATACTGATTGGCTAGACGGTTTTTCTCACTAGTGACGAAAACCGTATTGTCATTTTGCTCAAAACATGGCGGTCGTGTTTGGGATGGCGCGTAGCTGGCGAAAGAATTATCTCGCTCTTATACAAAAACGAAGAAGAGATTTTCCAATGAAAATCTTCGAGCGGAAAGAAGAACAGCATTGACTCAGCATTTCAGCCAAATAATAAAAAATCATGTAAATGGTATGAATCTATTTCAAGACTTGAATATATATTTTCGACAATGTTCGATGTGTCAGGCTTCTAGTGTCAAAACAATCTCTACACGCATGGCATTAACAATTAAGTTACTGCACGGTTAGCTCGTTTCAACCTCGTACACAAGCTCCCTTTTTACGCTCCTGGCTTGAAAAAGAGGTCATGGTGAGTGCTGGTCACGTCGCTTCCAGATTTTGTAAGCAAGCTTGTGAGGGTTGGCCGGTAGTACTTGTTAGAGTACCTAATTTTTGTCTTGCATTTGATGAACATTGAACAACATTTACTTTACAAAACATTTTGCAGGAATCCTCCCCTAACTATAGTACTAGATATCTGAGTGGCACTAGTATCTGGCAGTTAAGTGACCAACATTCCCCAGGGTCTCTTCCTCCAGGGAGTAGCAAGGAGAAAAGAGCCTGGTTACAAGGTTGGGCTCGTTTGTACGATTTCTATTATGCACTTGTTGTGGAAGATTGGTAATTCACTTGTTCGCCACGCTCACTCGTTCGTTGAGCAATCTTTCACAACTCGTGCATAAAAACCGTACGCACTCCCCAACGATGCCGTAGTCTCTATTTACTGAATAATTCTATATCAATTCATTTGGCATCTTTTTAAGTGATTAGTTTGGGAGACACCTTCCGGGGGTGTTTCTCAAACTAAAGGCTCTTAATTAAAAAGTTGCCAAACGAAATGCGAGTGAAAATATATAAGCATATGTTTCATGAGTCAAAAAATTTTTTTTCAACATTTTGGTAGTGTTTTAGCCGTGTTTTGCCTCAGGAAAAGGGGAGGGGATCTTCGTGTTCTTCGTTCGCTAGGTTTTGTAAAAATGTCACTGGTGCATAAAGGGAGAGAGGGAGTTGATGCCTCTAAATGAAAATAAGTGTGTTAAATTAAGCTTGGGTCTTTTATGCCTTGCGGCCAAATGTTCACGTAGTATGTCTTTTTTGCTCGTAAATGCTCGACTTAAATTAATGACTTATTTCAATTATTTTGAGAAACTTCATTTTCATTATTATCTATGAGCAACCAGACACTAAATGCAGTGGTACGGTAACTCATAGATAATTATTTTTAAATATTTTTGCTGGGAAAAGGAGATTCTATGCACTAAACTGTTTAGTAAAAAGATAAAGCGAAAATGGTAATGAGATCAAGATTTGAGCAAGAATCAATTTGAAGGATAGGATTTATGCACCTGGACAGTGGGATATAGTGAAAGGTCTAGTTCTGGTCATGCGGTAATGATTATGTATATCTCGTCATGCTGTATGCCGTCAAATTTAAATGAATACAAGACGCCCGGTCGGGCGTTCACACTGGCCTATGTCAACGTCGATCCTGGGAGCCCCAGGGTTAAATAGTACACTTGCTTCGCGTTCCTACACTAAGGTCTTTATGATTTTTGCATGTCATAGGAACATAAACCACACTGTATTTACTTCAATAAACGCCGCGGCGTTTAATAATTTTTGGGATTTCTAGTACGGCCAGGGTGGTTTTATCGAAGTTTAATCGAGGTAAATACAGATTTATATCACTCCAGATATATATGGAGGTCATTGATTTTATAATTAAGAGAAGAGAGGTTGTCAGGGATTTTGGCGGGATCTTGATGGATCAAGAAAGAATCAACAGGTAATAACATTTTGCATCTTTCACGTGGTCAACTGGTTGTGTTGGAGTCAAACAGCCACAAATTGGTTCTGTTTTACGAGAAAGGTTAGTTTTTTTTTAATCAGTTTGTCTTAATAGGGGAGATTGTATCGATTTAGTTAAATTTTAAAATAAGAATAGTTTGTTGTCGAAATATTTGGTGTAATGTAAACAAACGCTTTATTTACATTTTGAAATTCTATATTTGTAAAATATGACTGACTAAATGAATATCTGACACTTTTCTGGTTTGCTATGCTTATAAATGAATGTAAACCAGAGTTTCAATTCAAAAAGAGTTCGAAAAATGCGAAATTTGGACAATGTTTATATTTGGTGGCCCACCTTTGTTATGAGTAGAGTCGATGCGCAGAACGGACTGTAACCCCTCTTTAATTTAGTAGCTGACGTTTTGTGAGTCTGTGCGAGTCTGGTATTACTCGAATGAAATATTATTATTATTTATTGAAAACAATTCAAAAGTTTTGATTCTTTAAGAGCGGTGGATGAAATCGTCATATCCGTTCGGTAGTAGCCAAAATTTGGAGTTATGACATCATAGAATACTGAAAACACATATATGACATTATGATGTAATTTGTTCCTATATTGAAAACAGTTATACGACGTTATTACGTCACACTAATTTATGCTGCTTATGCCAAATCCAAAATACGTATGGCAGACTGTAAAGATATTGAATTTGAATACCTAAATTAAGCATAATGCTAAAATGAAGAAAAGTTGAAAAAGTACTGGGGAGGACAGCTGTCTGCCTAGAATTTCCTAACTAGGGTAAATCAAGAAAATTTTGAATGAAAGTCTGGCAAAAAATGAACATTATAGTAGTTGAAACTTTAGCCATGTTTGGCAGGAACATTGGAAATATAATTTGTTTTGCCAAATTTTTGTATAACAAATGTGTTTTGCATAATGTTAAGGGAAAATTACCTGCAAGACCTTTTTGGTCATACAAAACCAAAATAAATCAGGCAAAATAATCACTTTTAGAGCTCTTTGGACTACCAAGGAGAAAGATATGAACAAATTTTCTTAATTTTTATAGTACACAATCAAAATGTCTTCATCATCCAAGGTGACAGTGAAATCTCTGAAGGAGCAAAAACCACCCGAGTCCCCCAAAAAATGTCAAGAAACACTGCATTGTGCTGTGTTGACGAAGAGTCCACTAAAACCCACCAAAAATGGTCAGATGTTTACAATGAGTTTATGTGAAGGTGATCCTTCTTCCTGTATAAGAGCAGTGTGCTTTGAAGAAAGCATGTTTGAGCAGTTTTCAACAAAACAAAGCTATGATATAGAATGCTTTAAATTGAAAAAGGCATTCAACACAAATAGTGGCAATGTTGAAGTTATGATTGATAATGCTACTATCATAAAGGAAGCAGCTGATAAATTTCAGATCGAAAATCAGTCCTTTAATATTGCTCAAATACTAAGAAAAGAATGCCAGCGACACCGTTTTATTGATGTAACAGCGAAAGTGATTGGTGTAGAAGATGTATGTGTAGTTGGTAAGCATCCGAACATTTTGGAAAAGAGAGATGTCAAGTTGGCAGATGAATCTGGGTTTATATCTCTGGTTCTGTGGAAAGAAAGGGCTGTAAAGTTTAACTTTCATGTCAATGATGTCATCCGCTTGGAAAATGGTGTCACAACAACATTTAATAACAATATAATGTTGACAACAGCTTTTGAATCAACTATAACAAAAGTTGGAAAGGATATAAATGTTCCAGCTGGAGGAAGACAACCAGGCCGAAAGCGAAGTTTGATTTCTTCAGTGGAAAGTGATGTGCTAGCCATTAAAGATTTCAAAGCTGTATACAAGTGCTTCTGTTGTAAAGGGGAGATAGATTGCAGTGGTGGCTCACAGTTACTCATAACATGTCGTACTTGTGGAACAGTGTTCTTGTCCAGTTCAGCATCCATAAGCAATGAATGCAAGGTGCTTTTGTCGTATAATCAACAGTGGTTCTTCGCAAATTCAGCAGTAAGTAAAAACAATTGAAATTTAAGTATTCTGGTACTGTAGTAATAAGATATGAAATTAAAATCTGGGTAGTGAAAGACCCCCAACCCATGTTTGTGCAGCAGCAAGGCTAAATTAGTGTTTACTTACTAACTTAACTACATGGTCTTGTGTTTTATTTAAGAAAAATAACTTAACATGTGCATAGCATATTTTTGTAAGCGGTATTTTCTGCTGGCTGAGGTACGAAAGAAACGAAAAATGTTTTCTCACACTGCTGGGACCTGATGAAATAAGGGTGGTGGCAGGTGGTGCAGGTTATATTGAGCACATTTTTGTTGTTGCTCAGCAAAGCTTGACAGGAATTGCCCACCCACTCAGCCCCTTATTCAGTGAAATGTCTCGAGAAAAATAGCTAGTCTTGTGTAAGGCCAAGAAAGTGGAATAGGGACATTGCTTATCATTAACTGTCAGTACTGTATATATATATACACTTGATATAAATTTCAAGCTTCCAGCCAATGTTGCAGCAGCTCCCAGCGGTGTGTGAGAAATGTGAGTTATCTTGATAAACAATTAGTAATGAGTATTTGGAAACAAATTTACTGTAGGTATCAACAATCAGATAAGTGACTTCTTTTAACTGAGAAGCAATGATAAAATTATGGCATTTTACCAGTAATCATTTGCTATTTTAGGTCACACATTATTTGTTTGATTGGGCAAAGTCTAAAATTGCACCAGAAGAGCAAGATCTAGTTAAAGTCTTGAAGTCACGTTACACTGTTCGAGTGGACCTTGAAAGGAGGGTAATTGAGCATATTTCTATTGAAGAAGAAGTACCTTGTGCTGCTGCTACAGGTAGTTCTTATCTGACAAGCAATGAGGAATTACAAGCTAAGAAGCCAAAACATGCTGATATCTATGATGATGATGTTATAACAGAAGAAGAAGAACGAGCGTTATTGGAGATGGAGGTAGAAGGTGGAAAGGCAAAGCTTGATTAATACTAGAATAAAACCAGCATTAAACTGTATGTACAGTACTGGTATTATGAAAAGACTTCGTAGTTGTTTATAATTACACTTGTTTTTGTTATAATTGAAATTTAAATGTTCAAAAACATATACATGTAAGTAGTTGTTTGCTAGCTAGTACAGCTGTAACATTCAAACTGGAACTTTCAGCTTGACAGATATATGCTACATTATGTGACATGATTATAGTACTATACTATGAATAATGTTAGCATTGTTTAGGGTGTCCCAATAAACAGAATATTTTAGCCAAGGCTCAAGGTGCAAGTTTTTATAAGTCTCATCAAACCAGGAGCAAATTTTCTATATACTTTTCGCCTAGAAAATTTGAAATTTGTAGCAAAGGAGATACAATGCTAGAGCTTTACTAGCATCTACTCTAGATTTAACAGGGCACATAGTTTGGGACACCCTTTGTACAGTGTTATGTATGCAATACGTATTTTGATATTTTAAGGGTTGATCAAATGTATATGTATTATTGTTGGTAATAAACATGTTAGTTATAATTTTCTTGGACACTCTGAACATATGTGTTTATTTTTCATTTTGTTAAGCTCATATTTGCATATTTTAGGTTATGCCAGATGAAAGGTCTGATTATTAGCCTCCTATAAAACCCTCATCACATTACTGAAGTTCACCTCATTTCAACCCATCAGACTATATACTATTGCACTAAAAATCTTACATCTCATTAACCTTATAAAACATGCAAGTTGTGCATTTTTGGGCTTTAGGAATAATTCTTGGTACTGCATCTGATTGTTGTTTCTCTTTATAATAAAAATGTAGTTACTATGTAGCATAAACCATTCAACCCCAAATATAATTCTAAGACTTATACATTTATGATCTCATGTAAGTTCCCCCTGTATGTATGACCACCCCCAGGTATAACTCCTTGTATTAAGAAGTTGTACAAGCTTGACCTTGTCCCCAGGATTATCTTGGTGATGGAGTAAAGATTTATTGCATGCAGGAGTGTGAATATTTTCTGTTCATGTCATTCATCACCAAGATGTCCCTGTGGACGAGGGTGGTATGGGCCCAAGGAATTACAGTTGCATTTAGGAGGTTCACATTGTATCAAAACCATGTGGGTCAAATTATGATAATTATTATTAAACGGGAGTGTATCGTCTACAAAGAATACTGATATATGAAAAATTGAAAATGGAAAACATACTGTAGGCATATAGCAATGATTTCTTCAATACACACTTACAGGAACTCCCAGTACTTTTATTTATATTACCAAATACTGTTAGAATAAAAAATAATTATACACTTTTAAAAGCAACGAGTTCACACAGTACAAGTTATGATTTTTTAAAAACTTATAGCATCATCTCTTCAATGATTATGTGCTTATTGCTGTAAAATCTACGGCGTACTTTTCAATGTCCATTTAAGTGTGACCAACATTTTTCGTTCTTTTAGTGTTGGAAGTAACCAGCTAATAAGTGATAAACATCTGGAACAAACATTTTTACTAACACCATACACAGCTTATATGCCCTTAAAGACAACATTACTTGTTCGTATGTCCGCTTTTCCGACTGTATAAATGATTAATTTACTCAGTGAAAATTGGATCTAAAAAAGCAAGGAAACTATTTTAACTCCATTTGTCATACAGGTATTCTTTATATTTTATTTACATATCAATTGCTAAGCACCATGCAGTATCTTCACTGTGTGTGCCCCTGCTCAAGAAACATTTAATAAAGGCTTCCAAAATAGGTTTCCTCGACGTTCTCGGGTAACTAAAAATTTATGTCGGGAAACTAAAATCTCTTGACAAATGTCTCGAAGGGCAACAACACTTTTATGTTTTGACTACTTTTATATTATAAGACTCAACTGGGCAAGCGAGAAATGGCCTCGGATAACCAAATCACCCAATGATGCCTGCGCCAAGCCAAAGGCAACCACTTTTTTCAAAATTATGGAAGCCTTGTGACTGTGTTTAACATAGAACACTTTGAAAACACATGATTTGCATTCTTACCATAAGAACATTATTCTCACGCGCCTTGCTGTGTTTGTATTATGGGCTGGATTATTTCCATGACTGCCTATATAAACGTAATTTGAATTTAGGAAAAAAACCAGGATGCGAATTGAGCACGTCAAGATCTTATTTATAAACCTACCTTAATATGGCCACGAGGTCTTGTAAGGCGAGGAGATCCTGTGTTTGGGCGGAAGAAGCAAGAATCGCGTTTCTGTGGAAGGGATGTCGGCATTCTTGAATGAAAGTTAATCTTTTTATAGGCATCCTAGATAATACAGATAATAGCTAAATACTAAATAGGGCATCCAAACGTACGCAGAATGACAGTGAAATATCTGTGAAATGATACTACTCATTTACTAGTCTGAATTACTTGTGAAAAACTTTAGTTTAGTAACAATAGCATCATGGTCGGAGAAATAAACAGCTGCTACATAATTTTTGAGTACTTCTATAGTAAGTTGTTTGACGTAGACATGGTCAAGTAAGCTGCCTGAGGAAACAAAAGTAGGCTCAGTGACAATTTGAATATAGCCCAAAGAATCCATCAAAGACATTAGCGATTGACACTGAGTTTCACTTAAATAATTCATATTGAAGTCACCCAACACCGCGTCAATTTCGAAACTGTGAAGGGTATAGGCCATTGCTTCGAGGTATTGTGGGACATTAGAATTGTTCTTTCTATACAGTAAAAGAAAACAACGAGATAGTTGTGTACTATTTTGGAGAAGAACAAACTTTAGTGCATTAAGAGAAGGGATATATTCTTGGTTAACCATTGTTAATGTACTTTTAATGCACACTGCCATACTTGAGAACTTGTCTGTAGCATGATCTTGATGATATATTTGAAATGGTCTTAAATTTTCTGATATTTCATCACACGATTCACCGGCAAATAATTGTGTCTCAGTAAGTGCCAATACATCGGAATTAAACAACACAGGGTGAACTTTAACATCTTTACAATGCTTTCTTAGTGATCTAACATTCAGAAGTGATAAAGTCAAAACTGTGTTGTCAGGACGTTCTATCTCTGATGACGGTCTCAAACTGATGTTGTAGTTTCGAAGTCGTTCATACTCTTCTTTCACTTTAGGATTTGCTTTTATATGTTGTGGTTCTAGTTTTCCAAGTATATGTAAACCACTCAAAGATGTTGCACGACTTAAGGCAACATAAACTTGTCCATAGTTGAATGACCGCTGCTTTCTTAAGTCTAGGCTGACAACAACATTTTGTAGAGTAAGGCCCTGAACTTTGTGTACAGTACATGCCCATGAAAGTGTTACTGGGAATTGAATTCTCTGAACTTCGGGCGAAGACGGTTTACTAGGTTTAATCTTGATTTTGCCAAGAACAGGTTCGATTGGAACGAGGTGATTTTTTTTAGCAAAACAATTAGCACTAGTGTTAATTGTTATCTCCCCAGCTTTTACGTCATCAAATTTAATATATAACACAGACGGATCATTTTTAACATTTACACCAATTTTTACTATCGTTCCCATTTGCCCATTAATGAGACGATCTTGAATGTTGATGTTTGTTGTGAGCATAATTCGGGCACCTTCCTTAACATGTATCTCATAATCCAGTCCACAGGTTTCTGAACGCCCTCGCGCTAACACTCTCTCAATATCTTGCTTGTTAACATTTTTTGGATACTGATCGTTTGCTTTGAGAATAACTAATGGTGCTTCAATTAAATCAAGTCTTCTACGGTTATGTTCATCAACTGGAGTATTTTCAGCCCAAATGTGAAGGGCATTTGATGGGTAATTAGGATTAGATGGTGTGACACATTTAGAATTAATAACTTCAATGTCATTTTCTGTATGCGAAGCAGTACGTACTCTATTTAACAGCTCAGTAAATGTTTTATCATTTTTTTGTCTCATAATCTCTGTCAGTTCAATCATTCGAAAAACACTCCATGGGTGCCAAAGGTTGTGGCTTTCAATCTTAAAATTTTCAAAAATTGCCCTTTTCTTTATCGGGGGAAGCTGGTATAGGTCGCCTACAGCAATAATACTAATACCTGAGAATAAATCAGTAGAACCAAAAATGTCAGATAATCGTTGGTGGATATGTAGCAAAGTTACATTGCCAACCATAGAAACTTCGTCAACAATTATCAGTTTTAGTTCTTTTAACGCAAGCCTGTATTGTGTTTTTCTTTGGTCACATATTGCGGGAAGATAAGCACCTGTTTCTTTGGGAATACCAAGGCCTGTGTTTATCGTAGTACCATTAATATTTATTGCAGCAACACCTGTTGGTGCCAATAATAAAACAGCTGGTAGTTCAGGATTGAATGGGGGATGTCTAAATGTTTTAAATGCTGTGTGGTACATAGTTTTTATCAAATGACTCTTTCCTGCACCACCTCCACCTGTTAGAAATAGATAAATTGGTTTCACGTCCACTGGTTTTAAGCTATTCATGTTTTTAATTAGTTTTCTGCACCATGAGAGAACAGTATCATATGCGTATCGTTGCTCTGCGTTTAAAGATCTGACAGACTCTCTTAATTCATCATCAGATATTTCAGATGGTTGATTATGGTAGGTAAGTATTCCAGATGCCTGATTACTCGATTGTGAAGGATCAAGATCAGACGGTTGTTGTTGATTAAATGACTCATTAGGATCTGTCACATTTGATACTTCATCTCGGATGTCACAATTTTCCTGATCATTTAAAACATCAAGTGAATGCACTGGATTCCCTTCATTATTTCTCATCGCTTGTAGAGCATCAGTTATTGCATCAGCGTCAGGCTCGAACATTGCTCTGTTCCGTTCAATCATCTCCTGGATACTAGCTTCATAGAATTTAGATGCATACGTTTGATTAGGACCAAGAAGTTCATTTTCATTTCTCCATGGCAAATACAACATTAATAAATGATGGAAATACAACTCAGGCTCTTTCGCTTTGTTAGGTGTGTGATACCTTATCACAGCTTTGACTCTTCTGCACTTCATATATTCATTTTTATTCATTAACTTTATTTTAGAAGGAAGAGATACCTCTTGATTTCCTGATGAATTGTGTGACTCAAGCAATTCATCATTTAAAATATTGGGTTGTGAATCTTTCATTTCTTCATGTGCTTTATAATCTTTATAATAGAAGGCAGCAAACTCTGCTAAACATAAATTATTAACACGAGGAATGGATATTGGTCTTAAACTATACCGTTCAATTATATTAGATTTATAAATATCAGTACTATCATCGTCAAGATCGTCCAGCTCATTTTGAGTTTTGGTCACACGCACTCTTTTGTCAGGCAGATCAGTGCTTACAAAAACTGCCTTAGGAAATATTTTGCGCAACCATAGTTCAGGCATACATCTATAAACACATTCTTGAGAACTAACTTCTCTGGTAGAGAGAAAAGCAGCACCAATTTTTTTTAACCCGTCTCTTACATTCATGTTAGATGATTTGGCTTCTCTTGCTGCATTAACTATTGCCTGGGAACATTCTGTTTCATCCTTGGTAAAATAAGAGCAAACATACGTTATACATTTGTAGTGATTGAACACTGGTTGCAAGTCTACATTTGCGGCAAATCCTTTTAACCCAGCAACAAAGTAATTGTTAATAAAGCAACTGTCTACTGGTCTTTTGAGACAAATGTCAAAATCAGAATCTGGAGAAATCGACAAAGCTCTATAATATTCATCTTCGCTTATTCCAACAGATTTCAAAACTTCTGTGTCAGTCAAAGTATTGTCATAATTATCCTTTGAAGGATTCAAGACTTCGTCTATTTTTTGTTTAACTAAAGAGAGCACTTCCTTGCGTCTGACTAACACTCGGTTCCTCACTTCCTCATTCATATTATTATCCAGCGGTTCAGCAACAATAGTTTGTTTGCTGAAGAACTGACCAAAATTAAAACGACAATTTATATTTTTGTACTTTCTGCAGGTTTTGGAATGATTATGTTTCTGATATGTTTTGACCAACTCGTGCAGCTCTGGATCATCAGTTTGACTAGGAAGGAAAGCTTGTACATGTTTATCAATATACTCCACGTAATCATCTTTCGTTTCTGCTGTAAGTTTAGGACAGTCAGACGTCCATATTAATGCATGTAAATGGGGGGAGCCTCGCATTTGAAACTCAATACGAAGAGCATAATAAGAAATTTTCCCAATTGGATTACTATTGCTCAGAAGAACCTCGCTGAAAAATGTTTCAACTCTGCGTTGAAAATGCTTTGCAACAACAACAGGATTTGCATTTAACATCTGACACCTTTCAACATAAGAGAGCGCTTTCACCTCTTCTTCAGACTGGTTTTTACCTTGCGTTCTTGCTACTATTTGAAATAACTCAGGCCACCTTAGGTCAGCACAAGAAAGTGTCATAAACCACGTTGGTATACCAAGTTGTTTCACCATTGCTATAACTTCATACATAAACTTTTGCCAGAATGGGGGTGTTCCAGGTATTTGTCTTAAGAATAGATAAGCTTGATCTTGACAAACTAAATTTTTTAATTTATTCACATCTGACTTTATTTGTGATGCAGTAAGAGGCTGACCTTGAATTTTTTTTAGGGCTATGTTAATGCTATCGGCAACCTTTTTCTGTTCAATTACAAACTGTACAAAAAAAAGATATTCGGAATTTGTAGCAAATCTTCCACTATAGTGAAGAAGTCTAGCATTAAAATACTTAACAGGAGATAATTTAATTTTTCTCTCTGCCATATATCCAAAACGTCCTTTTGGAAACAACACTGGAAATGCAAGTTCTTCACATTTCTTGTCAGTCATAATGGAGACAGGATGTCTGCTTTCTCCAGGAGCAATATTATATATTTCATTTCCTAATGAATTTCTTTCTGAACATTGTATAGTCACTGGGTAGTTGGGAAGCACTGACTGCAAACATGTTTCATGAGTTGCCTGTCTATGTTCGTTTAACGGATCATCATTTTCCTCAAGATCATTTTCAGTTGTTGAGACAGTGCTAGAAGAGCAACATTCTGCTGATCCTGAACATGGTTCTGCTGATGTTGTAAATGGATTATCAGGTATATCAGTTTGCTTTACATTCTGGAGATCGATATCAATATTATTCATGTTAGTTGTTACATTATAATACAATGGATTTTTTTGCTTTAACCAGTTTAAAGCATTTTCAATCAATTGTGGACGAACAGCTTGAAAATAAACATGACCCCTAAACTTAAGTTTTCGTTTAAGTTTTAACATAATAATACCCGATCTTTCAGGTGGCCTTGGCAACACTTTACATGTTTCATCACAATTGACAGGCACATTACATATGGCTCCAGATACTTTTTTTTGCTGCCCTTTAGGCATCACAACTATCTTTTCAAAAACAATCCTTTGCGCAATGAGAATTTGCTCCAGTTTTTCAAGAAGCATGAGTTCTACAGGTACTTCATCAACAGCCATGTTGTTGTAAACAGATTGACAGGGAATTTTCCCTTTTGATACTTTGGAATGACAAGTTGAACAAATATATTCCTTGTTGTCAAACGATGTTATATTTGTAAACACATTCTTTGGCAAAGACAAACTACAAGTACTCTTATCAAACAATTTAACAGATTTTTTATACAGAAGTCGGTTGCAAACAGAGCATATGTAACATGGTCCCTCTTTTATTTTGTCACGGAAATTTGATAAAAAATATTCCAGATCTTGCTTGTTGGACTTCATTTTTTTCAATGACTCAAGTTTCTTTACTTTTTCAGATGAATCTAAACTCTGGTATTTACGTTTTTCATTAGACCTTTTTCTCACAAGACATGCTTCTTTTTTGTCTACATCCATTTCTTTGTAACAAATGGCTTGTTTATCAAGAAGGGTCTTCTTATCAGAAGGACTCAATGCATGGTAATGACAAGACATTCTATTACTTAGCTTTGAAATAAGAGCTTGCTTTTTTACTGGGTCCATTTCCTTATACTTTCGAGCATTTTGTTCACTAAGTAGATTTTTTCTAACGCAATCCATTTGTTTGTACTTTAAAGCATTTTTTTGCCTTAGTTCTTGTTTCTTAATAAAGTGCATTTCCTTGTATTTTAGACTTCTCTTTGCAGAAATACTTTGATTATTTTTTTTAGACTTGTGCTTTCGTAAAACCTTTTGTTTGTTTGATTTCGTTAGTGTGCTTGAAATTGACAAAAATTGAACAGTATAAGCAACATCTTGTATTTCCGTATCAAATAAATTAAGTAAATCACAGTATGAAGCAATGATGCAATGGGGATCACCTGTATCTGTATGTAATACAAGCTCACAATTTTCATCACACACAAGTATAAAATATTTTGTTTTCTTTCTTTTACCATACACTCCGGAATCAATGACACATGCAAAACAATAGCTTGAAAGCCAGATCAAAAACCCTGTGTTTCCCACAGAATTGGCTACGATTAAAGTTTCTAGAGCTGGTTCACTTTTGAAACATGTTGGATAGAGTTTTCCTTCATATTTGGAGCTATAATCTATTTTAATTGTTTCATCACATATTATTACTGATTTTGGAAAAGGACTAATTTGATTCTCATCAATGAGCGACCCAAAATATCTTTCCAATGCATTCTCAATAATTGCTATTTGTGTTTGCTTACTCCAATAACTGCAATTCATAATTGTGGCAAAACAAAGCGAATAAATGTAAATTGAACATTCTTCTGTATAACGAACCTTTTCATTTCCAAGAACATTATCATGATTGTTATAGGTTGTTCTATTTATGCATGCAACTGTTTCATTTTTATCTTGCAACTGCTCGTTATTTGCAAAATTTACAATTTTCACACCCTTAAGCTCAAATACAACACCAGGTCTGAACAAAAACCTCAGATATTCTGTTAGCTTGATGATAGACTCGAACTCCAACAACACACATGACCCATGAGGAGTTGGCATACCACACAAATCTCTTGAATGTGAATCGAAAAGCTTTAACAAACCATTGTTGTCGAAGAAGATCGACACAGTATTATACTCAATAGTTAATAGAAACATGTTAAAATGTTCATTTTGTAACTCCTCTAAAGCTACATCAAAAGGCATCACATAAGCAATATTTTCATTTATATCATGATGTAAATGGAGATCATCAGTGTAACTCTCACTTAACTCAAGTGAATAGTCATTATTATCAACTGAAACCATTGTTGGTATTTCTGAAAGTAGTAGATATTGTTGCCTTGATAACCTTGAAAGCATTGAATATAATTCATTACCCATGTTCATAATGTTAACTAAAGCCCCTGAACCCAGTATTGAACCATGGCAGTACACATGTATCAAGGAACATAAACTCATTGCTACACATTGTCGACCAGCATTTTCACCAAAAACATTCACATCACCTTGACTGTAGGGAGCACAAATAGTTCTACCATAATTAGTAAAGGTTGGGCCTGGATTAATTTCAATGTCTCCACTAAGACTAAGTTTACAATAATTCAACCTGTGATTCAAATTCTTATAGCAGTTGTAAGCTTTACTCTGATTTTGATTGAAATATTTTATTTTTGTGCCATCCCTGCAAGTACGAATGAAAAAAATCAAAAGACATGGCATAGTTGCAGCTTTTACTGCTGAAACCTAGTTTTACTATGGCATTCAAATAAAAATATGTTGCAGCAAAAAAAAACCAGTGTGATATCAAAAACAAAGATGGCTTTGCTGTCTGAAAATACATTGAACAAGCTTTCAAATTAGCT
Source organism: Muricea muricata (assembly GCA_963855995.1). Lineage (NCBI taxonomy): Eukaryota > Metazoa > Cnidaria > Anthozoa > Malacalcyonacea > Plexauridae > Muricea > Muricea muricata. Next base: position 92,090,583 of record OY979716.1, on the reverse strand, counting down.
AAGGTTATGTTCAAATTTAAATTTGCATCGATAACATGCTTCAAAGTTAACATGATAACATTCATAGATATGACTGCATTCAGAGTTAATAAGGAAATATTCAAAGTTGAAAATGAAATAACATTCAAAGTTAACGTCAAAGAGAATAAAACATTAATCAAAGTCAAAGTGTCATTCAAAGTAAAGTTGGCTTCCAAATTAAAAAAGTTGGCTTCCAAAGTAAAAAAGTTGGCTTCCAAAGTAAAAAAGTTGGCTTCCGAAGTAAAGTTTGCTTCCAAAGTAAAGTTGGCTTCCAAAGTAAAGTTGGCTTCCAAAGTAAAGTTGGCTTCCAAAGTAAAGCTGGCTTCCAAAGTAAAGTTAGCAGAACTCACTGTTAGGTCATTCATTACAATTAATTTGAAATTCAAAGTAACGTTAGCAAACATTATCATATCAAATATATATAAAAACACAATATGCTGTCAAATGATGTCACGAGCTTTAGCAATGGCGCTGTAGTGTTACTGTATCAAAGTCACAAAGATACAATTTTCTAGAATAGAATAAATCGTTTACAGGCCTACCTGTTGAAAGCAATATCACACCGGCTTTTCAGATACAAAGATTACAGTCCAACCTTTCGCAAAATAACAAAAATACACAAAATATCTGTTTGTCGCACCTTCTGTCAGCTTTGTTTTTTGTGAATTTCGTCGGCAAAGCACCATGGGAACAAATTTTATGATCATTCATATCCACACATATCCATAGATGTCCAATCCACGATGCACGATATCCATAGATGTCCAATACACGAACAGTGTTTTCACGATGCTGAGATATAAAGCCTAGTCACAACCATGCTGAGATAAGCCTGCTATCAAAATCAGAAACGTCCAAGTCGCGGCTACCAAAAAGACAGAAACTGGGCCACTCATTTTAAAGCAGACATTTGAATACATCATAAGAAAATTGCAGGTCTATAACTCCATAGCTCCTTGACGGCCGCCATGTTGAAAAATGAGCCCGCGCTCAAAACCAGAAACGTCCAACTCGCGACTACCAAAAAAAAAAAAGACAGAATGCGGGCCATTTTAAGACACTGGCTCACAGGCCAGTGTAAAAAGAGTCTTCAACACATCAACACATTCAAGTAATTTAGGGAAAAGTTTCATAAACATTACGCTGAAAATGTACAGCTCTAACCAATATTGCATAAAAATGTGTAGTTATTCGATTAAAAAATAAGTGAATATTCTAAAACAGTACTTAATAGCCAACAACAAATAGAACTAGAGAATTCATTTAATGACAAATGTTCATGTTCACAGACCATACAAACAATTCGCTTTCAAAAGTAACGAATATGTGTTTCTAGTTATCGAGTTTGCTATACCACTGTTGTTGTATACAGTGACTGTTATTAACTCTTCATCGCCATATGTATATGTATTCTGTCATTTCATTAATCATTTCAGTCAGATCTTTTGTATATTCCAGATGCCAGATTACAACAATAAACCATGCAATATTTACCACTTGACTGTAGCTGCCACATTGCTCCCCAGTCATGAAAATTTTGCTCCCGCAATAATTGTTTAATGCACATCATAGTACATTTCATTTTTGTGTAATTCCATACTTAAATAAATCCGTATTTTCGATGTTTCAAAGAGATTTATAAAACTATAGGCTAGTAACATTGATGATTCACTTGTATAGTCGCATACACTGATACTGTATTTAATTATTATTCTTAATTATACTCCATGCAAACATTCGCATTTTGCCAAATCAAATGTTTTCATTTGAAATTTCTGGAACCAAAGCCTAAAGATCAAAACAAATAACCTATATCTAAAAATCTGCGTAAATACTTTTGAAACTTCCCAGAAAAATGAAGAACAAAAGCACTTTTCAATTTGCACTTGAAACAGTCCACGAGCACGACATGAGCACATTTGAATGTTAGAGTTTCTCTTCTGACGTGGACAGAAAAGGAATGTGGACAGAAAGGGAATGTGGACAGAAAGGGAATGTGGAAAGAAAGAGAAAGAAAAATAAACGTAAGAAAAAAGGAAACAGAACGTCATTTCCGTTTAAAGACTTTTTGCACAGTTTAATCAATGTTTATGCAAAAATATCATTTCTAGAAAGAGTTTAGCGATAGAAAAAGAATGTTCTGCACGGTCACTAATTACGCTTAGTATAATCGAACATGGCGCCCGCTAATTTGACCGTAGTTGCTTAATTAGCGCTTAATCATGAACCAATTACTCAGATCCAATGGATCTATTGTCTGAGAATCTTTAACGTCATGAAGAGATGTTTCCTGTGAAATTATTTGCATTTCTGACTGAATATAAATTTTACCAGACATCTTGAATTTTCAATTGCTTATCAGTGGAGAAAATATGTCAAAAACAACTAGCTATAATGAATAATAATAAAACTAGTTAAACATATAAAAAACAAAGTATCAGCATTTTCCTCCAATATTAATAGAGTTATGGTGTTACAAAAATAGATTTTTTAAATGTTTTTTTATAGCAGAGTATGATACTGTAGTTAAAGTGTATCGAAACACATTTTTTAATCACTTGTGAAACGGGAATGACCACCTTAAAACTCCGCCATGCCCTTAGGGCAGGTGTAGTAATGAACAAAGATGTCGAAGGAAAAACTGACACCGGCTTTTCAAAATATGAAAGAATTACTGTATGAGTGGAATTGTTAGCATAAAAACGTTTTTGGGTCAAATATATCTTTATAAATTATAAAAAAAATTAAAAATTGCAGGTAAGCTCTGCGTAATTCCTATTAAGACAATGATCATATGTAAACCTTAGAGTTCATATTGGGGAGTTTTATTTTGGTTTAAATTACATGCTTTATTTCTACGAAAGTTTGCTTCCATCAGTCAGCTGGAATGATTTTCAAGCATTTTGATTGGTTGACTGACTAGTAAATCTGAGGCATTATTTACTAGCTGGTATTTTTTCAAAATGGCCGCCAATGAGAGTCGTTTTGATGTATTATGCTTTTGCCAAAATTAGCTAATGGAGAAAAATTGCATTAAGATAAACTCAAAGAATACAAACAAACTTTGATGTTAAACTATCTTAAGGTAATAGATCATCTGCAAATTCCTTATTAAATACTTTTTTCACTATTTAAAAATTACAAGTGAACTTTAGTTTTTTAATAATTACTTAGGAATTTTCAGAAGTAAACTGTGTTCATAAAAGACGACAATACAATGCATTTTATACACGTAAATTTTTCTAATTTTAATTCCTTTTCCATCACTTACAGTAACGTTACTCAATTAACACAGACAAACATAACAAACTGATGTTTGGGTAACCACAACAGCCTTAAAGACCAACTACTGTGGAAATTACTAAAGAAATTATACAGAAATTACCAGTTACTAAAGAAATTATACTAAAACAATCATTCACCTCAGACTTAGTGATTATGGTAAATATTCACCTCGACTTCGTCTAGAATAGTGCTTAAAAATGAATAGCATATGAAAAGAACACTAGGGCAAATTATTACTTCGCCTGCCCATAAAGTTTGTTTTCTGTTTTTAGTTATGCCGAAAGTCGATCTAAGGTTAACGGGAGATAATGCTGACATTTCCGTGAGTTGGGCATTATTCATTGCATCGTTTAAGCTTATTTTCTAACGAAATGTCTGTTGAACAAACAACACACACATTTTAACATGTATGCTAAAACATGTACTATATATTACGTCTGTGATTGTGTTTCTTTTTAAATTTCTAGAAATCGCACAAACCTATAGTGTGTGGAATACATTAAGTCTTTAGAGTACTGCCGATAAAATAAATAAAAAAAATTTTCAAGCAGAAAATAAATTTAATGAAATTTGGAAAGATCACCCGAGTAGAGGCTCGCAATAATTTCGACGTTAATCTGAAAAAGAATTATCATATAGTTCCATTATTGAAAATGAATGTCGAATATTGATAAATAAAGATATTCTTCCTCTTCTTATGTTTCAAAGAAATGCTATTTTAAAATTATAATTCTTGGCGTCATCCGTTCTATTGAAGACAATTAAGAATATTGGTAACTAAGTTGTATGGTTGCTGTTGGAGTTCAGTTTGTTCCTCGAACCATAGTCAGTGCTTTTAGTACATACCTTTACATTAACATATCGTGTCAAAAAGTGTTCAAGTTACTATTTGATTTTGAGAAGCCGTGAACTATTTCCTTAATTCAAGGACACGATCTTGACTACAAAGCTTATGCCGCACTGAATGTCAGGTTGGTTGACACTTGAGCCTGGGAAAATTAAATAATCAAAAAGTGGACTGAAAATCAATATCCGACGCACGACAAGGTCATAATGATTATAGAATATGTTCCTCTTCGCGAGCTCGAGAATGGACCAAAATAGGAAGACTTAGAGAATAGACCAAAATAGGAAGACTTAGTTCACAATCTCATTATATATTTAAAAATTTTGTGCTCACCAGAACTACTGATTTAAATATCTGCACTGATACTAAATTCTCTTTTAGTATATATATATGTATATATATACTGCTATATTTTGTGCATATCACACATGTAAATAATCATGTAAATATTTTCTCTGAAATGTTGTTTTTTTATGCTTAGTATGTGACCATAACAAATGCACCATTGCAACAATGTTTTGACAAGTTTTTTACAAAATGTGTTCTCAAATGCCATTTCCGGGATTCAAATTTTAGAAATTTCCCGGTCGAGCATGCCCCCAGACCCCACCACTGCTGAAATGGCTTGCTGGCCTAGACCCCATTTTGCATATCTGGGTGTCACGTGACCGCCCGGGGCCAAGGCTATTTTCCGCCTTCCTTTTTCGTAATCTGCTAGGAAATATATTCCCTACCAATTTAATTTTATAAAATGTTAGCTTCACCTCTGCAATAAAAAATAACAATGCAGACAATCTACTCTACTGTGTAGTAACTGATGTGATGTACCTTTTTGTTCAGTTATTTAAAATTTACAGCTAGAAATTTTGTTAAATGGCTAACAGGGACATGTGCAATGATTGCCTTGAAAATTGTTAAGTAATGCAGACCAATAGTGTCTACAGGTGTTCTAAGCATCAAGTTACCAGTACATACAAACAATGAGAACATGATGAAAGACATACTCTATTCAGCAATGAAAGGTTCAAACGGATTTCGTTATATCTAAAATAAAACAAGTTTGCTTGTATATCTTCATTTGTTCAAAGACTAACTTACTGTTCTTATTAACCACTTCTTATTTTATGATGTTGTGTTATGTTAGCTACCAAGCTTATCAACTCTATGGTATGAGTATTAAAAATTTCGTAAACGTTAACCACTGAGTATTTTTACAAAATACAAAACAACGGTAACTCCGAAAATAAACATTTTAATAATCTAGCTTTCGACTAAGTTTCAGTCATCATCAGGAATGATGCTAGGTTACATTTCACAAGTATATATAGAGAAGATTAATAAGGTAATATGATATATATATGCATATAGATAGAGACTATATATATATAATTATATTACAGAGTTAGTTGAATATTATTAAGTCTATAGAGGCCTTACTTCCATGATTGAGTTCAGGTTTAAAACGTCGAATGGCAAGCGCGCTTCTTTGAATAGCAACAAGAACCAGTGATCAGATCGGTCTATAATTTTGGAGCTGTTAAATACAAATTCTGGTAGTATACATGTTTGAGATAGATTCGTTTGGTCATCAGGATATAGTTCTAAAATGGATTTGATATGCTGGAAAATTTCACGTGATGTGATGTGTTCAAAGATTTCAGATTTACTGTCCCGTGCGTGTTCTTTAATTCTGGTGTAAAAGCAACGATCAGTTTTACCGATGTATCTACTTTTACATCCAGGACGGGTAAATCCGTAAACTACAGAGCTGTGATATTTAGTTGGGGTTTTATCATTGCATGAAAGGAACGAGTTACTGTTGGTGGTTTTCCAGTTAATTATGATGTTGCATTTGAGTTTTAGTAGAGGGGTTATTCTATGTATAAATGAGCGGGTTAGTCGGGTTCCATATTTTCCAAGGTAGGGTAAAGGTATCCAAATTTTCGAGTCATTGTTGTTTGTACCCACATGTGAGTTATCTACTTGAGTTTCGTGATCAATAGGTGTTTATACGGGTGGTTTGAATTGTTCAATTAGTTTCAATGACAATTTTCGAGGGAAACCATTCCAGGACATGAAGTTTTGAATATGCTGGAGTTCATCTTTTAGGAGAGTTTCAGTACTGCAAACTTTGTAAGCATGGCTGACAAGAGCTCGTATCCAAGCAACTTTTCGTGACCAAGGTGAAAAACTAGAGATGTGTTGATATTAACCAGTATGCATAGGTTTTCTGTAGACAGAAGTACCAGAGGAGTGAATTTGGATGTCGAGAAAATGGATGTCGTTGTCATTGAAGTCGTCAATTGTGAATTGTATACTTGGGTGAAAGGAGTTGAATTTAGCGAAAATGTAAAGAATGTCAGAAGGCTTAGTAAGAATAAGAGTATCGTCAACATACCGTTTACAGAATTTTATCGTACAGAGTTTATTAGTGGTTTAATAATTATATCTTCAAATTCGGTCATTATTATGTTAGCAAAAATAGGACCAAGTGGCGATCCCATCGAAACACCGTCAATTTGTTTGTACAGTTTGCCATTTGAAGAGAAAATGATTTTCGTACAAGAGTCAAGTATTAGTTTCTTAAGTGTTCGTTTCTTTAGTGTTGTAGAAATACAAAACTATCTACGCAAAATTTACAACCGTAATGAAATTACCAAAGATCAATATGATAACATCAGACCTGTCTCGACTAAACCAGCATGAGCACATGGCTTGACCCGAGATTCACAAAACCTTCGACCTCCTTACCTTCCTTCAGACCAATAATAGACACTACTGGAACTGCTTACCAACCACTTGCTAAATACCTAACCAGACTACTTAATCCTATAATTACAACCAACGAATTTACTGTAAAGGATAGTTTTGATGCTGTTACTCACATCAATAACATTCCACGTAACCTTTTCAATGACGAATATAGATTTGTTTCTTTTGACGTCACGTCTCTTTTTACTAATATCCCACTTAAGAAAACTGTCAACATTATGTTGAAACGTATAAACAAAAATAATCTTATTTCTACAACACTAAACAAACGAACACTTAAGAAACTAATACTTGACTCTTGTACGAAAACCATTTTCTCTTCAAATGGCAAACTGTACAAACAAATTGACGGTGTTTCGATGGGCTCGCCACTCAGTGGTCCTACTTTTGCTAACATATTGTATTATACTCGACTTGATTAATTACAGTTTTATCTCAAGTAACTTGTTTGAAAGATGTATTCTAACTACCATTTTTAGTGTGTATATAGTTTACCCACGACCCCTTACAAGTTTGCTAAGATTTTTTGTGTATGTTTGTATGCCTGAGTACGTGTTGCTCTTCTGAGTAACATTCAGTCGTGGTCGTGAGTAGGTTTACTCGAAATCTAAGTAAATTGGACATTTACTCAAAGTTAGGAGTCAATTTGGGTGCATTTTGTTTGAGTAATTTGAACTCAACTTTTGAGTAACTTTTACTCATTTTTCGAGCACAATTACTTAATTTCGGAGTTCCGTTTAGCCATTATTTTGAGTAGTTTTTGACTCGTGGTTTTGAGTAATATTTTAAGAGTATAATTTACTCAAAATCACGAGTAACTATGGGTGCATTCATTTAATCACAGGCTTGTGTTATTTTTACTCAGAATTCCTTTCATGCAAAGATAAAACCCCAACTAAATATCACAGCTCTGTAGTTTACGAATTTACCTGTCCTGGATGTAAAAGTAGATACATCGGTAAAACTGATCGTTGCTTTTACACCAGAATTAAAGAACACGCACGGAACAGTAAATCTGAAATCTTTGAACACATCACATCATGTGAACTTTTTCAGCATATCAAATACATTTTAGAACTATATCCTGATGACCAAACGAATCTATCTCAAACATGCATACTACCAGAAATTGTATTTAACAGCCCCAAAATTGTAGACAGATCTGATCACTGGTCCTTGTTGCTATTTAAAGAAGCGCTTGCCATTCGACGTTTTAAACCTGAACTCAATCATGGAACTAAGGCATCTAAAGACTTAATAATATTCAACTAACTCTGTAATATAATTATATATAATCTCTTATCTATATGCACATATATATCATATTACCTTATTAATCTTCTATATATACTTGTGAAATGTAACCTAGCATCATTCCTGATGATGACTGAAACTTAGTCGAAAGCTAGATTACTAAAATGTTTATTTTCGGAGTTACCGTTGTTTTGTATTTTATGAGCATTAATTCTCGCTCATTAATTGGTCAAGCCTAATGAGCTGCTAGACTATGTTGGCTATTACATTCGTCCCATTTGGTTTAAATTATTTACCCATTTTTTACCAAATGAGCTACAAAAAATGGCTAAACAATTTAAACCACGGTGAAAGGATGTGCTATAGCTACCATAGTCTATTGGTCAAGACAACATGTACTAATCAGCCGCAATAACTAAAGCTGGAATCAATACCTGCCTTTGTCAAAAATTGTGCTTGTTTTGCTCAAATTTAAAAATTAAGTGCCGGCTAAAACGCTTAGGCAACTTAAATCACCTTGCCAGAGCGTCATACCCAACATAGTTTAGTGGTCAAGTAAAAATATATCAACTAACGGGTTTAGGGGCGATTCCTGCCCTTGCCTGGAATAGTTTGCGCATTATAACTCTTTCCAAAGTATCTTTTGGTCTATTTTGCTGATTTTTTAGGGAAAATTCGTCAAAGATTGAGAACTTTATATCATACAATCTGATACAGAAACCTCTTTATTTTCTGGTCAACCACATGGGCAAAATTTTTGAAACAAGGAGAAAAAAACGGTTCTTAAAAGTCACCGAAAAAAAATCAGAAAAAACCGTGCTCAAAATGCTGTAATTTTTTTTAACTTTGGGAACCATCGTTTTTCTTACGAAAAACCCCCCAAAAAATATCGCCATAAAAATTTCAAGAAAAAATTGAGTTAAAAATGCTATAATTTTTCTGAACACTGGAACTATCGTTTTTCTTACGAAAAAAAACTGAACAAAACATAGTACGCCATACCATTTATATATTAGGGATATTGAGAACATATGAAATATTGCATGCTAGCGTAATCAATTTAAATTAGCAGGTTTCAAATGATGTCAGGAATCTTCTACCTTCTAATGGATGGTCAAAAAGAATGGAATGGTCAAAAAGAGAGCATGACCATATAGCGAAAAGGACCAATTACTGTATGTTCATAAAAAGATGGCATACGAATGGCTTCGACAACCAACCAAATGCGGTTGCCTGTTGACAACGACATCGAATTGGCGCCGTCACCGGCTGTCTCATAGCTCCATCACATCTGGTTCGAGTTATAGGGGAGAATAGAAGCGACCCCCCAAACCATAAGTGCTAAAACCCTGCATGTATCTTCGAATCAGACCATCAAGACCATAGTATCACCGATTTACATTAATATGCGCCATGCTCTGCTGTTCCACTAATTGTGGTTCAATTACGACCAGGTAGGCACTATTGCGATGTACACACGCATCTATATATCCTGCTGTTATTAACGTGCTGTATAAGTTTTATCTTGAAAATCAAAATATAATTTGCCAGATCATTTTTGCAATCAGCGAACAACATTTCCATTATTATACTTATATCGTCTCTATAGTGCCTCAGCAATAATGGTGTCATGCGACATTATAGATTTAAATAGTGATCAGGTTTGTTTTGTGATATATAAATAAGTATATATAACTTGAACGTCTAGCTAATTCTTCAACTTTGGAAATGTATGTTTGATCAGAATTTACAAGGCCTACTCCGAGTATAAGAGAAGGCTGATTTCAACACACATTCATTTTTCAAAATGTTTTACTTACAAAAATATGCATGGGATTTAAAAATTTGTAGCACCCGAAACCTACTGTATGCTCAAGTTTTGATCTTACCCATTTTTATTTTCCGTGATATTGTCAACTACTTAATTGGATTTATTTGAAAATAAATTGGTATATACATTTAAAAATGAAATTAGCTATACACTGAAGGGAACTTCAAGATCTTGCTCGACAGCGTATGATTAAATATAATTCGATGAAATATAAACAAAAGCTCGCAAATGTTTTCGAATTACTTTGATTTAATCAAGCATATATATCTATAAAAATTCTCCCCCCTAACCCTAAGACATAATTGTGCATAGATACAGTTATGATCCGTAACATAACGAAATATATAACCCACCAAACTAGAATTCTAAAGCTCGGTGTAGTACATGATAACAAGAACTTCCCAATCCATCAGTGACCACAAATGATTCCTATACTGCCACAGATTTAATAGTTGTAGACACATGTCTTGGGCTAACGTAACTATTTTTGACAAGCGGTATACGTTTAATGTGCAATTTCATTTGCATGCATTCGTGCACATTGACTCAAGTTATACATATATCGTGCACAGTAAATGTTGTAACGTTCAAAAGCGTGTTCATGCATGTGTTCATACATCCTTCCATATTGTAAGCCAACGTACGACGTCCATAAAGTTTAATGGCGTGTATATTTCGACGGTATTTCACAAAATCGCATGCTAATTTACTTCTAAATATTTAACTAAACACAGCATAATAAAGCAAACATTGCCACAATCGAAGGTGAGATGTAAAACGTGGATTCGGAAAATCTTGAACTCATGTATCCCTGGAATCTCAAATCGTTTTTTCTTCAAATTAGCACCGGTACAAAAGATCTAACTTACTTAATACAAGTACGAAAGTCCAAATGTACAAGTACGAAAATCATATGAAGAATGTGTAGCAACCAACCGGAACAAGATCTTTTGTGTCGGTATCAGGCAGAACAAAAACATTCCAAGATTTCAGAATTTCAAGATTCCGTGTTTCTAAGAAATGAACAAATTTTAAACCGTGCAGACTCTCACGTGTCAAAACGAAACCTAAAACCTAGGAATTCACGATAACGTAATCAGGATGTTTAAGTCAATGAGCTACATTTTAACCTTAGATAAGATTGCTGCTTTCTAGTTCCTTTTATACAATAGATTTTAAACACAATAATGGCAAACGTATCTTTGAGCTTGGTGTTCACATTGAGCGTGATATTTATGATCGAGAATGGACTGCCGTCAGCTGAGGGCAAATGTACATCAAATTATGATTGCCGTGGAAACTCGTACAGAAAAGTGTGTTGTGCCAGAACCTTGGATGGGTGTTATAGAAGTTCCTGTGTTGACAAAGTCTGTGTGACGGACGGTGATTGCGGTGGAGAAAACGAGTGCTGTAAGTACGGTAAATGTACTACATTTGGATGTGCGGATTGTTATTTAAATAGTGACTGTAGTAAGAACGAATACTGTTGCCAACGAAAATATGGGCGCAATGTTTGCCGACGAAATTGCGTTGCCGAATCATGCAGGTTAAGTTCAGACTGTGGAGGTGTAAATGAATATTGTACATTGAATGACATATGTTCACACAACGAAAACTGTTTAAAAAGTAGTGACTGCAAACACGACGGAGAATGTTGTATTTCTGGGCAATGTGTTACTGCCGGCTGCCGGACGCGGGAATGTCTTTCAAACGTGAACTGCGTTTTTTCAACATATTGCTGTAAACGCCAATACTTGAATGATAAGAATGTCTGTCTACGAAGCTGTGTCCAGGAAACATGTCATTCAAGCTTCGACTGCGGTGGTCCAGGTGAATATTGTACAAAAAATAACATATGTTGGAAACCTGGACGATCTTGTGTTTCAGACCTTAGTTGTAAAGGCGATGGCGAATGCTGTATTTCCGGGAATTGTGTTACTACCGGTTGCTCACAATGTTTCTCAAATTCGTTCTGTGGATCTTCCCAGTATTGCTGCAAGCGAGATAACTACACCAATGTTTGTCGCAGTAGTTGTGTCGGCGAGATATGTTCGAAGGATTCTGACTGCGGAGGTCCTGACGAGGTCTGTAATACGAACACGACAAAATGTGAAAAATCTGAGGGAACTACTTTGGCTGGATGGGTTATTGCCGTGATTGTTATTAGTGCAGTAGTTTTCGTTGTTGTCGTTGGTGGTGGTTGGTCGTATCGTAGTCGCCGTGGTTCATCACGACGTGGGGTGGTAGTGGAAGAAAGACCTGTTGAGAGAACCACAGCAATCATAGCGCTTCGAGAAACACGTATTCACGCCAGTCCTGCGTCACCAGTTGGCAACAACCCCCCACCTCCCTATTACAACTATGGTCAAGACAAAATCAACCAGTATCCACCTCAACCCCAACATTATCCAGCACATCAACCACTCCAGTTTCCTCAACATCAACCATTACCTTACCCTCCGTCCTGAAAGGTAATCGTTGTGGACATTGTGTGCGAAGGTACTTTTGATCTTAATCGTTGATTAGAATAGATTTCGTTTTGCATAGAAAACAATTGTTTCGGGTTTTAGTTGTTATTAAATATTGATCATATATTTGCGTTGATTAAAGTAAAAAAAAAAACATTTAGTAAGTTGAAAGATGCAACAACCATAACCAGTAATGATAACATGTATGTACATCATAATTATTTCTCAAATTATGTGTAACATGTACAGCTGCTAACAGACGGCTATATTGGACATGAATAATTAAACGCTATAGTTTCGGCCCTGTGTGCACAGCGAAGACCACACATTTTGGTATATGAAGCAATAGAATCGCACGTACCTTTGAAGTACGTATTAATAGGACAATCAAAATATTCTATGCTTATGGTACGGCCATGATATCCGCAAAATCGCAACTCATTATAAACGCTTTGATGCTTGCCGAGTTTTAGACTGTGCCACCATTAACTGTGACTTACCATAACACAAAGGCTGATTCAAATTTTTTAAAATTAATTACAAGATTTTGAAAACTGTAGTTTTTATACCATGAATTGTGTAGAGATCTACATGAGGTAAACGGATGAAGTAGAAATTGTATTTTTATGGAGAAGCGAATTTTTATAGGGAAGCAAATGCGTATTCATTGGCCCTGCGTGTTTTTTCACCAGTGAAAAATTATCGTATCAGCATACTGATTGGCTAGACGGTTTTTCTCACTGGTGACGAAAACCGTATTGTCATTTTGCTCAAAACATGGCGGTCGTGTTTGGGATGGCGCGTAGCTGGCGAAAGAATTATCTCGCTCTTATACAAAAACGAAGAAGAGATTTTCCAATGAAAATCTTCGAGCGGAAAGAAGAACAGCATTGACTCAGCATTTCAGCCAAATAATAAAAAATCATGTAAATGGTATGAATCTATTTCAAGACTTGAATATATATTTTCGACAATGTTCGCTGTGTCAGGCTTCTAGTGTCAAAACAATCTCTACACGCATGGCATTAACAATTAAGTAACTGCACGGTTAGCTCGTTTCAACCTCGTACACAAGCTCCCTTTTTACGCTCCTGGCTTGAAAAAGAGGTCATGGTGAGTGCTGGTCACGTCGCTTCCAGATTTTGTAAGCAAGCTTGTGAGGGTTGGCCGGTAGTACTTGTTAGAGTACCTAATTTTTGTCTTGCATTTGATGAACATTTAACAACATTTACTTTACAAAACATTTTGCAGGAATCCTCCCCTAACTATAGTACTAGATATCTGAGTGGCACTAGTATCTGGCAGTTAAGTGACCAACATTCCCCAGGGTCTCTTCCTCCAGGGAGTAGCAAGGAGAAAAGAGCCTGGTTACAAGGCTGGGCTCGTTTGTACGATTTCTATTATGCACTTGTTGTGGAAGATTGGTAATTCACTTGTTCGCCACGCTCACTCGTTCGTTGAGCAATCTTTCACAACTCGTGCATAAAAACCGTACGCACTCCCCAACGATGCCGTAGTCTCTATTTACTGAATAATTCTATATCAATTCATTTGGCATCTTTTTAAGTGATTAGTTTGGGAGACACCTTCCGGGGGTGTTTCTCAAACTAAAGGCTCTTAATTCAAAAGTTGCCAAACGAAATGCGAGTGAAAATATATAAGCATATGTTTCATGAGTCAAAAAATTTTTTTTCAACATTTTGGTAGTGTTTTAGCCGTGTTTTGCCTCAGGAAAAGGGGAGGGGATCTTCGTGTTCTTCGTTCGCTAGGTTTTGTAAAAATGTCACTGGTGCATAAAGGGAGAGAGGGAGTTGATGCCTCTAAATGAAAATAAGTGTGTTAAATTAAGCTTGGGTCTTTTATGCCTTGCGGCCAAATGTTCACGTAGTATGTCTTTTTTGCTCGTAAATGCTCGACTTAAATTAATGACTTATTTCAATTATTTTGAGAAACTTCATTTTCATTATTATCTATGAGCAACCAGACACTAAATGCAGTGGTACGGTAACTCATAGATAATTATTTTTAAATATTTTTGCTGGGAAAAGGAGATTCTATGCACTAAACTGTTTAGTAAAAAGATAAAGCGAAAATGGTAATGAGATCAAGATTTGAGCAAGAATCAATTTGAAGGATAGGATTTATGCACCTGGACAGTGGGATATAGTGAAAGGTCTAGTTCTGGTCATGCGGTAATGATTATGTATATCTCGTCATGCTGTATGCCGTCAAATTTAAATGAATAAAAGAGTCTTCAACACATCAACACATTCAAGTAATTTAGGGAAAAGTTTCATAAACATTACGCTGAAAATGTACAGCTCTAACCAATATTGCATAAAAATGTGTAGTTATTCGATTAAAAAATAAGTGAATATTCTAAAACAGTACTTAATAGCCAACAACAAATAGAACTAGAGAATTCATTTAATGACAAATGTTCATGTTCACAGACCATACAAACAATTCGCTTTCAAAAGTAACGAATATGTGTTTCTAGTTATCGAGTTTGCTATACCACTGTTGTTGTACAGTGATTGTTATTAACTCTTCATCGCCAAATGTATATGTATTCTGTCATTTCATTAATCATTTCAGTCAGATCTTTTGTATATTCCAGATGCCAGATTACAACAATAAACCATGCAATATTTACCACTTGACTGTAGCTGCCACATTGCTCCCCAGTCATGAAAATTTTGCTCCCGCAATAATTGTTTAATGCACATCATAGTACATTTCATTTTTGTGTAATTCCATACTTAAATAAATCCGTATTTTCGATGTTTCAAAGAGATTTATAAAACTATAGGCTAGTAACATTGATGATTCACTTGTATAGTCGCATACACTGATACTGTATTTAATTATTATTCTTAATTATACTCCATGCAAACATTCGCATTTTGCCAAATCAAATGTTTTCATTTGAAATTTCTGGAACCAAAGCCTAAAGATCAAAACAAATAACCTATATCTAAAAATCTGCGTAAATACTTTTGAAACTTCCCAGAAAAATGAAGAACAAAAGCACTTTTCAATTTGCACTTGAAACAGTCCACGAGCACGACATGAGCACATTTGAATGTTAGAGTTTCTCTTCTGACGTGGACAGAAAAGGAATGTGGACAGAAAGGGAATGTGGACAGAAAGGGAATGTGGAAAGAAAGAGAAAGAAAAATAGACGTAAGAAAAAAGGAAACAGAACGTCATTTCCGTTTAAAGACTTTTTGCACAGTTTAATCAATGTTTATGCAAAAATATCATTTCTAGAAAGAGTTTAGCGATAGAAAAAGAATGTTCTGCACGGTCACTAATTACGCTTAGTATAATCGAACATGGCGCCCGCTAATTTGACCGTAGTTGCTTAATTAGCGCTTAATCATGAACCAATTACTCAGATCCAATGGATCTATTGTCTGAGAATCTTTAACGTCATGAAGAGATGTTTCCTGTGAAATTATTTGCATTTCTGACTGAATATAAATTTTACCAGACATCTTGAATTTTCAATTGCTTATCAGTGGAGAAAATATGTCAAAAACAACTAGCTATAATGAATAATAATAAAACTAGTTAAACATATAAAAAACAAAGTATCAGCATTTTCCTCCAATATTAATAGAGTTATGGTGTTACAAAAATAGATTTTTTAAATGTTTTTTTATAGCAGAGTATGATACTGTAGTTAAAGTGTATCGAAACACATTTTTTAATCACTTGTGAAACGGGAATGACCACCTTAAAACTCCGCCATGCCCTTAGGGCAGGTGTAGTAATGAACAAAGATGTCGAAGGAAAAACTGACACCGGCTTTTCAAAATATGAAAGAATTACTGTATGAGTGGAATTGTTAGCATAAAAACGTTTTTGGGTCAAATATATCTTTATAAATTATAAAAAAAATTAAAAATTGCAGGTAAGCTCTGCGTAATTCCTATTAAGACAATGATCATATGTAAACCTTAGAGTTCATATTGGGGAGTTTTATTTTGGTTTAAATTACATGCTTTATTTCTACGAAAGTTTGCTTCCATCAGTCAGCTGGAATGATTTTCAAGCATTTTGATTGGTTGACTGACTAGTAAATCTGAGGCATTATTTACTAGCTGGTATTTTTTCAAAATGGCCGCCAATGAGAGTCGTTTTGATGTATTATGCTTTTGCCAAAATTAGCTAATGGAGAAAAATTGCATTAAGATAAACTCAAAGAATACAAACAAACTTTGATGTTAAACTATCTTAAGGTAATAGATCATCTGCAAATTCCTTATTAAATACTTTTTTCACTATTTAAAAATTACAAGTGAACTTTAGTTTTTTAATAATTACTTAGGAATTTTCAGAAGTAAACTGTGTTCATAAAAGACGACAATACAATGCATTTTATACACGTAAATTTTTCTAATTTTAATTCCTTTTCCATCATTTACAGTAAAGTTACTCAATTAACACAGACAAACATAACAAACTGATGTTTGGGTAACCACAACAGCCTTAAAGACCAACTACTGTGGAAATTACTAAAGAAATTATACAGAAATTACCAGTTACTAAAGAAATTATACTAAAACAATCATTCACCTCAGACTTAGTGATTATGGTAAATATTCACCTCGACTTCGTCTAGAATAGTGCTTAAAAATGAATAGCATATGAAAAGAACACTAGGGCAAATTATTACTTCGCCTGCCCATAAAGTTTGTTTTCTGTTTTTAGTTATGCCGAAAGTCGATCTAAGGTTAACGGGAGATAATGCTGACATTTCCGTGAGTTGGGCATTATTCATTGCATCGTTTAAGCTTATTTTCTAACGAAATGTCTGTTGAACAAACAACACACACATTTTAACATGTATGCTAAAACATGTACTATATATTACGTCTGTGATTGTGTTTCTTTTTAAATTTCTAGAAATCGCACAAACCTATAGTGTGTGGAATACATTAAGTCTTTAGAGTACTGCCGATAAAATAAATAAAAAAAATTTTCAAGCAGAAAATAAATTTAATGAAATTTGGAAAGATCACCCGAGTAGAGGCTCGCAATAATTTCGACGTTAATCTGAAAAAGAATTATCATATAGTTCCATTATTGAAAATGAATGTCGAATATTGATAAATAAAGATATTCTTCCTCTTCTTATGTTTCAAAGAAATGCTATTTTAAAATTATAATTCTTGGCGTCATCCGTTCTATTGAAGACAATTAAGAATATTGGTAACTAAGTTGTATGGTTGCTGTTGGAGTTCAGTTTGTTCCTCGAACCATAGTCAGTGCTTTTAGTACATACCTTTACATTAACATATCGTGTCAAAAAGTGTTCAAGTTACTATTTGATTTTGAGAAGCCGTGAACTATTTCCTTAATTCAAGGACACGATCTTGACTACAAAGCTTATGCCGCACTGAATGTCAGGTTGGTTGACACTTGAGCCTGGGAAAATTAAATAATCAAAAAGTGGACTGAAAATCAATATCCGACGCACGACAAGGTCATAATGATTATAGAATATGTTCCTCTTCGCGAGCTCGAGAATGGACCAAAATAGGAAGACTTAGAGAATAGACCAAAATAGGAAGACTTAGTTCACAATCTCATTATATATTTAAAAATTTTGTGCTCGCCAGAACTACTGATTTAAATATCTGCACTGATACTAAATTCTCTTTTAGTATATATATATATATATACTGCTATATTTTGTGCATATCACACATGTAAATAATCATGTAAATATTTTCTCTGAAATGTTGTTTTTTTATGCTTAGTATGTGACCATAACAAATGCACCATTCCAACAATGTTTTGACAAGTTTTTTACAAAATGTGTTCTCAAATGCCATTTCCGGGATTCAAATTTTAGAAATTTCCCGGTCGAGCATGCCCCCAGACCCCACCACTGCTGAAATGGCTTGCTGGCCTAGACCCCATTTAGCATATCTGGGTGTCACGTGACCGCCCGGGGCCAAGGCTATTTTCCGCCTTCCTTTTTCGTAATCTGCTAGGAAATATATTCCCTACCAATTTAATTTTATAAAATGTTAGCTTCACCTCTGCAATAAAAAATAACAATGCAGACAATATACTCTACTGTGTAGTAACTGATGTGATGTACCTTTTTGTTCAGTTATTTAAAATTTACAGCTAGAAATTTTGTTAAATGGCTAACAGGGACATGTGCAATGATTGCCTTGAAAATTGTTAAGTAATGCAGACCAATAGTGTCTACAGGTGTTCCAAGCATCAAGTTACCAGTACATATAAACAATGAGAACATGATGAAAGACATACTCTATTCAGCAATGAAAGGTTCATACGGATTTCGTTATATCTAAAATAAAACAAGTTTGCTTGTATATCTTCATTTGTTCAAAGACTAACTTACTGTTCTTATTAACCACTTCTTATTTTATGATGTTGTGTTATGTTAGCTACCAAACTTATCAACTCTATGGTATGAGTATTAAAAATTTCGTAAACGTTAACCACTGAGTATTTTTACAAAATACAAAACAACGGTAACTCCGAAAATAAACATTTTAATAATCTAGCTTTCGACTAAGTTTCAGTCATCATCAGGAATGATGCTAGGTTACATTTCACAAGAATATATATAGAAGATTAATAAGGTAATATGATATATATATGCATATAGATAGAGACTATATATATATAATTATATTACAGAGTTAGTTGAATATTATTAAGTCTTTAGAGGCCTTACTTCCATGATTGAGTTCAGGTTTAAAACGTCGAATGGCAAGCGCTTCTTTGAATAGCAACAAGAACCAGTGATCAGATCTGTCTATAATTTTGGAGCTGTTAAATACAAATTCTGGTAGTATACATGTTTGAGATAGATTCGTTTGGTCATCAGGATATAGTTCTAAAATGGATTTGATATGCTGGAAAATTTCACATGATGTGATGTGTTCAAAGATTTCAGATTTACTGTCCCGTGCGTGTTCTTTAATTCTGGTGTAAAAGCAACGATCAGTTTTACCGATGTATCTACTTTTACATCCAGGACGGGTAAATCCGTAAACTACAGAGCTGTGATATTTAGTTGGGGTTTTATCATTGCATGAAAGGAACGAGTTACTGTTGGTGGTTTTCCAGTTAATTATGATGTTGCATTTGAGTTTTAGTAGAGGGGTTATTCTATGTATAAATGAGCGGGTTAGTCGGGTTCCATATTTTCCAAGGTAGGGTAAAGGTATCCAAATTTTCGAGTCATTGTTGTTTGTACCCACATGTGAGTTATCTACTTGAGTTTCGTGATCAATAGGTGTTTATACGGGTGGTTTGAATTGTTCAATTAGTTTCAATGACAATTTTCGAGGGAAACCATTCCAGGACATGAAGTTTTGAATATGCTGGAGTTCATCTTTTAGGAGAGTTTCAGTACTGCAAACTTTGTAAGCATGGCTGACAAGAGCTCGTATCCAAGCAACTTTTCGTGACCAAGGTGAAAAACTAGAGATGTGTTGATATTAACCAGTATGCATAGGTTTTCTGTAGACAGAAGTACCAGAGGAGTGAATTTGGATGTCGAGAAAATGGATGTCGTTGTCATTGAAGTCGTCAATTGTGAATTGTATACTTGGGTGAAAGGAGTTGAATTTAGCGAAAATGTAAAGAATGTCAGAAGGCTTAGTAAGAATAAGAGTATCGTCAACATACCGTTTATGGAATTTTATCGTACAAAGTTTATTAGTGGTTTAATAATTATATCTTCAAATTCGGTCATTATTATGTTAGCAAAAATAGGACCAAGTGGCGATCCCATCGAAACACCGTCAATTTGTTTGTACAGTTTGCCATTTGAAGAGAAATTGGTTTTCGTACAAGAGTCAAGTATTAGTTTCCTAAGTGTTCGTTCCTTTAGTGTTGTAGAAATACAAAACATCTGCGCAAAATTTACAACCGTAATGAAATTACCAAAGATCAATATGATAACATCAGACTTGTCTCGACTAAACCAGCACGAGCACATGGCTTGACCCGAGATTCACAAAACCTTCGACTCATTACCTTCCTTCAGACCAATAATAGACACTACTGGAACTGTTTACCAGCCAGTTGCTAAATACCTAACCAAACTACTTAATCCTATGGCAACCAACGAATTTACTGTAAAGGATAGTTTTGATGCTGTTACTCACGTCAATAACATTCCACGTAACCTTTTCAATGACGGATATAGATTTGTTTCTTTTGACGTCACGTCTCTTTTTACCAATATCCCATTTAAGAAAACTGTCAACATTATCTTGAAACGTATATACAAAAATAATCTTGTTTCTACAACACTAAAGAAACGAACACTTAAGAAACTAATACTTGACTCTTGCACGAAAACCATTTTCTCTTCAAATGGCAAACTGTACAAACAAATTGACGGTGTTTCGATGGGCTTGCCACTTGGTCCCAGTTTTGCTAACATAATAATGACCGAATTTGAAGACATAATTATTAAACCACTAATAAACCCTGGTACGATAAATTCAACTCCTTTCACCCAAGTATACAATTCACAATTGACGACTTCGATGACAACGACATCTATTTTCTCGACATCCAAATTCACTCCTCTGGTACTTCTGTCTACAGAAAACCTACGCATACTGGTCAATATCAACACATCTCTAGTTTTTCACCTTGGTCTCGAAAAGTTGCTGGGACATCGCAGAAATTTGCGACATTGAGCCCGCGGTATGTCAGCGGTGATACAAAATACGAAATATTTAAGCAAATAAAAATACTATACTTTAGATAGGGCGAGTTAAAATAATATCAAATATTTTTTGAATAACGTAATTTATCAATTTTGTCTCGTTAGTTTTTCATTCTAGTCCAGTTTCTGCTTATAATGTTGTAAAAATAGCTTGTAAAAGTCATCACTAACTTGTTCCTCTCGAAATGCTTGCTACGACACGTTTGTCCCTTGTTTAAGACTATTAAATATACTCAAAATGCGCCAAAAAGCGATAAACGATGACCGACTACAAAAAGCATACAATTAATTTTGACTTTGTTTCTACGGAGTCTTGACGATAAAACGTACCTTCACCCATTGTTGTATGTTTCTTGTCTGAGTTTTAGAGGAAAGTTGTTCCAAAATTCACTTCGAAATACGAGCACCGCGCACTGTCCCTGAAGCAATGTCTTTGTGCGATCCGAAGCGCGCTTTGGAATTTGTAGAAAACATTTTAAGCTTAGACAACGATGAATATTTGACATTTGGTATCAAAATAATCGAGAAATATGAACTTTTTGAATCTGGTGTAGTTGGAGTCAGCGGATTATTTACGCTCCAGCAATGAGCACTTTATGTAAGCTACCATGTCCTCTCCTGCTTTGAGAACGCGCGAAAATTAGAATTGCAAATCCATTTTCGAAATTCAAATGCGTCGTTGCCGAGATGGTTGCTATAAATATTAATAAGCTGTGCGATTTTGCCAAATTACGTGACTGTTTTTCTATTAAGCGTATTGAGGGGGACAAATCTTTCCGACTTGGTGTTCAACATAAGTGCTTAAAAAGCTGGTATGACCTTAAAAAGGTCGCCGGATATATCGTATGTGCAAATCATAAATGGTTTTCTCGAAAGAAGCCATGCTGTACTTGTGAAAGAACGCAGTGATAGAATTAAAATTCGCGTTAATCAACTGGAGCCCATCGCTTCGAAGCCATTTTTATTTTGAATTCAAGCTGGTTACCGCTGCAACTCTCCTAAAAGATGAACTCCAACATATTCAAAACTTCATGTCCTGGAATGGTTCCCGTCGAAAATTGTCATTGAAACTAATTGAACAATTCAAACCACCCGTACAAACACCTATTGATCATATCAAATCCATTTTAGAACTATATCCTGATGACCAAACAAATCTATCTCAAACATGTATACTACCAGAATTTATATCTAACAGCTCCAAAATTATAGACAGATCTGATCACTGGTCCTTGTTGCTATTCAAAGAAGCGCTTGCCATTCGACGTTTTAAACCTGAACTCAATCATGGAACTAAGGCTTCTAAAGACTTTAGTTAATAATATTCAACTAACTCTGTAATACAATTTTATATAGTCTCTTATCTATATGCACATTTATATCATATTACCTTATTAATTTTTTATATATATATACTTGTGAAATGTAACCTAGCATCATTCCTGATGATGACTGAAACTTAGTCGAAAGCTAGATTATTAAAATGTTTATTTTCGGAGTTACCGTTGTTATAAGTATTAATTCTCGCTCATTAATCGGTCAGGCCTAAATGAGCTGCTAGACTATGTTGGCTATTATATTCGTCCCATTTGGTTTAAATTATTTACCCGTTTTTTACCGAATGAGCTACAAAAAATGGTTAAACAATTTAAACCACGATGGAATTCGAAGGATGTGCTATAGCTACCATAGTCTATTGGTCAAGACAACATGTACTAATCAGCCGCAATAACTAAAGCTGGAATCAATACCTGCCTTTGTCAAAAATTGTTCTTGTTTTGCTCAAATTTAAGAATTAAGTGCCGGCTAAAACGCTTGGGCAACTAAAATCACCTTGCCAGAGCGTCATAACCAACATAGTTTAGTGGTCAAGTAGAAATATCTCAACTAACGTGTTTAGGAGCGATTCCTGCCCTTGCCTTGAATAGTTTGCGCATTATAACTCTTTCCAAAGTATCTTTTGGTCTATTTTGCTGATTTTTTAGGGAAAATTCGTCAAAAATTGACAACTTTATATCATACAATCTGATACAGAAACCTCTTTATTTTCTTGTCAACCACACGGGCAAAATTTTTGGAACAAGGGGAAAAAACGGTTCTCAAAAGTCAACGAAAAAAATCAGAAAAAACCGTGCTCAAAATGCTGTAATTTTTCTTAACGGTGGGAACCATCGTTTTTCTTACGAAAAAACCCCCCAAAAATATCGCCATAAAAATTTCAAGAAAAAATCGAGTTAAAAATGCTATAATTTTTCTGAACACTGGAACCATCGTTTTTCTTACGGAAAAAACTGAACAAAACATAGTACGCCATACCATTTATATATTAGAGACAGTGGCGGATCTAGCGTAAGTCAAAATAAATTACCACAGCTCATTCTAGGATATATTTACATTTTAAAATACCTTCAATGCAACTTCATTGGTTAGATTTTATTCTTTTGAAATTCATAACCTATGACATTGTTATAAAGTTATTTTGAATTTAAAATTGAGCTGCTATTGCACGCTAGCGTAATCAATTTAAATTAGCAGGTTTCAAATGATGTCAGGAATCTACTACCTTCTAATGGATGGTCAAAAAGAATGGGATGGTCAAAAAGAGAGCATGACCATATAGTGAAAAGGACATATATGTTCACAAAAAGATGGCACACGAATGGCTTCGCACATTTGGCTTCGACAACCAATCAAATGCGGTTGCCTTTCGACAACGACATCGAATTGGCGCCTTTGCCGGCTGTTTCATAACTCCACCAAATCTGGTTCGAGTTACAGGGGAGAGTAGAAGCGACCCCCCAGACCATAAGTGCTAAAACCCTGCATGTATCTTCGAATCAGACCATCAAGACTATAGTATCACCGATTTACATTCATATGCGCCATGCTCTGCTGTTGCACTAATTGTGGTTCAATTACGACCAGGTAGGCACTATTGCGATGCACACACGCATCTATAAATCCTGCTGTTATTAACGTGCTGTATAAGTTTTATCTTGAAGATCAAAATATAATTTGCCTGATCATTTTTGCAATCAGCGAACAACATTTCCATTATTATTATATCGTCTCTATAGTGCCTCAGCAATAATGGTGTCATACGACATTATAGATTTAAATAGTGATCAGGTTTGTTGTGTGATATATAAATAAGTATATATAACTTGAACGTCTAGCTAATTCATCAACTTTGGAAATGTGTGTTTGATCAGAATTTACAAGGCCTACTCCGAGTATAAGAGAAGGCTGATTTCAACACACATTCATTTTTCAAAATGTTTTACTTACAAAAATATGGGATTTAAAAATTTGTAGCCAGAAACCTACTGTATGCTCAAGTTTTGATCTTACCCATTTTTATTTTCCGTGATATTGTCAACGACTTAATTGGATTTATTTGAAAATAAATTGGTATATACATTTAAAAATGAAATTAGCTATACACTGAAGGGAACTTCAAGATCTTGCTCAACAGCGTATGATTAAATATTATTCGGTGAAATATAAACAAAAGCTCGCAAATGTTTTTCGAATAACTTTGATTTAATCAAGCATATATATCTATAAAAATTCTCTCCCCTAACCCTTAGACATAATTGTGCATAGATACAGTTATGATCCGTAACAGAACGAAATATATAACCCACCAAACTAGAGTTCTAAAGCTCGGTGTAGTACATGATAACAAGAACTTCCCAATCCATCAGTGACCACAAATGATTCCTATACTGCCACAGATTTAACAGTTGTAGACACATGTCTTGGGCTAACGTAACTATTTTTGACAAGCGGTATACGTTTAATGTGCAATTTCATTTGCATGCATTCGTGCACATTGACTCAAGTTATACATATATCGTGCACAGTAAATGTTGTAACGTTCAAAAGCGTGTTCATGCATGTGTTCATACATCCTTCCATATTGTAAGCCAACATACGACGTCCATAAAGTTTAATGGCGTGTATATTTCGACGGTATTTCACAAAATCGCATGCTAATTTACTTCTAGATATTTAACTAAACACAGCATAATAAAGCAAACATTGCCACAATCACGAACAGAAGGTGAGATGTAAAACGTGGATTCGGAAAATCTTGAACTCATGTATCACTGGAATCTCAAATCGTTTTTTCTTCAAATTAGCACCGGTACAAAAGGTCTAACTTACTGAGTACAAGTGCGAAAGTCCAAATGTACAAGTACGAAAATCATATGAAGAATGTGTAGCAACCAACCGGAACAAGATCTTTTGTGTCGGTATCAGGAGAACAAAAACATTCCAAGATTTCAGAATTTCAAGATTCCGTGTTTCTAAGAAATGAACAAATTTTAAACCGTGCAGACTCTCACGTGTCAAAACGAAACCTAAAACCTAGGAATTCACGATAACGTAATCAGGATGTTTAAGTCATTGAGGTACATTTTAATCTTAGATAAGATTGCTGCTTTCTACTTCCTTGTATACAATAGATTTTAAACACAATAATGGCTAACGTATCTTTGAGCTTGGTGTTCACATTGAGCGTGATATTTATGATCGAGAATGGACTGCCGTTAGCTGAGAGCAAATGTACATCAAATTATGATTGCCGTGGAAACTCGTACAGAAAAGTGTGTTGTGCCAGAACCTTGGATGGGTGTTATAGAAGTTCCTGTGTTGACAAAGTCTGTGTAACGGACGGTGATTGCGGTGGAGAAAACGAGTGCTGTAAGTACGGTAAATGTACTACATTTGGATGTGCGGATTGTTATTTAAATAGTGACTGTAGTAAGAACGAATATTGTTGCCAACGAAAATATGGGCGCAATGTTTGCCGACGAAATTGCGTTGCCGAATCATGCAGGTTAAGTTCAGACTGTGGAGGTGTAAATGAATATTGTACATTGAATGACATATGTTCACACAACGAAAACTGTTTAAAAAGTAGTGACTGCAAACACGACGGAGAATGTTGTATTTCCGGGCAATGTGTTACTGCCGGCTGCCGGACGGAATGTCTTTCAAATGTGAACTGCGCATCGTCAACATATTGCTGCAAACGCCGATACTTGAATGATAAGAATGTCTGTCTACGAAGCTGTGTCCAGGAAACATGTCATTCAAGCTTCGACTGCGGTGGTCCAGGTGAATATTGTACAAAAAATAACATATGTTGGAAACCTGGACGATCTTGTGTTTCAGACCTTAGTTGTAAAGGCGATGGCGAATGCTGTATTTCCGGGAATTGTGTTACTACCGGTTGCTCACAATGTTTCTCAAATTCGTTCTGTGGTTCTTCCCAGTATTGCTGCAAGCGAGATAACTACACCAATGTTTGTCGCAGTAGTTGTGTCGGCGAGATATGTTCGAAGGATTCTGACTGCGGAGGTCCTGACGAGGTCTGTAATACGAACACGACAAAATGTGAAAAATCTGAGGGAACTACTTTGGCTGGATGGGTTATTGCCGTGATTGTTATTAGTGCAGTAGTTTTCGTTGTTGTCGTTGGTGGTGGTTGGTCGTATCGTAGTTGCCGTGGTTCATCACGACGTGGGGTGGTAGTGGAAGAAAGACCTGTTGAGAGAACCACAGCAATCATAGCGCTTCGAGAAACACGTATTCACGCCAGTCCTGCGTCACCAGTTGGCAACAACCCCCCACCTCCCTATTACAACTATGGTCAAGACAAAATCAACCAGTATCCACCTCAACCCCAACATTATCCAGCACATCAACCACTCCAGTTTCCTCAACATCAACCATTACCTTACCCTCCGTCCTGAAAGGTAATCGTTGTGGACATTGTGTGAAGGTACTTTTGATCTTAATCGTTGATTAGAATAGATTTCATTTTGCATAGAAAACAATTGTTTCGGCTTTTAGTTGTTATTGAATATTGATCATATATTTGCGTTGATTAAAGTAAAAAAAAAAACATTTAGTAAGTTGAAAGATGCAACAACCATAACCAGTAATGATAACATGTATGTACATCATATTTCTCAAATTATGTGTAACATGTACAGCTGCTAACAGACGGCTATATTGGACATGAATAATTAAACGCTATAGTTTTACCACACATTTTGGTATATGAAGCAATAGAATCGCACGTACCTTTGAAGTACGTATTAATAGGACAATCAAAATATTCTATGCTTATGGTACGGCCATGATATCCGCAAAATCGCAACTCATTATAAACGCTTTGATGCTTGCCGAGTTTTAGACTATGCCACCATTAACTGTGACTTACCATAACACAAAGGCTGATTCAAATTTTTTAAAATTGATTACAAGATTTTGAAAACTGTAGTTTTTATACCATAAATAAACGGATGAAATAGAAATTGTATTTTTATGGAGAAGCGAATTTTTATAGGGAAGCAAATGCGTATTCATTGGCCCTACGTGTTTTTTCGCCGGTGAAAAATTATTGTATCAGCATACTGATTGGCTAGACGGTTTTTCTCACTAGTGACGAAAACCGTATTGTCATTTTGCTCAAAACATGGCGGTCGTGTTTGGGATGGCGCGAAGCTGGCGAAAGAATTATCTCTTGTACAAAAACGAAGAAGAGATTTTCCAATGAAAATCTTCGAACGGAAAGAAGAACAGCATTGACTCAGCATTTCAGCCAAATAATGAAGAATCATGTAAATGGTATGAATCTGTTTCAAGACTTGAATATATATTTTCGACAATGTTCGCTGTGTCAGGCTTCTAGTGTCAAAACAATCTCTACACGCATGGCATTAACAATTAAGTTACTGCACGGTTAGCTCGTTTCAACCTCGTACACAAGCTCCCTTTTCCACGCTCCTGGCTAGAAAAAGAGGTCATGGTGAGTGCTGGTCACGTCGCTTCCAGGTTTTGTAAGCAAGCTTGTGAGGGTACATAATTTTAGTCTTACATTTGATGAAAATGTAACAACATTTATTTTGCACGAATCCTCCCCTAACTAGTTCTAGATATCTGAGTGGCACTAGTATCTGGCAGTTAAGTGACCAACATTCCCCAGGGTCTCTTCCTCCAGGGAGTAGCAAGGAGAAAAGAGCCTGGTTACAAGGTTGGGCTCGTTTGTACGATTTCTATTATGCACTAGTTGTGGAAGATTGCTAATTCACTTGTTCGTTATGCTCACTCATTCGTTGAGCAATCTTTCACAACTCGTGCATAAAAACCGTACGCACTCCCCAACGATGCCGTAGTCTCTATTTACTTAATAATTCTATATCAATTCATTTGGCATCTTTTTAAGTGATTAGTTTGAGGGACACCTTCCAGGGGTGTTTCTCAAACTAAAGGCTCTTAATTCAAAAGTTGCCGAACGAAATGCGAGTAAAAATATATAAGCATGTTTTATGAGCCAATAAATTTTTTTTCAACATTTTGGTAGTGTTTTAGGCGTGTTTTACCTCAGGAAAAGGGGAATGGATCTTCGTGTTCTTCGTTCGCTAGGTTTTGTAAAAATGTCACTGGTGCATAAAGGGGAGAGAGGGAGTTGATGCCTCTAAATGAAAATAAGTGTGTTAAATTAACCTTGGGTCTTTTATGCCTTGTGGCCAAATGTTCAGGTAGTATGTCTTTTTTGCTCGTATATTTGCAGGACTTAAATTAATGACTTATTTCAATTATTTCGGGAAACTTCATTCTCATCATTATCTATGAGCTACCAGACGACTAAATGCAGTGGTACGGTAACTCATAGATAATTATTTTTAAATATTTTTGCTTGGAAAAGGAGATTCTATGCACTAAACTGTTTAGTAAAAAGATAAAGAGAAAATGGTAATAAGATCAAGATTTGAGCAAGAATCAATTTGAAGGATGGGATTTATGCACCTGGACAGTGGGATATAGTGAAAGTTTAGTTCTGGTCATGCGGGAATGATTATGTATATCTCGTCATGCTGTATGCCGTCAAATTTAAATGAATAAAAGAGTCTTCAACACATCAACACATTCAAGTAATTTAGGGAAAAGTTTCATAAACATTACGCTGAAAATGTACAGTTCTAACCAATATTGCATAAAACATGTGTAGTTATTCGATTAAAAAAATAAGTAAATATTCTAAAACAGTACTTAATAGCCAACAGCAAATAGTACTAGAGAATTCATTTAATGACAAATGTTCATGTTCACAGACCATACAAACAATTCGCTTTCAAAGTGACGAATATGTGCTCCCAGTTATCGAGTTTGCTATATTGTTGTGCAGTGATTGTTATTAACTCTTCATCACCACATGTATATGTATTCTGTCATTTCATCAATCATTTCAGTCAGATCTTTTGTATATTCCAGATGCCAGATTACAACAATAAGCCATGCAATATTTACCACTTGACTGTAGCTGCCACATTGCTCCCCAGTCATGAAAATTTTGCTCCCGCAATAATTGTTTAATGCACATCATCGTACATTTCATTTTTGTGTAATTCCATACTTAAATAAATCCGTATTTTTGATGTTTCAAAGAGATTTATAAAACTATAAGCTAGAAACATTGATGATTCACTTGTATAGTCGCATACACTGATACTGTATTTAATTATTATTCTTAATTATACTCCATGCAAACATTCGCTTTTGCCAAATCAAATGTTTTCATTTGAAATTTCTGGAACCAAAGCCTAAAGATCAAAACAAATAACCTATATCTAAAAATCTGAGTAAATACTTTTGAAACTTCCCAGAAAAATGAAGAACAAAAGCACTTTTCAATTTGCACTTGAAACAGTCCACGAGCACGACATGAGCACATTTGAATGTTAGAGTTTCTCTTCTGACGTGGACAGAAAAGGAATGTGGACAGAAAGGGAATGTGGACAGAAAGAGAAAGAAAAAGAAACGTAAGAAAAAAGGAAACAGAACGTCATTTCCGTTTAAAGACTTTTTGCACAGTTTAATCAATGTTTATGCAAAAATATCATTTCTAGAAAGAGTTTAGCGATAGAAAAAGAATGTTCTGCACGGTCACTAATTACGCTTAGTATAATCGAACATGGCGCCCGCTAATTTGACCGTAGTTGCTTAATTAGCGCTTAATCATGAACCAATTACTCAGATCCAATGGATCTATTGTCTGAGAATCTTTAACGTCATGAAGAGATGTTTCCTGTGAAATTATTTGCATTTCTGACTGAATATAAATTTTACCAGACATCTTGAATTTTCAATTGCTTATCAGTGGAGAAAATATGTCAAAAACAACTAGCTATAATGAATAATAATAAAACTAGTTAAACATATAAAAAACAAAGTATCAGCATTTTCCTCCAATATTAATAGAGTTATGGTGTTACAAAAATAGATTTTTTAAATGTTTTTTTATAGCAGAGTATGATACTGTAGTTAAAGTGTATCGAAACACATTTTTTAATCACTTGTGAAACGGGAATGACCACCTTAAAACTCCGCCATGCCCTTAGGGCAGGTGTAGTAATGAACAAAGATGTCGAAGGAAAAACTGACACCGGCTTTTCAAAATATGAAAGAATTACTGTATGAGTGGAATTGTTAGCATAAAAACGTTTTTGGGTCAAATATATCTTTATAAATTATAAAAAAAATTAAAAATTGCAGGTAAGCTCTGCGTAATTCCTATTAAGACAATGATCATATGTAAACCTTAGAGTTCATATTGGGGAGTTTTATTTTGGTTTAAATTACATGCTTTATTTCTACGAAAGTTTGCTTCCATCAGTCAGCTGGAATGATTTTCAAGCATTTTGATTGGTTGACTGACTAGTAAATCTGAGGCATTATTTACTAGCTGGTATTTTTTCAAAATGGCCGCCAATGAGAGTCGTTTTGATGTATTATGCTTTTGCCAAAATTAGCTAATGGAGAAAAATTGCATTAAGATAAACTCAAAGAATACAAACAAACTTTGATGTTAAACTATCTTAAGGTAATAGATCATCTGCAAATTCCTTATTAAATACTTTTTTCACTATTTAAAAATTACAAGTGAACTTTAGTTTTTTAATAATTACTTAGGAATTTTCAGAAGTAAACTGTGTTCATAAAAGACGACAATACAATGCATTTTATACACGTAAATTTTTCTAATTTTAATTCCTTTTCCATCACTTACAGTAACGTTACTCAATTAACACAGACAAACATAACAAACTGATGTTTGGGTAACCACAACAGCCTTAAAGACCAACTACTGTGGAAATTACTAAAGAAATTATACAGAAATTACCAGTTACTAAAGAAATTATACTAAAACAATCATTCACCTCAGACTTAGTGATTATGGTAAATATTCACCTCGACTTCGTCTAGAATAGTGCTTAAAAATGAATAGCATATGAAAAGAACACTAGGGCAAATTATTACTTCGCCTGCCCATAAAGTTTGTTTTCTGTTTTTAGTTATGCCGAAAGTCGATCTAAGGTTAACGGGAGATAATGCTGACATTTCCGTGAGTTGGGCATTATTCATTGCATCGTTTAAGCTTATTTTCTAACGAAATGTCTGTTGAACAAACAACACACACATTTTAACATGTATGCTAAAACATGTACTATATATTACGTCTGTGATTGTGTTTCTTTTTAAATTTCTAGAAATCGCACAAACCTATAGTGTGTGGAATACATTAAGTCTTTAGAGTACTGCCGATAAAATAAATAAAAAAAATTTTCAAGCAGAAAATAAATTTAATGAAATTTGGAAAGATCACCCGAGTAGAGGCTCGCAATAATTTCGACGTTAATCTGAAAAAGAATTATCATATAGTTCCATTATTGAAAATGAATGTCGAATATTGATAAATAAAGATATTCTTCCTCTTCTTATGTTTCAAAGAAATGCTATTTTAAAATTATAATTCTTGGCGTCATCCGTTCTATTGAAGACAATTAAGAATATTGGTAACTAAGTTGTATGGTTGCTGTTGGAGTTCAGTTTGTTCCTCGAACCATAGTCAGTGCTTTTAGTACATACCTTTACATTAACATATCGTGTCAAAAAGTGTTCAAGTTACTATTTGATTTTGAGAAGCCGTGAACTATTTCCTTAATTCAAGGACACGATCTTGACTACAAAGCTTATGCCGCACTGAATGTCAGGTTGGTTGACACTTGAGCCTGGGAAAATTAAATAATCAAAAAGTGGACTGAAAATCAATATCCGACGCACGACAAGGTCATAATGATTATAGAATATGTTCCTCTTCGCGAGCTCGAGAATGGACCAAAATAGGAAGACTTAGAGAATAGACCAAAATAGGAAGACTTAGTTCACAATCTCATTATATATTTAAAAATTTTGTGCTCACCAGAACTACTGATTTAAATATCTGCACTGATACTAAATTCTCTTTTAGTATATATATATGTATATATATACTGCTATATTTTGTGCATATCACACATGTAAATAATCATGTAAATATTTTCTCTGAAATGTTGTTTTTTTATGCTTAGTATGTGACCATAACAAATGCACCATTGCAACAATGTTTTGACAAGTTTTTTACAAAATGTGTTCTCAAATGCCATTTCCGGGATTCAAATTTTAGAAATTTCCCGGTCGAGCATGCCCCCAGACCCCACCACTGCTGAAATGGCTTGCTGGCCTAGACCCCATTTTGCATATCTGGGTGTCACGTGACCGCCCGGGGCCAAGGCTATTTTCCGCCTTCCTTTTTCGTAATCTGCTAGGAAATATATTCCCTACCAATTTAATTTTATAAAATGTTAGCTTCACCTCTGCAATAAAAAATAACAATGCAGACAATCTACTCTACTGTGTAGTAACTGATGTGATGTACCTTTTTGTTCAGTTATTTAAAATTTACAGCTAGAAATTTTGTTAAATGGCTAACAGGGACATGTGCAATGATTGCCTTGAAAATTGTTAAGTAATGCAGACCAATAGTGTCTACAGGTGTTCTAAGCATCAAGTTACCAGTACATACAAACAATGAGAACATGATGAAAGACATACTCTATTCAGCAATGAAAGGTTCAAACGGATTTCGTTATATCTAAAATAAAACAAGTTTGCTTGTATATCTTCATTTGTTCAAAGACTAACTTACTGTTCTTATTAACCACTTCTTATTTTATGATGTTGTGTTATGTTAGCTACCAAGCTTATCAACTCTATGGTATGAGTATTAAAAATTTCGTAAACGTTAACCACTGAGTATTTTTACAAAATACAAAACAACGGTAACTCCGAAAATAAACATTTTAATAATCTAGCTTTCGACTAAGTTTCAGTCATCATCAGGAATGATGCTAGGTTACATTTCACAAGTATATATAGAGAAGATTAATAAGGTAATATGATATATATATGCATATAGATAGAGACTATATATATATAATTATATTACAGAGTTAGTTGAATATTATTAAGTCTATAGAGGCCTTACTTCCATGATTGAGTTCAGGTTTAAAACGTCGAATGGCAAGCGCGCTTCTTTGAATAGCAACAAGAACCAGTGATCAGATCGGTCTATAATTTTGGAGCTGTTAAATACAAATTCTGGTAGTATACATGTTTGAGATAGATTCGTTTGGTCATCAGGATATAGTTCTAAAATGGATTTGATATGCTGGAAAATTTCACGTGATGTGATGTGTTCAAAGATTTCAGATTTACTGTCCCGTGCGTGTTCTTTAATTCTGGTGTAAAAGCAACGATCAGTTTTACCGATGTATCTACTTTTACATCCAGGACAGGTAAATCCGTAAACTACAGAGCTGTGATATTTAGTTGGGGTTTTATCTTTGCATGAACGGAACGAGTTACTGTTGGTGGTTTTCCAGTTAATTATGATGTTGCATTTGAGTTTTAGTAGAGGGGTTATTCTATGTATAAATGAGCGGGTTAGTCGGGTTCCATATTTTCCAAGGTAGGGTAAAGGTATCCAAATTTTCGAGTCATTGTTGTTTGTACCCACATGTGAGTTATCTACTTGAGTTTCGTGATCAATAGGTGTTTATACGGGTGGTTTGAATTGTTCAATTAGTTTCAATGACAATTTTCGAGGGAAACCATTCCAGGACATGAAGTTTTGAATATGCTGGAGTTCATCTTTTAGGAGAGTTTCAGTACTGCAAACTTTGTAAGCATGGCTGACAAGAGCTCGTATCCAAGCAACTTTTCGTGACCAAGGTGAAAAACTAGAGATGTGTTGATATTAACCAGTATGCATAGGTTTTCTGTAGACAGAAGTACCAGAGGAGTGAATTTGGATGTCGAGAAAATGGATGTCGTTGTCATTGAAGTCGTCAATTGTGAATTGTATACTTGGGTGAAAGGAGTTGAATTTAGCGAAAATGTAAAGAATGTCAGAAGGCTTAGTAAGAATAAGAGTATCGTCAACATACCGTTTACAGAATTTTATCGTACAGAGTTTATTAGTGGTTTAATAATTATATCTTCAAATTCGGTCATTATTATGTTAGCAAAAATAGGACCAAGTGGCGATCCCATCGAAACACCGTCAATTTGTTTGTACAGTTTGCCATTTGAAGAGAAAATGATTTTCGTACAAGAGTCAAGTATTAGTTTCTTAAGTGTTCGTTTCTTTAGTGTTGTAGAAATACAAAACTATCTACGCAAAATTTACAACCGTAATGAAATTACCAAAGATCAATATGATAACATCAGACCTGTCTCGACTAAACCAGCATGAGCACATGGCTTGACCCGAGATTCACAAAACCTTCGACCTCCTTACCTTCCTTCAGACCAATAATAGACACTACTGGAACTGCTTACCAACCACTTGCTAAATACCTAACCAGACTACTTAATCCTATAATTACAACCAACGAATTTACTGTAAAGGATAGTTTTGATGCTGTTACTCACATCAATAACATTCCACGTAACCTTTTCAATGACGAATATAGATTTGTTTCTTTTGACGTCACGTCTCTTTTTACTAATATCCCACTTAAGAAAACTGTCAACATTATGTTGAAACGTATAAACAAAAATAATCTTATTTCTACAACACTAAACAAACGAACACTTAAGAAACTAATACTTGACTCTTGTACGAAAACCATTTTCTCTTCAAATGGCAAACTGTACAAACAAATTGACGGTGTTTCGATGGGCTCGCCACTCAGTGGTCCTACTTTTGCTAACATATTGTATTATACTCGACTTGATTAATTACAGTTTTATCTCAAGTAACTTGTTTGAAAGATGTATTCTAACTACCATTTTTAGTGTGTATATAGTTTACCCACGACCCCTTACAAGTTTGCTAAGATTTTTTGTGTATGTTTGTATGCCTGAGTACGTGTTGCTCTTCTGAGTAACATTCAGTCGTGGTCGTGAGTAGGTTTACTCGAAATCTAAGTAAATTGGACATTTACTCAAAGTTAGGAGTCAATTTGGGTGCATTTTGTTTGAGTAATTTGAACTCAACTTTTGAGTAACTTTTACTCATTTTTCGAGCACAATTACTTAATTTCGGAGTTCCGTTTAGCCATTATTTTGAGTAGTTTTTGACTCGTGGTTTTGAGTAATATTTTAAGAGTATAATTTACTCAAAATCACGAGTAACTATGGGTGCATTCATTTAATCACAGGCTTGTGTTATTTTTACTCAGAATTCCTTTCATGCAAAGATAAAACCCCAACTAAATATCACAGCTCTGTAGTTTACGAATTTACCTGTCCTGGATGTAAAAGTAGATACATCGGTAAAACTGATCGTTGCTTTTACACCAGAATTAAAGAACACGCACGGAACAGTAAATCTGAAATCTTTGAACACATCACATCATGTGAACTTTTTCAGCATATCAAATACATTTTAGAACTATATCCTGATGACCAAACGAATCTATCTCAAACATGCATACTACCAGAAATTGTATTTAACAGCCCCAAAATTGTAGACAGATCTGATCACTGGTCCTTGTTGCTATTTAAAGAAGCGCTTGCCATTCGACGTTTTAAACCTGAACTCAATCATGGAACTAAGGCATCTAAAGACTTAATAATATTCAACTAACTCTGTAATATAATTATATATAATCTCTTATCTATATGCACATATATATCATATTACCTTATTAATCTTCTATATATACTTGTGAAATGTAACCTAGCATCATTCCTGATGATGACTGAAACTTAGTCGAAAGCTAGATTACTAAAATGTTTATTTTCGGAGTTACCGTTGTTTTGTATTTTATGAGCATTAATTCTCGCTCATTAATTGGTCAAGCCTAATGAGCTGCTAGACTATGTTGGCTATTACATTCGTCCCATTTGGTTTAAATTATTTACCCATTTTTTACCAAATGAGCTACAAAAAATGGCTAAACAATTTAAACCACGGTGAAAGGATGTGCTATAGCTACCATAGTCTATTGGTCAAGACAACATGTACTAATCAGCCGCAATAACTAAAGCTGGAATCAATACCTGCCTTTGTCAAAAATTGTGCTTGTTTTGCTCAAATTTAAAAATTAAGTGCCGGCTAAAACGCTTAGGCAACTTAAATCACCTTGCCAGAGCGTCATACCCAACATAGTTTAGTGGTCAAGTAAAAATATATCAACTAACGGGTTTAGGGGCGATTCCTGCCCTTGCCTGGAATAGTTTGCGCATTATAACTCTTTCCAAAGTATCTTTTGGTCTATTTTGCTGATTTTTTAGGGAAAATTCGTCAAAGATTGAGAACTTTATATCATACAATCTGATACAGAAACCTCTTTATTTTCTGGTCAACCACATGGGCAAAATTTTTGAAACAAGGAGAAAAAAACGGTTCTTAAAAGTCACCGAAAAAAAATCAGAAAAAACCGTGCTCAAAATGCTGTAATTTTTTTTAACTTTGGGAACCATCGTTTTTCTTACGAAAAACCCCCCAAAAAATATCGCCATAAAAATTTCAAGAAAAAATTGAGTTAAAAATGCTATAATTTTTCTGAACACTGGAACTATCGTTTTTCTTACGAAAAAAAACTGAACAAAACATAGTACGCCATACCATTTATATATTAGGGATATTGAGAACATATGAAATATTGCATGCTAGCGTAATCAATTTAAATTAGCAGGTTTCAAATGATGTCAGGAATCTTCTACCTTCTAATGGATGGTCAAAAAGAATGGAATGGTCAAAAAGAGAGCATGACCATATAGCGAAAAGGACCAATTACTGTATGTTCATAAAAAGATGGCATACGAATGGCTTCGACAACCAACCAAATGCGGTTGCCTGTTGACAACGACATCGAATTGGCGCCGTCACCGGCTGTCTCATAGCTCCATCACATCTGGTTCGAGTTATAGGGGAGAATAGAAGCGACCCCCCAAACCATAAGTGCTAAAACCCTGCATGTATCTTCGAATCAGACCATCAAGACCATAGTATCACCGATTTACATTAATATGCGCCATGCTCTGCTGTTCCACTAATTGTGGTTCAATTACGACCAGGTAGGCACTATTGCGATGTACACACGCATCTATATATCCTGCTGTTATTAACGTGCTGTATAAGTTTTATCTTGAAAATCAAAATATAATTTGCCAGATCATTTTTGCAATCAGCGAACAACATTTCCATTATTATACTTATATCGTCTCTATAGTGCCTCAGCAATAATGGTGTCATGCGACATTATAGATTTAAATAGTGATCAGGTTTGTTTTGTGATATATAAATAAGTATATATAACTTGAACGTCTAGCTAATTCTTCAACTTTGGAAATGTATGTTTGATCAGAATTTACAAGGCCTACTCCGAGTATAAGAGAAGGCTGATTTCAACACACATTCATTTTTCAAAATGTTTTACTTACAAAAATATGCATGGGATTTAAAAATTTGTAGCACCCGAAACCTACTGTATGCTCAAGTTTTGATCTTACCCATTTTTATTTTCCGTGATATTGTCAACTACTTAATTGGATTTATTTGAAAATAAATTGGTATATACATTTAAAAATGAAATTAGCTATACACTGAAGGGAACTTCAAGATCTTGCTCGACAGCGTATGATTAAATATAATTCGATGAAATATAAACAAAAGCTCGCAAATGTTTTCGAATTACTTTGATTTAATCAAGCATATATATCTATAAAAATTCTCCCCCCTAACCCTAAGACATAATTGTGCATAGATACAGTTATGATCCGTAACATAACGAAATATATAACCCACCAAACTAGAATTCTAAAGCTCGGTGTAGTACATGATAACAAGAACTTCCCAATCCATCAGTGACCACAAATGATTCCTATACTGCCACAGATTTAATAGTTGTAGACACATGTCTTGGGCTAACGTAACTATTTTTGACAAGCGGTATACGTTTAATGTGCAATTTCATTTGCATGCATTCGTGCACATTGACTCAAGTTATACATATATCGTGCACAGTAAATGTTGTAACGTTCAAAAGCGTGTTCATGCATGTGTTCATACATCCTTCCATATTGTAAGCCAACGTACGACGTCCATAAAGTTTAATGGCGTGTATATTTCGACGGTATTTCACAAAATCGCATGCTAATTTACTTCTAAATATTTAACTAAACACAGCATAATAAAGCAAACATTGCCACAATCGAAGGTGAGATGTAAAACGTGGATTCGGAAAATCTTGAACTCATGTATCCCTGGAATCTCAAATCGTTTTTTCTTCAAATTAGCACCGGTACAAAAGATCTAACTTACTTAATACAAGTACGAAAGTCCAAATGTACAAGTACGAAAATCATATGAAGAATGTGTAGCAACCAACCGGAACAAGATCTTTTGTGTCGGTATCAGGCAGAACAAAAACATTCCAAGATTTCAGAATTTCAAGATTCCGTGTTTCTAAGAAATGAACAAATTTTAAACCGTGCAGACTCTCACGTGTCAAAACGAAACCTAAAACCTAGGAATTCACGATAACGTAATCAGGATGTTTAAGTCAATGAGCTACATTTTAACCTTAGATAAGATTGCTGCTTTCTAGTTCCTTTTATACAATAGATTTTAAACACAATAATGGCAAACGTATCTTTGAGCTTGGTGTTCACATTGAGCGTGATATTTATGATCGAGAATGGACTGCCGTCAGCTGAGGGCAAATGTACATCAAATTATGATTGCCGTGGAAACTCGTACAGAAAAGTGTGTTGTGCCAGAACCTTGGATGGGTGTTATAGAAGTTCCTGTGTTGACAAAGTCTGTGTGACGGACGGTGATTGCGGTGGAGAAAACGAGTGCTGTAAGTACGGTAAATGTACTACATTTGGATGTGCGGATTGTTATTTAAATAGTGACTGTAGTAAGAACGAATACTGTTGCCAACGAAAATATGGGCGCAATGTTTGCCGACGAAATTGCGTTGCCGAATCATGCAGGTTAAGTTCAGACTGTGGAGGTGTAAATGAATATTGTACATTGAATGACATATGTTCACACAACGAAAACTGTTTAAAAAGTAGTGACTGCAAACACGACGGAGAATGTTGTATTTCTGGGCAATGTGTTACTGCCGGCTGCCGGACGCGGGAATGTCTTTCAAACGTGAACTGCGTTTTTTCAACATATTGCTGTAAACGCCAATACTTGAATGATAAGAATGTCTGTCTACGAAGCTGTGTCCAGGAAACATGTCATTCAAGCTTCGACTGCGGTGGTCCAGGTGAATATTGTACAAAAAATAACATATGTTGGAAACCTGGACGATCTTGTGTTTCAGACCTTAGTTGTAAAGGCGATGGCGAATGCTGTATTTCCGGGAATTGTGTTACTACCGGTTGCTCACAATGTTTCTCAAATTCGTTCTGTGGATCTTCCCAGTATTGCTGCAAGCGAGATAACTACACCAATGTTTGTCGCAGTAGTTGTGTCGGCGAGATATGTTCGAAGGATTCTGACTGCGGAGGTCCTGACGAGGTCTGTAATACGAACACGACAAAATGTGAAAAATCTGAGGGAACTACTTTGGCTGGATGGGTTATTGCCGTGATTGTTATTAGTGCAGTAGTTTTCGTTGTTGTCGTTGGTGGTGGTTGGTCGTATCGTAGTCGCCGTGGTTCATCACGACGTGGGGTGGTAGTGGAAGAAAGACCTGTTGAGAGAACCACAGCAATCATAGCGCTTCGAGAAACACGTATTCACGCCAGTCCTGCGTCACCAGTTGGCAACAACCCCCCACCTCCCTATTACAACTATGGTCAAGACAAAATCAACCAGTATCCACCTCAACCCCAACATTATCCAGCACATCAACCACTCCAGTTTCCTCAACATCAACCATTACCTTACCCTCCGTCCTGAAAGGTAATCGTTGTGGACATTGTGTGCGAAGGTACTTTTGATCTTAATCGTTGATTAGAATAGATTTCGTTTTGCATAGAAAACAATTGTTTCGGGTTTTAGTTGTTATTAAATATTGATCATATATTTGCGTTGATTAAAGTAAAAAAAAAAACATTTAGTAAGTTGAAAGATGCAACAACCATAACCAGTAATGATAACATGTATGTACATCATAATTATTTCTCAAATTATGTGTAACATGTACAGCTGCTAACAGACGGCTATATTGGACATGAATAATTAAACGCTATAGTTTCGGCCCTGTGTGCACAGCGAAGACCACACATTTTGGTATATGAAGCAATAGAATCGCACGTACCTTTGAAGTACGTATTAATAGGACAATCAAAATATTCTATGCTTATGGTACGGCCATGATATCCGCAAAATCGCAACTCATTATAAACGCTTTGATGCTTGCCGAGTTTTAGACTGTGCCACCATTAACTGTGACTTACCATAACACAAAGGCTGATTCAAATTTTTTAAAATTAATTACAAGATTTTGAAAACTGTAGTTTTTATACCATGAATTGTGTAGAGATCTACATGAGGTAAACGGATGAAGTAGAAATTGTATTTTTATGGAGAAGCGAATTTTTATAGGGAAGCAAATGCGTATTCATTGGCCCTGCGTGTTTTTTCACCAGTGAAAAATTATCGTATCAGCATACTGATTGGCTAGACG
Source organism: Muricea muricata (assembly GCA_963855995.1). Lineage (NCBI taxonomy): Eukaryota > Metazoa > Cnidaria > Anthozoa > Malacalcyonacea > Plexauridae > Muricea > Muricea muricata. The sequence goes on along the minus strand of OY979716.1, from coordinate 92,049,362 downwards.
GTTTTTCTCACTGGTGACGAAAACCGTATTGTCATTTTGCTCAAAACATGGCGGTCGTGTTTGGGATGGCGCGTAGCTGGCGAAAGAATTATCTCGCTCTTATACAAAAACGAAGAAGAGATTTTCCAATGAAAATCTTCGAGCGGAAAGAAGAACAGCATTGACTCAGCATTTCAGCCAAATAATAAAAAATCATGTAAATGGTATGAATCTATTTCAAGACTTGAATATATATTTTCGACAATGTTCGCTGTGTCAGGCTTCTAGTGTCAAAACAATCTCTACACGCATGGCATTAACAATTAAGTAACTGCACGGTTAGCTCGTTTCAACCTCGTACACAAGCTCCCTTTTTACGCTCCTGGCTTGAAAAAGAGGTCATGGTGAGTGCTGGTCACGTCGCTTCCAGATTTTGTAAGCAAGCTTGTGAGGGTTGGCCGGTAGTACTTGTTAGAGTACCTAATTTTTGTCTTGCATTTGATGAACATTTAACAACATTTACTTTACAAAACATTTTGCAGGAATCCTCCCCTAACTATAGTACTAGATATCTGAGTGGCACTAGTATCTGGCAGTTAAGTGACCAACATTCCCCAGGGTCTCTTCCTCCAGGGAGTAGCAAGGAGAAAAGAGCCTGGTTACAAGGCTGGGCTCGTTTGTACGATTTCTATTATGCACTTGTTGTGGAAGATTGGTAATTCACTTGTTCGCCACGCTCACTCGTTCGTTGAGCAATCTTTCACAACTCGTGCATAAAAACCGTACGCACTCCCCAACGATGCCGTAGTCTCTATTTACTGAATAATTCTATATCAATTCATTTGGCATCTTTTTAAGTGATTAGTTTGGGAGACACCTTCCGGGGGTGTTTCTCAAACTAAAGGCTCTTAATTCAAAAGTTGCCAAACGAAATGCGAGTGAAAATATATAAGCATATGTTTCATGAGTCAAAAAATTTTTTTTCAACATTTTGGTAGTGTTTTAGCCGTGTTTTGCCTCAGGAAAAGGGGAGGGGATCTTCGTGTTCTTCGTTCGCTAGGTTTTGTAAAAATGTCACTGGTGCATAAAGGGAGAGAGGGAGTTGATGCCTCTAAATGAAAATAAGTGTGTTAAATTAAGCTTGGGTCTTTTATGCCTTGCGGCCAAATGTTCACGTAGTATGTCTTTTTTGCTCGTAAATGCTCGACTTAAATTAATGACTTATTTCAATTATTTTGAGAAACTTCATTTTCATTATTATCTATGAGCAACCAGACACTAAATGCAGTGGTACGGTAACTCATAGATAATTATTTTTAAATATTTTTGCTGGGAAAAGGAGATTCTATGCACTAAACTGTTTAGTAAAAAGATAAAGCGAAAATGGTAATGAGATCAAGATTTGAGCAAGAATCAATTTGAAGGATAGGATTTATGCACCTGGACAGTGGGATATAGTGAAAGGTCTAGTTCTGGTCATGCGGTAATGATTATGTATATCTCGTCATGCTGTATGCCGTCAAATTTAAATGAATAAAAGAGTCTTCAACACATCAACACATTCAAGTAATTTAGGGAAAAGTTTCATAAACATTACGCTGAAAATGTACAGCTCTAACCAATATTGCATAAAAATGTGTAGTTATTCGATTAAAAAATAAGTGAATATTCTAAAACAGTACTTAATAGCCAACAACAAATAGAACTAGAGAATTCATTTAATGACAAATGTTCATGTTCACAGACCATACAAACAATTCGCTTTCAAAAGTAACGAATATGTGTTTCTAGTTATCGAGTTTGCTATACCACTGTTGTTGTACAGTGATTGTTATTAACTCTTCATCGCCAAATGTATATGTATTCTGTCATTTCATTAATCATTTCAGTCAGATCTTTTGTATATTCCAGATGCCAGATTACAACAATAAACCATGCAATATTTACCACTTGACTGTAGCTGCCACATTGCTCCCCAGTCATGAAAATTTTGCTCCCGCAATAATTGTTTAATGCACATCATAGTACATTTCATTTTTGTGTAATTCCATACTTAAATAAATCCGTATTTTCGATGTTTCAAAGAGATTTATAAAACTATAGGCTAGTAACATTGATGATTCACTTGTATAGTCGCATACACTGATACTGTATTTAATTATTATTCTTAATTATACTCCATGCAAACATTCGCATTTTGCCAAATCAAATGTTTTCATTTGAAATTTCTGGAACCAAAGCCTAAAGATCAAAACAAATAACCTATATCTAAAAATCTGCGTAAATACTTTTGAAACTTCCCAGAAAAATGAAGAACAAAAGCACTTTTCAATTTGCACTTGAAACAGTCCACGAGCACGACATGAGCACATTTGAATGTTAGAGTTTCTCTTCTGACGTGGACAGAAAAGGAATGTGGACAGAAAGGGAATGTGGACAGAAAGGGAATGTGGAAAGAAAGAGAAAGAAAAATAGACGTAAGAAAAAAGGAAACAGAACGTCATTTCCGTTTAAAGACTTTTTGCACAGTTTAATCAATGTTTATGCAAAAATATCATTTCTAGAAAGAGTTTAGCGATAGAAAAAGAATGTTCTGCACGGTCACTAATTACGCTTAGTATAATCGAACATGGCGCCCGCTAATTTGACCGTAGTTGCTTAATTAGCGCTTAATCATGAACCAATTACTCAGATCCAATGGATCTATTGTCTGAGAATCTTTAACGTCATGAAGAGATGTTTCCTGTGAAATTATTTGCATTTCTGACTGAATATAAATTTTACCAGACATCTTGAATTTTCAATTGCTTATCAGTGGAGAAAATATGTCAAAAACAACTAGCTATAATGAATAATAATAAAACTAGTTAAACATATAAAAAACAAAGTATCAGCATTTTCCTCCAATATTAATAGAGTTATGGTGTTACAAAAATAGATTTTTTAAATGTTTTTTTATAGCAGAGTATGATACTGTAGTTAAAGTGTATCGAAACACATTTTTTAATCACTTGTGAAACGGGAATGACCACCTTAAAACTCCGCCATGCCCTTAGGGCAGGTGTAGTAATGAACAAAGATGTCGAAGGAAAAACTGACACCGGCTTTTCAAAATATGAAAGAATTACTGTATGAGTGGAATTGTTAGCATAAAAACGTTTTTGGGTCAAATATATCTTTATAAATTATAAAAAAAATTAAAAATTGCAGGTAAGCTCTGCGTAATTCCTATTAAGACAATGATCATATGTAAACCTTAGAGTTCATATTGGGGAGTTTTATTTTGGTTTAAATTACATGCTTTATTTCTACGAAAGTTTGCTTCCATCAGTCAGCTGGAATGATTTTCAAGCATTTTGATTGGTTGACTGACTAGTAAATCTGAGGCATTATTTACTAGCTGGTATTTTTTCAAAATGGCCGCCAATGAGAGTCGTTTTGATGTATTATGCTTTTGCCAAAATTAGCTAATGGAGAAAAATTGCATTAAGATAAACTCAAAGAATACAAACAAACTTTGATGTTAAACTATCTTAAGGTAATAGATCATCTGCAAATTCCTTATTAAATACTTTTTTCACTATTTAAAAATTACAAGTGAACTTTAGTTTTTTAATAATTACTTAGGAATTTTCAGAAGTAAACTGTGTTCATAAAAGACGACAATACAATGCATTTTATACACGTAAATTTTTCTAATTTTAATTCCTTTTCCATCATTTACAGTAAAGTTACTCAATTAACACAGACAAACATAACAAACTGATGTTTGGGTAACCACAACAGCCTTAAAGACCAACTACTGTGGAAATTACTAAAGAAATTATACAGAAATTACCAGTTACTAAAGAAATTATACTAAAACAATCATTCACCTCAGACTTAGTGATTATGGTAAATATTCACCTCGACTTCGTCTAGAATAGTGCTTAAAAATGAATAGCATATGAAAAGAACACTAGGGCAAATTATTACTTCGCCTGCCCATAAAGTTTGTTTTCTGTTTTTAGTTATGCCGAAAGTCGATCTAAGGTTAACGGGAGATAATGCTGACATTTCCGTGAGTTGGGCATTATTCATTGCATCGTTTAAGCTTATTTTCTAACGAAATGTCTGTTGAACAAACAACACACACATTTTAACATGTATGCTAAAACATGTACTATATATTACGTCTGTGATTGTGTTTCTTTTTAAATTTCTAGAAATCGCACAAACCTATAGTGTGTGGAATACATTAAGTCTTTAGAGTACTGCCGATAAAATAAATAAAAAAAATTTTCAAGCAGAAAATAAATTTAATGAAATTTGGAAAGATCACCCGAGTAGAGGCTCGCAATAATTTCGACGTTAATCTGAAAAAGAATTATCATATAGTTCCATTATTGAAAATGAATGTCGAATATTGATAAATAAAGATATTCTTCCTCTTCTTATGTTTCAAAGAAATGCTATTTTAAAATTATAATTCTTGGCGTCATCCGTTCTATTGAAGACAATTAAGAATATTGGTAACTAAGTTGTATGGTTGCTGTTGGAGTTCAGTTTGTTCCTCGAACCATAGTCAGTGCTTTTAGTACATACCTTTACATTAACATATCGTGTCAAAAAGTGTTCAAGTTACTATTTGATTTTGAGAAGCCGTGAACTATTTCCTTAATTCAAGGACACGATCTTGACTACAAAGCTTATGCCGCACTGAATGTCAGGTTGGTTGACACTTGAGCCTGGGAAAATTAAATAATCAAAAAGTGGACTGAAAATCAATATCCGACGCACGACAAGGTCATAATGATTATAGAATATGTTCCTCTTCGCGAGCTCGAGAATGGACCAAAATAGGAAGACTTAGAGAATAGACCAAAATAGGAAGACTTAGTTCACAATCTCATTATATATTTAAAAATTTTGTGCTCGCCAGAACTACTGATTTAAATATCTGCACTGATACTAAATTCTCTTTTAGTATATATATATATATATACTGCTATATTTTGTGCATATCACACATGTAAATAATCATGTAAATATTTTCTCTGAAATGTTGTTTTTTTATGCTTAGTATGTGACCATAACAAATGCACCATTCCAACAATGTTTTGACAAGTTTTTTACAAAATGTGTTCTCAAATGCCATTTCCGGGATTCAAATTTTAGAAATTTCCCGGTCGAGCATGCCCCCAGACCCCACCACTGCTGAAATGGCTTGCTGGCCTAGACCCCATTTAGCATATCTGGGTGTCACGTGACCGCCCGGGGCCAAGGCTATTTTCCGCCTTCCTTTTTCGTAATCTGCTAGGAAATATATTCCCTACCAATTTAATTTTATAAAATGTTAGCTTCACCTCTGCAATAAAAAATAACAATGCAGACAATATACTCTACTGTGTAGTAACTGATGTGATGTACCTTTTTGTTCAGTTATTTAAAATTTACAGCTAGAAATTTTGTTAAATGGCTAACAGGGACATGTGCAATGATTGCCTTGAAAATTGTTAAGTAATGCAGACCAATAGTGTCTACAGGTGTTCCAAGCATCAAGTTACCAGTACATATAAACAATGAGAACATGATGAAAGACATACTCTATTCAGCAATGAAAGGTTCATACGGATTTCGTTATATCTAAAATAAAACAAGTTTGCTTGTATATCTTCATTTGTTCAAAGACTAACTTACTGTTCTTATTAACCACTTCTTATTTTATGATGTTGTGTTATGTTAGCTACCAAACTTATCAACTCTATGGTATGAGTATTAAAAATTTCGTAAACGTTAACCACTGAGTATTTTTACAAAATACAAAACAACGGTAACTCCGAAAATAAACATTTTAATAATCTAGCTTTCGACTAAGTTTCAGTCATCATCAGGAATGATGCTAGGTTACATTTCACAAGAATATATATAGAAGATTAATAAGGTAATATGATATATATATGCATATAGATAGAGACTATATATATATAATTATATTACAGAGTTAGTTGAATATTATTAAGTCTTTAGAGGCCTTACTTCCATGATTGAGTTCAGGTTTAAAACGTCGAATGGCAAGCGCTTCTTTGAATAGCAACAAGAACCAGTGATCAGATCTGTCTATAATTTTGGAGCTGTTAAATACAAATTCTGGTAGTATACATGTTTGAGATAGATTCGTTTGGTCATCAGGATATAGTTCTAAAATGGATTTGATATGCTGGAAAATTTCACATGATGTGATGTGTTCAAAGATTTCAGATTTACTGTCCCGTGCGTGTTCTTTAATTCTGGTGTAAAAGCAACGATCAGTTTTACCGATGTATCTACTTTTACATCCAGGACGGGTAAATCCGTAAACTACAGAGCTGTGATATTTAGTTGGGGTTTTATCATTGCATGAAAGGAACGAGTTACTGTTGGTGGTTTTCCAGTTAATTATGATGTTGCATTTGAGTTTTAGTAGAGGGGTTATTCTATGTATAAATGAGCGGGTTAGTCGGGTTCCATATTTTCCAAGGTAGGGTAAAGGTATCCAAATTTTCGAGTCATTGTTGTTTGTACCCACATGTGAGTTATCTACTTGAGTTTCGTGATCAATAGGTGTTTATACGGGTGGTTTGAATTGTTCAATTAGTTTCAATGACAATTTTCGAGGGAAACCATTCCAGGACATGAAGTTTTGAATATGCTGGAGTTCATCTTTTAGGAGAGTTTCAGTACTGCAAACTTTGTAAGCATGGCTGACAAGAGCTCGTATCCAAGCAACTTTTCGTGACCAAGGTGAAAAACTAGAGATGTGTTGATATTAACCAGTATGCATAGGTTTTCTGTAGACAGAAGTACCAGAGGAGTGAATTTGGATGTCGAGAAAATGGATGTCGTTGTCATTGAAGTCGTCAATTGTGAATTGTATACTTGGGTGAAAGGAGTTGAATTTAGCGAAAATGTAAAGAATGTCAGAAGGCTTAGTAAGAATAAGAGTATCGTCAACATACCGTTTATGGAATTTTATCGTACAAAGTTTATTAGTGGTTTAATAATTATATCTTCAAATTCGGTCATTATTATGTTAGCAAAAATAGGACCAAGTGGCGATCCCATCGAAACACCGTCAATTTGTTTGTACAGTTTGCCATTTGAAGAGAAATTGGTTTTCGTACAAGAGTCAAGTATTAGTTTCCTAAGTGTTCGTTCCTTTAGTGTTGTAGAAATACAAAACATCTGCGCAAAATTTACAACCGTAATGAAATTACCAAAGATCAATATGATAACATCAGACTTGTCTCGACTAAACCAGCACGAGCACATGGCTTGACCCGAGATTCACAAAACCTTCGACTCATTACCTTCCTTCAGACCAATAATAGACACTACTGGAACTGTTTACCAGCCAGTTGCTAAATACCTAACCAAACTACTTAATCCTATGGCAACCAACGAATTTACTGTAAAGGATAGTTTTGATGCTGTTACTCACGTCAATAACATTCCACGTAACCTTTTCAATGACGGATATAGATTTGTTTCTTTTGACGTCACGTCTCTTTTTACCAATATCCCATTTAAGAAAACTGTCAACATTATCTTGAAACGTATATACAAAAATAATCTTGTTTCTACAACACTAAAGAAACGAACACTTAAGAAACTAATACTTGACTCTTGCACGAAAACCATTTTCTCTTCAAATGGCAAACTGTACAAACAAATTGACGGTGTTTCGATGGGCTTGCCACTTGGTCCCAGTTTTGCTAACATAATAATGACCGAATTTGAAGACATAATTATTAAACCACTAATAAACCCTGGTACGATAAATTCAACTCCTTTCACCCAAGTATACAATTCACAATTGACGACTTCGATGACAACGACATCTATTTTCTCGACATCCAAATTCACTCCTCTGGTACTTCTGTCTACAGAAAACCTACGCATACTGGTCAATATCAACACATCTCTAGTTTTTCACCTTGGTCTCGAAAAGTTGCTGGGACATCGCAGAAATTTGCGACATTGAGCCCGCGGTATGTCAGCGGTGATACAAAATACGAAATATTTAAGCAAATAAAAATACTATACTTTAGATAGGGCGAGTTAAAATAATATCAAATATTTTTTGAATAACGTAATTTATCAATTTTGTCTCGTTAGTTTTTCATTCTAGTCCAGTTTCTGCTTATAATGTTGTAAAAATAGCTTGTAAAAGTCATCACTAACTTGTTCCTCTCGAAATGCTTGCTACGACACGTTTGTCCCTTGTTTAAGACTATTAAATATACTCAAAATGCGCCAAAAAGCGATAAACGATGACCGACTACAAAAAGCATACAATTAATTTTGACTTTGTTTCTACGGAGTCTTGACGATAAAACGTACCTTCACCCATTGTTGTATGTTTCTTGTCTGAGTTTTAGAGGAAAGTTGTTCCAAAATTCACTTCGAAATACGAGCACCGCGCACTGTCCCTGAAGCAATGTCTTTGTGCGATCCGAAGCGCGCTTTGGAATTTGTAGAAAACATTTTAAGCTTAGACAACGATGAATATTTGACATTTGGTATCAAAATAATCGAGAAATATGAACTTTTTGAATCTGGTGTAGTTGGAGTCAGCGGATTATTTACGCTCCAGCAATGAGCACTTTATGTAAGCTACCATGTCCTCTCCTGCTTTGAGAACGCGCGAAAATTAGAATTGCAAATCCATTTTCGAAATTCAAATGCGTCGTTGCCGAGATGGTTGCTATAAATATTAATAAGCTGTGCGATTTTGCCAAATTACGTGACTGTTTTTCTATTAAGCGTATTGAGGGGGACAAATCTTTCCGACTTGGTGTTCAACATAAGTGCTTAAAAAGCTGGTATGACCTTAAAAAGGTCGCCGGATATATCGTATGTGCAAATCATAAATGGTTTTCTCGAAAGAAGCCATGCTGTACTTGTGAAAGAACGCAGTGATAGAATTAAAATTCGCGTTAATCAACTGGAGCCCATCGCTTCGAAGCCATTTTTATTTTGAATTCAAGCTGGTTACCGCTGCAACTCTCCTAAAAGATGAACTCCAACATATTCAAAACTTCATGTCCTGGAATGGTTCCCGTCGAAAATTGTCATTGAAACTAATTGAACAATTCAAACCACCCGTACAAACACCTATTGATCATATCAAATCCATTTTAGAACTATATCCTGATGACCAAACAAATCTATCTCAAACATGTATACTACCAGAATTTATATCTAACAGCTCCAAAATTATAGACAGATCTGATCACTGGTCCTTGTTGCTATTCAAAGAAGCGCTTGCCATTCGACGTTTTAAACCTGAACTCAATCATGGAACTAAGGCTTCTAAAGACTTTAGTTAATAATATTCAACTAACTCTGTAATACAATTTTATATAGTCTCTTATCTATATGCACATTTATATCATATTACCTTATTAATTTTTTATATATATATACTTGTGAAATGTAACCTAGCATCATTCCTGATGATGACTGAAACTTAGTCGAAAGCTAGATTATTAAAATGTTTATTTTCGGAGTTACCGTTGTTATAAGTATTAATTCTCGCTCATTAATCGGTCAGGCCTAAATGAGCTGCTAGACTATGTTGGCTATTATATTCGTCCCATTTGGTTTAAATTATTTACCCGTTTTTTACCGAATGAGCTACAAAAAATGGTTAAACAATTTAAACCACGATGGAATTCGAAGGATGTGCTATAGCTACCATAGTCTATTGGTCAAGACAACATGTACTAATCAGCCGCAATAACTAAAGCTGGAATCAATACCTGCCTTTGTCAAAAATTGTTCTTGTTTTGCTCAAATTTAAGAATTAAGTGCCGGCTAAAACGCTTGGGCAACTAAAATCACCTTGCCAGAGCGTCATAACCAACATAGTTTAGTGGTCAAGTAGAAATATCTCAACTAACGTGTTTAGGAGCGATTCCTGCCCTTGCCTTGAATAGTTTGCGCATTATAACTCTTTCCAAAGTATCTTTTGGTCTATTTTGCTGATTTTTTAGGGAAAATTCGTCAAAAATTGACAACTTTATATCATACAATCTGATACAGAAACCTCTTTATTTTCTTGTCAACCACACGGGCAAAATTTTTGGAACAAGGGGAAAAAACGGTTCTCAAAAGTCAACGAAAAAAATCAGAAAAAACCGTGCTCAAAATGCTGTAATTTTTCTTAACGGTGGGAACCATCGTTTTTCTTACGAAAAAACCCCCCAAAAATATCGCCATAAAAATTTCAAGAAAAAATCGAGTTAAAAATGCTATAATTTTTCTGAACACTGGAACCATCGTTTTTCTTACGGAAAAAACTGAACAAAACATAGTACGCCATACCATTTATATATTAGAGACAGTGGCGGATCTAGCGTAAGTCAAAATAAATTACCACAGCTCATTCTAGGATATATTTACATTTTAAAATACCTTCAATGCAACTTCATTGGTTAGATTTTATTCTTTTGAAATTCATAACCTATGACATTGTTATAAAGTTATTTTGAATTTAAAATTGAGCTGCTATTGCACGCTAGCGTAATCAATTTAAATTAGCAGGTTTCAAATGATGTCAGGAATCTACTACCTTCTAATGGATGGTCAAAAAGAATGGGATGGTCAAAAAGAGAGCATGACCATATAGTGAAAAGGACATATATGTTCACAAAAAGATGGCACACGAATGGCTTCGCACATTTGGCTTCGACAACCAATCAAATGCGGTTGCCTTTCGACAACGACATCGAATTGGCGCCTTTGCCGGCTGTTTCATAACTCCACCAAATCTGGTTCGAGTTACAGGGGAGAGTAGAAGCGACCCCCCAGACCATAAGTGCTAAAACCCTGCATGTATCTTCGAATCAGACCATCAAGACTATAGTATCACCGATTTACATTCATATGCGCCATGCTCTGCTGTTGCACTAATTGTGGTTCAATTACGACCAGGTAGGCACTATTGCGATGCACACACGCATCTATAAATCCTGCTGTTATTAACGTGCTGTATAAGTTTTATCTTGAAGATCAAAATATAATTTGCCTGATCATTTTTGCAATCAGCGAACAACATTTCCATTATTATTATATCGTCTCTATAGTGCCTCAGCAATAATGGTGTCATACGACATTATAGATTTAAATAGTGATCAGGTTTGTTGTGTGATATATAAATAAGTATATATAACTTGAACGTCTAGCTAATTCATCAACTTTGGAAATGTGTGTTTGATCAGAATTTACAAGGCCTACTCCGAGTATAAGAGAAGGCTGATTTCAACACACATTCATTTTTCAAAATGTTTTACTTACAAAAATATGGGATTTAAAAATTTGTAGCCAGAAACCTACTGTATGCTCAAGTTTTGATCTTACCCATTTTTATTTTCCGTGATATTGTCAACGACTTAATTGGATTTATTTGAAAATAAATTGGTATATACATTTAAAAATGAAATTAGCTATACACTGAAGGGAACTTCAAGATCTTGCTCAACAGCGTATGATTAAATATTATTCGGTGAAATATAAACAAAAGCTCGCAAATGTTTTTCGAATAACTTTGATTTAATCAAGCATATATATCTATAAAAATTCTCTCCCCTAACCCTTAGACATAATTGTGCATAGATACAGTTATGATCCGTAACAGAACGAAATATATAACCCACCAAACTAGAGTTCTAAAGCTCGGTGTAGTACATGATAACAAGAACTTCCCAATCCATCAGTGACCACAAATGATTCCTATACTGCCACAGATTTAACAGTTGTAGACACATGTCTTGGGCTAACGTAACTATTTTTGACAAGCGGTATACGTTTAATGTGCAATTTCATTTGCATGCATTCGTGCACATTGACTCAAGTTATACATATATCGTGCACAGTAAATGTTGTAACGTTCAAAAGCGTGTTCATGCATGTGTTCATACATCCTTCCATATTGTAAGCCAACATACGACGTCCATAAAGTTTAATGGCGTGTATATTTCGACGGTATTTCACAAAATCGCATGCTAATTTACTTCTAGATATTTAACTAAACACAGCATAATAAAGCAAACATTGCCACAATCACGAACAGAAGGTGAGATGTAAAACGTGGATTCGGAAAATCTTGAACTCATGTATCACTGGAATCTCAAATCGTTTTTTCTTCAAATTAGCACCGGTACAAAAGGTCTAACTTACTGAGTACAAGTGCGAAAGTCCAAATGTACAAGTACGAAAATCATATGAAGAATGTGTAGCAACCAACCGGAACAAGATCTTTTGTGTCGGTATCAGGAGAACAAAAACATTCCAAGATTTCAGAATTTCAAGATTCCGTGTTTCTAAGAAATGAACAAATTTTAAACCGTGCAGACTCTCACGTGTCAAAACGAAACCTAAAACCTAGGAATTCACGATAACGTAATCAGGATGTTTAAGTCATTGAGGTACATTTTAATCTTAGATAAGATTGCTGCTTTCTACTTCCTTGTATACAATAGATTTTAAACACAATAATGGCTAACGTATCTTTGAGCTTGGTGTTCACATTGAGCGTGATATTTATGATCGAGAATGGACTGCCGTTAGCTGAGAGCAAATGTACATCAAATTATGATTGCCGTGGAAACTCGTACAGAAAAGTGTGTTGTGCCAGAACCTTGGATGGGTGTTATAGAAGTTCCTGTGTTGACAAAGTCTGTGTAACGGACGGTGATTGCGGTGGAGAAAACGAGTGCTGTAAGTACGGTAAATGTACTACATTTGGATGTGCGGATTGTTATTTAAATAGTGACTGTAGTAAGAACGAATATTGTTGCCAACGAAAATATGGGCGCAATGTTTGCCGACGAAATTGCGTTGCCGAATCATGCAGGTTAAGTTCAGACTGTGGAGGTGTAAATGAATATTGTACATTGAATGACATATGTTCACACAACGAAAACTGTTTAAAAAGTAGTGACTGCAAACACGACGGAGAATGTTGTATTTCCGGGCAATGTGTTACTGCCGGCTGCCGGACGGAATGTCTTTCAAATGTGAACTGCGCATCGTCAACATATTGCTGCAAACGCCGATACTTGAATGATAAGAATGTCTGTCTACGAAGCTGTGTCCAGGAAACATGTCATTCAAGCTTCGACTGCGGTGGTCCAGGTGAATATTGTACAAAAAATAACATATGTTGGAAACCTGGACGATCTTGTGTTTCAGACCTTAGTTGTAAAGGCGATGGCGAATGCTGTATTTCCGGGAATTGTGTTACTACCGGTTGCTCACAATGTTTCTCAAATTCGTTCTGTGGTTCTTCCCAGTATTGCTGCAAGCGAGATAACTACACCAATGTTTGTCGCAGTAGTTGTGTCGGCGAGATATGTTCGAAGGATTCTGACTGCGGAGGTCCTGACGAGGTCTGTAATACGAACACGACAAAATGTGAAAAATCTGAGGGAACTACTTTGGCTGGATGGGTTATTGCCGTGATTGTTATTAGTGCAGTAGTTTTCGTTGTTGTCGTTGGTGGTGGTTGGTCGTATCGTAGTTGCCGTGGTTCATCACGACGTGGGGTGGTAGTGGAAGAAAGACCTGTTGAGAGAACCACAGCAATCATAGCGCTTCGAGAAACACGTATTCACGCCAGTCCTGCGTCACCAGTTGGCAACAACCCCTCACCTCCCTATTACAACTATGGTCAAGACAAAATCAACCAGTATCCACCTCAACCCCAACATTATCCAGCACATCAACCACTCCAGTTTCCTCAACATCAACCATTACCTTACCCTCCGTCCTGAAAGGTAATCGTTGTGGACATTGTGTGAAGGTACTTTTGATCTTAATCGTTGATTAGAATAGATTTCATTTTGCATAGAAAACAATTGTTTCGGCTTTTAGTTGTTATTGAATATTGATCATATATTTGCGTTGATTAAAGTAAAAAAAAAAACATTTAGTAAGTTGAAAGATGCAACAACCATAACCAGTAATGATAACATGTATGTACATCATATTTCTCAAATTATGTGTAACATGTACAGCTGCTAACAGACGGCTATATTGGACATGAATAATTAAACGCTATAGTTTTACCACACATTTTGGTATATGAAGCAATAGAATCGCACGTACCTTTGAAGTACGTATTAATAGGACAATCAAAATATTCTATGCTTATGGTACGGCCATGATATCCGCAAAATCGCAACTCATTATAAACGCTTTGATGCTTGCCGAGTTTTAGACTATGCCACCATTAACTGTGACTTACCATAACACAAAGGCTGATTCAAATTTTTTAAAATTGATTACAAGATTTTGAAAACTGTAGTTTTTATACCATAAATAAACGGATGAAATAGAAATTGTATTTTTATGGAGAAGCGAATTTTTATAGGGAAGCAAATGCGTATTCATTGGCCCTACGTGTTTTTTCGCCGGTGAAAAATTATTGTATCAGCATACTGATTGGCTAGACGGTTTTTCTCACTAGTGACGAAAACCGTATTGTCATTTTGCTCAAAACATGGCGGTCGTGTTTGGGATGGCGCGAAGCTGGCGAAAGAATTATCTCTTGTACAAAAACGAAGAAGAGATTTTCCAATGAAAATCTTCGAACGGAAAGAAGAACAGCATTGACTCAGCATTTCAGCCAAATAATGAAGAATCATGTAAATGGTATGAATCTGTTTCAAGACTTGAATATATATTTTCGACAATGTTCGCTGTGTCAGGCTTCTAGTGTCAAAACAATCTCTACACGCATGGCATTAACAATTAAGTTACTGCACGGTTAGCTCGTTTCAACCTCGTACACAAGCTCCCTTTTCCACGCTCCTGGCTAGAAAAAGAGGTCATGGTGAGTGCTGGTCACGTCGCTTCCAGGTTTTGTAAGCAAGCTTGTGAGGGTACATAATTTTAGTCTTACATTTGATGAAAATGTAACAACATTTATTTTGCACGAATCCTCCCCTAACTAGTTCTAGATATCTGAGTGGCACTAGTATCTGGCAGTTAAGTGACCAACATTCCCCAGGGTCTCTTCCTCCAGGGAGTAGCAAGGAGAAAAGAGCCTGGTTACAAGGTTGGGCTCGTTTGTACGATTTCTATTATGCACTAGTTGTGGAAGATTGCTAATTCACTTGTTCGTTATGCTCACTCATTCGTTGAGCAATCTTTCACAACTCGTGCATAAAAACCGTACGCACTCCCCAACGATGCCGTAGTCTCTATTTACTTAATAATTCTATATCAATTCATTTGGCATCTTTTTAAGTGATTAGTTTGAGGGACACCTTCCAGGGGTGTTTCTCAAACTAAAGGCTCTTAATTCAAAAGTTGCCGAACGAAATGCGAGTAAAAATATATAAGCATGTTTTATGAGCCAATAAATTTTTTTTCAACATTTTGGTAGTGTTTTAGGCGTGTTTTACCTCAGGAAAAGGGGAATGGATCTTCGTGTTCTTCGTTCGCTAGGTTTTGTAAAAATGTCACTGGTGCATAAAGGGGAGAGAGGGAGTTGATGCCTCTAAATGAAAATAAGTGTGTTAAATTAACCTTGGGTCTTTTATGCCTTGTGGCCAAATGTTCAGGTAGTATGTCTTTTTTGCTCGTATATTTGCAGGACTTAAATTAATGACTTATTTCAATTATTTCGGGAAACTTCATTCTCATCATTATCTATGAGCTACCAGACGACTAAATGCAGTGGTACGGTAACTCATAGATAATTATTTTTAAATATTTTTGCTTGGAAAAGGAGATTCTATGCACTAAACTGTTTAGTAAAAAGATAAAGAGAAAATGGTAATAAGATCAAGATTTGAGCAAGAATCAATTTGAAGGATGGGATTTATGCACCTGGACAGTGGGATATAGTGAAAGTTTAGTTCTGGTCATGCGGGAATGATTATGTATATCTCGTCATGCTGTATGCCGTCAAATTTAAATGAATAAAAGAGTCTTCAACACATCAACACATTCAAGTAATTTAGGGAAAAGTTTCATAAACATTACGCTGAAAATGTACAGTTCTAACCAATATTGCATAAAACATGTGTAGTTATTCGATTAAAAAAATAAGTAAATATTCTAAAACAGTACTTAATAGCCAACAGCAAATAGTACTAGAGAATTCATTTAATGACAAATGTTCATGTTCACAGACCATACAAACAATTCGCTTTCAAAGTGACGAATATGTGCTCCCAGTTATCGAGTTTGCTATATTGTTGTGCAGTGATTGTTATTAACTCTTCATCACCACATGTATATGTATTCTGTCATTTCATCAATCATTTCAGTCAGATCTTTTGTATATTCCAGATGCCAGATTACAACAATAAGCCATGCAATATTTACCACTTGACTGTAGCTGCCACATTGCTCCCCAGTCATGAAAATTTTGCTCCCGCAATAATTGTTTAATGCACATCATCGTACATTTCATTTTTGTGTAATTCCATACTTAAATAAATCCGTATTTTTGATGTTTCAAAGAGATTTATAAAACTATAAGCTAGAAACATTGATGATTCACTTGTATAGTCGCATACACTGATACTGTATTTAATTATTATTCTTAATTATACTCCATGCAAACATTCGCTTTTGCCAAATCAAATGTTTTCATTTGAAATTTCTGGAACCAAAGCCTAAAGATCAAAACAAATAACCTATATCTAAAAATCTGAGTAAATACTTTTGAAACTTCCCAGAAAAATGAAGAACAAAAGCACTTTTCAATTTGCACTTGAAACAGTCCACGAGCACGACATGAGCACATTTGAATGTTAGAGTTTCTCTTCTGACGTGGACAGAAAAGGAATGTGGACAGAAAGGGAATGTGGACAGAAAGAGAAAGAAAAAGAAACGTAAGAAAAAAGGAAACAGAACGTCATTTCCGTTTAAAGGCTTTTTGCACAGTTTAATCAATGTTTATGCAAAAATATCATTTCTAGAAAGAGTTTAGCGATAGAAAAAGAATGTTCTGCACGGTCACTAATTACGCTTAGTATAATCGAACATGGCGCCCGCTAATTTGACCGTAGTTGCTTAATTAGCGCTTAATCATGAACCAATTACTCAGATCCAATGGATCTATTGTCTGAGAATCTTTAACGTCATGAAGAGATGTTTCCTGTGAAATTATTTGCATTTCTGACTGAATATAAATTTTACCAGACATCTTGAATTTTCAATTGCTTATCAGTGGAGAAAATATGTCAAAAACAACTAGCTATGAGAATGAATAATTATAAAACTAGTTAAACATATAAAAAACAAAGTATCAGCAATTTCCTGCAATATTGATAGAGTTATGGTGTTACAAAAATAGATTTTTTAAATGTTTTCTTATAGCAGAGTATGATACTGTAGTTAAAGCGTATCGAAACACATTTTTTAATCACTTGTGAAACGGGAACGAACACCTTAAAACTCCGCCATGCCCTTAGGGCAGATGTATAGTAATGAAGAAAGATATCGAAGGAAAAACTGACACCGGCTTTTCAAAATAAGAAAAAACTACTGTATGAGTGGCATTGTTAGCATAAAAACGTCTCTGGGTCAAATATATCTTTATAAATTATAAAAAAAAATTAAATTCCAGGTAAGCTCCGCGTAATTCCTATTAAAACAATGATCATATGTAAACCTTAGAGTTCATATTGGGGAGTTTTATTTTGGTTTAAATTACATGCTTTATTTCTACGAAAGCTTGCTTCCATTAGTCAGCTGGAATGATTTTCAAGCATTTTGATTGGTTGACTGACTAGTAAATCTGAGGCATTATTTACTAGCTGGCATTTTTTCAAAATGGCCGCCAATGAGAGTCGATTTGATGTATTATACTTTTGCTAAAATTAGCTAATGGAGAAAAATTGCATTAAGATAAACTCAAAGAATACAAACAAACTTTGATGTTAAACTATCTTAAGGTAATAGATCATCTGCAAATTCCTTATTAAATACTTTTTTCACTATTTAAAAATTACAAGTGAACTTTAGTTTTTACTCAGAAATTTTCA
This sequence comes from Muricea muricata, assembly GCA_963855995.1. Classification (NCBI taxonomy): domain Eukaryota; kingdom Metazoa; phylum Cnidaria; class Anthozoa; order Malacalcyonacea; family Plexauridae; genus Muricea; species Muricea muricata. Next base: position 92,031,357 of record OY979716.1, on the reverse strand, counting down.
GAAGTAAACTGTGTTCATAAAAGACGACAATGCATTTTATACACGTAAATTTTTCTAATTTTGATTGCTTTTCCATCATTTACAGTAACGTTACTCAATTAACACAGACAAACATAACACACTGATGTTTGCATTGGTAACCACAACAGCCTTAAAGACCAACTACTGTGGAAATTACTAAAGAAATTATACAGAAATTACCAGTTACTAATGAAATTATACTAAAACAATTATTCACCTCAGGCTTAGTGATTATGGTAAATATTCACCTCGACTTCGTCTAGAATAGTGCTTAAAAACGAATAGCATATGAAAAGAACACTAGGGCAAAGTATTTCTCCGCCTGCCCATAAAGTTTATTTCCTGTTTTTAGTTATGCCGAAAGTTGATCTAAGGTTGACGGGAGATAATGCTGACATTTCCGTGAGTCGGGCATCATTCATTGCATCGTTTAAGCTTATTTTCTAACGAAATGTCTGTTGAACAAACAACACACACATTTTAACATGCATGCTAAAACATGTACTATATATTACGTCTGTGATTGTGTTTCTTTTTAAATTTCTAGAAATCGCACAAACCTATAGCGTGTGAAATACATTAAGTCTTTAGAGTACTGCCGATAAAATAATTGAAAAAAATTTTTAGGCAGAAAATAAATTTAATGAAATTTGGAAAGATCACCCGAGAATAGGCTCGACTGATATCGCCGTTAATCTGAAAAAGAATTATCATATAGTTCCATTATTGAAAATGAATGTCGAATATTGATAAATAAAGAAATTCTGCCTCTTCTTGTGTTTCAAAGAAATGCTATTTTAAAATCATAATTCTTGGCGTCATCCGTTCCATTGAAGACAATTAAGAATATTGGTTACTTGTATAGTTGCTGTTGGAGTTCAGTTTGTTTCTCGAACCATAGTCAGTGCTTTTATTACATATATACCTTTACATTAACATATCGTGTCAAAAAGTGTTCAAGTTACCATTTGATTTTAAGAAGCCCTGAACTATTTCCTTAATTCAAGGACACGATCTTGACTACAAAGCTTATGCCGCACTGAATGTCAGGTTGGTTGACACTTGAGCCTGGGAAAATTAAATAATCAAAAAGTGGACTGAAAATCAATATCCGACGCACGACAAGGTCATAATGATTATAGAATATGTTCCTCTTCGCGAGCTCGAGAATGGACCAAAATAGGAAGACTTAGAGAATAGACCAAAATAGGAAGACTTAGTTCACAATCTCATTATATATTTAAAAATTTTGTGCTCACCAGAACTACTGATTTAAATATCTGCACTGATACTAAATTCTCTTTTAGAAAAATGCGCGCATATTGGATAATGACCTAGGTAACCGTTGGCCTGCACATATTTTGACAATTTAGCAGACATAATTCGTTAACGTGCGATTCCACAAAACACATTAGGGCATCACAAATATTATTATGTGGTAACTAAATCGATGTGGAACAAATTTAAAGGATTATGCTTTGAAATCTCGCATGGAATATTCTCACTAGCAACAGCTAACTTCTTTAACTATAACATTTCACGCTTTTCAAAATGCTGTCTAAAGTACATCCAACTTCTGAAGCACATCTCAGAATTTCCAGTTAAAAACTATTTTAAGTTTGTATATTTGACTTGGCAAGCGATCAACTATTTTCCTGGTACAAGGACACGATTTTGGCGACATATAACGACAAGCAACAAGGCCATAATTAGGAAAAAGTTCTAGAAAAACTATGTTTTCCTCCACTGAGATTGAACCAGAAAATGGAAAGACTTAAGCTCATTTTCTTTGCCAAAATTCTTTAGTAACCGAAACTACTGAAATTTTCACCAAACTCCTTTTGAAGTAAATATAGTATAGAAATACTCACCTATAACTAACTAGGACAAGCCTGCCAACTTATTTCTATTAATATATTGAGATTAATAAAAGCTGTAGTGTAGATTCAACTAGATCATTTGGTGCTTTGGAAATAAGCATTCATGGTTTTTTGCATCGCGATCCGATGAAATTAACAAGTGTAAATCAGGTTTCAAAATAATTTATGCGCTATAAACATAACCAAACGCCAAACAAAGTACGCTCCTAAACTGGCTACAACGGTTTTCAATTAACGCACTCTACCAGGATATACGTACTAGTTCTAAGAAGACTCGATATTGACGATGAGGCAAGAAGATCGAAAGATATTGAAAATTCAATAACTATTGAATATATAATGTACCTTGAAGGCATTACAAGCGTCATCGGTCTGAAATGTGACTCCAAACCTAAAACATGAGCGCAATGCTTTTTGGCAGCATGATAGCTCATGAAAGGCATAAGAAGTGCCGGATGGTTCGAGATTGAGTGCCGATATCACAGATCTGTCATGATAAGCTTTTCTCTACCATGGCTTTACACAAAATGCTACGTGGTTTTCTTAAAAAAAAATATGAAGTGAGTTTATTATAGTAGCTTTCACTTGGTCGTAATGTTCGAGGAATGCGATATTGTTCGGATTTTATTTTTTTCAGCTATTTGTACCAACCATTATGAAGTATAGATTTGTGCTGATACGTACGCCATCAAAAATGCCACAAGCATTTGATCCGCTGAAACGTCATCAGCAAAGTATTATTCAACAAGTTTCGAGCGAATGCGAAATTAAGCTAGCTTAGCAATTTTTTCATGCTACGTAAATGTTTCCGTCTGTCATAGGCATGGAAACGAATCAAGCGATCAACTTCTAAACAAATCAATTATAATAATGATTTAAAATTTGGATAATATGACTTTTCGGGCTGGCTGCTTCACAGCTATATATAGTCTTGGGGAAAAATTAACACTTCTCCCGATAAAAGAGCTTACCCAAGAGAAGTGATTGAAACGTGGACTTGTATCGGTTCAGGTAGAAAAAGCTATAGACTTTATTTTTGTATGCATGCTTTGTATTCCTGCAGTACTGACAATGGCAACGATAGTTCAAGTTATTGTTAGATAAGTCACCTTGACAGGTTTACCACACTGTTAAGACTAAGGCTAAGCGAAGCCCGATTTAACAGAAAAATTTAACGGTGCTGTCAGGTGCGAATCATAATTATAAATCTGATGCATTATACTTGCATGTGTGTCTTACGTACATCTCTTAGATGTTTCCTCCGCACATGCCTACGCATACCTAGTATATTGCACGCTATTTCTGCTTGGCATAAGCTCAAACATTTTCCTTAAGGACATAAACTTGACTCTAAATTGGTTTTGAAAACACTCGATAATACGCCGTAGTGAGAATATTAACTTTGATTGACATTTGACCCTGGGAAATTATGAGTCCAGGTGTGGCCAAGAGTCGAGAGTAAAAAGTCAAAGGTAATTGTCCAGAAAATCTAGTTTTTTCATGACAATTCAAATGTAAAATTGGCGAATCCTATTTAAATTAATCCCGATTTCCGTTAAATAATAAACTATTTTTGAACAATCTTAAATAAGGAATGCATCGACGAATGCCAATTCAAGATTTCCGGCACAATCTACCGTCAACCATTACCTAAACTCGAATTTTATGTAGTTCATGAACAGCAATATCCGACACACGACAGGGTAACAATTAAATAGCATTTAAGGTGAATTACATGTCTGCTCCGCACGTTTGGCACTTTATAAGACGTTGGCAGTCTCGTTTACTTTGCCAAATTTTCACATTCGTGTAAACACGTAAAATCTAATTACGAATGTTCCAGCTGGGGAAAAGGTGTGTTTTTAATCCCGCTTATTTTCCCTCTTCACAAACATCTTAGGTCGACTCGAAAACATAATAGGCTATCAAATTTATTTTCAAATAATCGTATCTTAATAGAAATGATAAACATAATTAATAGGATTAATAGGATTAAATTAAGACCCATTTCCAGCGTTCAATAATTACGTCAACATATATGTTTGTATCGTTTATAACAATTGACACGCCTGTTATGATATTACCATTACCTGAGCGGTATTAATGCCAACAGACCAACCTCATGATACTGAATCCCGAAGAACATATTCCTTAGTGACAAGGTTCAGGACACTGATAATTTTCTGCAAGAACGTAAATCACAATATAAACATGAACAGCATGATCATGAAGAATAATCTTTGTTTGGAACTATAATTATCAGCAGTGGCATGCCAGTAAGACAATTTAATGCTGTTATACAACGTTTGAAAAATTAACATCATTTTTTATTTCTTTAGAAATTTATGTATTCACAGGTCATGTACACAAAAATATATATTTCAATAGCAGGAATGCTGCAGAATTAAATTATCAGGCTGGCTACGCTACTGAATATTAGTATCACAGCACTTTTCATAAGCTTAATTAATAGATATGAGAAAAAAGTTAGGTGGAAAATATGCATTATTTAAGTCATAAATAATTTCAGTTTCAAATCTAATGTCGTTTATTGAAGATAAATCGATAATTTAAAATACAGTTGCATTTTATTACTGATAGTGAATTTTATTAGCCTAATAATTTTTGTCAGAAATACATGATTTTTGTAACGTCGGTTGGATCATGCATATTTTCAGAATAATGTCAATGAAATTAAAAAATTTTATATTCGTGAGTCGTAGACATTCCTTCAAGATATGCGCTTTGCAACATACCCTCAAGATATGATGGTCTAGAAACAAGGCGGTAAAGATCATAGCTACCATTTAATAGTATATTATAAATTGGTCTAAATAGAATGTCTTTGTTTTAATATGTAAAACTGTTGCCACTCGAATCGAAACCTTTTGACGTTTGTGTACACACGCATGTCGCATTACGCATGCTCATTATGCAGGTTCTGACCAATTGTTTGCTTTTCTGGCCAACAGAAACGTTGAACTGCCTGTTTCCTAATTATTCTCGCCAGTCAATTGCATAAAAATAGGCTGGGGACGTGTTGCACTGCTGAACGGCTCTACTGTTTATTCCCTACACTTCCCGTGCCAGCACTTTAATAAGAAAGGGGGACATGATACTGGATATTCATATATTCGTGTTCTGCTCGAATAATTTCTTTTGAAGTGAAGTTTATCTCAATAGAAATTAATCGGAATTAAGAACTTCAATATATTAATGCTTCCCCCCCCCCAATTACAGCATGGATGATTGTTTTCTGTTGTACATGATGTGTTGCTGAATCACTTAATTTTCCTAAATTTCCGTAACATCGTCAATCCCACTATACTCATGCAATACTACATCCAACGTAGTTCACTCTACTATTTAAAAATTAGATTACGAACTCGAGATTTCTATGTGGTCATAGTTGATGATGGCGTAGCCCGAATCAACTGTAAACGCAATCAAATTGAGAGCGAGTAGTCTAATTTGTTTTAGTATAGAACCTGACATTAATAACTAATTTTTGTCATTGATTTTTTTTCGCAAAATTAATAAGTTTTCTTGCGAAAAACCTTTTACAAATTGTTTCAGAATTGAAAAAAATACACCAGAATTTTTTTTGCTACTCGCGATTTTTTTTCGCAACAATAGATAGCAAGCAGATTAAACAATCAGATTACAGGATTTCAAATAAATGATATTATGATTCTACTACATAGAATTAGATTTCAGTCTTCCCAAGAGTCTTCTGACATTTCAGCTAAATTTCACTTAATAGGGCTAGAAGTAACGTTTGTGAGCAATCAAGTAGAGAACAATGTATAATTATGTAGGTCGTTAAAAATTAATAACTAAATTTTCGACTTAAGCAACATTTATATGTTGAAAATTTCTTCGTAAATGAACCAACTAGATGAGCATAAACTGGTCAAATAAATTACTATATCATTATCATAAAGTTGCTACTTAATTCTTGCAGACTAAAATCACGCGGGCGTTGCAAAAAAACTCAAAAAATTATGTAATTTATTTAGTGCTGTAAACAGACAAAGAAAGACGCGTAAATGTCCCATAAGTAGAAAATGCCTCGGTAAAGACTTCCTAACTTTCATAGACATTTGTTTTTATCTTTGATAGTCCATACAGTATACGGTTAGCAATCACATTGTGTTAGATGATTATTAAGAATATAAAATATAATTAAATTGAATTTAATAATCTTTGAATGATGGTCAATTTGCATTGTATGACTATAATTTGATGAAATGTGGTTGCCTGGCTTTCAAATAATGTTTCCGGATAATGATCCCAATATTTTCATACAGAATATAGTATTATGGCCATGGTAAAAACATCGATCTATTTCAGTTTAATCTTTGTTAAAGTATTGTCTAAACGTAGAGTATGGTTCGAATTTGTTCGCTCTGTCTTTAATACATTTGAATTCAGTTCAAGTTTTTTAGACAATAAAGTAGACCCCAGCCATTTTTGCTACAATTAGTTTACATGCAACACTCAAGTTTTACAGAAAACGTGCATGAAGTAGAAGTACTTGTATGAAGTCCAGTCCACATTCAATGTTTGCATAAATTGCGGAATTTATTTTCTTGATTTTGCGTTATGAATTTGGTTCCAATAAGAAAAGTTGCTACTATATTTGTTGAATAAATATGCATTCTGCCTCCATGATATCATGCACTGCTTCTGGACAATTTGGGATCCTTTGTAATTTCCATAGTCAAATATGCGATTAGCAATATGAACATAGCAACCTGTGATAATAAAAGGCCCAATAAATTTAAATGGTGGGCCATTAGCATGGTTAAGGAAGTCGGGCAAACATGAAAAAGATTTTGCGGAACTATTAGGATTTTTAAAGATAGACATTGTATCATAATTATGTAATTAGCTGGAGGGTTTAAATACTCAGATTTAATGGCTGTACTTAACGAGACTATTATACTGAGATCGTTGCGAACATGGACCGATTGTTCACATTTAAGCTAAACTACACTTACATGAAACTGAAAGTGGTTATATAAAAGCATATTATATCATAGCTGTAATAATCATGTAACTTTTGTTGTTAATAGATCATCATCAATGCATTCGTTGAAGACGTTACGTGAATTTTTTAGTTTTCCCAAATACATTGGCTGGGCTTTTTTTAAGAGACTGGTCTAAGAGAAATTCCCCCCTGTTAAATGTACAAGCCGTGCAAGCAAATAGTTAACAACATGTTTCATGTGCCAAATAGCATTTTTACAAAATTTTCACAAGCAACTGGGGCCAATGTCGCCCCACCAATGATATCATTACTCTTCCCCCCCCCCCTTGGTTCTTTCTTCACAGGGTATTTTCAAAACAATATTAGTTGATGCACAAAATATACTTTTATTTTTTTGCTCGCACTGCTTAAATATAATTTAACAGGGAGATTGATGCCATTTTTAAGAGGCTGGATTGGGAGGCACCCTCCCCCTATTAAATAAACAAATGAAGGATAAAAGCATGTTTTGGGCGCCAAATAGCATTTTTACAAAATTTTCACAACAAGCAAGAGAGGACGTTATTTTCCCACCAGTAATATCACTGCTGGGGCAATAACATCCTCCGTCAAAGTATTGTCAAAACGTTATTTGGTGCAGAAACATGCCTGGTAAATATACATGCAATACTTGACATTATTGCTTATTGCGTCTCAAACGAATCTCTCAAAAATGCCATGTGTATTGGTGTTGTGAATATTGAGAAAAAGATTATCAGGGTAACACAATTATTCAAGTATTAGGGACATGTGGAAAGCGTAAGAAAGATTGCAATTATATTTGAATATTCTAGGTTGCTCCGGTATTTGTCTCGAAATTCGTTCCGATGCATGACCCAACTTTGCAAGATCTGATTGGCTACTGTTCATTAGCTATCCAATCTAGCTGCTCACCTTTCAAGCACTGTAAATATTCGAAATGGAGTTCCAGAACTAATTTCAAAAATATTCAGAATGGAATTCAAAAACAGAGTACTAAACATTCCGCATTTACAGACACATTCTCCAAATCGAAATCAAAGTATATTAAGGTACCCTAAGCACATAAATATCGCAGCAAAAACGCGCCACTGAACTCAACTAAAATATATGAAGTCCAAAAGATTTACCCCAAATCCTTGCACAATCTAATAGAAAATTATAAAGAAACCTTGTTATAATCTACTTAAACGTGGCCATCCTGCTAGTGCAAATTATGCATATAATATAATTTGGGAGAAATTATATAGTTATGCACCCCTAATCATGCAAGCACTCAACCAGCAGTAGCATATTTGCGTCTCAGTGCCTTTCTAAAAGTTTAAATACAGCTGAATTTATAATTGCAACAAATTTCTTCGTAAAAGTTATGAGCATTGATCGTTTTTTAAAGTTTCGTGAAAACACCTTCCAAGACTTAAACTTTTTACGAAGAAATCCTTACATGTGGTGAACTTTGCAAATCATTCAAGTGCTTGAGCTGTATTCAAACTTTTGGGAAGGCAGTGTCCTTGCCAAAATCAAAAGCAATTGGCATGCTTGGCTCTGTCTCATATCTATATGGCATGAGAAAGGTTTTTGCAATATGTTATTCAATTTTACACGTGGCGGAACTTGGCCGTAACTATTAGACACATGCTTGTTTATTTAATGAAGTATTTACGGCGGTGAATAATTAGCTTAATATACTAAATATATTAGTAAATTATGATCGCTCTGGTTGGGATGGAAACAGTTTTGCATACCTGGATGAATCTTGAGCCATCACCATGTAAACACGCTTGCATTATATAACCGCACTGTACCTCTTCATTCGTGTATCGATATACAACTGTGGTTTTTCATTCAGAAATTTTCATTGATATATATATATCAGGTCAATGACGATATGATGTCAGAACAAGGAGAACCTATTATATGCGTACGACCAACTGAATGCTTCCTCTTCAGACTCTATCGGCTGGACTTTATTTGCTCGCGATTTTATTGTTTCCGCATGAAAGAGGCAGCAAAACATCCGATTTTCTGAACAGTCTGTTGCTTCGTAACGATAGTTCAAAGAGATCCATGCATGTGAAATGTTCAAGTAACCAATTGTGTGGAATAAAAAAAATGTATATCAGTTGATTTGCCAGTTGAATACTACTACGATATTTTTTTCTTAAATTCTCTCCTACAAACCTGTATCAATTTCAATACATTGTATGGTCATACTCGTTGTCGTATATAATATATTCGTAGTCAAACTATAAAGCTCAATATTTGAAACGGGGGCGGTAATTTAAAACTAAGGGTTATTAATCGAAATATAAGATTGTGTAAACTATTTTTATGTAGTTTGCAACGCAATGCACTATTTTATCCTGTATATATATGGCCTAATAATCCAGCGATCAAATCTATATAGACTTCAAAATCAGTCCTCCACAGGACATTGATTTTATAGATTTGCCTGTAAGTGCTAATAAACGTGAACGTAACAAGATAAATTATCCTGACACTAGGGCCAGAAACGCCCCAGAGTCGAAAAATACCCGCAGTCGCTAATTTGCTCTTAGCTTTCTCTCTTTGCCTTGCGCACATTCGCTTTGGCACTGACATACTGATACATACATTATATACTGTCATTAGAGAACGACTGGGAACAAGTCTGAGTCATCACAGAAATATTATCATATAGATTGTAGCGGCTTTTAATTGCTTTGTGAATATTTGCCCCTTAATCTACTTATAACCATGCTTATATGTGCATCTTTTTACCAAATTTGTTGAAGAGAAATGCATAGCAGTTAGCTAGTTTGCCTTGTTCGTGAACTATACGGGAAGATATTTTAATATTGCTTCTCTTATAATATTGCTCATATATAGTTGAAGATATATTTTCTCACAAAGCAACCTAAATGAGCGAAATATTTATCACATAGTCGGATTTTTTCTGGGACTCAGTCAGTCACTACCTCCGGTAATGAACTTGAATAAATATTTACACGAAACTTAGAAAAAATCTAGAAAAATTTGTCCGACAACGCCATCAAAAGAAGGTATAACTATATATTATTTCGAAATAGATATACCTTGAAAGCCTGGATTTATGGACCTGAGCGTTCTCGACTAGTTCTTTACAGCACATTAAGCCCTGCTCCTCGATATTTTTCTCTCACATAGTATTGCTAAGCATGGCTGGCGCCGTTAAAACAAGGGCTATAATCTGCGTAGTTCCTGCACGAAAAAAATTGACAGAGGCCAAGATATAAACAGTTTGACATGTTTACGCACGCCTCCCGAACATGCTTGAATGCACATGAGAAAAAAATTGGCAAAGAATACAATGTAATCATTTTATTATAAACATATAAGAAGGCGCCGTCGTGAGCCAGTAGATTCGGGAACTGTCTACTGACGTACAACTGCTCAAGGTTTTGTTTACAGCAATTTATATGTATATAGTGGCAGAAATAGGTCTTGACGTCACTAAAAGTCGACGTTCAATTTACGAATGGAAAATATGATGTCGGCAAAATGTCTCAAAATTTAGTTCATGTCATAGAAAAACATCTCAAAAACGATTTCCATGCGACCGCACAATTCTTCAATATTAGGGGCGGAAACTTGCGAATTTTTGTGGTTGAATGAACTAAATACTAAATTACATGCTTGGATTTTTGGCACCCAATGTTAAGATAAGAAACACCACTGCCTTCCACGGCAGACGATTTTCCTTGCCAATGAAATGAAAATGGTACATTCTTCAAGAAAGAGTTGCTGTTGTAATTTCGATGAATCCTTAACCCCTAATTCTACAGGATAAGAGAAATGGCTTTCTTCAAGTGTTTTTAAGATAAACTGTATCTTTAAGCTTTTATTCACTTTTATAATGTTTTTATAACGATGTTATAATCATTGCGTAAGAGTTTATTCTCATGCAATACTGCTCTCTATGCCACGAATGCCTTGCTGGCCTTGACATGTCATAATTGTGTACGGCGGATAGCCAAGCCCCTGGAGCACAAGCAAAAATGTTTAAATTTTTTATAACTGCGTGTGCAATGAGGCGGTTATCGCACCACATGGACTGCCCAACAATTTCTTGTTACTGAATTCGCAAGGCATTTAGAAGACATTGCATGTAAGTCAGTCTAATCAGTCTATATCGAATGTGATTACTTTTACGCTATTATGAAGTATACATTGAATTTCTCAAAATTAAAAGCAGATCGAGTTAGATATTAGTTGAAGTACAAATTGCCCCAGAAAATGAAGCCAAACGCCAAAATATGTTGTATAAGTATTAGATGTTTCTAGAGAGCACACAGTAGTTTCTTGAGTGAAAAATAAAAAAGAAATTTAAAGCCACGACTTACAAAGTATATATTGAAAACTGTGAGGTGTAACAGACAGAAGCTATATACTTGCATGTATGTAAATATTTGTAATACAAATAGGATGTAGTTTAATCTGCACCAGAAACAAACGGTATAAAAGTCGACTACACAATTCCCTATTTTAGTATTTATCTTAAATATGGCAATACTTACAGACTTCTTAATTCAAATTCATGGATTTTCACTTTTTGGCATGAATGCATGTGAACTTAACTTATGTGAATTATATTGAATAATCAATGTAGGAAGCTACCGTTTTTTTTTTGCATTTTTGAAAACTTTACCAAAGTCAGTTATACTGAGCGATGCCAGTACGTTTATTTGAGAATGTGAGTGATACCTAAATATATAAAAATGGCTTCACCATGGGCTGGCATACCTTATAACTACATACCTTATAACTGTCCTGTATATTAAAACGTGTAGTAGAAATTTTAGTAAATTTGAAGAAATGATCGAGATTCATTACGTGATTCAAGAATCAAGTTGATTCAAGGTCATGAGAATTTGTATTGTATATATTACTGCATGTAAGTCTAATGAAGGTTTTTCATCCATGCAACGCCACTTTTGTAATGACTGATATGCATGGCTGCATCGATCGGCATGCAGTAAGAAAAGATTAAGAATGAGATTAACCTGGATTCGATGTTATCCCAATGGATAAAAAATAGAAAGATTCCACACTGGACATAAATATCCGGCTTTGCAAAGTTGTATGTCATCGTGTTATTTGCTCTGGATCATGATGCTTTCAGCATTTTGATGGGAAATTAAATCATGATGCCGCAAATTAACATGCATTCCTAATTGGTAGCGCATCGATCAGCATGGCAAAAATTTCACCTCGAGTGGGGCACTTAGAATCTTAAGTGTTTTCCCCTTCGCTACATAAGTACCTCACGACATGCCTGAATTTTAACGAGCGTGGGCAGAAACGTGTTGAGTTTAAAAGGAACTGGCGCAGTCGCCTTGAAACAGTTGAGAACAAAGAGTCAAAGGCAACAGAAGAGCGCAGATATTCAGTTACATCGCACTGTCAACTTGAGAAATTTACCTGGTATATAAAGATCCACAGTTTATCTTTTAAAGTAAGTTGTACTTTATAATTCTTTTTTAACTTGGATGACGAGATTAAAACGTATAGCACATACATGTACTTTCTAATATTATTGTCTTTGTAAATTCAAGCTGTCATTTGAATATCGAATTAAAACCACCTATAGGAGGCAATCCTCTTGACATATTATTGTTTGTCGACTAACGTTTGATTATTTCGCGCAGTTTTCTAACGATTTTCGGTAATAGTCTAATTGATATACCGTCTATTTCATTGGGTACAAATGTTCAATGGTCTTTAAACATAGCATGTACATTTGTATAGGTCATATTTTAAGTATAAGTCAAAAGTGTGATATGATTCTTCATGAATACGGAGACAGTTTGTTATGAACAGAACGATAGTTAAAATACTTATAATACATCAACGCCATACGCCACATCGGGAATAGTCAAAGTAATACTATAAATTGTCCACTACGTCATATCGTGATTTGTTTTGATTTTTTCAATTTTTAAAGGAATGTAAAGTTGAAAGTTCAAATGCGTTAAACAAATAGTTTTTTGTCCATCGAAGCAAACTTTCACTCACTGTTTTTTTTTTCAAATTGAGGCCTTACAAGGTCATCATACAAGGATATTAACACTATAAACCGTTCCACTTTTGCATGCTTATACACAAAATGCTCAAAAAATTACTACTGCTGCCTGTTTTATGCAAAGAGAATCTTCCAGGCGGTGGATTGATTGTGACTGAGTTATCTAGATCTTCCATACAGCTAATGCTAAGACGAGTCAGTTGTGGAAAATTAAAATATTAACTGAAGATATTTTATAATTAAACAGAACAATAATTTAACGCTGATTAAACTCTCGTTCGCTATGTCACTGTCAAGTTTCTCATAGAGCGCAGTCGAAGTTGGTTGGGAAGCAGGGGTAAAGCTAAAGCGTTAATTTGGAGGAGGGTATTCATGTATTCTTGTCGTACAATGCAGACACATTTGCCTTGAAAGAAACCTTATTTTCAATTGTATAAATATTTATGCAACCCGCCCCAATTAACGCTGTATTTTCGCAACTAGTGAAACCTTGTTAACTCTAGGAAATCAGAACAAACTGAGGTTGTACATTCGGTAAGTGACGGAAATAAAACATCCGAACGACGCAATGATATCCGGTATTGCCTATAATTTGTGTATACGATGACTCCTAGCGAGAATATGGGGATATCTTTTATTGTTCAACATTTTGATTTTTTAAAATTTTGGGTCCATAAACATTTAACATGTTTATAAGTTTCATGATGAAGACAAGATATGCGTAAATCAATATTGTGAATTAAACTTGATTCCGCAATGCCACGGACCGGATCTACTACCACACCTACATTGATAATAATGCCAAGTAAATTTAAAACATCTATTCTTGGCACAACGTCACGATTTAGGGAACGGGCAATACTGCCAGTCAAATTAATTTTGTGTGTCCGCGCGTGCCGCATTGCGGATAACATTACTATTATCTCAGCCAGTCAATTGCATTCTCTGACGGTTAGTAGGTCGCAACCGGAAAACTGCATAAGGGAACGGCTATAAAGCAAGTGCTCTATATCCCTGCATGGCTGGAGAATATGTCTAATATTGTGAACAAAATTTCATACTTCCCAAAAATTGTCGGATGATATTGGTAGATAATGGACTCAATGTTTCACACCTCGTCATAAAAGGTAACAAAATATTGTTTCTATCACACATGCTGTGTGTGTACATTTACATATATTAAAAAAATACATCCCCTCTCAAAATATCCTCCGCCCCGGGGTAACCCTTCCTTCTGACAGCTCCCTAAAAATAGGGTATCACCTGCACAGGTGAGAATCCTAATGTTCATTCTCTATGCGGTTATAATAATATTGAATACAAGAATGACAGCGTGCAAAATTTTGTGTTTTAATAACTTTGAATATAATTAACTATATTGTGTTTGAACAATCCACAATACGAGTAGCAAATGGTGCTAATCTCTGTATTGGATTTTTCGTAACAGAACTTAGACTACTTAGTTACATAAATCTTTTGATTGCGTGTGTATTTATAAACCCAATTATTAGCTGTGTTTTTTGGTAATCACCTTGACGTATACTGAATGAAAAAAAGCCCAACTTGGTCTTGCATGGATTGGTGAGGTTGACAATGTATATAGTTTATATGAAGTTCTATATTTACAAAACTAAATTTACGTCGTATTTACGTATTATGTATCCAATAAATTATCAGGATTGTCAGTGCTACGGTAAGGGTGAGGTTAGGGTCATTTTGTATGCATCAAAATACAACTCGAATAAGTTACTAGAATTGTCCCAATAGTTATACGTGCGGATCAACTGTATCGGCATGCAGGAGGGCAAGACTGGCCTGTCAGGCCTGAGTAGGAGGTCAATGTCCCGATGTACTGATTGTTTCGAGCATGACACACATTTATACAATTTTCTTGTTGTTCATTGTATGTCAATGTCTCGATTTACTAATTGTTTCGAGCATGACACATATTTACACAATTTCCTTGTTTTTCATTGTATGTCAATGTCTCGATTTACTAACTGTTTCGAGCATAACACACATTTACACAATTTCCTTGTTGTTCATTGTATATGGCTCTTTAAGAGCTACCGAAGCTCACAAGGTTGTGTTTACTGCGGCATAGCCATAGGCACCCACTGATTTGGGTTTGGCCACGATGCGGTGGAGCCAAAAGCCAAATACGTCAATAAATAATGCGTCAATGCAATTACGCAACAATCGTGAAGTGCTGGCCCTTGTTTGAAATGAACTAAAAAAACATTCAAAAATTTCTTAAACATATATTCTACCCATCATTTTCTATTAAACATTTCCACAATAACGGTCATGCCGTTTCATTGAGAATAAATCGCCATACATTGAACATTGAAAAACCGTAAGCATTAAACAAAACGTAGCAATCTGATACATGAAATTGTTCTCGCACCATCGAGATGCGATCTATGTATAAGAATAAGATTAAAAAAGGCGGTGAGCGATATGACGTTAAAATACTTGTTTGTTTACCTTTGCTTACCTCATGCGGTGCAGATTTTACCACCAGCAATGATTCTACAATCTACACCCTATAGTCGTCAGAACTTTACCGGAACATTTAGTCTTCAATTTGTCCTTGGTTACACTGTTGCTGTTATTATAAACGCGTGCAGCGTAATTAGTGTAAGCTTATATAATTTCCACATAATATGTAAATGTAGTCCAATTGAAGTGCTAACTAACTCTAAGGTGTTGATATGATCAAGGTTTGTTGAATTATAGAATAATTTAATTTTTTGACGCTCAGGGATTGGATACAGTTGAGACAAATAGTTATAATTGTAGTAAAGTTCAGTCATAATCTGGTTTGGGGATATTAATCGAAAGTATATCAGATAGTTCGTACTTAAATTTTCTGGAAGATATTTGCTTGTTTCTTAATTGTCCATGCTTGGCTAACATTTTCTGAGTATCGACTATACAATATATTTTTGTTCTTAATTGTCTTTGTGATAAATATGAAATCGTATTTTTTAGAATTGAAACACAAAAAATTTGTTCGGACCGTTACATCGTGCATATACTATGTTCGGTATATTGTATATTCTTATAAACGTGAGACGCGTGTATCCCTAGACTTGTTTCTTTACCCGTATCTAAGCAACCATCTATATAGCGACAGTAAACTTACAACAATATGGAATATTTTCTGTAGTTATACAAAATAAAAAAAACTGGATTATTCAACTCATTTCCATCAGTCAGCGATCTTTTTTTTCAAACTAACAGAGATCACGGTGGGCAAGGACATTTAAGGAGTATGATGAAAATGTTCCCGCCAAAACGCTTCTTCGATTCATTGTACATTATGCGTGCGTTTTGTACATTAGGCGCGTGCAAGAAAAACTTTGCGCTACCACCCCTTAGCGCTGACACTGCCCACGCATAATATATATGATCTATATAACGGTATGTGAACGAATAATACGTATACTCAAAAGACTTGACTCCATTTAATCTCAATTGTGCCCAAATGTACAAGGGGATTCTTCTACTAGTCGTCCAAGTCGACTAAGGTAAAGTTTTTGTTAAAATAATCATTAAATCCTATTCAAATCCTACACAGGACAACTGCCAAAGCTCGAATTAGATGCAAGGTGTTTTGATCAGTGAACGGAAAACCCTCCGATTGCACTTAATTATAGCTCAAATCTTAAAACCATAACTCCATTAGCCAATTTTATTCGGATTGGAATTTTCCTTGTAATATATACAAAAAATTGCAATGATAACAAGGAACCAATTTTACACGCCCACTTCCTGTTTTCGTGACAAAGAATTCTTATGTATCTATTGAGACGGCGACAAATGCACGAAAACCAATACCAGTCAATTTATATTTTTAAAGTTCCCTTTGTTGCGGGAAACTGGATTGCACGCGCTTACGACACGCATACGGAACTCCACTACATGCTTCAAAGTGTACCGATATAAATGCAAATGTGTAAATCAACGTAGTTGTGAACTGAATATATTTGTCTTCCTTCCGGTCGGCCTTCATCTCGTTGGTAAAGTTAAGCTTATTTTGTAGAGTTTTTTTAGTGATATGTTTAACAGTTAACAGGTTGTGTTGTGAGTTATACTAAATGCATAATAATAAACTTAAGAGCACTGTAATTTAATTGGCGGTTACACGAATCATGTTGATGAGATGATTATATGGTGCATATCAATTGGCATACCTTCGTGAGTTAGATGGCATATATTCTGTATACCTTAACGCCTTTTTATCACTTTATCAACATTTATTTATGACCTTCAGAAATATATATATATATATATATATATATATATATATATATATATATATATATATATATATATATATATATATATATATATATATATATATATATATATATATATATATATAATGAAATAGACTTTGGTTACTTCATAAAAATTTATTCAAAAGGAATTGGCTGGGTAGGAGACAAATACGAATATACACATCCCTCCCCCGGCCCTGACTACAGCTCTTACCATAGTACACGGCTACATAATTGACCATAACAAAAACGATGACAACATGTCAATTTTGCAATGATGGACAAACTAGAATTAGCTGTAATATGTGCAAGAAGTTTCACTTGTCAAAAAATGATGATATATTATTCTCACTGAGTTCGATACCCTAATATATCAATCTTCGGTGTGTTTTTAAACATATAAAGTCTATTTTTTGCAAAGGATCACGGTAACATTGTATTGCACATAGTCATCACAATTTTTAGTGCACATGTTTTAGATAGTTTTATCGTATCTATGACGATTATCATATTAACTGCTACGTTCGATGTTTTCCTTAAAAGAAAATCAATGACGTGAAAACCCCACGACTTTCAGGCAACAATATGATGAGTTGGAGCCGAAGTAATCGATCTTACTATTATTATGCACTTGCTAATAAGTACACAAAAATTCTAAAACCAACACAGAAAACCAACACTATACTATGTTGGTGACTATTGACGTGGCAGGCCAGACAATGTAGCTAACTCCATTTGGCTACTTTATTTCCTATTATTATTAATTAGATTGTTAGCATTATTTGATTGTTTTCTCAGTTAACAAATCAGCTACACAAAATCGTCAGAATGGCTACTACGTATGTAAAACATGGAATTAAAAGAACTGTATATCAACCACCAGTGGAAGTTGCCACAATAAATTTATAATGACTATAATAAAACATCAGCATAAGCCAAAGTATCATCGTGGGAGCCAGCAATTACTAGAGAATTGTTGTGCGCAAAAACTTTATTACAGGAAAAGCAATAGCATTGGTAGACATTAAAGACTGAGAGTTTAATTAAGAATGGAGTGTGTGATGCATAAAATAAAATGACCACTATAATTGGTATGGGGTAAAGGTGTTACTATAGAGTCTATAGATCTACCTTTGTCACTGAAATATTTATTGAGATAATGATACTCCGTGTGAGGTTATCCTAAAAGAAACGAGGTCATGCTATAATTATCCCACAACATCGTTGTTACTTGCGTCAAACTGGGTTCAAGTAGACCTCCTAAATTTACATGTAAATTAGCCCATCCCATACGTACAATGTGGTCTGGAATTGCTCACTTTGCATTTTGATACCATATGGTCTGAAATAGCCAGATGTTATGGTCTGAAATGGCTTATTTTCATTGACAGTTCAAAAATCATATGATCTAAAATGAGTTAATTTATATGTAGGCAGAGGTGTTTTATTTTGTTTGATCTATAATCATCTGTCAATAAATGATGGTTGCAAATGCACGCATGCAATGCTCCCACATTCCTTTCTGTAATTATATTAGGATATATTCGTCCATACAACAAATACTCTTTTCACTTTCACAAATACACTTACAATTGTTAAAACGTTTTTGTCCATTTGTCAGTCAATCGTAACATTGAGTTGTTAGTGAAGATAAGTATACAGTATAATATAATGATCTTCGACTTAGGTTAAAGTTTAACAGATTAATTACTTCGCAGTCAATCGCGAAATGAAGTGTGTCTGTCAGAAAAATGTCACTTGACAAGTCTTGGCAAACTATACTGATTTCTGAAAAAATTATCGCATTTCCAGGCTTCGATAGTCTAGGCGGCTTACTGAAAAAAAATTATAACAATGTCATGGACTGCATCGATCGGAGTTTGATCGGAGTATTGTGAATTACTTCATGGGATCTGACTTTCTTTGATCTGCTGTAGCCATATGATCGCGCAAAAATTCGACAAACTTTCAGCCACAATATTCCTTATAAAGAAAAGAATTAGATTCGTTTGTTGCTAAGTGCAATGTAAAAACTTGAAAAGATTGTCGTAAGTTTTGTCTCCCCATGCCCTGTCCATCTTTTTTATCCGTCAGTCTTGTGTGTGCATGTGTTCTATATTGCATAACGGGGCAAAAATCGTTAAGGCAATGTGAAAATATGATTGGATAGTCTTTGCTCTTCAAACAGTCGGTATATACAGTATGTACACCAATCATTTTTTTTTATTTTAAGGACTTTCATGGGTTACGAGGAACTATGTTACATGCATGTTGCTAGCAATTGATATTTACACTAGGGGGCTTATAGGGCTTAACCGCTTTTCATACACGAAATGGATGTTTTCTGGTAGACAGATTTTTGATATGAATTACGTATGTTGAAATTTTTAAGCATTTGTCTTTAAACGAAAGTCATATAAAAAACATCATGTATTGACAGTATGCATAGCCGGTGTTTGGGTATAAGAAGTGGCAAAAATTATGAATCACTCTCAAATGATTGGCCTTTGTTTTTATAAAACATGTCGTGAAATTAAATTGTCATTAAGATGTCAGTGTGGCTTTCATATTTGAAATATTTGACACTGTATATACATGCGAGATTTCCTGGTCAATGCTATACAGAGTACAAAGAGCCGTTGAGCAATACTCTTTCACCAACTTTATGTTAGTTCCTTAGATTCCGCCTACTCAAACATACCTATATTTATTGCTGCTCACTCTAGTACGAACCCATATTCATACAAGATGGCATCCTTGTGGTTAACTCTCTCCGTAATCTTATGTATCATCGCTGAAATGATCGCTATTCCGTTGGGAAACGCACAAGAAGAAGAAGTACTCCTTACTTTTGGTAAAAAATTAGGCGAAGGTCTTTTACGGTAAGTTTAACAATTGTTTTTGTCTAAAATTCTTCACGAAGTGTATCCTCTCATGATAAAGTTTCTTTCAAATTCACAAGCTTTACCTTGCAAACTTTGACATCCAAACCTAATTGTTAATATCATCTAAAATGATTAATGAATTTCGTTCCTTTTTGGAAATGTATGTATATAGGTGTATGAATAATACACTGGTAAATAAATGTAATAGAAATAATTATAGTCTAAAAATAGTTGTAATCTTTTTGAATTCTGTTAAATACACTGGTAAAATGAGATGTGATCAATATAATAAATGCCAAACCTTGCAGCATTACAGTACCTGAAAAACGAACAATTATTCAATAACAATGATACACTAAGTATGAAGTACAGCCAATCGATCAAAACAACGTACTCTTCCCAATGACTATGCGATTTTACCCTCTGACGTTCTTGTTCCTTGAAATATTTTTTCTAGAATGCCAAGAACACGACTCCGTCGAAAAGTTAATACACTTCCAAAAGGCTGCGAGATACCTGGAAACGATTATGGTGTCATAGAAGTTCCTCATTGTCATGTCACGAAGGCCAAATATAATGCCGAATTGGATTTATGCTTAAGTGAAGTTATTCCTGGTAAGTTCACTCGCATATAATTTTTTCCATAATATAATGGGATTCACACCAAAAATCCCAGAGTGGCGGATCTAGCGTAAGTCAAAATAAATTACCACAGCTCATTCTAGGATATATTTACATTTTAAAATACCTTCAAAGCAACTTCATTGGTTAGATTTTATTCTTTTGAAATATAACCTATGACATTGTAATAAAGTTATTTTGAATTTAAAATTGAGCTGCTATAATTTATTTTGTCTTACCCTGGATCCGCCACTGAAATCCCAGTCGATTATCTGATGAAAATAGCACAAAAGTTAATCTAATGACGGTTTTTTGATAAAATTGAAATATTACTCAATTTTCTTGGGTTTTGTTTCTTTCAAGATGCTTTTTTCGTATTACATTTTGTGTGATGCAGTACCATATGTGCCATTACGAGAGGATAGGCAGCGAAGTACTGTACTCGTTTGCTGCAGTAGCCAATTACAATTTTTGAGCACATGGCCAGAAATTTAAGACATTGCGCCCGTGCGCTAGCTATTGTGAGGGCAGCGTTAGTTCGCAAAAATGCTAACGCTTTGCTAATGCTGTGCTTTGCACGGTTTTAAAGCCTGGTTTCTAAGCTTTATTTTGATACCAAACATGGAGAACCTACTGGAATACATCTTTATAAAAATTGGATTTCATTCGGTGGAAATTTGGTTGAACATAAACATTTGTGCTGTAATTGTTACAGCAACGAGTTAAGAATTTCGTGTTATTAATCACGAAAATGTAATCTGTTGGACTAAACAAATAGCTTTGAAAATTTTTGTGGAAGTGGTCGAACATATATTAATTGCCAAACGAACCCGGCAAACTGCCCCAAGAACAGATGGGATCTAACTGGTGACACCAAAGTATAGCTATTGCGCGAAAATGGCAGATAATGAAGAGAACTATTAAGAAGGAATGAACGGAAAATAGTTGTTTAAAATGTAACCAGTTCCACGTACGAATTAATGAAAAAAAGTACGGCAATGCAATAACGAAGCCCTTGCAAAGATTATTCGAACTCGGCAAATGCTTTTAGTACGGTATTGCGGTTGTATTTTGCAATTTTTTCATTAACTCCCATGTTTTAATGCTAATTGTGGCAGCCATATTTGTTCAAACAATCACGTCATATCCAGTGCCAATGTCTTAAATTTCTGGCCATGTCTACCCTCTTAACTAAATTTTTAAATACTACATTGACAGTGTGTAAGGTTTCATTTTTATATACTTATCTAAACATCATATTTACATAGCTACACTTCGCAAGATATTTAATGTTAATTTATTTGATATGGACATGAGTAATCCCTGAATTTACTTACAAGAGCTGCCGTATAACGATATTGTAAAAAAATATGTATGCGTCTATATATGGAGCAAAAAATCTTTTACATGTGAAGCATACATGTTAAGTTTTTCTCCCACAACTTTATTTTTTCCTGCTTTCAAAAAATTACATGCACTTAAGAGTAAATATGACGTACAAATATTCCTTTCAAGTTCTTGTGCTTATGTAACACTAAATGCAGACATTTCAATATAATATATACTCCGAAGATATCTCCAAAAAAGAGAACGGAAAGAATAAATTACATTGTTGCTGTATTATATATAATCTTTTGACTATACTGAATCCTATCGTCATAGCAAGGATAAATGTATTTTTGTGTCTTGAAAGCGTCTTTGGTCTTTGGTCTGTTTTGCTCCTGTCTGCTCTTAATTAGATAAAAAGAGGTTGCATAGCCTTAAGAACTAACGTTGTCGGTGTTTGTGCCGTACAGTATATGTAGTGAGTTACAAGAGCATCTTTTACTGCCTGCAATGATCCATAAATTATAATATACAAAAGGTCGATCAGGGGCCGGTTTCAACCATAGAACTCTTAACCACTCTTTTAATCACTGATTTGTAGTTAACTGGTGATTGAGTACTAAATACGTTGTTTTGATTTGTGGATGTTTCCACTAATCAGAGTTAATTTTAACCACTTTTTTATGCAATCGGACCAGATATTTAGCGGCCACAGAAATATGAATCGCATTGTATGACTATTTGAGACAAAGAAGACAAGTACAGACTTATAATAATTATGGCTTTTCATTTATTCATTATTAGGGTTTGTATTTTCATAGTGACCACGGTGGCTGCGACGTCGATAATATTAAATATTCCAATATTCCGGAAACCTCTGAGTATTCTCATAAAATGCACAACAACAGTAACTTCGAACAAAGACTACATTTTGATGCATGCCTAATTTACACAGAAATTTTGTAATATGATTAAAATAGAGATCATATCACAAAATGTCTGTACATAAATTAAGTCTTACTATGTAACATTATAATTAATGAATTCGAACAAACTTTGAACTAAAATGTTGTGTTTATTTGGCTTATTGTTGTTGCATGTGTATTTCATTCTGATTCACTCAAAGAGTATCAGTACACAGTCTTTTCGATACAAAATGCAGTTTATTCTTTGGACAAAGGTGGAAATTTCGATAAGCGTCGCTATTTTGCCAACACAAAATTATTGGCGGGAAATGATCACGCGATCGACATCTTCACTAGTGAGGATCTCAGTAAATTATTCACTAGTGAGAGAAAGGGGAAATATCTCACTGTCTAGCATATAATAAGAGCACATATTTACCATAGCTATTGTAATAGCACGTGGTTTAGAGCATGACCCATTTTTCAAGTGTTATGAGCAATATTATGTTCTTGTCTTGCTTCCCAACCATGCATTTTGTTAACTGTTACATAACTGATCAGAAATTGCGACTACGGATTTAATTAAATGTTTTGTGTTTTGCAGTTCCAGGAATGCCTGACGGACTGAAAGGATATAACTACATCGCACACAATCACCTTCTGTACCAATTTTACAGTGCAACGACTACTAAACTTCTCGTGAAATGTCCAACGCCGCAACCTACAAGCACAGCAACTACACAAACGATGGCAAATATAGTAAAAAGTTCAACTTCCTCGAATGCCTTATCTGAAAATCCTACAAGCAAGCTGCACACGCCAAGCTTGGCGTCATCAGCACATGTCGCAAACTGGCAAACAACAGCATCTCCGAACGCAGTACCTGCTACAACTGCTTATATAACACCAACGCTGTCCGGTGGTAATGCATTACCAACAGCATGAGGAAAGTGAAGAAAGCCCTTAACTGAAACAAAGTTGGTCGAGGACACCGATAACAACTTATACGACACCACAAGCTTAATCAAATTGAGACATCCAATCCCGTGATTATTCGTTAAACATCCAATTCGTTTTATCAATAACCAATAACATGACGTATGTTATTTGTTTATCAACCAATAACAGCAAGCCTAAGTTGGAACCTGTTCTTACCAAAAAATGGCATTAATGGGAAAATGCATTCTTTACTGCTTATAAAAGCCTTATAAAACGATGGGTCACGCGAATGCACAACCTGCTTTCGACTTGAATCTATTTTAAGCTAATGATAACACATAAAATATGTGTAGCATTCATGTGATTGCAAGTGGCATTAAGCGTATCTTCTGTGAAACATAATTAATTTTTAAATTGAACAGTAACGTGAAGACATATGAGTCAACTTAGGTTTACTGTGACGTTAATTGAACTAACTTTTTACTCTTAATATGTATTCCTACATTTACTTTGCCCTAAATATAGCGCCTTTTTAATATATAGATCTATAATTATATTGTATATATACACAAATATATTTACGACCCTGACGTGTATTTTGTGTGAATAAGTAAAAACTCCTAAAAAACTTGTAAATATGCAGTCTTATAATTTTGCAATCTTGGCCGTGTAGTGAGAATACAAAACTCCTAGAACAGGAAGGAACGAAAAGATTTCCATTTCTAAGGAGATTGGCTTGAGAGACATTACCCTCTCCCTGTTAAATATGTAAGCAAACCTATTGAAAATATGTAAGTATTTTTGTGCTCCAATGACATTTTTATAAGATGTTGAGAACAAACCACAGGAGAGGGACGTGCTTTTTTATAGCAAGGGGTGGCAAAACAAGCCTTCCCCTGTTCCGTGTTCCAAAAGTGTGATAAAAATCTAAATTTATATTCAAAAAAGGGAGAGGGGGGTGGGTGGGGGTGGGGGTGGCTGCCTCGCAAGCCAATTTCTTAAACTTGTCGACCTTATGCATTATACACACTGTTCTTCATAACATCTACATGGGTTTGAAGATAAAAATGTATCGAAACGCCAGGCAGAGTAAAACCATAATTTGACACAAAGAAACTGATGTACGCAATTAGTTTATTCTAATGTGCCCCTTTTCAATGCCATTGTTCTATTAAGTTATACTACTGTAATTCATGCAAAGTCCTTTTCTCCTGAATTAAATACTGCATCAATTTTCCTGAATTGTTTGGCGTTTATACACCATTGCACCAACCATGATTTGATCCTAAAAATACTTGTACATGGGCATCAAAGCTGGAGAAATGAATGTTTTATTGCAGCTTTTTCTTTCTATGACTATAAAAAATATGTAACCATGAAGAACTTGTACCATAACTTCTGTACTTTTTTTTGGTCTGAATCACGGACCAAACTTTTACATGTAGGTGGGGAATAAAATTGCATAGTTTGAGAATCCTAGTTGCTTATATAGTTAGGCTTGAATCCTTTTTGACGTAAGCCCTATATTTTTAATTCACTGGAGATTTCTTACAGTTACTATGGTAACATAAAATTATGTGCAAAAGTAACTGATTCTGCTAGTGAAACGTACTAAAACCTACTTGAGTTACATAGCACAGGTTTAAAAAAGAACAATCTAAATTTGGTGATCATAATTTGGACAAAACTAACTAATTCCACTCCTCCATTTCGGAATAAATTTTTAGCCTAGACTTTTGTCTGTTTAACGAGGTCTACTTGTTTATCTTAGACAAGCAACTATAATTGTGAAGCGTAAAGGACACAAGTAAAAACAAGCATTTTGCTTGACCATAAAATACAGCTTGAAAATTAATTTGATGTTTCTCATTCAATGCAATTTTCTTTCCGTATCGCAGTTGCCAAAGTTAGTCTCCACTGTTCAGGCACCGGATTTAAATTTGTAAATGTTGACATGACGTAGCTAACATATTTCAAAGCTAATTCACAACAAACAAAAACCTGAACGAAACCCAATTGTAGCAGAGCATTAGGGCAGTTTACGAGCAACAGTTCATTGAACTCACAAAATAACCAAAAATTAAAAAAGAAGTTATTGAAGTTTTTAAGGGGAATTGACGGCTGTAACCAAAATCTCACAAATAAATTTTCCAACTATATATACGCTCACTATAAAAGCTGATTTTCACGCCACCTACCTCATACTGCCCGAATTTAACAGACTAGCTACTGTTAAAAACTGGATGGTAGGTTGGCTTTCAAGCAGTATGAAGCTTCCCAATTGGCAATGTTTGTGTTTTTTGAGTTTCTGTTCTAACCTTGAACCGCGCTTTGTATGAGAGACACTGTGGATGAGAGATAGTTAAATAAGAAAATCTTAATCTTAATATATGAGACCAACTGAAGCTTCGCACAATAAATTGCAATTTCTCACAATACCTCACAACTACCGAATGCGGTACCAATTAAGGGTCTTCGTCTAGTAGAGCCAACCAAAATCCACCGTAGGCATCAAGCTTGTAATTTCCTAAAACCTTTCCATCTCCTAATTATTCGAGGCTCTCATCCATCCACGACACAGTAACTTTCTTTCGGCTAATACTCTTTTCAAAAAACATTCTCGAAAAATAACAGCAATAGGTAGCAACTTATTGAAAATCATTTGCAACATTCCCTGTGGGAGCTCCTAACAAAAATCATAATTATTACATCTTCCATTTAATTGAGAACATGCAGTCACAATCCTCATGCAGAGCATTCATTGTCCGTGCACGACTGACGAGAAGTATAGCCACGACAAAAAGATGGTACCAATGTCCATGATATACAGTACAGTATAATTGTGTTCCAAAGGTGTAACGAGATGAGTAGATTACAAAGGATAAATACAGTTTTTTGGCAGAAAGTGACGCGAACACGCAGGTATTGTATGTTGTTTTGATATTGCAAATACAAGAGCTATAGCTAATAATTTTACAAGTGCAACTAACAACTTTTTGTCCAAAAGAATTTGACGATCGGAAATAGTTTTTACGCACTCGTACGTGACAGCTCGTTTCGTTAAGTGTGAAGTGTCATGCCGCTACCAATTACATCCGTATGACTTTATACAGCTAATTTGTGGTAGACGCTGGATCAATTTTTACGAATACAATATTTATTACAAAACAGTGTACTAATTAAGTGTACTTGTACAGTGTACTTTTTAATTTGTTAATATTTTTTAATTGTGTCAGTATGTCAAAACCGCAAATCTTATAGCTTTTATGTACGCTGTACAAAACGATGAAAGCTTCATTTGGTCAGATTTTAGTTTGCGATCACAACAACTGAACCATGATTATTTATCACCTGGTTTACGATATAAAAATACGACGTGCATTGCTTAGAAGGTTTTAAATTAGGCTTTTGAACAGGCGTGACACTGTAAATCTGTAAGTGTTAACGTAACACCAAAATGGGTGTAAATTGTTGCAACGCTACCGACACCAATTAGGTGTTAGCTAACACTAATTTTGGCGTTTATTCACACTTTTGTAGTGTTAGACATTTGCCATATAGTTACATGGCAAATATCTAACACTACGAAAGTGTGAATAAACGCCAAAATTAGTGTTAGCTAACACCTAATTGGTGTCGGTAGCGTTGCAACAATTTACACCCATTTTTGGTATTACGTTAACACTTCCAGATTTACAGTGCAGGCTGTGTAATGATTTCTTCAAAAAATTATGGTGATTTTTTTGGATATAATTGCGTGTAAAACACCAATTTTTTCGCTCTGCTCTTGAATACTGACGAATGACGTATTGGAACGCTTTATAGCTATTGCCATTTTTATTTATTTATATATTATGTAATCTGCCCTGGGTACAGACCTAGATAAACGGGACTGAACTACTTATTCTTTTATAGCCATTATCGGTGAACAGGCTATATAATCTTCCCCTGTTTCATTCCATTTATATGCGTATCATTGAATATCAAAATTTAATTACTGTATTTTAATTTATTGGTTGTGGAGAAAGTAAAGGCAGGAAAGCATTCACCTTTGTAATAGACAACATTGACTGGACTGTCAATGTACATGAGATGCGCTCTGATGATTAAAATAAGAGTTTACTGCCATGGTAATAACTCGATCAGATATTTGACCGTGTTCCTATTGATGTCAAGATGACAAACCCAAACAATCATTATCCACATGTGACATTGTCAAACTTATCACACTGACTGAAGAATAAGTGGAGAACGGGCGGATATCGGCACAAGATTTTTGCTGCAAGAATATAATTTGAATTAGCTTTTTGAAAGGAATTTCTCTAGCAGATTTACCAATGGAATATTCACAAGAAGTAAGTGAAAAATCATTTGTCATTCCATTTCCCGTCCAAATGAAGGACGAAAAAATGTTCTGAAGTTGTCAATGTTTTTAAACCACCAGTTGGAATCCTGGGTATTTGATATTTACACCAAAGCTGATCTTACATCTTAAAATAAAAAGTACAACCACCACCACAACCACAACCACTCCCACCATCACTCCAACCTATCCGCAGTAAAATCAAACAAAAAATATTTCAAATTTGTCTTTGGCCATTGAAGTATGCACTATACCACGATTAGCTAGACTGCCTTTAAATGCATCCATAGTGTATCATATCATTCTGTCTAATACCAAGCAATTTTAGTTTTTAAGCGAGAATCTTGCTGACAAAAAATGTCTCTTGTAGTTGATGTACAAAAAACATTAAAAGTTCAGGACGAAGACAAAGTACACTACGTTACTTCAGACATAAAAGCATTTCGATTCTTTTAAAATGATTCACGACCATGCAGCAATGTTGCAATCATAACAACAACATTTCTACCCTACCACCCCTCCCATGCTGTCAAGTACTTCTATGTGTCGCGTGACCAGCCTTAGAGTATTTTTGCAGTGATGGAGCAGCGGGAACGGCGATAATACCCTGGATACGAGGTTGCTCAGAATTAATCAACCACAATCTAATCTAAATTTTTCGCTCAGTTTATTATCTTCATTCAAACACAGTACATTGGGAATGGACAGTGGGGCTACTCAGCAGTGCAAAGTGTCACCCGATTACCATCCAGGTTGATGGCTTTCATTAGCCAGTTCAGCGTTCTTATTTGCTTGAAAATACAACTTGCTAGCTGGCATGATAGTAATGACATGCGTAATGCCATAAGCTCGAACACGCAAATCAGCTTCAATTGACCGCAACGAAGAAAATGGTGGGAGTACATTTACCAGAATGCATCGCGGTCAGAAATTGCTACAAAAATGCATTGTCTATGTCCTTACGCGTTTTTCTTGCCATCTTTTTTAAGTATTTCTTGCTTGGTGCCCGCAATGCATTCTGGTAAAATATACATGCTGCCACCTTTTTTGTAAGTTGTGATCCTACTGTGTGGCGCTACTGTTCATTCTTTATGCTGTGTGGAGAACGGTGTTGGATATCCCCTTCACGATCTCACGTATCACCTACAGTTATTTTAAACTCAAAATAAACTATAATCACATAACGCAGTTTTACAATTTCTCCCTTCCCAAGCCTCACATCCGGTGCCATGTGGCGCCCGACATAAAATTAAACCCCGAAAAAATTGTCACCAGTTGTTGGCACAATATTGTTCTCTTGACTTCCGGCATAAACATTATGTAATTTTTTTGCTATACTCGACAACTGCAATTTAATTAAATTTTAATTGTGTTAAATGTATTATGAAGAATTATTATAATAGACACGCTGTTAACTTCAATATTTATTACTTAGAACGAGTTAAACATCAATTCATATCATTCCATCTCGCACTTATACAATATCAAAAGAAAACTGAGCAAATTGGGTATCGTTCTCTACTTCGCGAAGCGTCTAGAAAATAATGTACTTTTTTTTATTGAAACAGATTCTTTTGGTGCTTATAATGCATGTAGACGAAATAAAAAAATCAAGCAATTTTCATTCGGCAAATTTTTTACAGCAATACGGCTCGCGGACGAAACTTTATGCTTAAAAGCAATTTCATATCTTGAAAAAATCGGCTTTGTGTATGCTTTATTCTTAGGTATGTACATGTTAATACGGAACAAAACATCGTCAATTTCCGTTGTGGCAATACCGTACGTGTTCGTGCTGTTTAATTAAACGATATTGGTATAACATACTTTAATGATACAAATTTGCATTGAAACAGCAAGCACGTAGTATTAACATGCAATCTTTGTAGTTGTGCAGCTAATAAGGTGTTCATGCATATACATGTCACTATATATGTTTGTGAGAGCGAAGCCAATTAAGCCTCTATACAATGGCAACAGACCTCATTGGTAATTGAGAGAATATACCTTGTTTTAGAATATACCTTCCTACTATTGTGTGAATCAGTGGTACTTAGCTTCACACACATCATGTAAAGGAGTTAAGCTTTTGCCGATTCGTGCTTTTTTGCCGACTGGCAGAAACACTATTCACGTAGCAACAGAGAAATTAAAATTTCAAATTTTCTCAAGCAAGTTTAAAGATAAATACAGAATTTTCATGATCTGATAGCCTCTAAAACCCATAGCTTTCAATAAATTTGATGTTGCCCACTTGTCACTTGCTATAAGAACACAAATGACAAATTTTTTGCCAGAGAATAGAACATGTTTTAAAACAAGGCCAAATATATTACGTAATCAATTCAGTACTTTATAATGTCATTGGACACATATAATCGCAGTAGCTGGCCTGTAGTCAGCTCCTGTAAAGGTCATGCATCTGTAAATACCCCTTGAAGTGTTTAAAATTTCTTCATTTTACAGACAAACGAAAGTAAAGCGGAGCCAATCCTAGTTATAAAACAATAGACCTTAACCTGGAACGCTATCTAGATTCTGAATTTTACCTCGAAAATTTCTATTGTATAATATCATTGACATTGTGACATGTTTACCGGAAACCCCGCGGGTGTTAAACACGAAATTTCGTGTTAGGAATCAACGAACTGTTTCCTGCATGGTCGAAGAAAATTCCGTGTGGAAAGTGTTTGATAAAATGTAGATTGACGAAGTAAATCTTTAGTTACACATCACCCGTCGGAGAAGAAGCATCAAGACAACACTGGAGCGGATAACAACCAAGTTTAATAATAAAAAGCATATTGTGTGAGTACAGCATTAAGTATTCCTATATATTATAATACTGGCTCAAGCCCGTTTACAAATTTACCGTTTATATTACATATTAGTGTGATATATAATTTAAACATACAATTTGTATTTAAACAAAATTGTCGTCAAATAATAAGACTGGTTGCTTTTAAGTAATGTATGCAGGCCATGATATCATTGTATGTTAGAAGCATAACCTAACCTAATAACCAGTGGCGTCGACAGCGCGATAAGTGAGGGGGACATATTCATTTAGTACAAATTTCCAGGTGACTATTGATTTTAGTCACAGTTAAATAAAAACCTCTCCCTCGTGTTTTAACCTATACATATGTAACAACCTTGTTGATATTGTACATACAACTTGTTGATACAACTTGTTTGCAAACTTGTAACAACTTGTGCGTTTTTTACGCTTAATGCACCAATCATTAGGCAAATATCATGAGAAAATTAATAAACCACTATGACACATACACAATGTTGTGGGAGAAGGGTTGATAGGGAGAAATGCTCCGATTCTTATATAAACTTTGGTCAAAAATGCCTCCCCCACAGACTCACTATTTTAGGATTATGATTATGATATAGCTGTGTCCTCAGGGGGTAATGGCTCCCCCGTGTTGGACTTTGCCCAAGGGGTAGTAGCTCCCCAAGATGGGCACACTCAATGTCCAAGGGGTAGTGGATCCCCGTGATGGTCATCGATAACCTAAATGTCCAAGGGGTAGTAGATCCCCGTGATGGGCATTGTTTACTTTAATGTCCAAGGGGTAGTAGATCCCCGTGATGGGCATTGTTTACTTTAAACATGCAAGGGGAAGTGAATCCCCATAATTAATTACAATAAAATATATATATTACATCGTTTTATGTGAGTCTATGGGGTTGAGGGTGACCTTTGGGAGCACTCCATCCCCACAAATGCGCAGCATGCGCATTCCCCATAGACTAAATCCCTCCCCCCTGAAAGTTGGACCAGTTTTAGTGTTAGGCTTAACTCTTGGCCAATGTGCATGGCGGCAACATTCAGTAGTGTTGATGAAGGAATTTGTATATAACGTTCATAGCAATCAGAAGACCAACGACCCAAAGTTTTAATAAGCCAGGAAGGTAATTTTGCTGCAGCTGCTGTTGTTGCAGGTTAAACCTGATTGGTCCACTCGCCCAGACACATAGGGAGAGATGTAGACAATGGTTTGTTGTTAAAGTTGGCATTGAGCCTAGCACGTGTATGAACATGCGTTTCCCAAATTGACCTTTGTACACTGGGAGACTTTGCACAATTTTACTTCTGTAAATCTGGCCCAACGCTTGTTTCATTAACTTAAGTTTATACAGTGCTTGGCGCAAGTATAAACTTGCTGTGTAGTGGTGGCAGGAGGCCGAGGGGAGGGGGAAGATTTTTGTGTCATATATAAAATTTGTTTTTGAGCAAACCAAATGTTTGTATTGTAATGCAAGCATAGTTGCTTTATAGTTCTAAATCTTATCGATCTAAAATCTCTTGGAACTGTACCAAACACGGAACTCAGTTATAGCTGTTAAGACAAAATTAATTAATATCCGACATGAATATGTAAATTATGGCTACAGTGTATGTATACATATATACAGGGTAAGTAAAAAAAAACTGATACTCTTTCAAATTCAAATTAGCTGCGAATTTCATTACGGTGTATTCCCATGGGTATACAGAGAACAGATCGTGATTTAGTACACAGTACGTAAACCACAAAGACTCTTTGTTCCGTTGTCAATAGTTGACCTGCATCTAAGGACGTAAACCTCATTAATATCATTACCGGGACGAAAGACACGGAAAATCGCCATTTCTTATTGGCTCTTGCTATATCACCTATATGCAAAATATGGCTAAACTAAACATAGTAATATTTGATTGGCTATCGCATGAGCTGTCTTATATGCTAACTATGTTGTTCTGAGTTAATCGTTTTGTAATTTGCATGGTCAATACATGCAAATGATTACTATATGAAGAAAGTCATTTTGACGGATTATGCTTGCAACTCGCAGTAATCTAATGACCGATGGGATTTGTGATTAGTCTTCACTATTATAACAGCTACAATTTGTAGACAATTTGTAGATGCATATGAAAAACATACTCTAGCTGCGTGTCTGTCATACATTGTACATTTGGTGAAGCATATTTCGCTCAGCTTTACGAATTAATCTTCGAGGTTGTCTTGGTCTAGCTCTTGGAGGCATCTCTCAAATGATTTGTCATGCACGCATGGAGTTTCAAAAATTGCAGAGTTATGATTTGTGTATTAACATTTCAGTCATTGTGCACTTATTATATTCGGGGGATTTGAAAATACATCATATTATCCAAGCTATAGAAATTTCGCGTATTGTATAACTGCCTCATTGTGTTTAATATACATTGCGTGTCATTGTACAGCATTGTGAGTTGTGACTGATGTTGTGAACTGCCGCTCTACACTTTTGCAAATGCTTGACAATAATTCTTGAACAATATAATGTAAGGTCTAGTTTGAAACATGCATTACAGCATTAGGTAGCTAATACTTTAAAAATCATGATCATTTTATTTTGTTCATTTTATCATGATCATACTATTTACGAAACGAGATGTACATAATTTAGCTAGGTCGCTCATTTAGCCCTTCTACGCACCTTATTATCATATAGCCTTCAAGCAACCAATCAAGTTTGAGTTTTTAACGTATGCACATTTGTATAACTGAATATAAGCACGTTTACGTCAGTGGCGGATCCAGGGTAAGTCAAAATAAATTATAGCAGCTCAATTTTAAATTCAAAATAACTTTATAACAATGTCATAGGCTATGAATTTCAAAAGAATAAAATTTAACCAATGAAGTTGCTTTGAAGGTATTTTAAAATGCAAATATATCCTAGAATGAGCTGTGGTAATTTATTTTGACTTACGCTAGATCCGCTACTGGTTTACGTCCTTAGATGCAGGTCAACTAATTGCACATGTTGTCGTGTTTCTAAAATTATGCATTTTAACTTCCACTGGGAATTAGATTTTGTTTTAGATCAACGTCGGTCAAATTGCAAGAATGCAATGCTGCTAGTTTGAATTTCAATAGTATCAGTTTTTTCACTCATCCTGTACTGTGTACTTAGTCACGATCTGTTCTCTGTATACCTATGGAAATACTTAAAGTTCCGTAATGAATTCACGGCTAATTTGAATTTGAAAGGGCATCAGTTTTTTTTTGACTCACCCTGTATAAAGTTCCGTAATGAAATACGCGGCTAATTTGAATTTGAAAGGGCATCAGTTTTTTTTTTTACTCACCCTGTATTGAAGGTAATTCCGTATGATAGAAATGGCAACGTTACTGAGTGCAGTTTTGGGAGCATCAGAGGTGGCTTATACACTAACCCACAGTGAGTTCCCGTGGCCACGGCAGGAATTTGTTGGTTTATATTTTGAAATAATTATTAAATCGTTCACACAAAAAAAATATTCAAACGAAACGGAACTTTGGAAACACGTTCGACACTTAAAACAAAGCAAAACAGATTTCACCATAAAATGCAAAACTAATTATTTAGGAATTACTTTAACTCAATGACTGTTTTGATACATGTATATTGAGCAGGTAAATGTATCCCCGATTGGGTGGGAATGCCTACAGTTATATTGGGCCCTCAGCTGTGTTTAAACTTCATGTGTGGCCATGAATTGTGTTGAATCTTGTTGTTGGTGTCAATCGTATTTCTAATCAAATTAATATAATTGTTCTACTGTAGTCGAAAAATGTTGAATAAATTGGTGATTACACCGTGATTACATTACTAATCTAACAACGGAAAGCTAGTTTATGAATAACATAAAATTTCCCCTGACAAATTTAAAAAATGAATAAAAAACCTTGCCAGGGCAGTACTAGCTTTTACCCATAATTTCTCCAATAGCATTAATTGTTTCTTTGAAGGCAAACATTCAAGATGATGATAAAAACAATCCTAGTCCTTTTAGTGGTGTCGTTTGGGATAGCTTCGCCATTGCATAAAGAACGCTCGTGGACCAAGATGTTTGAAGATCAAAAAGGCAATTTATTGGATCTCGCCGAAAATGACCAGTAAGTGCATGATCACCTAGAGTAGATCATAGATTTTTCTAAATAGACAAACGACATTTACTACATCTAATCTTTTTATTCACGTCTCGTTACCTACCTAATCACAAAGCAACAAATTTCATCGTGAGAAAATTTTGTCGCCACGACAGAATTTTGCCGCGCTGCAGGATGTCGCGCACAAAATTACTAAAGGAATACCGAATAGTTTTCCGTCCACAACTCACGGGCATGGGTATGACGCTATCTAGCACGGAAAACTATTCGGTAATTGTTTTATAAAATAACTACAGTGAAACAACGCTTAACATTTTTTAAGCCATTGATGAAGTACGCAATTCTCCCAAGAATCGTCAACTGTAGCTTTCTCGGCATTCGTGCGTACGCAAAAATTAACACAATTTTAAAACTTTTCCCACAACTTTTTTGTTTTGTACTCTTTTGCTCTAAATCTTGGTGAAAATATAGTACTTTAACCATAGATATTAGAAAAAGGGATGGATTGGCAACTCTTTTGTTATCTATATTTTATCTTCAGTTGAGTACACCGGAAGCAAACATTGCCCAACTTGTATGGTAATTATGCTCAGGAACTCAATTTCGTTTATGCGCATAATTACCATAGTGAGTTGTGCAATGTTTGTTTCCGGTTTATTCAAAATAACTGAACCTAAGATCGTGTATAGTATTGAATAGCGTTGCCAATCCATTCCCTTTTCTAATATCTATGCTTTAACCGCGACACAAACTGATGTCAAACCGAAGAGCAGATGTTAAAACCAATGTTATGAACGGCCAAAAGTGGCGGATATGTAAGTTTCATTTTGTATTTTTATGTAAACAAAAAACTAAAAGATACCAACATTTGAAGTACGGACCTGTGCTAGTAAGCAATGTCGGCAAATATACTTTCGTTTCTTATAGACAATGTTGCATGCTGATTAGAGCGATTGTATTTTCATCGCTACTGCACAAACTAAAACAAAAATATGCAAATGCCAAAGATCGTATTTCTGATTGACAACAAAATAAACAAGAAAACGAGCATACAGCACATTAGATAGATTTAGATCGAGGACGTCGACGTCTAAGACGACGAAAAAATGACGTAATCAAACAACTGAATTCTACTTCCGGTTTAATCTAGAACGACAGATCCTAGGTAGCCCAAAATTGTTTGGTGTTTTGATAAATTCAAACATCCACTCAGTTTTATATTGAGGTCTGTGTCGTAGCCTTAGTTGGTAATTGTATTTAAGAAATAGAAAACGAGTCGCGTGCGTTTATGGTGTGATAATGCACGCGGGAAATGTTAGTAATAATAAACACGATAATAAAATTTTCCTTACATGTTAGGATTGACGTCACGCAACTGCTTTTGCCTCATTGCTTAGCAACAACCTTACATTTTTAAGCGGTCGGCGAAAGAAGTGAACTTTTTAAGCAAAAACAAATTTTCGGTATTCATAATTCTAAAATAGCTTTAAAAAGTGTGAGACTGATAGGAAAAGTAATTTCCAGCTGTTTTTCTGCACTTATGGCATAATATATTTGGCAAGAAAGTCGAACAATCTGAAGTCTTTTCGTCGAGCTGTTATGTTTCTGTTTGCTGAAAGTATGGAATATATTTTTTTGTGTTTCGTTGATATGTCAACGAGTTTCTGTTCCGATGACAGTTAAGGTACTTTTGTGATAAAATTAGTTTTTGTAGTTTTCTTGCAATTTTTCACGATTTTTTGTGTTTTCTCGCTGCCTTTTTAAGTTTTGTCAAGTCGTTCAATCAAATTCCTATTCAGCGAAAACAGCTATACGAATGTTCTTTTTGAATTTTACCGTTTTGCTTTGCCCGTTTTTCTTTTGTTTTCAATCTGTTTTTTCTCCTTTACTTTCACGCTGTTTTTTCCTGCATTATATAATAATTTGTGTACAAATACTACGCTAAATGTGGTCACATTGTGTCCCACTCCCAGAAGACAGGAGGCAAAAAAAGCGTGCATTGTGGTGTTATAATGCACGCTCAGTAACCAATAATATTGCAAAATTTTTACTTCTTATATTATAAATATATATATTAATAAGGTTGGCAACTAAATGCCAATCTATCAACTCAAGAATATCGACAAGAGACATTGAAAATGTACCAGATATCACAAAACAAACTCCATAACTACAAAATTTGATATTTTTACTTGCTTCCTGGTAAGTTTTTTGGTTGCAATTGACTCGAAAAATAATGAAAATTTGGCAAAGTATTGCGTGTTGTTATATTTTTTTCGCCGTAACGATGCTGGATGCATGCCATTTACCTGATACTGGTTTTCGCTTCAAATGACGAAGCAATGAGTTCATTGGCAGCTGAAATTACTGAATTTAAGTTTATTGGCTGCTGAAATTTCAGTAATTTCAGCAGCCAATGAATTCACTGCTTCGTCATTTGAAGCGAAAACCAGTATCAGGTAAATGGCATGCAGCATCGTCACGGCGAAAAAAATATAACAACACGCAATACTTGCAAGTTTTTTGTGTTTTCATCCCGCCTGTTTATTTCGTTGGATATTTCAACCAGTTGTCAATATATAGACAAGGAAAAGCTTTCTAAGACTGGCCTAGTGTTTCCGAAGATTGTGTCTGAACAGTTATGAAGTTTAAAGGAATAAGCTCAGAATATTTTGTTGTTTTGAAGAGGTGAACTTCATCGCATTTTTCGGAAAAAAACAAAAGCTGCAGGTAATTTTTCCAAGTAAATCTTATAGATTCAATCAGGTCTGTGTGTTTTTTCAGTATAATATAACATGTCAGTGATTATCCGGGTAACATTTAAAAAGACTTTCAATGGTTTTATTGCCTGAAACGGCATTTTATGTTTTGTACTTTTTTACATTCTTGTAACAACGCGGCTAAATGACCGAGTTTTTACTTATTTTAGTATGATAATTTTTGTTTATTTACACCTTTCCTAGTCTATGAACACTGTTTATACTATTTTACGTTTCCCTGTCCTTCAATGCCTCGTTTAATAAAAGAATGCAAGCAGTACTGAAGAACTTAACATTGCTTGCGATTTTGTTATTTTTCTATGGCGGCAAAAGTGTTTGTCAGAAACCGGTACGTCTAAAACCTGCCAAAATACTAAGAAACAACCTTGTCGTTACAAAAAACAATTACCTAGGATTAGTAAGCAATATATGGACAACAAAATAGAATGATTTGGGATGTATACAGTCATATTTTTTAAATACAAACACACAAAACTGTGACGTTTTTAACACGACGTGAAAACTACTGGATTCACGTCCTGTTTAGAACGTGGACGACGTCCTAGACAAAACCGGAAGTGTAATTTCGCGGGTCCACGCCATTTTCACGTCGTCTTAACGTCGACGTCCTCGACTATCTAAATCTGTCTATTATAAACGCTTGACAACATAAATGATTATAGTTTCTTTACTTTGTGCTTTTATATTTGACTTTCCTTTATTCTCTGCTAATTTCAGAAGTTGAAATGGTTTTTGTCGGCAATTTGAAGCCCGTGAAACAATCTCGAAAATACGAAGCGATGTCAACTTTCAATGTTCCCGTGCAGGATTAATTGCGTCATCCTGCGCGGGTATTGACCAATCAAATTGCGTGTTTCACTGTAGTTATTATATAAACTGAATTAATTTTTGCGAAGTGCCACAGAATTCTGTTGTGAAATAGTGTCAGTGTTCACACTAGGCGATTTATTGCTGCAACCTATCGCTACATTGAGCGAATTTGACTTGTCGCTTGACTGAACAATAGTTAGTTGAAGAAATGGATAGGAAACTCTATAGCTAGCTGGCGTCAGTAAGAGTGGAGACTACAAAGAGAGACAGGTTCAGTAAAAAAAACCTAAGGTGCTTTCGTGGGTATTCGTCAGGGGTGCATGTTCCTAGCCAGTGCTCTAAACAGAAGAAGTCACCCCCAGGAAATAATTATTAAAGGTAGGCTACTAATACCGGGGGAGAAATACCTCTGTTTAGCGCACTGCTAGGAGCATGGCGCCCATGACGAATCATCATCACGAAAGCACCTTACGCTTTTTTGACTGAACCTGTCTCGCTTTGTAGTCTGTACTCTTTGCTTCAGTGTTAAATCTTGTGATTGCGATGTCACAAGTGATTGCGAATGTTGTAACGGTTTTCGGCATTTTACTCTTATTTTGCTATATTTTCCGATTTCAAACCGCAATATTGAAACCTAATTTGGTCTTTACAAACATGTCTATGCCACGACAAAGTTTTTAAGGTAAATATTTCACGTCTTTGTTTTGAATTTTTTACTTTGGTAGCCACGAAAATGGCGTCCCAAAAACTACCGTCGATTGAACTGAAATTTGGAATACAATTTTAACTGTTTAGCTTTTGAAATACATGCCAACATTGTCTAGGCATACTCGGATATTTCATAATAGAGTGGCGCAGTCAAATTTATACGGATACGTGTTACCTATAGTACAAATAAAATTTTAATTGACAATTACATGACTACGAGGTATAATATAACAATATTCTTCATTCAAGGAAGTACACCAAAAAGACTTGTTGCTCATACAGTGGCTACAAGTATGAAAAGGATATTTCGGGCAAAGAAAAATGTGTTAGAAAAGTAGCCAAGTTGTCACACATTTTGCGGAAAGGAAATAAAGGTAAGTTATTTTATTGATAATATTAAGTTATATTGACAGAAAGTTATTATCATGAATGTCAAAGAATGGGTCTTAGGGTAATGCGCTCTTGGCTAATCAGCCATTGTAAGTACACGAAAATAAAACATCCACTGGAATCCAGTGGCGAAGCTAGAGACAAATTTGGCTGGACTGCCTGACAATTTTTTTTTGCAACAAGCCCAATCTCAATGAAATAAGGTCAATGTTAATCATAATCATAGTTTAACAAATAATCCGGTTAGTAAGCCGTGTAGCAAATCACTAGAACATGTCATAAATAATATGCATAATCATTATGATGGCAAGTAGTTCTGAACCCACCAAATAGAGCATTTTGATTGGTTCCTGAGCGGTCGGAAACCTGCGCTACGTACGTACGCTACGTACGTACCAAATTTTGGAGTTTGATAAATACATTTTAAATGGCTTCCGGTGAATATTCAACCATTTACGGGCCTTAGTTTTCATTTTTGTTTTTATTTTGCCATGTAATAAATAGCTCATTGATCGAGTTTGTTCGGTCTGCACAGTCTCGTTCAAAATGATGCGCATTTTCAGAGAAAAGCGCCAGTTTGCCAGAGTGCCGTTTTGCCTCATTAGCCCGTACTACTTTCATCATTATGACAAAACGTCAGCGCTGCTTTTTTCTTCGAACAAAGATGAAAATTAGTTCGCTGGTCTTACAAACATCGCTATTTTAAAACCCAAAATTAATGGCTGGAAATGACTATGTGATCGATACTCCACTAGTGAAGATAAGGAAAATATAATTACGTTTTCCACCTGGTATTTCAATTGAAACTATAACAAAACTAGCATACTTCGTATTTTTAGTATCTTACTTTCAACCATATGATAAATCATGTTATTTTAATTAAACATTGAATTATTTGGAATTTTATTTATTTAAAAACAAGCTCGCAATGCATTACGCTGATGACCATTCCATAATTATCATGGCTTTACTGTGTGGTACAGGCATATCGTTATATATATATATATATATATATATATATATATATATATATATATATATATATATATATATATATATATATATATATATATATATTTATATATATATATATATATATATATATATATATATATATAACTAGATGAAACAAGATTGGTTACTTCATAGATTTATTCGCTACAAATTTGTTTCGTATGGCAAGCAACGCTTGCCACACTCTTCAGGCGATAATCGCGTTTGATGGTAATTCTTAGGAAACTTGATACTATATACAATACAAGAGGGTAATGTGATACTAGAAATTACAAAGGTCAATGCGTGCTAAGTAAGTGTAATTTCTAGTATCACATTACCCTCTTGTATTGTATATAGTATCAAGTTTCCTAAGAATTACCATCAAACGCGATTATCGCCTGAAGAGTGTGGCAAGCGTTGCTTGCCATACGAAACAAATTTGTAGCGAATAAATCTATGAAGTAACCAATCTTGTTTCATCTAGTTATCTTGCTCTACTTCGGTATTGAGCACTCTGTT
Organism: Muricea muricata; assembly: GCA_963855995.1. Classification (NCBI taxonomy): domain Eukaryota; kingdom Metazoa; phylum Cnidaria; class Anthozoa; order Malacalcyonacea; family Plexauridae; genus Muricea; species Muricea muricata. The sequence continues at coordinate 91,989,960 of OY979716.1, read as the reverse complement.
CATATGATTTTAAACATATTACTTGTCTATATATATATATATATATATATGTATATATATATACACATATATATATATATATATATATATATATATATATATATATATATATATATATATATATATATATATATATATACATATATATATATATATATATATATATATATATATATATATATATATATATATATATATATATATATATATATATATATATATATATATATATATATATATATATATATATATATATATATATATGTTCTTTAGAGTTGTATCTGGTCTGGTTAAAATCTTAAATGTTCAAGATTAAAAAGTTCTAGATTAAAAAAATATGTACTGAATTTTCGCTTGCTAACTACAGCCTTCTTCAGAGTTTAATACTGAAGCTGATCTTACAGAATATTATATAGTGTCATTATCGTTGCATGAATGCACTAATGGCATGTAGATTGGTAGAAATAATTTATGTTCATTTGTTGATCTTTTGTCCAACACCGAGTGCAGGGATTCAAGGAAGAGTCTCTTGTGTGTATTTTGCACTCTCTTCTCTATGATCTTCGCATTATCCATACAAGTCTCGTGTCCTGTAGTTTCTGCATGATCTTTAATTGCAGACCTTATTTCAGGTCGTATGCCTGGCTTGTGCTCAGCCCACCGTGACTTCCACGATCTTTTGCTCTCACCAATATAAGTGAATGGACAGTCTGGACATTCAAACTTGTAAACAATACCCTTTATTTCAGAATCTGCTTGTTTGTCTTTTGGCTTTCCAAATATGTCACCCAAACTTTGCATAGGTTTATATGCTGTTCGTACACCTGCATTGCACAATACCCGTTTTACTTGTTTGGACACGCCTCTCACGTATGGGATGCACGTAAAACCTAAGGCACTGTTGTCTAATTTATTAGGTGTTTCAGTAGTTTGAACGGTCTGTTGAATAAATTTGCTTGAGTAACCGTTGAGCGCTAGATCTCTCACGACACGCTCTTGCTCATTCCTCTGGCCAGAAATTGTTGAAGGGATGCTTTTAGCACGATCAAGTAAGCTTTTAACAACAGCTCGCTTGCTCTGGTTAGGGTTGTGGGAGCTAAATGACAAATATTTGTTGGTATGGGTGCTCTTTCGATATACATCGATTTTCACGTTGCGGTTGTTGTCAATTGTTAGCATGGTATCTAAAAAGGGGATTTGTTGTCCACATTCGGTAGACGAAGGCATTTCGATCGTGAATTGAATATTGTGGATATGTGAATATTGTACCACCAGCTATCATCCCTTGTGTGACGGACAAACAGAGCGGCAAAATCGAACTATTCATGCAGGCTATGCTTTCAGCTTTTGCCTATAATTGAAGAGATGATTGGGACTTGTGGCTGGACTCAGTAACATTTGCTTACAATACAAGTAAACATGACGCATTAGGCATTTCACCCTATGAAGTAGTTTTTGGTCAGTCACCCAGACTGCCGATTGAATTGGGATTAGGAATGCCTTTGAAAAACCCGTCGACACAGAACGAATACTTAGTCTCAATTAGGTCGGCCTTTCACGATGTACGACGCATAGCAGAGGAACATTTGTCAAAAGCATCTGAAAAACAGGAAAGGCTCAATAAACCAACGAACCCTTGGCGACCTTTCGAATCGGGTGAAACAGGCATGTTGAAGCAAACTAAAGGCTGGAAAATAGGTAATAAGTGGGTTGGGCCTTTCAGAATTCTAAAACGGTTGGGGTGAACTATAGAATTATTTCTAAGGGAGGGAAGGTCATGGTGGTTTAACATGACCTGCTAAAACATAGCCATACCCTTTTCAAGTGGGCGAACCGGTTTGCCCAAGTAGGGAAGTAGGAGAGTTCCAGGTAGTTGATGTCACACCCCAAGAACGCAGTATTGACGGTTTTCCTCGTGCTCGGCATGCCAGACTTAGACAGCGTATTAATCCACCAAACAGATACGGTTATGATTAGATCAATATCCTCGGGACGAGAACATAGAGGAGGAGGATAGTGTAACGGATATTTAATAATAACTGAACTGAGTCCAAAGTAAAAATGGACGGAATTCAAAGTGTAAATGTGTAAATAGATAACTAGCCGAGGATGCAGCTGCGTCCGTGGATGTCAAAAATAGCTCACCAAATAATTAAAGGAAGGATAACGCGCTTGTGACAGAAATTATAAATATGGAATGTAAGATGTAATAAAGCTAAGTTGGATCTAGATTGCGTTGTGTATTGTGCTAGCTCGGCTCGTTACAGCTCAACGACTAGGCGAGGACACTGTAAATTTTTCTGCGTCGAATGGCTGGCTGGATAGGTGGAACAAACGTTACAGCATAACGCAGATGAATGTGGCTGGTGAGGAAGGAGATGTGAACGAGGAAACAATGACCAGTTGGGCAGAGCGAGCACGAGAATTAGTAAGAGGATATCAACCTGCGGACGTTTGGAATATGGATGAAACTGGTTAACCGGATTATTTTGGAAAGCTTTTCCGGAAAAAAGTCTATCAGAAAGAGGAAAACGATGTCGAGGTGGCAAAAAAGCAAAGCAACGATTGACATGGGCATTTTTTGGGAATGCAGGCGACGGGAAAGAGCCTCCAATATTTATTGGAAAAAGCGTGAGACTGCGTTGCTTCAAGACCTTGAAGGATATGAATCGGCCATATAGTAGTCATTATTTTGCCAATAAGAAAGCATGGATGACATCAGAAATATTCGAAGAGATTGTTTGTAAACTCAACCGTCGTATGAAACGCCAAAAGCGCAAATAATTTTGTTCATCGATAACGCCCCTTGTCATCCGCCATTTCCTGCAGATCACTTCAGCAACATCAAGCTCGCATTTTTGCCAAAAAATACGATGTCTCGAAACCAACCACTTGACGCTAGAAATATCAAGCAGTGAAAAGTGAAAACAAAGCGAGCGTTATTGCGGTACGTGTGCAGTAAAGTTGATGGAAAATTGACGGCAAGTGAGATAACGAAATCTGTTCATGTACTCATGTCGATACAATGGGGAAAAAGGCTTGGGATGAAATTAGCGAGGAGACAATCAAGAGGTGCTTCGTTAAGGTTGGTCTCTTTCCAGAAGAAATGGGCGGAATAGATGGTGATGACGATCCTTTTGATGGTAAAGAAATGAAGAATCTCGAAGATTTATGTTCCAGGTTAAACTTGCCAGACCATATCTCAGCCCAAAAATTTTTGGATGCTGAAAACGAGCTTAAAACTTGTGAACAGCCAATAGACAGTGAGTTACCAACTTGGCGCAGCGATGTTAGAGCAATGATTATTCAGGAAGTTTTACAGGACAGCAGCGAGCCACAAACGAAACAGCTGCGAGATATGTGCGAGATTGCTGATGACGATGAAGATCATGAATTTGACTGCGAAGCCCTCCAAACTGCCGAGCAACCAGCAGAGTTTGCCGAAGTCAATGGTGTTGAGGAACTCTCTAATGCTATTTTAAATGTAACCGACATTTTCACCGACATTTTTAAATGTAACAAACATAACCACATGAGAGACCATCGTCTGCGACAGCCTCAAAAACAAACATTGATAGACTCCTTCTTTAAATAAATCTTGGTAATAGACGCTTTAGTTTTGACTTTAACCGTATCGCTGCGAAGTTAAACGTAGCGTATTTAATTGTTTCGTGAACACTCGGGCAGTTGATGATATGGACTCCATATATCGAATACGCTACGTTTCGACGTTCACGATTGAAGTGAAATATGGCCTTTAATAAATGATTATTCTTAGCTTTGTTATGTTTTATTTTGTATTATGAGCTTTCGCGAAAGACTCGAGTGCAAACGTTCCTAGGCTTTTTGAACGCTGATTTTAACTACAAAAGTTTCTGAACGTAGATATTTTGGTAGGCTTTTATATATTATATACTATCAACATAGGTAAATAAATAACATACGAAAAATTACCCCCTGTTGTGATTTTTGCGAGACCCCTTTTAGGCGGACACCCCTGCGAAACGCAAAAGAGTGCTCAATGACATATACACAGAGCGAAATGTATGATCGTGCAAAATACCTCAAAAATTTACCACTACAGTCTGTTTCATCCAGCAAGAATCTTCAGGTGGTAGACAAATTTCGAAAAGGTGCGAGCTTTTTTTATGCTCAAGGCGGAAACGTGGGCGCGTGGGTGGTTGAATAGCATGCATTCCTTTCTTTGTGTAGGTTGTTTACCTGAAATCTGCCTTTGTGTTGGCAGGCCGAAACTATTTCTGATCTTTTATTAAGCAAGCAATTGTTTTTTTCTTTCAAAATAGTAATTTTTCCGTCCAAACATAAACTTTGATCCTCCCGTGTAAGAAATAGACTTTTTTATTATGTACCATTTTATGGTGAAATTTGTTTTGTTTTGCTTTACTCTAAGAGCAAAACGTGTTTCGAAAGTTCCGTCTCGTTCGAATATTTTTTGTGTGTGAAAGATTTGATATGATTCCTGTATCGCTCTTTGAATGTGTTTGAGGTCATGCCAATGTAGTGCTTTGTATCCTGTGTGTTGCCTGTAAAAATTGTTGCTTTGTATGCAATGTCCTTACTCATGCACTTGTTCTGCAATGGGCATGCGTGCTTGTTCCTACAGTTACAGTTCTCTGCGCTAATGTCTTGTGGTTGGCTTTTCCTAATTATGCGTGTGTTGTGACTTGTGATAATTGACTTAACGTTACTCATGCAGCTGTAACTGACCTTAACTGAGTTCCTATTGAAAATATTGTGTAACTTGTTGCCTATTGGAAAGTGCGTGTCTACAAGCTTGAGGAAACTGCGTGCGATGTTTGTCTTGACATTTTTGCTAAATGGAGGGTTAAACCAAATGATGTTGCGTTGCCTGTTCCTGCGTGGTTGCTGTGTTACATGTGGCATGTATTCCAGCTTGTGGCTGAAGTTGCTATGTCCTAGTGCGTTTTGATATGTCTACCATACAAATATATACAAAGATTCCCTTTGGATGAAACAGACTGTAGTAGTAAGTTTTTGAGGTATTTTGCACAATTATACTTTCGCTCTGTCTATATGTCATTGAGCACTCTTTTGTATTTCGCTAACCAAAACTAGCACATTACATCCGCACCCTTTATTGGTTGTGCACTCTCGTTTACGAAATCTAATTTTCTACCTTAAAATGAGGCAATTTCGACTAGACTATTCACTGAAAAACATCCCTATACCATCAAGGGACAGCTATTTGAGGAATTTGATTGAAAAAGCGGAGAGCGTACTAAAACGTATGAGATGGAAAGCTCATTTCTTTTTAAAAGGAGAAAAAGTCAGGAAAACACTAGGAATTTCGGCCTTTCGTCTACAAAAACACCTCCCACAGTTTTGGAACTGAAACCTTTTGAAGAAGACGTTATAAAATTACTAGAAACCATTAAATTTCGAGACAAAAAAGACCATTTTCAAGACACTTTGGCAAATGACTTAAAGAAAATCAATTCATCCGACAAAATGTTCGTTTTCGCCGATAAAACTAGAAATATGACGGGGTAGAAATTTGCGGACTAGTAGGTCTTTTCATCTTAAACCATTTAGGAAAAAAGTTTGGCAAGAAAAACATCGGCTTGTACAGATGACGGTTTGGCGGTTATTAAAAACAGATCAGCACGTTTGGCAGACAAAACCAGGAAAGAGCTACATAAAATTTTCGAACAGTTTGGCCTAAAAATAACAGCAGAATCAAATTTACACGTGGTAAACTTTCTAGACGTGACATTCAACCTTTCTACCGGAAAATACAAACCTTATAGGAAGCCCAATGACGATCCGTTATACATACACAAGCACTCTAACCACCCACCCAGCATCTTAAGGCAACTTCCACCATCTATCAACAAGCGCATTTCAACGCTGTCATCTGACAAACAAATATTTGATGATGCAGTACAAACATATCAAAACGCACTAGGACATAGCAACTGCAGCCACAAGCTGGAATAAATGCCACATGTAACACAGCAACCACGCAGGAACAGGCAACGCAACATCATTTGGTTTAACCCTCCATTTAGCAAAAATGTCAAGACAAACATCGCACGCAGTTTCCTCAAGCTTGTAGACACGCACTTTCCAATAGGCAACAAGTTACACAAAATTTTCAATAGGAACACAGTTAAGGTCAGTTACAGCTGCATGAGTAACGTTAAGTCAATTATCACAAGTCACAACACACGCATAATTAGGAAAAGCCAACCACAAGACATTAGCGCAGAGAACTGTAACTGTAGGAACAAGCACGCATGCCCATTGCAGAACAAGTGCATGAGTAAGGACATTGTATACAACGCAAGAATTTTTACAGGCAACACACAGGACACAAAGCACTACATTGGCATGACCTCAAACACATTCAAAGAGCGATACAGGAATCATATCAAATCTTTCACACACAAAAAATATTCGAACGAGACGGAACTTTTGAAACACGTTTGGCACTTAAAGCAAAAGAAAACAGATTTCACCATAAAATGGTCCATAATAAAAAAGTCTATTTCTTACACGGGAGGATCCAAAAGATGTAATTTATGTTTGGAGGAAAAAATTAGCATTTTGAAAGAAAAAAAAATTGCTTGCTTAACAAAAGATCGGAAATAGTTTCGGCCTGCCAACACAAAAGCAGATTTCAGGTAAACAACCTAAACAAAGAAAGGAATGCATGCTATTCAACCACCCACGCGCCCACGTTTCCGCCTTGAGCATAAAAGAAGCTCGCACATTTTCGAAATTTGTCTACCACCTGAAGATTTCCTTTGGATGAAACAGACTGTAGTGGTAAGTTTTTGAGGTATTTTGCACAATTATATATATATATATATATATATATATATATATATATATATATATATATATATATATATATATATATATATATATATATATATATATATATATATATATATATATATATATATATATATATATATATATATATATATATATATATATATATACAATAAACCCGCCCTTGTGGCAGAGTTGAAAATAGCCAGCCCAATGTACTCATCAATTAGTCGCTTTTTGGTAACAGTCACTGTGAGAGTGCTTCTACCGATGAGTTTTGAGAAAGTGCATGCGAGAATGGAACAGGTGGCTCGGTGGAACCTTGAGTTTCAGCATATAGTCCTTACAATATGCAATATGTTGCCATAACTTGCTTGGTTTTTGAAGAAAAAAATAGGTCAACATGTTTATTATAACAGTGTATGCATTTCTTGCAGATCGGCAAATTCTTGAGAGTCTCAACTTGCACATTGACAAGAAATTCGTCTTATACAAAAACGCAGTGTTCGAGAAAAGATTTACACCGAAAACGTGCGACGATGTTCAGTAAATGAAACAATGCTTTATTTGCTGAGGTTCATGACGAGTAAGTACTGAATACACGGCATTCCAAAAACAATAATTTACATGCTACCCAGTGCATAATCCTAATGCATTAGTGCTGCAGCAAAAGTACTTGTGACAGTAACATAGTAGTTAAAAGCACAGTTAATAATAGCGTTGTAGCAAAAAATCATGGATATAATAAGCATTTGCCCCTGATCGCTAGGCAGATTACAGCCGCGTTCCTTTTGGTAAATCCATAAAATGATTTTTTAGTAAAATTTCAGATTAATTTCGAAATTTCATTCCGAAAAAACTTCAAATGAATCAAAATCCTAAACAATCTGCTGTTAGATGAGGATTATTCGGACTCGATAGTTGATTAGGACAGGAATTTTACATTTCTAATTATTTCAGACGTTCTCTCGCTCTCGGCGTGTTGCATTCTCGTCGATGGATAATGATGAAGGTTAATTTCGCAGTGAGCGAAAATTTTGTTCAAAGTACTAAACATTTAGCAAGATAGCTCGCGATATTCTGCAAAAAATCAAACTTTTTGACCATTGTGTTCCATTTACATTAAAAGCATGTGTGACTGCGCAGTAAATTTTAAAGTAAATAGCATGGCGCTCGGAGGACTAGGGCTACAGTACTGTGTAATATAAAATTACAGTCACCTTTTTAAAAGCATCTCTATGCTGTCGAGGTTCTCCACATTTCTTAGATAGATGACACTGGAAGTCACTTGACTATATACCGCTATCATGACATGCATTAGTTGTTTTTACATGCGCATACTCAATCACAACCTTTGTCAAAACCCAATTTTTCGCACAAGCGTGAAATCAATATCTATACTAACATGCCTATGATGTTTGCACAGCACTGTATGCTGTTAATAATGACCCTCCCGACAGTCATGGCACGTATGTCTGAATATGTGCTCTCCCCTAATTATCGGTCTGTCTATAGAGCTGCCGAGTGATCTGAATCCATACATACATAAACTGACTTAATTAATGGAAGGCTATAGAAAAGTACCCAAAGGCGTAGCCAGCGTCGATAATTGGTGGGGCGAATATTCATATATTTTGTTCTACATCATTAGTTTCTTTTGAAATCTATTGTTGTTAAAGGTCTGTGAAGAAAAAATATATGAATATTCGCCCCTCATATTATCGACGCTGGTTACGCCACCGAAAGTACCCCTTAATGAATTGGTCTTACTCTGTGAGCATGAATACATGAATTTGCTCCCTCACCCTTGATAATCGAGCTGGCTACGCCACTGTAATGCAGGCGCACAATGTGGTATAATAATTAGAAGGAATTTCGAATTCCTTGTATTGTCGAACTCCTGTAATATTTACCGCTAAAGACACCGAGTGCTCCCAAAAAAGTACTCCTGATTGATCCATAATAATCAGTTATTCAACTGAAATAAGTTGCATTATATAGTAGAAATGCTAACGTAGATATTGATATATTAGAGTAGCATTGATTTTGATATAATAGAGTAGTATTAATAAGGATTTTGATATATTAGAGTAGTATTGATGTTCAAATTTGATGGCATATTTTTCAGGCCTAGCCTGGGAATTTACAAGGATAGCGTAATACCCAATATTTTTGCGTCGGATGACAATGTTCTTCAATTTAGAGGGAGCCTACATACTAAATAGCCAAAACATTGCAAAGTATACACTTATCATCGTTTACTTGACTAGGACGCCAAATACCCACAATTACGACTTAGATACGGTAAAGCAGTATTTTATATGGTAGTATTGATGTTCACGGAGGTATTGGTGTTCAAATTTGATGGCCTATTTTCAATAAAATACCCAGGACACCTGAATAACCAACACTCCTGACCGGACGTAATTTTTGGATGTGTCTAAATTCAGTTGCTGCATGATATCAGTTTATCGTTTTATTAATCGAGACTTGACTGATTTTCTCAGCATATCAGTCTAGCTTATATTTGAATAAATTATTACAAAGGTTTCTCAGGGACAAAGGTTTGTGAGCGTAAATTTAGATATTTATTTATCCAGGTTTTAGGTCATTGTTTTCTGGAGTACTTAAAAATTGTGCAAGTATTTGATAGATCTTTGAAACCTTGAGAATGCATGAAAGGGGATGTGAATGGGGTCACAAAATTTTTATTGAATTTTTTCATATTTTCGCTGTTTATCTCTAGGTTAGAGTACAATGAACATCGTTCTTTAAAGGGAAAGAGCAATATGTTTTTACTGGCTTATTAATAAGAACCTTTAAAGTAACCCTGATATCTGTTGTTAATTTTTTGAGAACATCTGAAATATTGATGGAGAAAGTAGCACAAGGTCACTTGTCATGCATCCGCTATCATGGATATTCAAAAACCCCATGACGTCGCAATCTGAGTAATTGTTTCTTTTGATGTTGAATGTTGAAATCCAACTGAATTAAATTTGTATGTATTTACATCCTACGTAAATTCCGAAGTTTTAAGAAAATTTCATTGGGGTTTAACTAATTGAAATCGACTTCTACAGAGTCTACAGAGTCTACAGAGGTTGTGACGTCATTAAAATAGGCCTAATTATAAAACAAGACAGCGAATAGCTAACGTCATTTTCCTTTCAATATTTCAGAAATTAAGAATATTACCATAAAATTAACAACAGATTTTACAATGACTTTAAAGATTTTTATCAATAAGCCGATAGAAAATATGGTGCCATTTTCTCTATAATGAAATTTTCTCTATAAATGAACAAGACACTATCAGCTAACGCTATTATTTTAATTTCTTACGCTTTGTTCTAAAGCTGTTGAAAGTTGAAAGATTGTTGTAGGTTGCATGATCTGGTATCGGGGGCATCAATATTTACGTATTATTCGTTACCATATTACACAGGGAGGGCATCCATAGCAATAATTGTAACATCGATGTGGAAGATTTAACAATCTGGCAACAAGAGCTCTTGCCCATACCAACAAATAATGTAATAGTGCAATACGTCGCAGACAGTTAACTTTTCGATTGATTAGTAATTAACATCAGTGGCGGATCTAGCGTAAGTCAAAATAAATTACCACAGCTCATTCTAGGATATATCTACATTTTAAAATATTTTCATTGCAACTTCATTGGTTAGATTTTATTCTTTTGAAATTCATAACCTATGACATTATTATATAGTTATTTTGAATTTAAAGTAGAGCTGCTATAATTTATTCTGACTTACCCTGGATCCGCCACTGATTAACATGGCTATTACGCGTTCTTACTCTCGATACCTGTCAAAACACGAACTTTTTCTGTGGAGAAACATGCTCAGAACTCAGTTGTGACAGCATCCGTAATTTTGTAAATTACCACTATAATACATCAAAATCTAGGGTAGCTATCCTACTATCTAATGCAACTTATTTTAGTTTAATAGCTCCGTTTGTCGAAAAGTTATTACTAATCAAATCGAAATACGTTTTTTGTGGACGTTCAAAATTTTTACATGGTAGAACAAACTTTTCAATTCAATTCTGCATTTTATTAAATAAATACCTTTTTAATATTTTTAGACCTGGAAGTGCTTACCTTAATTGTTCCTGTTGGTTCACTGAAATAAGCTGTTTGTTAAAAATAATCAAATCATATTTTGTATTTACATAGAAACGCCTTAGATCTTGCCAATTCATCTATAGCCAACTATAACAAGTGCTGAAGTGCAATCGTATAATAACAAGTACGCAAATCATACCATAAATAAAGGCATTCATGTAAACGGTATTATTTTTTTATTTCCTAATCTTCATTTCTAAATGCGAATCAAAATTCAAATCAGGAGTTGAAAAAAGGTTGCCAAAGCTGGATTCATATTAACCTGGCCCGGCAGAGAACAACGAAAGAAGCGAACGAGTCCTATCCAATTTAAGTGCATAATATAAATTTCGTGACAGCTTTACGCTTGTATATGAGGACGCTCAGTTTTGAATTCTATTTCAGAACCATCCTCAGTTAGATTCATACAAATCTGAAACAGAACAATTCTTGGGCCATTTATACGAGCGAAAATAAGCCGCGGCTTAAATAGGCCGCGGCTTAAATAAGTCGAGAACGTTTGTATAAACGTACAATTTCTTTGCGACTAAAATAAGCCGCGGCTAATTTTAGCCCAGGGTTCAGGCCTCGTCTTGAATTGGCCGCGGCCAGTCTTAGGCGGGAAAACCTCGTAAAAACGCTTCGTTCGCAACCAAGGCAAGTCTATTTATACGATGCTTATTAATATTAAACAATTATTGGATGAGGTTTTTGTGATATGCAGAATTATCAACGTCGAGGTAAGAGTTATCAGCCGAGCCGAAGGCGAGGCAGATAACTCTTACCAAGACATTGATAATTCCGTATATCACAAAAACCGAATCCGATAATTGTTTTATTATACATTGTAAGCGGAGAAAATAAACATGGTAACGAAAGAATAGATTTCTCTTTCTAAAACCTTTTTAAAACTCGAACAATTTCGCTTTTCTCGAGCAATTTCGCTTTTCTCGAGCAATTTCGCTGTTCTGCAATCCCCTTTTCCAACAAATATTCATGAAACACTTGCTGAGCGACTTTATATGTTCTTTTGCATGTGTTTTTGGAGTCTTTTTCCTCAAGCAATTGACGAATTTCGTCTTCGGCGAGATGCCACAACATAAAACAGAAAATATCGAGAGAAAAAAATGTTGTTGCCATGCCAACCATTGATGCCAACGAATACCGTAGGCTCAACATGCAAATAACTCAATTATCTGCTAGCAGATAACTGAGTTATCTGCAGATTGCGTGATAGTCGCATTTATCTGCATGCAATTGACCAATTACAGCGCATAAAGCAACTGCAATGTATAATAATATTTATTATTAGTTTAGTTTATTAATATAATGCTCGCGACCAAGGCAAGTCTGTTGTCCTATTTATACGAGTGTTTTGGGCTATTTTAATAAATTTAGTAAAACTGGCGTACAAAAGGCTGTGTTCTCGACCTATTTAAGCCGCGGTCTATGTAAGCCGGGGCTTATTTTCGCTCGTATAAATGGCCCTAATGATATTTTCGTTGTTCTTCGCTGTGTCAAATTCATATAAATATAATGTTTTTTCATATCTACGAGCAGGTCCTTCCGTCCATTCATTTTTGCCGGCAGTTAAAGGTGGTATACTGGAGTACCACGGACTTGATGAAATTCTGTATTACCCATGTTGTGACCAAGACGTATCTAACGCTTCTGTCGGACGTTTAAACATATAAGACCATTTACTTCTTCCTTCCATCAACAAAGTTTTTGTCATCATGTTTCACAATATCTCACAAAACACATATGCATTGACATTTCTACAACGACTTTAAGCATGCATAACAATTGGTATTTGAGAGAAAAACATATTTAGGACAACCTACACTTATCCAATGGTACAGCCAATAATACAGAGACAAATGAATTAAATCTTCTCAGCTAATCACACCAAAGTCCATGAATTTGAAAAAAAAATCTACGAACACGATTAGTTTTCTCCGACTTTTCCGTAGGAGGGAGGAGGTAGTCTGTTCGCAGGCTAGCAGTGTTAATGCACCTCACCTTACAGTAAGTAAGTGATCAAGACGAAAATTCCTGGCATGCAGCCACTTTCTGTCTGCCGTCTTCAACGAACACCGGTCCTCAACATCTTTCAAGCTCGCTCATGGATGTAATACGTGCGCCCTAAATTACGACTTGGATGAAGTTATATAAGCGCCTCTTTACTCTACTCCCATAGGCGTGGCGGAGTTAAAAATTTGCCGAGCTTAGTTTTTCTGGGGTTTTTTATTTCTTTTGTTTTCGGTTTCAAAAGTTGGGCTGTCGCTCATGGATGATACCGCTGCATGGGTACAAACCCGTTGAGCCGATCTAAACGCGGCGTTTAAACTCAATTTCTAGCGGAATATGTCAACAAAACACGCATTTTCACATGTATGCTAGAACTTAACCGTAAGAATGTTTTACGTGCAAAGATCCTCATGCAAAATGCTTTAAAACGACAAATTCTACCGCGAGACACTCGCCAGGAGCGATAAATTGCTGTGAAGTTTTGAGAACGTGTTTCCGTCATTTTCTGCTGTGTGTCCACTTACATTTCTACACATGCATCAAACCCATATTCCACTGAAATAACTGTATACCAAACACAATTTTGAGCATGTAATAGTGAACGAAAGGGAGAGGAAGGTTCTTTATCAAAACATTCCTCCTGAAATGTTTTAAAACGACGAATGTTGATAGATTCCATCCTGCCATGATCAAGGAGTTAGGCTAGGCTAGAGTTAGGCTAGGAAATGTGTTCCAAATTTTGATTACGGAATACATAAAGCTGAGACGCTTATATTTCGTGTAAAATTATTCATTTGCTTGAGGGATCCTATCTATTTTCAAGGGGTAAAAGACATTTAACATTTAAATTCCGGAGATACCAAAGTCCCCTACAATTAGGCAATGTACTGCAGTGCTGATTTAATTTAGGTTTTAATATATTTATGTATATGATATATGTATATGCGGGGGTGACCAAAAAATGTAGCCATACGTCAAATTAATGACATGGTTATTTTTAATTTTGTCTTTTCACAAGAATAATAATACTTTGTTCGCTTCCCTCTTACTTTCTGACAGCTTTGCATCGTCTTGGCATGCTTTCAATAAGACTATGCAAATATTCCATGCCGAACTTCAAACTATTCATCCTCATTCTTTGGCTTACGTTTCATAGTAATTCAATTGAGATGGGCGCCTGGGTTCATAAACTTTCTATCGGTTAAAACCAATAAAGTCTGAATTCGCAATCTTGGCCAGGTATATGAGAAGTTCTGTTGAACTTTCTTGTAGTAAATAATAGACGCCAGAGTGCATTTTTTATTGTTATATATGCTCAAATACGTACGAGGTTTACTCCCAGTGGAGAGAATATTACATTTAACGAATTGCAGATTGTGCATCGACTACACTTGAACATTTATTTTGCAGATTGAGTAGTTGTGGTGCTGACAGATCTCATCACCTGCTGGACCAAGATATTTTTACTGCCTGACAATCACTCTGTAAACGTTTCCGCTGTTAAAAAGTTCAATAAACATCTGATTGCATGTTGATTTTGGGGTCTGCAGAGACAGCTGTTTTGGAGAGAGGGTATTTCGTCTCGGATTTCGCAATTGGCGCATAGTACGCGATTTTGTTCGTCAAGGTTATTTTACCCAAAAACAGTCGAGTTTATCTGTCCTAAATAGAATGAATGCAAGGTTCAATGTGGACCCAACCCAAAGCAAGATGAGCTCTACATACTGCTGGTGTGTGTTTTAACAACATAAACGGCGAATTATGAAGAGGACCAAATTTTGCTAAATATGACAATCTAGCTCATAAAATATCGGTCCGCACAGCCCTTCGATGAGGATAACTCTAAAAATTCTAAAGTGAGATATGGTTAGTAACGGATTGTATCAAAAAATTAAGTCTTGACACCGTTATCATCTATTTTCAGTCAAAAGTGGTCATTGACACGCAAAACTCTATTTTAAAATAGCTATTGATTAAAATAAATCCGATTCTGTTACCTTGCAGTCGTGAATTTGATCGAATTGTATTCTGTCTTTGTATTCATTTAAACATAACCAGAGTCCGCATAAAATTATTAGATAGAACTGGCTTCCATCTTGAACAAAATAATTTCATTCGTTCTGTTCAGCCTGTGGTTGTTGGCCTTGCATGTGGCTAGCCATGTTGTAAACAATGTTGTAAGCGCGAACCATTCGATAACATTAATAAATAGACCTGACGGTTTAATATTGTAGTTTACCTAGTAGGTGTAGCCTCAATTTCATGTGGTTATTTTCCCATGGTTTCTCTGTGATAGATCTGGAGATTGATTTTACAAATAAAAAAAACTCAAATTTGGAGAAAATAATTCGGGAAAAATTTCAAGCCTCGACTGAATGGCAGTTTAAAAATTTCGTTTTGCCAAATGTTTCGGTGAAATTTCCCTTAATTAAAACAGTGGAAACTTTACTTCCATCACAAGTATATCTATTTACTTTTCGCATGCAGAATAACTATATAGCTCATAACCATAATTCAAGAATAATATATTTATTTAAAACAGATACAACAAGGTGTCTCGAACTATTTATATGAACGTAAATAATGGATGCATGTTATCGTTCTTTTGAAATTGATCCTGAGTCCTTGAGTTGAATTCAATTTTATTAACAATGAGAAGGATACGACTTATATAACACATTGTTTAAGGCGTAATACTTCTTCGAGACAGAACCATCTGGGACATGTACTAAAAACAAAAGATGTAAATGTTATTGACTGACTACGAGGAGGGATCGGGTGAGGGCCGTTTTCAAAATGTTTTTCTATCCGGACCGACCTGAACGGTAGACAGCGGGTTTTTTTATTCAATGATTTTCAAATGAAATTCTTTAAAAACTCGAGTGTCGCGGTTAGGCTTTCAAATCAGCCAGTTCGTTACCTATACCTCCATGTTTATTCAAGGATATTAATGTTGAAAAGTTCCTGACTTGCTGACATAATTTAATAAAAACCAGCATAACCCTTGTCTAAGGACAAAAACTAAAAACTTCATGCACTGAGAATTTTTGCTGTTCGTATCGTTCTCATTTTCACTATTGGGAAAACGCTCGGAAACGACCTCGTGTGCACGTAGTTTTATTTGTTATTTGCAAAGCTATAGCCTAGCTAGCTGTTGAAAACGTACTGCAATTTCAAGCCCAGAAATCGTCCTTAAACTGCAGGTTAGTGGTTAACGTATTGCTAAAATATGTTATTTGGGAATAAGAGTGAATTTCATGTTTCACTATTTAGCTCAAGGTGTTTTTTTTAATACTTGAGTATATCAGTATATGAGTGATAGGCATGTACAAGTTTGTTTGTAAAAATTGGTTTGAAGGCCTGGTTTTTTGTTGTTTCAATGTATAAACTTTAATCAAAAGACGTTTGTTGAAGTCAATTTTTAACCTTCAAAAACTTTATCTAGGTTTATGTGTTGTACGTACGGCCAACAAAGGCTGGCAAAATACTCAAAACAAGATTTTTTGCGGTATTCTGTAATCTGATTGGCTAGCTACTAGTAGGATATTAACATATATCCTACTAGAAGAGAAAACAAGATGGCGGCTGAAAGTCTTTCGGTCGCAAAAAATCTTCTTTTGACATTTTGGCAGCCTTTCTTGGCCATACGCACAACACATGAGCTTAAATAAAGTTTTTGAAGGTTAGTACTTGATTTAAATGTCACCTAAACAAGTATAAAATACTGTTTTTTTACGAATTAATACTGAATAAGTCTCCCGAGAGCTGGAAAAGATTATAATTGTTTTGAATTGCTATAATGACAAAAACTGCGCTCAATTTTGAGGTCAACAAGCGTTTGTTTTGCCCAAAACATTTATATTTTTTAAGAATTAGACACTTTTGGCAAAATTTGCTCGAAACATAATTTTGAATAACGATAAGTAGTGTTTTATGCGGTATATTAGCTGAAGTTGTTTACATTGCTAAACTGACGACTAATAAGTATATCGTATTAATTAAAATCTAACTGCATTGGGAAGTTTTTTTGTCTATATAATAAAACAGTTATTCTACTCATTCTCGTCGTATATGAGTGATAGCCGACTCGGTGCTACGCACCTCGTGGGCTATGAGCTCATATACGACTCAGGCTCGGACTGGCCTATGTGCCACTCTGCCATGGCACATGGGCCCTCGACAATTGCTGTTTAATTTCCGTACTTGTAAACATTCAAAGATATTTAAAACAGACTATCAGGCAGTGCGAAACGAAAATAAAAGCTAGGGACCGGATGGGAATGATTTGGAATTTTTGAACTCTTCAGGGAAGCGGTTAAATAATTCATCATGTTCTCTCTAGAGTACCATAAAATCTTCACCTAATTAAACATTCAGGACAGCAAAAAATTTCAGGGCTCCTCTCAGTGCTAGAATGGCAAGGCCCCTTAATTGGGGCAGTCCGAGTCTGATACGACTCGAGTTTGTATCAGCTCATATACGGTGAGTAGAAAAAAACAAGATAGCGGCGAGAAAGCTAAAAGATTTAAAAATGCGCAAAAAGAGGAAAATATTCGCTTTACAACTACCTAAACTACAAAAAATACTGTGCAAAAAGTTCCACAGGTTAGCAAATAGCTACACTTATTACAAGGAAACTTAGTTAAATATAAGGTTTTTTAAAGAATTATAAACAACGAAAGCGTATCGACAATATTCAAAAATATTTTAATTTGTGTGAATTATTCAAAGCACGTCAGAACGAATCTAAACACAGTTAAGAACTATTCATTTTACTGAGCAACTTTTTAGCTGAAAGATTTATGCTTTTTTGTTAGCAATAACGTTTTAAAATGATTTTATGTGCCTCGAGTATTTGTAAGCAAAGTTTGGAAATGCTGTAGACTGTAACTAAAACACTAGGAAAACCTTTCAACTTTCTACAGTTATCACTGATGCAACTAGTGACTATAAGACTATAGTATAAAACAATTACACCACTCGCTTTCGTCGTATATGGTTTATAGCCAACTTGGTGCTACGCATCTCGTCGACTATCATGCAGCCTATATACGACTCAAGCTCGTGGTATAATTGTTAAATATCCTTCATTTTCCCACTACTACTTGTAGTCCACTACTTTGTATACAATTTGCAAATAAATTTGCGGTGTGAAATGTTTTAGACAATTTTCAGGTTTGAGTAACTAAAACAAGAAGCTTTTAAACAGTAAGTTTTAATCCAGGATTAGTTGGTAATAAATTATGTTGTTTTTGAACAGCTGGCTCCATTATCTTGTAACGAGCTCTCACCTTTTTCAGAACATTTCAATAGTTTAGCACAACAATTAAACTTTTGATTATACGAAGTACCAGCAACAGAGCAGCTCTTCCCAACCGCAGGATAGGTACGGTATACTTTTCTCTTGTAGACAATGATTTTGTTTCCAAGTTTACAATCCCTCTGCATACTTGGAAGGATCTCTGTGTAAGAAAGGAGTTAAAAGAGTGAAAAGGTACCCAATATTTGCAACGGGAACTATCATAAATTCACCCGGGAATTAAGATGCACGAGGAAATGTGGTACTAAATGAGGTATCTTTTTCATATTTTCTATTGCGAAATTATTCTAAATTATTCCTTGTGTTAAGTACTCAATCGGCCAGTCTCTTTCAATTGCAATTCAATAATTGCTCGAGAACGCGCGTGAAAATGAAGCACACTTAAATGCATGTTATTAATCAGTGGCGAAGCTAGTCCGACTATTTGTCATGCTATGCAAATTTTCCTGTGTTTATAGACATAAAACAGTCTGAATCTCAATTTGAGGAAGTAAGTAATGATTATCATTAAAAATTAGCGCAGTTTGACCAACTTGTCGCGTTTGTCTTCGTCATGCACGGTAAAGTGTGTCTCCAAAAAAGGCTGTACTCTTTTAAGCCAAGCGCCAGTGCCGTAGCGTACGTTTGAATGTCAATGTTGAAATTGCTTAATGAGGCCAAGAATGAGCAGAACAACATTATTGTAGAGAATTTCCATTCAGCATTGCAAGTTAACTGGAATTCGTTGCGCTAGACTTATAACTCAGAATGGGCTCATGGTTGAGTTAAAGCATTCTGATTCAAACGCGCGGCACTATTGCTTGACTTCAAATGGTGCCCTTTTTGGGCACACTGTATGTGTATAATTACTTACGGGAATTTTTGCATGGTATCGAGCGTAAGCATAATCCATTTTTGTAGAATGTATTGCTCGTGGGGCAGGTACAATTCTTTTTTGTTGCACTAGAAATTATTACAAGAATTAGTATCGTACATGAAGGTATATACGCGTGCAGTTATCATAACACTACTTCTTAAACTAAAGTCAGTGGAATTTGTCTCGGCATATTCCTAACAAAATGGTGTGAACCGTGTCGAAAAAAACATGACGAGATTGGCGCTTGAACATCACTTTGGCTTCAAATAGCGAGTAAATTATCGTCCTGATCAAATGTCGTGGAATTCCCTGCCTAAATCACTGGTAAAGCTAACCGGTTTTAAAAAACTAAGACTATCACTATAACTTAAAACCTTAATTCTATTATTACTTTTACTAAAGTTTATTATTACTTTTTTCCTGAACACAAAACGAACCATTAATTTAGAACTGACTGCAAAATAAGTGTCTATGAGCTAGATTGCTTTTTTTGTACTGAAACTACGCTATAGGTGCGCTTAAGTTGTGATTAATCACTAAGGTGCCTCATTTATACGTATAAATGAAACTTCAACTATATGGATTAATTAATATGCCTCATGCAGCCTTAATCGGCTTCAGCAGATAACACAAAACTCTGCTTTAATAAATCCTCATATTCTACTCGACCTCATTCAATAATTGTTTAATATCTCGACAGGGAACGGACTTGCATAAAATCGCCAAAAGAAGTGATATCGTGAATTCAAGTAATCCTTGCAATTATGCAACCAGGAAAATACCAGGAAAATTCTCGTTTCATAGGCACATTAAAATTAGTGCCATGTTAAGACACAGTGCAATTACTACAATGTGTCTAGTTCAGGTAGACAAAATGATCGTAATTTAGGATTTTTAATATTTTTAATGTTATATGAAAAATTTTCATTGAAATATATGTACTTCCTGTCTGCTAGAAAAGTATCATGTTTTGACCGCTTTCAAAGTATATCTTTGACGTGGTATTAGATTATTTTGCATTTGACACGTCGTAAGTGCTAACTAACTTCACATCGCAGGCGTACCTTTATTACATAAATGCAAAACTGCAATTATATTTCAGCGTATATTTGTTCACCGCATGTACCCTATACTCTCTACATTTGAGGTTCAATCACTTTGTGTGAATTCTTGTAACTTTAATAATGACTTGACGGTAAAAGACAGAAAATAGCGTATCAAAGACTACTTTTTGAATGTTGATGCACATTAATTATAGTGACACGGTTTGTGGGAGGCAAAGAGAAATATGATGGGGTCGACTCAAGCTTAATTCACAAGACCTGTGCAATTAAGTTTACAAAATGCGGCAAGAAAAGGGTAAAACATCGATGTTTACAAAATATTGTATACATATTGAAAGGCTTATTTTACCAGGAAACCAGGACACACTGCTGGTATGGGCAAATAAGTCGTGTCTCATTACTCATGCATACACTTTAGTTTTAACGTATTTTAGTTCATGACATGAACTTGAGCTTCGATCTGTCCTTTTTAGGCTAGTTTGAACTAGCATTTGTAGCGAAAAAATACAATGCTAATTTAAACGAGTGTATTTACGAATTAAATCAGACGCGATCTACTGAAGTTAAAATGTTTTGCACGGAAAAATTGCTCAAATATATCTATCCCACTCAGAATTCGAACATTTTAAAACCAGGAACAACTATTTAGGAATATTATATTATTAGTATTTTCGGCTCTTAAACTGTAAAATTAATGAACTATGCCTTGACGGAAAGGTCATTGTGAATATTAAGTTCGCACCCTCTGTAATCAGACTGCAGTGTAGGTAACCTGAAAAAAGCTGTCATAATTTAAAATATTTGTACTTACATTGGCCCAGACATGACTATAGGCAGAAGAAAGACTTCCATTGAAACTATAGCAAGTAAAACCAAATTCATGTTTGGGAAAAACCAAGAAGAACAAATAGGAAAAATCTTTAAACTTTAAGTTGCCCAATCCAGCTTCGCATGATACAATTGCTGCATATGATTGTTCTGCGGGCGTGCTCCCTTTAAATATCGTTGGACTCCACTTTCGAAACTTATTACACAATCGTATGTCGGTCCAATTAAAGCCGTATCTGTTTTAATGAATTCAATCAGATCTCTATCGCGGTTTTAAACCTGTCGCTGAGCGGTTTGGCAAATGAAGAACACTTCAACTAAAGTAATTAATTAAGCGCCGCATACGAACACACTCGAAAACGTCCATTTACTTCCGTGTTAGGTTATGACAGAACAATGTACTGTACAACTTCTATGAGTAGGAAAAACGTTGCAATTCTTTTATTTCTAGCATAGCAAATTTTTTCTGTAGAATATCTTGTAGTTTTCGAAATGCAGAGCCTAAAGTACAGTGATTGTTTCACTTTATGTATGCCATGCTAAGAATTATTAATCAAGCTGAAAGGAAATTTAATCCCGCTTCAAGCAGGTTAAATCATGGTAAATATAGTTTGAACTACAAAATGTCATATAACACCGTAACAGTTTGCAGATCAAGCTCGCTAGAACACGGCGTTTGAAGCACGTTGCTATGAAAGGCAACTTATATTAAAGTGTATGGTGGGTAACCCGGGGTTGGAAGAGACGAGGCATAGGTATCTGCATGACATTATTAGCGTGATAGGTAAAGTCTAAACAGAGGCACGCAAGCAACCTTATTAAGCATTATGCGTAGAAAATAAAACTGACTTAGTTGGCTAACTTCCACTAATTAGTTTATGTTTTGAACTTTCGCAGTGCATAAGACTTGACATTGACACCATTATATTTTTCCTCACGAATAGCAAAAAAACTAGACTTACATGCAGCTAGATAGCAGGATCTCATGATATATATGTGAACAAATAAAATATTATCATGAATTCAGTTATTTATTGTGCTTCGCTTCCAAACATCGTACAATAATTGCATTAAAGAAGCTGGGATACCACAACAGCTTAACACCAATTACAGTGGGCCCTTTACAAAATATCAGTATATAGATATGGAAACAGAAATAATTAACAATTTTTCGCCGAAGGCCGGGTGATTATCGTTGAGTAGCTAGGGCGAAGACAAAGTCGATGTTTTCATTTAACAATAACCAACGAGCCTGAGGCGAATAATTGTTTTAGTGTGATTTCATAGGTGATTATTTGGGGGGAAAAACAACAAAAAAACCCAACTCATTTTCTTATTTAATCAAAACGGCTATGTCGACGGCCGCCATAATTTTAGAAAATCGCTTAGGTGATTATCACGTTATAATCACCTCAAAATCAAACCAATCAGCGTGGAAAAATTTAATAATCACCTATGTAATCATACTTGGTTTACCTAAGGTACGTTTACACACCGCGATCCGCCGTGAACGACTCGTATCCAGTCGAGTAGGCACGCGTTAATTGTGCATGTAAAATTTCGCTTCAATTCAGTTTTTTGGAATTGAGGCATCAAATGAATTCATACACCAGAAACCGAATCGCACAAGACAAATCGCAATGTGTAAACACGCCTCTAGTAACAGCAAGTTAATGGTCGGATGAGACGTCTGCGTGTATTACATTTGACACAGAGACAAAACAGGTAATATAACTGACTATTGTGGTGTAGACACAATTTGAAATTTGAATACCAAGGGTGTTCCTCCCAAAGCCCCCCCCCCCCCCGTCTTCATCATGCTCCCCCTCCCCCCCCCCCCTTGGATCATTACATCTGTAGGAATTTAATTTGATTGTACATGAATGACTTACGGATATGTTTACATCTTCTCTTAATTAGTCTAAAATAATTTAGGTTAACTAATTTTTAGAAACAAAAGGATCGGAATCTTGCGTAACACATACATGTTATATCGAAACATACGACAAGTATCCATGCTCTGTAGCAAGCATGTAGTCCGGTTGTTAATTTAATGTTTTTTGTTGCTAATTTCATCACAAAATTAACGCAGGATTATAATTTTCATAGTGTATATAAATTCCCAGGAATGAAACTAAAATGTAGATCTCCTTTTAAACACGGTTCGTGCAGACCAGCAAAATTTGAATGCCTTGTTGCCAATTTCAATCTAACTTATGTATAGTATTATAGCCGCACCAGGAACTGTCATTAGGATAACTTAACCCCTGATGTGTGGAACTGGTTCTTGACTAGTGATAACCCTTTTGTTACTCTGCCTAACGCATCTGTTTTCCGTTCTATCATCTCCACAATATAATCAATAAAAATAAAGGTGACATATAGCACCGGAGTAGTACAAAGACTTTGTTGGCTTAATGTGATTATAACTTATAAGCTATGTTAGCCTTCAAGGGCATCACTGTTAATTATAATATAACACTGCTGGCTATATTCTAGCGGAAATAAGCTGCTACCATTTCCCTATCGATGTAACATTACTTATAGCATTTCATTTGCATTTTCATAGAGTATATACTCAGATGTGCGTGTTAGCATATCATCGGATTTCGAAATCCCGTTTGCAAAATTTTTTATATGCACCAGACGGAAATATATGAGATACATAGCAATACGCACATTAGGGTAAGTATACAGCATGAATAAAACCAAAACCACTTGCAAAAAGCAAGCTAGTAATGCTATGTATACATATAGTGTGAATGCATGAAAAATGCTAAATGTATATCGCAATGCAATTATTGAAAAACTATTGCTTTAAGGAGTTCGATAATGATATCTGGTACATAAGCAATAAATATTACTTAAGGAATCCATTGTAGGGTTTTCATTGCAAAATACTTGGTATGTAGCTTGATAAGGAAATAGTCATTTGACTCCATAATTATCACTCATCAACACTAATCAACGCGCGATGACCTCGAATCATTTACATTGTGCTCAAGTGAAGAAAGAGATTCACATTTAGGAACCGGCTATTATTTAATGCCGAGGTGGAGCAGTGAGAGAAGAAAAATTAACTACAGTGACTTTGAAAAAAATTATCCGAAAACTTTACTCGACAAAACTGAAACCTAAAAGCGGAAGCATGCAGTGTGTCCATGTGAAATATCATTTGTATATGTATGTGGTAACCCCAAATAATATTTGCGATGAATATGATCCATCGATCATGGTTTTGAGAGCACAAAATTATATGCTGTTTCCCTCGGGCTCAGGGAATAAGCAAGGCACATCACAGCAACACCATGACGATATCTGCGTCCGCTCAATAGTAAGACATTTTGCTTACTACAAGTCTATATTACAATTGTGTAACATGATACCTTTTTTAATATGTGCTGTCCATTGTCAGTTAAAATCATACTATAACTTCCTTGATAGAATTTTTTTAACTGTCTTACTTTGTCGCACATAATTTTTCAGGCCTTGATGTCAATCACAGCATACACACACGCATGTGTAGTTTTAGTTATTTACATTCTTATATGGTACGAGATTTTGGCAATCTCATAGACACTTATAATTATTCAGCACACATAGCATGACGTTAGTGGTTGTGTTATATGTGTAATCAACTATAAAATTGAATAATAAATAATATTTATTAAAATATTCCACCTTCTTCCGTGCTTTTATCAAGGTGACATGAAAACGGTATGTCCCCCGATATCGTTTTTTGTCCCGTGATATCTTTAACTTTCTGTACACCCGTTTCGCAAGAATCTAGCCAGTATAATCCATGGATTTGGCGTGAAAACCAACGGGGGGCGCTAATTGGTTTTTCTTACAGTGAAATCAGATTCCTTAATAAAAATATAGTAAAATGCCTAAAAATAAATGCCATTTGTCGCCAGAGTATTTATTTTTTCCAGTTTTTTTGTTTTGAAGCATTGCAGATAACACAAAATTACAATTTTTTGGGCTGAGTAGGCCACGTTTAATAAAATGCACTTGCGAGAACACAAAGTATAAACATGTATTTCGCGCCGTGTGGCGGTATTTTTATGACTATATATATCTTCAACACTGAAAATACATACAAAGCAAAAATTACCCAGCGTATCTTTTGTGAACGCGTTATATCCGTATATATTACAAAGTGTGTTGCGCAAATGAAGATATTGTTTTTTACATTATCAAAAGCTATGGTACGTAGAGGCGCTTGGGGTACGTGTAGAAACGATGAACGGTTTAATTTCCTCATTTATGGAAGCGAAATGCGAACGGCAATGATATATTTTTTATTCGCTTTCCCTCTGCTCGATATGAAGGAGAGAGACGACAAAGATGGATAAAAGCTTGTCATCGAGGTGATAATTTTAAATGCACTAAGAACAGCTATATCTGTAGCTTACATTTTTTCGATGAAAATGGATCAACGATGGAATACCCGGACCCTATATCTGCAGTAAAAAGTCGTGAAAATGTAAGAATCTATATCAGTTATACCGGCGTATAGGTATATCAATATAAAAATTTGCACGTGTCCCAAAAGAAATGTTTTTTTTTCGCTTTTTAAGTATATAAAAAAACGAAAATGCCCTTATAATAGACCGACTAAGCCGCAGAAGAAACGTCGTTCAACAACATTCAATGGAGCCTGTGAAACCGACGCAGCATTTGAAGATAACTGGACAGACGTTTTCATTAGAAACAATGATATAGTTATGGTTTCACCTAACGTTTTTACTGGCGTAGATTCTCATGTAAAGCCAAATCAGCAAATGAAAATTAATTCATCCATTCAGGTAAACTGAGTATTTAATGACAATACATGCAATGATACAGTGACATGTATCCATGGTTTAAACTTTCTAACCGTCAGTTTTTTATATTTATGTACGAACTCTTCTATTTTGGCAGACTGATATTAAAATGGAACACTTAGAGGAATTCTCAAATGAAGATTTAGAAAACAAGAAAAACTTAAAGAGAAAACTATTTTTGGCCAATCAGAAACAGTTATCATTATACAGGTAGATATGCATTAATGCATACACGTTATATAGTTTAAGAATATTTCTTAAAAATAAAGATTTTTGTATCAGTTGTTATTGGAGGATTGTCACGTGACTGTATTTCTATGCTTCACGAATTTGTAAATATATATATATATATATATAACTAGATGAAACAAGATTGGTTACTTCATAGATTTATTCGCTACAAATTTGTTTCGTATGGCAAGCAACGCTTGCCACACTCTTCAGGCGATAATCGCGTTTGAAACGTTTCAAACGTTTCAAACGCGATTATCGCCTGAAGAGTGTGGCAAGCGTTGCTTGCCATACGAAACAAATTTGTAGCGAATAAATCTATGAAGTAACCAATCTTGTTTCATCTAGTTATCTTGCTCTACTTCGGTATTGAGCACTCTGTTCATATGATTTTAAACATATTACTTGTCTATATATATATAAATATATATATATATATATATATATATATATATATATATATATATATATATATATATATATATATATATATATATATATATATATATATATATATATATTATTTGTGCGATTTCCTTCTATCTTTCACAAAAATTTGAAACAATCGTCGTGTCAAATTTTGTTTCTCTTCCTTAACAGTTACCCGATTTTTTAAGGGAAGTTTCAGGCTTTCAACAGCACAAGCGATAGCGACTAACCCTGGCTTAAGTTGGCTGTTCACACTAACACCGCGATCTTGCAGAAATCTTTTCAACTCAGGTATTTTCATCGATGTAAATTTTTTCTCGAGATTAATTTCCATCTTGTATGCAATAAACCATAAAGCGCAAAACAATGCTAATGTGAATATGACTGTATAACATGTGCATTGACAAATTGATTTTCCTCATTCGCGCTTCAGATCTTTGCCCTTGCCATAATATATACGGATAACCTTGTTACATATATCATTAACGCGTTCACAAAAGATACGCTGGGCAATTTTTGCTTTGTATGTATTTCTGTTGACGATATATATGTCAAGAATGTTGCCTCCCTAACTGTAATCCTCGACAAGTCACGGTAATAAAGTTTAATAAAGAAAATTATACAAAAAATATCAAAATCTCTACGCGTGTTCGTCTTGATAATCGCCGCTCAACTAACTAAAGGAATGTCCAATTACTACATCTGGCTATCGTCTATCAATGTCACGTGATGACATACCGTCTCTAATCCTAGTAACCATGCTAATACTGTTGCTATGTATATATATATATATATATATATATATATATATATATATATATATATATATATATATATATATATATATATATATATATATATATATATATCTTATCTGGTCTGTCAGTTCTCAACACACTCCCCCATATATCTTGAGTGAGATATATGTCCACTTGAGACTGACTTCGTCATTGGTTCACCAATCCCTAAAGAAACTATAATGTTAATATTTAAAAATAACTGAATAAATGTTTTATGACGAGTTTATCTCGTTAGGTTTTTTCAACGTTCGTCGTCCTTCGCTTCTTGCTCAATACGTAACTTCGCTGCTTCAGCTGCGTCTCGTTTTGGTCGTAGTACGAAGGTGGGCGCCTGTGGGTTGGGCCTCCGGAAGTTGGTCTCATCGCAATTCAGCTCGAGTGGGTATAGTTGCTGGATTGGTCTTTCTAAGGTTCCTTTCACCGTTTTAACTCTAACTCCCGGACAACAGCGTCCTTTCCACTGATGATCTTGATGATTACTCCGAGTTTCCAAGTGTTTCTATTTTTACTGTCATCTTGAATGATCACCGCTGATCCTTTCCGAGGGATCGCTGATTGTTTACCACTACCGTTCAGGTGACGCTCTCGAAGGCTTCGAATATACTCTCGCGACCACCGCTTCCACATCGCTTCCTTGCATTTCTTGAGGAGTTTTGCTCTCCTCTGAAGATCCGTTTCTCCCAAGTGGTGTGCTTCCAGCTCAGGTATTTGGCCAGGATTGATATTCAACATGGCATTCGGTGTGAGTACTGGCAGTTGAACATCGTCCTCAATGTAGCTCAAAGGACGATTGTTGAGCGCAACCTCCACGTCTAACACGACATCTACCAGTTCTTCAAACGTAAGCTTCCCGCCGCCAATTTGCTTGTAAAAGGATCTTTTGAAAAGACCAATTAAACGCTCATATTGGCCTCCCCACCACGGAGCCAAACTTAAATTGAACTTCCAATGCACTTCACGTATTGCGAGAAGGTCGTGCAACCGTTCATCTTTCTGAACTTGCTTCAGTCATTTTGATGCTGCTTTAAAGGTCGCTCCATTATCGGAATAGATAATCTTAGGGCGGCCTCGTCTCGCGACAAACCGTTTCAAACTTCCTAGGAATTCGGAGAGTTCCAAGGTCTTCAATACTTCGAGATGAACAGCTCTTGTTAAACTGCATCCATAGAGAACCAAATATGATTTTCTAGTCCGTTTCCCTTTCGTGTTATAACGGATTGGTCCGGCAAAGTCCACTCCAATGACTTCAAACGGCGTTGTTCCTTCTGTTCGGGATTTCGGTAAATTTCCAGGAGGTGGATTTTCGTAGGCTTGTATTCGAAACCTCTTGCATCCCCAACACTCGGTTCTAACGCGCTTCACTAGTTGTCGTAATTTAGGGATCCAATAACAATCTCTAATCTTCGCCATAGTCATCCCTACTCCTCCATGCAAGGTCGATGAATGTGCTTGCTGGACAAATTTGCGAGCCAGTGGATGGTTTCTGGGAATGTAAATGGGATATTCACCTTCTTTTCGGCCCCTGCACTCCAAAATCGCATTTTGATTGGGTTGAAGGTTAAGATTTACTCTATCTTTCTTGATCTCGTCGTCGCTTGCTGCATCACATTGTGCCCTTTTGATCCACCACAAGCGTTGTGATTCAATTTCTTCCGTGCTAATAGGACCGTACTTTCGCGCTTTAACCTTCTGTCGGCAGTTGACTATGAATCTTCGTATCCATGCTCCAATCCTCAGGACCTTGTGAAGCGTATGTGCCTCGAGTAATTCGTCCAGCTGATCTCGAGTTCTTGCTTGCGTTATAGCTGTTGTCAAGATAGCTTTTACAATCTTTGCTTCAGCGCTGGTCTCTTCGCTCGCTTCCAAGGTAACGTTCTGAGGCCACTTGCTCTGATCGCTCAACCAGTCAAGACCATGTCGCCAAAGCTTGCTGTCTACACATCGGCCCCCTCGACTTCCCAAGTCTGCAGGATTTTCTTCAGAGGATACGTAATGCCACTGGACGCGTTCATGATCTTTTATCTTTGCCACACGATTGGATACGAACTGGCGATACTCCCCTTGTCCGTTGATCCAATAAAGCGCGACTGTCGAGTCACTCCAGCAATGAACTGAAGACACGTTCACGGTGTCAAGTGCACGCTCAACATTGGCCACGAGATTGGTCGCCATATGTGCAGCGACGAGTTCCAGTCGAGGTATGGTGAGGTTCTGCTTGGCGAGTCGTGACTTCGCGCACACCAAGCCTTGAGATGTACCGCTTTCTTGCTCGACCACTGCATAGACTGCTGCCGAGACCCCGAGTTTGCTCGCATCTCCGAACGCATGGAGTGTGACCACGCTCAATTGTTCGAAATACGGTGCCAAACTGCGCTGTATCGTGAACTTTTCTCCTATTGCATCTCGCCACTCGTCCCAGTTTCTTTTGACTCGCTCGGCCAATTTCTCGTCCCACGAAAGTTTCGCTTCACACGTCTCGCGGTAGAGTTGCTTTGCGACTAAGGTTGTTGGTGAAACAAGTCCCAGCGGATCATACACTTTCGCGAGTTCTGAAAGTGCCTCTCGTTTCGTCATTGCTTCCTTAGGAGACGTCTCTACGCTGAGTGTATCTTTAGACTTGTCCCACGGAAGACCGAGGAGTTTACTTTGAGGTTTATTCGGACCCAACTCCATCTTTGCGTAGGTGGTTTGTCCATCATCAGTGATTGGATTTAGCACACTTCCTTGTTCTTCTAGACTCTTAACGTTGGAGTGCCACTTGTGCAGCTTAAACGTCCCATCTTTGAACACCTCGATTGCTTGTGCTTTCTTTGTTGCCATTGTTTCTACTGATACTCCGCCGGTCATTAAATCGTCCACGTATAGTCCGTCTCGGATCTCTTTAACCAGATCTGGGTACTTTTGCTCCCAGTGTTTCAAGTGTTCGTTGATAACACCTCCAAGGAGGAATGGAGAGCAGGTTAGTCCAAACACAGCCCGAGTGAAACGACACACTACCACTTCGTCACTTCCAGGGCTCTTCCAGAAGAATCGCAACGAGTCTCGCTCCTCTTCCTTAATACGCACTTGAAGGAACGCTTTCTCTATATCGCTGGTCGAGAGTATAGGATGAAACCGTGCTCTAACTAGGATACTCCACAATTGGTTCTGAAGAGGTGGTCCGGGGTATAAACAGTCATTCAGGGACGGTTTGTCACTCGATTCTTTCGCCGACCCATCATACACTACGCGTAGCTTCGTTGTTTCTGCCGACTGTTTGACTACCCCTTTATGTGAAAGGTAATATTCTTTGCCACTCGGTTCGTCTGGCGCCCGTTCGATGACCTCTTTATTGAGTTGGTCCTTGATGATGTCATCGTACTGTTCGTAATTCCCTTCACGAGTTGATTTCCTTACCAAAGATGTCATTCTACGCTTGCTACCTGTTTCGTTAGTTGGGAGGTGAGGATGATTTGCTTTCCAAGGAAGGTTGGTCTCGTACCAACCAGCTGGATCCCTTGTCAGTTGTTCTTTGAAGTCATCATATACTACGTTCTGATCGTTCTCCATAGTGTCCACCAAGCCAAGCACGTCCAATCTACAAAGATTTTCGTAATCTGACTGCGTAGTCTGGATTAAAAGCATCTCACTTCGGTCAAAATCCACTCCAGGACTCATCAGAAACCAACCAAGCCTTGTTTTTTCTGCTACTGGTTCGTTTTCGCCGCCAATTAAAGGTCTCGTAGTCGTTTTGATGCGTGCATATTCGCCATTTCCAAGCACTAGATGGATAGGCAATTCATCTTTCTCGTCTAAATCTTCGACGATGACATCTTTAAGGTGGTTGTACTTGCGAATCAACTTCTCGTAGCCAGGATTGTTTATACTGATGAGTTCTGGTTTTTCCACTTTAGCCAATTTCACATCCATCTTGTAATTTCCGTCAAGAGAGCTAACTTCCACATCGTAAAATTCCATTCGTCCGGTTTTAGATCCCATCAGCATATCAACACGTTGTAATTTCGTCTCGCTCGGTTTTTTGTCAATCAACTTTATCAGTTTTGCAGACGCATACGACCCCCCGGCGCCAGAATCGATTAAAGCGCGACACATAACACCGTTTACTTTTACTATGATCACAGGGAAGATCCCTTGTCCTGCTGCGCCGTCCGTCAACAGCTTCTTAGGTTTTCCGGTAGATTGATCACGCTGTTCGCAAATGGATGAGTGATGACGTCTTTTGCAATGTTGACACGACGTCTTACTTGCACATTCCGAGGCTCGATGTTTCTTCATAGCGCAATTAAAGCACAAACCCTTTTCCGCTAGGATTTTCTTTCGCTCGCTTGTTTCAGTAATTTTGTCGCACTGCGTCGCTTTGTGTGAAGTGTCCTCACAGTAAACGCAGCCTCGTAATCTTATTTCTTCCCTCCGTGCGTTAAACAGAGTTTTACGTGTATTGTCGTCACCCGAGTCTGGGTTTCGTTTCACCCGTTGGCGCAAGGCTTCGCATAGCTTAATAAAGTCCCAAGATTCCCAATAGGGGTCTGTACGGACCAAATCTCCTCTAATCGCAGCCAATTTCTCAAGCGTCATGGCAACGTTTCCCTTAATATAGTCTAGGTTTTTCATGGTATCTAGCGCTTGGACACAATAAGACAGTTTTTCGCTAAACGCCGCTATTTTACGTGGATCTGCTTTTGTTATGTAGGGTAACTCAAGGATTTCTTTGACGTAGCTATTGACAATCTCCGATTCTTTTCCGTATTTGTCAAGGAGAATTGACTTGGCGCGATTATAGCCCTCTGGCGTAAACGGCAGGGCTTCTACACAACGTTTAACCTTTGGACATAGTAGCTCGCGCAAATACGTGAACTTGGTGATTGGGGCGATCGAACTTTTATCAATAGCTTCGCAGAATTGCCCCCAAAATCTCGGCCAATCCATAAATGAAGCGTCAAACTTAGAGATAACTAATTTTGGTAGTTTTGCAGTTTTAAAGTCAGAACATTCCTGAACTTCCGGTGTTGTCTTAGTTAGCTCAAGTTCGGCCTTCATCTTCATTCGTTTTTCATGCAGCTTTAATTCTATCTTAAATTGCTCTTCTTGCGCTACGTTATCATCAGTTCGCTTTCTTTCGGAAAGCCAGTTCTCTAAACGATTTACACTATCGTCCGCCCGTTCGATTTTCGTCTCAACTTCAATGTTCCAGTCATTAATAATCTCAGCGCTCTCGTCAGCCTCAATTTTTTCTGATTCAACAGCCCGTTTACACTCGTTAGCTTCACGAACTGTCTCACGTAGCGCACTAAGATGCCGTTTTATACTTTCAGGCTTACCTGAGTCCAAGATGTTATTCGTCCGTTCGACGCTAAGCTTTAGTTACTTCAACTTCGTTTTTAATTTTTTCTCCATCGCAGACGACCGTGTGCCACTGCAACTATTTCTTCGTACTTTGGGCTTAACTAGCGTTCTGTCTATCCCGTCGGAGGTGCCACGTGTCAAGAATGTTGCCTCCCTAACTGTAGTCCTCGACAAGTCACGGTAATAAAGTTTAATAAAGAAAATTATACAAAAAATATCACAATCTCTCTACGCGTGTTCGTCTCGATAATCGCCGCTCAACTAACTAAAGGAATGTCCATTTACTACATCTGGCTATCGTCTATCAATGTCACGTGATGACATACCGTCTCTAATCCTAGTAACCATGCTAATGCTGTTGCTATGTATATATATATATATATATATATATATATATATATATATATATATATATATATATATATATATATATATATATATATATATATATATATATATATATATATATATATATATATATATATATATATATATATATATATATATACATATATATAATAATATATACATAATATATACATATATATATTTATATATATATTTTTTATCTGGTCTGTCAGTTCTCAACACATAGTCATAAAAATACCGCCACACCGCGCGAAATACATGTATAAACTTTGTGTTCTCGCAAGTGCATTTTATTAAACTTGGCCTACTCAGCCCAAAAAATTGTAATTTTGTGTTATCTGCAATGCTTCAAAACAAAAAAAACTGGAAAAAATAAATACTCTGGCGACAAATGGCATTTATTTTTAGGCATTTCACCATATTTTTATTAAGGAATCTGATTTCACTGTAAGAAAAACCAATTAGCGCCCCCCGTTGGTTTTCACGCCAAATCCATGGATTACTCTCAGATTGGTCAGCAGGCGCAGTAATTATACTGACAGATTGGACCAATCTCGACAAGAAACATACAATCTAGTACCAGATTCCGGTAAATACTAAATAGCGCGGGCAATATGGCGGCTAAAAAGTATAGAGGCGCGGAGAGAGAAAAACTTCCTTTGGAGATTCTGTGGATTCAATGCCAAAGTAGAAATTGATTTAACAGCTGAAATGCCGAACAACTGAAAGACTTTTAACTGTTTTAGCACTGTACTGTGTAGATTAGTGGAATCTAAATTTGAAAGACACAGCGATATTTAGCAAATGTTTTTATACTAGCCATAGTGGAAAGTAAGGGTATGCTTCTGCAGGATATTTCTGCAATTCCAGCTTATTTATCACAGGATATTTCCGCAAAACCTATGACTATGTCAAACGTTTCCGCCGTAGTCTTTGTGCTGGCGCTTGCACACCATGCAGTATTTCATTGCGAAAGCGATACTAACTTATATTATTACAGTATCAGTTAAAAAACATACCTTGCTGTAGTAGCTTTGCATCAGCCTACGCTACATTTTGTAGAAATATTTTTGTTTTCAAGTCTGCCTATGGAAACAGGACATCTGGACATGTGTGACAGTTTGTTTTGGCCGTTTAGGTAATATATAGGTTGAATACGAGCGGGAATTTAGAATTGCAAAGTTCGGTTCAATCTGCTTTGTAATTTTAGTTCAATACATACATCTAAATTGTAGTGGATCGTATGTGGAAAGAAAGAAGCCATGCGGGTTGACAACCAGCTAATATGGTTTCCATCTCCAGGGTACAGCTGAAGTTTTTAAAACTGTATATATTATATTATATTAATTAAAAGTGATTTATGTAAGCCTAAAATGAACTTTTAGGCTAGTAACTAAAGTTGGATTTTAAACATTTTTTGTGGCTCCTTGAAACATCAAGTCTGAGTGTGGTACATAACAGATGTGTGTTAGGTAAGGAATGTGCTGCAGGAATAAGCGTATAAATACTAGTTTAAGTCAATATGGGTCAATGTGAAATAATGAATGATTCAGGATTTTAGACCATATCAAGAGAATATCAAGAGAAAGTGGGAATCTGGTCTTTTTTCTATTTTAACTGTTGCACAGTTTTAAATTAAGTTCAAAACAGATTGAAATTTTAACAAAAAGGCAAAAATGAATTGTACACAAATTGTATTTTAATAACAAAAGCAAATTCACACAGTATTGTATGACCTGTGGGTTGGAGGCATGCAACACTTCTTTCTTTATTTGGCCCAAGTATTTTCAACAACTTACATATAATATTATTTACATTTTTGCACTCATTCTAGTTGCAACATGATCAAAATAGTCATCAACAATGTTTGTGCTAATACATATCAAAAGGATATGGTATTGACAGTGTGGCGTTGCAGGCAAGTACCACATATGCACTAAAACACCTCATAAGTTTATTATACAACTCCTTTGATGAGTATGTTTTTAATGAAAAAGCAAACTTTTTTATCAAAGCTTGGCAATCAACACAATTATCAAGACAATACAATTACAATACATGAAGTAGCTCATTGCTACAACAAATTTGATTAGCTGAAACAAACTCATCAAACTTGCTAGAATTTTTATCTTGTCAACCATTTTGATACTTTTTGAAAAATGAAAGTTTTGACCACAAAAAAACCCAAAAAAAGACATGTGTTTGCTTCAATATAATTGTATTGTCTTGATAATTGTGTTGATTGCCAAGCTTTGATAAAAAAGTTTGCTTTTTCATTAAAAACATACTCATCAAAGGAGTTGTATAATAAACTTATGAGGTGTTTTAGTGCATATGTGGTACTTGCCTGCAACGCCACACTGTCAATACCATATCCTTTTGATATGTATTAGCACAAACATTGTTGATGACTATTTTGATCATGTTGCAACTAGAATGAGTGCAAAAATGTAAATAATATTATATGTAAGTTGTTGAAAATACTTGGGCCAAATAAAGAAAGAAGTGTTGCATGCCTCCAAACCACAGGTCATACAATACTGTGTGAATTTGCTTTTGTTATTAAAATACAATTTGTATACAATTCATTTTTGCCTTTTTGTTAAAATTTCAATCTGTTTTGAACTTAATTTAAAACTGTGCAACAGTTAAAATAGAAAAAAGACCAGATTCCCACTTTCTCTTGATATTCTCTTGATATGGTCTAAAATCCTGAATCATTCATTATTTCACATTGACCCATATTGACTTAAACTAGTATTTATACGCTTATTCCTGCAGCACATTCCTTACCTAACACACATCTGTTATGTACCACACTCAGACTTGATGTTTCAAGGAGCCACAAAAAATGTTTAAAATCCAACTTTAGTTACTAGCCTAAAAGTTCATTTTAGGCTTACATAAATCACTTTTAATTAATATAATATAATATATACAGTTTTAAAAACTTCAGCTGTACCCTGGAGATGGAAACCATATTAGCTGGTTGTCAACCCGCATGGCTTCTTTCTTTCCACATACGATCCACTACAATTTAGATGTATGTATTGAACTAAAATTACAAAGCAGATTGAACCGAACTTTGCAATTCTAAATTCCCGCTCGTATTCAACCTATATATTACCTAAACGGCCAAAACAAATTGTCACACATGTCCAGATGTCCTGTTTCCATAGGCAGACTTGAAAACAAAAATATTTCAACAAAATGTAGCGTAACATGAAGCCATCTGTTTGATCTGGGAACAGATTTTGCTGTATTCTTTTCAGAAAAAAGATGCCCGCCATGTTGAAATTTTCGGGGGGGTTACTGCCTCTCCAACGCGCACTGGCTAAGCTTTTGGTTACGCTTTTTGGCCTACGTGAGCCCTCTGTGTAAGTTATTCCCATAGATATAGTAGGTCTAGATTGCTGACTCATAGTATAATTACTATTGCGTAGGCGTGACCTGTATGATAAATGCAAGATGGCGCGGGAACCGAGCAAAAAACTATAAGACTCTACAGGGAAATCCATTTTTTTCGCGATTTAAAGCGTCTCGTTGCTTG
Source organism: Muricea muricata (assembly GCA_963855995.1). Taxonomy (NCBI): domain Eukaryota; kingdom Metazoa; phylum Cnidaria; class Anthozoa; order Malacalcyonacea; family Plexauridae; genus Muricea; species Muricea muricata. The sequence continues at coordinate 91,953,359 of OY979716.1, read as the reverse complement.
GAATCGCCTCGAATCAACATTTTTTGGAAACAACTAATTGTCGCGGAAATTTTGAGCACAATTTGTATAGTTTCTGTTGAATTCCTCGTGAAAATCTCGCTCGTGAAATGTGTTGTGAATTGGTCACTTGGTCAGTTCGAGACATTTGTTGTCCAAAATATGTATTTTTGACCGGCTTTGGCCTCTTGGGTGCAGGGGCGTAGCCAGCCCTAAACTAGTGGGGGGGTCCTAATGCCCAGTACCCAGATATCCTGTGTATAGAAAGATAATGTAATGCCCCCCACACACACATACATTTCTACCTGGTTTTGAAAGAATTAAAAAACTTGTCCAAAACAAAAGTGGGGGGGTCCGGACCCCCCCCCCCCCCATTCCCCCCCGTGGCTACGCCCCTGCTTGGGTGTTATTGTGACCTACAGCTATCCTCAATCAAACATTTACAAAACGATGGAGCAAGATGTTCGCGTACAAATCGAATATTCGCTTGATTTGTGTGGTGTGTGATTTTCGTTTACAATCATGTATACTGTAATGCAGTGTCACAGGGTGTCGATGAATCTATGGAGCAAGATGATACATTTTTTGACGTTGCCAATTTGAAAGTTATTCTAACGGTATTTGTGTTCACTTCATACAATGGCTTTCACGCTTAATTAGGCTTAATTTGGTTAAATTTGTGTTGAGTGTGTACAAACTACCAAGACTGAAAAGTTTTATTTTGCGCATAAAAGATCCTTTTTACCAGAGAATTTTTGCAGAAATGTAGAAAACTTCTAGAGTCTAATCAGGCGGTCTGGGTTCAGTTTAGTTGATGACCCTCAGACTCAGTAAATAAATTTATCATCATCAATTTATCATTATCAATACTGAGCACAGTTGGCAGGTTAGCCTAGATTTTCTGATGATTTGTGCAGATTTCTTCATGAATTATTAATGATCTTATAATCATGACTAATTGTTCATTGGAATATTGAGCACATGGGCATTAGAATATTGCTTTACCATACTCGCATGTTTGCAGACTTTGCTCCAATGTTGCACAAGCTAGCAAGCAGGTGCATGTTGCATTCTATGTACAGTGTATGCAAAAGTATGCCAAAGTTTACCATTATGTTAATTTTGAAGTAAACATATAGTTTAAATTCAAATAAAAAAATTTCGGTCATTAAACTGTGGATTGTTCAGTTAATTCTAACCACATTTCACACACGATTCACACGAACGAAACTAGCAGCTGTAGCACCAGTTTTCGATTATATTTTGGTAATGCATATTAAATAATTCAGACAATATTTACTTGATAACCTATCCGTCTTTGAAGTTCGAAAACAGTACGTTGGCTTGAAGTCCTATCTATGTAGTAAATATTACTAACGTATCAGGTATCAAACATCACACAAATCAAGCGAACAATCGATTTGTACGCGAAGATCTTGCTCCATCGTTTTGTAAATGTTTAATTTAGGATAGCTGTAGGTCACAATAACACCCACGAGGCCAAAGCCGGCCAAAAATACATATTTTGGACAACAAATGTCTCAAACTGACCAAGTGACCAATTCACAACACATTTCACGAGCGAGATTTTCACGAGGAATTCAGCAGAAATTACACAAATAGTGCTCAAAACTTCCGCAATAATTAGTTGTTTCCAAAAAATGTTGATTCGAAGCGATTCCAAGCAACGAGACGTTTTAAATCGCGAAAAACATGGATTTCCCTGTAGAGTCTTATAGTTTTTTGCCCGGTTCCCGCGCCATCTTGGATTTATCATAAAGGTCACGTCTCCGATCTATGAGTCAGCAATCTAGACCTACTATGTCTATGGTTATTCCTCTGTGGCAGAAGCGTCGTAACGAGCCCGCGAATCCTGCGAACAGTTTCACAAACGTAAACAGGATACACTACTTCTTGTAAACGTTCAACATTGCAACCTAAGCTACAGAGAAGCTACAGTAGATATGGTGATATGACCTGGATATGACTTATGAATAAAGCTTAAGTGTCTTAGTGTCTTTTCCCAATTGGTAAATTATAATGTTATATTCTTTCGAAAGTTTTATTTTCCTTTTTTTCCGCATAATATTTCCGCAAGTTCTGATTTTACGTTTTTCTTCCGCAAAAAATTTCCGCAATATAGATTTTTTGTCTTTGCCTTCCGCAGGAGATATCCCGCTTAAACGCCTTTCTTTCTACTATGGTATACTAGAAATGTGACTTCTATACAGCATCATGGCCATGTAGATATCGTTATGGAAAACTATTCCTGCAAAATTCCAATCAGAATAAATTTTATTGTAGTCTATGTGATCTTCTATAAACGAAGTAACCGCTGTGAATCTACTTTGTAGACATTGCCCATTGGTAATCCATTGTATTTATGTGTTCATATATTTATTAACAATTCTGCCATAATTTAGATATTCTGATAGAAACATTAATACTGAGTCTTGATGCATATTTTTACGCTTGTATAGTGCAAACTCAAACTGTTTAAGAGTATTTTATTAAAGTATTACTATGAGATTTTATTTATGCTCATCACTATATTGAATCATCAATTACCCTGTAAGAATTCCAATCTTGTATAATATAAATACTGTGATTCGGTTTATGGTCATGTCAATATCACCATATTGAACCATGACCCAGTAAGAATTCCAATCTTGTCTAGTATTGATACTAGGAGTTTGGTTTTCATTTTCATATCACTATATGCCGAGAGATTGGAATTCTTATATGGCGTCATGGTTTCATACAGTGATACTGGCATGACCATAAATCCAATCTCAGTATTTAAATTAGAGGAGATTGAAATTCTTACAGCGTCATGGTTCTATATATTGATATCAGTGACAAGGCCATAAATCCAATGATGCAATGTCGCAGTACTTATACATGATTTGATTGGAATTCTTACTTTCTAATAGTTCTATATAGACAATATAGTGATATAGACATGACCATATAAATCCAATCTAACAGAATTTATACTAGATGGGATTGGAACCTTAAAAGCGTCATGGTTGTATATAGTGACATCGACATGACCATATTAACCCAATCTTATAGTAAATATGCTAGATGAGATGGGAATTCTCACAACCTAATGGTGCCATATAGTGATGTTGGTATGACCATAATAAATCTAATCTCAATGTCTCATTATTTATACTAGACAAGATTGGAATTCTCACAACCTCATTGTTGCATATAGTGATACCAGCATGACCATAATAAATCCAATCTTGTCTAATATAAATACTATGAGACTGGATTTATGGTCATGTTGATACCACTATATTGAACCATGAGGTTGTAAGATATCCAATCTTGTCTAATGTAAATACTATGAGATATGCGTTATGGTCATGTTGATATCACTATATTGAACCATGAAGTTGTGAGAATTCCAACTTTGTCTAATATTAATACTGTGAGACTGGATTTATATATGGTCATGTGATACCACTATATTAAACCATGAAGTTGTGAGAATTCCAATTTTTTCTAATATAAATACTATGAGATATGATTTATTGTCATGTTGATATCACTATATTGAACCATGAGGTTGTGAGAATTCCAATTTTGTTTAATATAAATATTGTGAGACTGGATTTATATGGACATGTTGATACCATTAATAATGGTATCAACATGATGACCATATAAATCCAGTCTCACACTATTTATATTCTTACGGCATGGAGACAATATTTATATTAGACAAAATTGGAATTCTCACAACCTCATGGTTCAATATAGTGATATCAACATGACATAAATCATATCTCATAGTATTTATATTAGGCAAAATTGGAATATAAATTATATTGAACCATGAGGTTGTGAAAATTCCAATTTTGTCTAATATTCATACTGTGAGACTGGATTTATATGGTCATGTTGATACCACTATATTGAACCATGGAGGTTTTGAGAATTCGAATCTCGTCTAAATACTATGAGATATGATTTATGGTAATATCATTATCACTATATGGAATCACGACGCCGTAAGAATTACAATCTCGTCTAGTGTGAGACTGGATTGATGGACATGTCTGTATCGCTTTATGGAACCACGAGTTTTTGAGAATTCCAATCTCGTCTAGTATAGATACTATGAGATTGGATTTATGGTCATATGATCATCACCATATGGAACCATGACGCAGTAAGAGTTCCAATCTCGTCTAGTATAAATACTACGATATTGGATTTATGGTCATACCATTATCACTATATGGCACCATGATGCCGCAAGAATTCCAATCTCGTCTAGTATAAATACTATGTGATTGGATTTAATGGTCATATCATTGTCACTACATGGAACCACGACCCCGTAAAAATTCCAATCTCATGTAGTATAAATACTACGAGATTGGATTTATGGTCATATCATTATCACTACATGGAACCAGGACCCCGTAAGAATTCCAATCTCGTCTAGTATAAATACTACGTGATTGGATTTATGGTCATATAATTATCACTATATGGAACCATGACGCCGTAAGAATTCCAATCTCGTCTAGTACAATTACTAAGAGGTTGGTTTATGGTCATTAGGTTTAAAATTGGGGTTTTCATTGAGAATTTATTCGTCATGCTTGTAAGAACTGCAATCTCGTCTAGTATATATAAATGTGTGATTGTATTTATGGTGATATGAATAAATAAATTCTCGATTAAAACCCTAATTTTAGATCTGATTTGACCATAAATCCAATCTTACAGTATTTATACTAGACGAGATTGGAATTCTTACGGCGTCATCATTCCATATAGTGATAATGATATGACCATAAATCCAATCTCATAGTATTTATACTAGACGAGATTGGAAATATACTTCACACTTTCCGGTCGCGCGCCGCTTCGCACCGCCTGTATAATTCTAATTCTTACTGGGTCATGGTTCCATATAGTGATAATGATATGACCAAAAATCCAATCTCGTAGTATTTATACTAGACGAGATTGGAATTCTTACGGCGTCATGGTTCCATAAAGTGATAATGATATGACCATAGATCCAATCTCGTAGTATTTATACTAGACGAGATAGGAATTCTTACGGCGTCATGGTTTTATGTAGTGATAATGATATGACCATAAATCCAATCTCGTAGTATTTATACTAGACGAGATAGGAATTCTTACGGTCATGGCTTAAGGGGATAGACTAGAGGTAGGCTTTCAAGATGGCGGCTGTTTTTCAAGATTCTTCAAACGAGAACGAATCAACAACCTAACATTTATATCATTCCCAAGGCTCACCCTAACCTTACCCTGAACCTAATCCCAATTTAGGAATGCTATAAACGTCTGGTTGTTGATTTGTTCTCGTTTTAGAAATTTTAAAAAACATCCGCCATCTTGAAAACCTACCTCTCGTCCATCCCCTTTAGCCATGACCGAATTCTTACGGGGTCATGGTTCCATGTAGTGATAATGATATGACCATAAATCCAATCTCGTAGTATTTATACTAGACGAGATAGGAATTCTAATGGCGTCGTGGTTCCATGTAGTAATAACGATATGACCATAAATCCAATCTCATAGTATTTATACTAGACGAGATTGGAATTTTTACGGCGTTATGGTTCCATATTGTTATAATGATATGACCATAAATCCAATCTCGTAGTATTTATACTAGATGAGATTGGAATTCTTACGGCGTCGTGGTTCCATGTAGTGATAATGATATGACCATAAATCCAATCTCGTATTATTTATACTACACGAGATTGGAATTCTTACGGCGTCATGGTTCCATGTAGTGATAATGATATGACCATAAATCCAACCTCATGGTATTTATACTAGACGAGATTGGAATTCTTACAGCGTCATGGTTCCATTTAGTGATAATGATATGACCATAAATCCAATCTCGTAATATTTATACTAGATGAGATTGGAATTTTTACGGCGTCGTGGTTCCATGTAGTAATAACGGTATGACCATAAATCCAATCTCATAGTATTTATACGAGATTGGAATTCTCAAAAACTCGTGGTTCCATAAAGCGATGCAGACATGTCCATAAATCCAGTCTCACACTAGACGAGATTGTAATTCTTATGGCGTCGTGATTCCATAAAGTGATAATGATATTACCATAAATCATATCTCGTAGTATTTATACTAGACGAGATTGGAATTTTCAAAACCTTCATAGTTCAATATAGTGGTATCAACATGACCATCTAAATCCAGTCTCACAGTATTGATATTAGACAAAATTGGAATTCTCACAACTTCATGGTTCAATATAATGATATCAACATGACCATAACGCATATATCTCATAGTATTTACATTAGACAAGATTAGATTGAGTGTATCTAAAAGTCGAGGGTCTAGAATCCAGAGTAAACGTCGAGAGTCGAGAGTAAAAAGTCGAGAGTCGAGAGTAAAAAATCCAGAGTAATTGCCGAGAGTGGACAAATGTCTCTGGAACAACAAAGTAGATATATTTTTAAAAAAATATGCAGAAGAATCCGCTTTTAACTGGGCTCGTAAAGATTGTGCTCAACGTACAAAACTGCATGAACTTTCGCCAAAATAGACGTACGTTAAATGAAAAAAGTGAGGTTTTTCAATGCTTAATGTTCTACGCATAATTATTCTTTTATTCGAAGCAGCTATGGAATCTAAATTTGCGAAATAGATAAACTTCATGAAATTCAGGGGATCGCGGAGGCGTTTATATGGGTCATGGCTTTATAGGATACCCTAAAAGTCGAAATGTTGAGAGAGCACTGGGTCTCTCACTCACTGGGATTGTATCTACTTCACCAAATTTAGCTAAAGCGCGAGCCTGAAGGGCGAGTAATGATTGTCGCGCTCCCTCTTTAGCTAAATTTGGTGAAGTAGATACAGTCCCAGTGAGTGAGAAACCCAGTGCTCTCTCGACTTAAATCGACCTTTAGGGTATCCTATAAAGCCATGACCCGTTTATATGCTAGTTTTGGGTTTCCCTTTATTTGATAAATCTATAAAAAGGAAGTTTATATTTAGCTTATACCTGCGTTATTATTGTTGACTGCGTGACAACTATTTTCATGTGAAAGATTGTGTTTCAATTAAATTGTAGTGTTTCAAATATTGCACGGATATTGTTTCCTTGATTGTACGTTTACGCTTTATTTTCTCGTGCATGTATATCCAGGAAAAGAAATTATTTCTGTAGTCGTGCATATTTTGTTAAAAATATGTATCAACTTTGTTGTTCCTGAGACATTTGTTCATTCTCGACAATTACTCTCGATTTTTTACTCTCGACTCTCGACTTTTTACTCTCGACTTTTTACTCTCGACTCTCGACGTTTACTCTCGACTTTCGACATTTACTCTCGACTCTCGATATTTACTCTCGACTCTCGACTTTTAGATACACTCGATTGGATTTATTATGGTCATGCTGGTATCACTATATGCAACAATGAGGTTGTGAGAATTCCCATCTCATCTAGCATATTTACTATAAGATTGGGTTAATATGGTCATGTCGATGTCACTACATACAACCATGACGCTTTTAAGGTTCCAATCCCATCTAGTATAAATTCTGTTAGATTGGATTTATATGGTCATGTCTATATCACTATATTGTCTATATAGAACTATTAGAAAGTAAGAATTCCAATCAAATCATGTATAAGTACTGCGACATTGCATCATTGGATTTATGGTCTTGTCACTGATATCAATATATAGAACCATGACGCTGTAAGAATTTCAATCTCATCTAATATAAATACTGAGAATGGATTTATGGTCATGCCAGTATCACTATATGGAACCATGACGCCATAAGAATTCCAGTCTCTCCGCATATGGTGATATGAAAATGAAATCCAAACTCCTAGTATCAATGCTAGACAAGATTGGAATTCTTACTGGGTCATGGCTCAATATGGTGATAATGACCATAAACCAAATCACAGTATTTATATTATACAAGATTGGAATTCTTACAGGCTAATTGATGATTCAATATAGTGATGAGCATAAATAAAATCTCATAGTAATACTTTAATAAAATACTCTTAAACCGTTTGAGTTTGCACTATACAAGCATAAAAATATGCATCAAGACTCAGTATTAATGTTTCTATCAGAATATCTAAATTATGGCAGAATTGTTAATAAATATATGTACACATAAATACAATGGATTACCAATGGGCAATGTCTACAAAATAGATTCACAGCGGTTACTTCGTTTATAGACGATCACAATAAAATCTATTCTGATTGGAATTTTGCAGGGATAGTTTTCCATAACGATATCTACATGACCATGATGTTATATAGAAGTCACATTTCTAGTATAAAAACATTTGCTAAATATCGCTGTGTCTTTCAAATTTAGATTCCACTAATCTACACAGTACAGTGCTAAAACAGTTAAAAGTCTTTCAGTTGTTCGGCATTTCAGCTGTTAAATCAATTTCTACTTTGGCATTGAATCCACAGAATCTCCAAAGGAAGTTTTTCTCTCTCTCCGCGCCTCTATACTTTTTAGCCGCCATATTGCCCGCGCTATTTAGTATTTACGGGAATCTGGTACTAGATTGTATGTTTCTTGTCGAGATTGGCGAGATTGGTCCAATCTGTCAGTATAATTACTGCGCCTGCCGACCAATCTGAGAGTAATTATACTGGCTAGATTCTGGCGAACGGCCTGTTCTGTCCCCTAGTCCGAGCGCATGATCAGTATCTGCAGCTATAAAAAGATAAATTATTCTTGGTTTGTTTTTGTAAATTTCTGCCAGTTTAACGATTTTTACAACGATTTAGCATTAATTGTAATCAAATGATTTATAATTTGAAAATGGCGCAAGAATGTGATAAATAGGTTATCACTCTCGAGACTAGGTAATACCAGTTTTATCGCTCTCGCTACGATATCATATTTTGTCCCTCGTTCGCTGGGCTCGCTCGCGACAAAATATGAGATCGTCCCTCAAGCGATATAACTGATATCACCTCGCACATCATATGATATAATGATAACCTATACTTATGATGCTGAACCTCATTCAATAATTGTCAAATACATCTGAAAGCTAGGCAAAGAGTTACAAAAATCCTACTGAAGAAGTTAGAGTAGATAATAGTGTAATTTAACTGTTCTTTGCAATCGACGAAAAGTTTCGTTACACAAACACTTTATTTATAACTATTGGAAACATTGCGGTCGCAAAAAGTTAACAAATTAATGTATAGCAACTTGCTTTTTTACACGATATGGCCTGGTCAGATAATTACATATAAGCAGCTAAAGGTTACTGGAAATTACGCAAAATTAAAAACAGCTCAATGATGTGATTACTGGAATCAGTACAAGAGCCTCAAAATTGCTTTTTGTGATACCATTAATTATAAGCTTATGTACTACTTGCGTTATAATATAATTCTTATTCATGTATTGATTTTCTTATGATGAGCCTACTAACGATTGTGTGCATTATCTGGTATGTAATACGAGGTTTCTCATGGATAATTTGATCAGAACTATACTCGTGGGAAACATACAGTTTCGAGAACACCTGTCAACAATCCTCAATCATTGTCCATTGTCTCGCATTTCAACGAAAAAAAAACATGCACTTATGGCCTCAAATTTGTTCCTATTTCATTGATAAGTGCAATTGTGACCACTTTTGAATCTCCGACGATGTTTAATTGATATCCAAATCATGCAAGGAATATTTACAGGAATCTTATTAAGGTTGGAATATATAATGCACATTGCTTTGAGTCATTATTTAGATGTATATGCCTGAAAAATAATTAAGATGTATATTTCTGTATCATTATTTTGGAGACTGCTAGAAATCTTTTTGGTGTTTTCCGACACTTGTTTTGCGATTATGCAAGATTACAAACCTTATATATATATAATTGCCTTGAGAAAACGATGTATGACAAAGGCTGAAAAATGACGCGCTCAGACTGTCAGACATATTATACGACTTCGAAACTGGTGCAGATTGATGTCTACTGCTCACATTGCTTGCAATTCAAGCCTTGATCATTGCACATTTTTTCACAGCAATATATTTTACATTAATTAACTGAATTAGAGAACAGATGTATCTTATACATCAGAAATTATTTTATCCCTATTTTGTTTGCGCTGATTTCTGCGTTGAATACTTTCCGCAAGGTCCTTTTTCACAGTGGAACTGGATGGAGAAATACTTGACGTTGTGAAAGATCCTAACAGACATGGAAAATATGAATTAAATATATATTGTTACTAATGTTGTGAAATTAAAATTTAAATTATAGTAATGCAACTAAGTTGGTTTGAGCACTTTTTTGAAAGATAGATGCTAGCAAAGGCACAATTGTTTGATCAGCGAGCTTTAACAACTTCGGAGAAACAATGGACCATTCCCCAATTAGACAAACTTTCAAATTGGAAAACATTTTAGCACAGTTGGAAAGAGCTTCCTAAATTTCATAAAACTGTTAAGTTTTGTTGTAAAATATTGTAAAATGTCGAAATGTAAAGATTACGAATTTTGTATGCTTTTGTATTACGCGGGAAAAAGCGTTACCACATTTCCACATAGTGGTAACGCTTTTCCGTGCGTAATACAAAAGTAGACAAACTCAGTGAACTTAAGTCCTGGCTTTAAAAACGAATTTTACCCCCTGCAACGTGGGCTCCGAAGTTTCACGTGGATTTCGCGTGGATACTAACAAGTGTCAGCTACACGCGTAAAAACGCACAAGTTGTTACAAGTCTGCAAACAAGTTGTAACAAGTCTGTTCACAAGTTGTCAACAAGTTGTGTTCGCACTGCTTGTTTCAAGTTTGTCGTGACAAGTTTGGAGCAAGTTGTTAACAACTTGTGACAAGCTTTATGGCATTATCAGACTTGTTACAAGGTTGTTCTAACAAGTCTGATACAGACATGATACAACAAGAATGTTACAAGGTTGACAACACAAGGTTGTAGCAATATCGTTATATCATATTGTTACAGGCTTGTTGGAACAACCTTGTAACAAGTCTGACAATGTCAACAAGGCTGTTACAAGTTGTTAACAGCTTGATCCAAACTTGTTGACGACTTGTAACAAGCCCTGCGAACACAACTTGTTGACGGCTTGTTTGCAGACTAGCTACAAGTTGTGACATTTTTACGTGTGTACGAGCAACTCGCCACTAGGTCACATTGTTGAACAGTTTTTACTTTAATAAGACAAAGGTAAAGTGGAGTTAAAACAGTCATCTACACGATAAATGAATTATTCTTAACGTTTTGAACAATTTTTGCAGATATACAAAAGCAATTTATTGCCTTCCTTGTTTACATTTATACATGACAAAACTTGAATGTTTTCTTGTATATTTTTCTCACATGAAACAAAAGAAGTTGAAAAGATTATATTTTAACTTTTAAAAACGAACTTTAAAAGCAAAATTGATAAAATTTTGCCGTTTTCGCCGAGGTTTTTTTCTTGACTAACTGTTTCCATGGAAACAAGAAAATTCAAAATTCAAAATGGCGAAAAAACTAATGACTTAAAAGCTAAATTAATTCTTTTATCATAGTGAATTTAGCCCTGCATGCGGTCTTTTTTGGGGGAAAAATGTTTATGCAGTAACACAGTTGTTGCTAGATGACACAAGAAGTGTGTTACGTCACCTCATCTGGGAAAAAATGAGTAAAATAATTGCCATAAAGCCATAAAGCTGTCAAAAGTCTGAAAAAAATTACCTCGGGATACTACCCTGTATCAAATACCAGCTCTCAGTAACTATGAAAATAAGTTCGTTTCCTACACATTTTTGGGGAACTAACCAGAAGGGGTGTCCTTTGTGCCGAAAACATAAAAAAAAATGAAGTAGAAATGAAAAAATACATCAATTTTTAAAACAATTCTTTCTTTGCCCTAAACTATACATTTAGGACACTCATTCCAGTTAGACTGATAAACTTGAATATACGTGCTTTCTAAAGCAAACAATTTGTAATGCTAACATTATTCCCAGACCCATCTCCCAAGTCCGAAAAGATAAGTAACACAATATCAAGGATGTTATGGTCACGTGACCGTTTCCATAGCAACAAATGTTGCAGTTTGTTAAAACTAGGTCTAACTATTATTATAGCAAGTTTGGTGGAGGTTGCTTTAATATATGATGAGTAATTGCCATTTATGTCATATTTTGCTAAAATGAGCTGGAGCCATGACTTAAGTGCACTGAGAAATTTGCAAACTTTACAGGACTATATTTTCCACATTTTACAATATTTTGCGACCAAACTTCACAATTTCACTAAATTTAGGAAGCTCTTTCCAACTGTGTTAAAATTGTTTTCCAATTTAAAACTTTGTCTAATTGGGGAATGGTCCATTTCAGCGCCAGTCGCCTTTATCGGTTTAGTTTTTAATAGATCTTTATAAACTTTATCTTGTGATAAATCAATCTGCAGAACAGTTGGTGTAATTCTACTTAAAATATTGCTGTGAATGCTTTCTGACATTGGCACGCAACTCTCCCCGATAGCTGCAAAATGTTTGTTTAGAATTTCTGCTTTATCTTTATCGATAAATCGAGTCAGTTGAATGAATTTAAAGAGCCCACGTATAAGGAGTGTGCAGTTGTGACACAACTTTTGAAAATCTTTTCAATAAAGCGAGGGTTATTTTGGAAAAAACTCGAATCTTGCTGGTCAACTTATTTGAAATCGTCGGAATATAATCTGTTGACAGATCTGAGGTCAGTAAGACGAAACGTTTGTGGAGGATCCCTCCTCCACCACCCAGAACTGTATTATTTCGGTATTGTCCTGCAAGAGAGTGCATGGCTACAGCGGCAACGCGTGTACAATTAAAGAAATATGTAAATCTATAAAAGTGACAGTGTTGAACATTGCCTGTTGTGCTCTGGACACGAGGGGATCTTGTCTCAGGAACGTTTGAGCCGCCTCCTTTATGATCTGTTGTACATCTGCTGATTTCATTTCCGTTGCTTGCTAGTTGCACCATGAAATCGTTTAAATTCTGAAATGAAAATCACAGCAAGAAACATTGATGGCAAAGTGACTATAGTCTATTGATAAAGTTTGTTCCCACAATAGAGATTAGGACCCATGCCATTTAACTTGACCAAGCAACCAGGAAAATCAACATGGGCATATATAATAATAGTAAGTACACCTAGTAGGTAAATTCAAGATGGCGGATTGCCCATGTGTTAAAATCATGCGTCGTCACCGAGAAGTACGGGAACGCATGCCCGGGTGTGGATAACGTTTAAAATGGCACACCCTGGCCTGCACGTAAGGCAACTTCATGATCTGGCATTTGAAGGATGATCTCCCCTGCCTTATTGCCTGATCGAGCTCCCTCTCCTTTTGTTATGGCTTCCCCGATCCACCCAGCCTGAAGCAATGGTAGTTAAATCGCCAATTCCCCCTTTTTAATTAAAATGATTGTTTTGGAAACTAATTTATACGTTAATCATATTCATAAACCGTGACTAAATTTTAAAATGAAAGTGAAAACATTGAATCTCGGTGACGTAAAATTCTTGCATACGCCTTGGGACAGGGACAGGGGGAGGGGATTTCAAATGGCTGGTGCAATAGCTTCTACGTACTGTCTCAGTCAAATATAGCATTCACTGTCACTGATAAGGACTATCAAGCATTGAAAGCATTGTCAACGGTGTGTTTTATTTGCAAATGTAACTTCCTTGGTAAAATGGCTCTAACTCTCTTCCTTTCCGATATACGCAACTTAATTTGATATACAAATTACTGCAACACCACTTATTATATGACAGTGCATAACTGAGCTCTTTGAAATTTGATTTTTTTGTAGCATATGACAATAAAAAAACACTAAAACTTCGCTCCATATATTGCAAGAACTAACCGTCGCGGCATCAGATATACTTTGCTTTGTCTTTCTCACGTGATTTATAATTTCCTCTTGAAGCATTCTTGGCTGGAAGGAATTAGAAAAAGTACAAAACATTTTAAATCATTAGTTTGTATTTTCATTATGGAGTATTTAAATGTTTTAAGAATGGAAACTCAATAAGTTATATCGGTGCTGTTCAAAGTTTGTTTTTACTATTTCAACGCAATGCAAATTGATTGGCCATTTTGCTTAACTAACTTACAAATGCTACCTTGCATTAAACTAATGTTCTCGACTAATGTTTTGTTGAAATGTTTCAAGCATGTATCAAAATTTAGGTTGGACATTACATCAATCATAAAATGCAAGGTATATTCGTAAAGTGCATGCAAAACGAAAAATTGTCAAGTAATTTCTTGGTTGCATTGCAAAGATCATTTGAAATCACAATGTAACTTCTTTTTTAGAATTTTTGTAACTCCGTTCCTTGTCAAGATATTTTGCATTCTTGGATGTGCGAATAATACAACGTGTGACATCACATTGCATAATGACTTTTGGAAAAGCTTCATTTATTTAGAAGCAGTTAGACTATTACATATATAGATAAGGAGGCCTGGTGATTAACTATAGCTTACGCTCATACAAGTGCAGTTTCAGTTATTTTCCATTATTATATGCTACAAAATAGGCAATCCATACTCATTTTGCAGTATGATGTCACACGTTGTATTATTTGCATATCAAATAATTATAAAGTTAAATATCTCGACCAAGATCACAGTTACAAAAACTCTAGAAAAGAAGTTATATTGTGAATTTAAGTTATCTTTCCAAAGCAATCAAGAAAATACATGACAAAATTTCGTCTCATAGGCACTATAAAGAAAAACTTCATCCTCATGATCTTTTGGTTCCAAAGTTAAAAATTACTTTCCCAATGTTTCGTGCTCTTAAAACGACTTAAATAGCTAGTCCATTGCATTTCGCCCTGTGCACTTTTAAGCATACAGAATCGCCCTGATTTTCTCACGTCACAAATTTCTGTAGTATTTGGTATAGACAGATATCGACTTTAGACTGAATTCAATTCTTTTACTTCTATGCGCAGCTATAGCTTGTCGGGAAATTCTCCCCGATGATATCCCCCCCGTACCATTGTGCATGCAAAGACTTTAAAATATGCTGACACTAACATCGGAAATGTCCTTACGAACACTGTCTTGGTTTGCAAATCCTTCCATTTGCGTCATTTTTTCGCTACCAATTCCTTTTTGTTGAAGATAAGATTTTGCAGAACCAAGCCTTTCATCAGATCGCAATTCGCCGTGGTTTCCGTTGTCCTGTATTGTTTCATGTTCCTTATTGAAAAAAAAAACAACCATATAAAACGTGATCATAGATGAGCTTTTGCGCTTGCAGTAAATTGTGAATTAAGATAAATTTTAAGTGGGACCGTCTTGTTGATGCAGTCCTCAGAAGTAGTGTGTCTTGCACTCAGATTCGCCCGCAGTGTGTAGTAGTTAGAGTGTAATAGAATGAAAAACGGGTTTATTATTTTGCACAAGCATTTTGTGAGGATCATTAGCACTGACCAGCTTAAAAAGTGGGCATCATGTAAGCTGTAATAAGCATTCTTACGTTAGTTTGGCGGCTATGCGTGCATCGTTGAATTTCATCACGGTGGAATGGCGTTTCGTGTTGATCAAAACGCTGATCATGTTTCTGTCGTTTTTCTTCTGGGTGGACATCGGAGCAGCCATTGTCTAGTCTAGTTTCACGCAGTTTCTTAAAAGCAAGCATGATTTTTAAAAGATGAGTTATTTTAAACACGTTTAAAAAAGTAGCAAAGTTTGGGACTGAGCTAGCTTACAAATGAATGGAGCTTTTCAGTGCTTTTGAGTAGCCAATATCAAGATATGGCGTGCGTGCCCTTTTCGAAACTTTTGATGTCAGAACCCGGTGTAACAGGAACGCAGTTCAATGACATTGTGCAATACATTTTCGTTTTGATGAAGTCGATAAAACCCTTTGAAGTAACTGTTATATCCTTTGTTCAATTTTTGATGGCATGCATTATTTAAGGACAAAGAAGGACAACAGCACTAGCCATCCGCCATGTTGGATATTGAAAAAATGCATGACGTCACAAGCTGACAAACAGGGAAAATGATTTTCTTCGATAAGCCTTTGCGGTCCATTTATGCACAGCATTATGTTTGCACGGAGGTTGTTGGTTTGCTCGGTTGCTATTTGTAATATTTCGCAGTTTCTAAGGTTAATATCCAATTAATTATCACTAATAGTGCAGCTCATATCTACTCTGTTCAGTTATTTAGTTCAGTTCAGCTGTGACATTGGTAATAGGTCTCCGCATGTTAGTATACTGTTTCAATGTCATAATCCAACTACATCTGTATTCAGTATTTTCACACAAGTGAATGGTAAAATTTGACGTACCATTCCTTATATATTCACCTAATGGTGTATATACAAAATGGCGACTAGCCACCAGCAAAAATAATAAAATTTTATAAAAAGTCAGTTGTGCTATAAATCACCTAAAAATCACTCGACTTCGTCTCAGTGAATATTCCCCGATAATCACCTTGCCTTCGGCAAATAATTGGGAATTATTCTTGGGACTTATTAACCTATTACCAGTGCTAAGTTTTACAATGTCTATCCAGCTTGAGACTTTGAACTATAGACCTAATTATAAAAGAAAATGGAGGATGGCTAGTGTGATTTGATTTTCAATATTTCAGGAGCAAAACATTTAAACAAAAATTAATCTAATAATGCGGATATTACAATTTCTTTGAAATTTCTCATTGATAACTAGAAAAGAAACTATGCTGCGATATCTTCCTTTGAAATCAATTAATTAGGATAAAATGATTTACATTTTTGCACTAATTTAATCATTTTGTATACATATTTCGTGCAACCTGTGTGATATGAATGTTTTACTTCAAAGTAGGTTTAAACCTATATGCGGCAAGGGGGCATTCAATGCGAGATTGGATAAGCTAAACTTACATCTCTAAATTCTTTGATTCTTTTTGTTAAAATCCTATGCATAAACTGTAAAGAAACAATAAATCTTGAATTTTGGAGCTTTTCGTGGAAACACTCTCACTTTCTCGAAATTGTGTGGAAACACACGCATTTTGTGCTCGTGTCCCCGCGCAATTTCACGTTTACCTGCGCGTTCCCTCGTGTTTCTTTTACTCTACAACCACAATCCGTGAAGGAACATGAAGTAAACATGATAGCAAAATCTAGATTAAGCCTGTTTTCCACTTTAACCGAATCGTACAGTTCTGCCTTCACGAAACAATGGAACAGTCACGCTACGCACGTTGTGCTGCCGATACGGTTGAAGCGGGAAACGAGCTTTAATCCATCATCAAGAAGGGCAAGGGTTGACTTACCAATAAATATTGAATAATGAGTTGGGCTAGTTTAAACAAATTTAGAAAACAGCGATTGACATCATATCCAGCCTATATGCAAAAGAAAAATTATTTGATAAACTTTATTGATAATGATGACCTTTCAAGTCGCTTTGAAAGTCTTGATTAAAAATGACTGGAACCCAAGAAATACAAGCAATTGAAAACGACGACTGTGTCGTTGAAGGCTGTTGAAAACTTTAATTCTTCAGATATTGCGATCTCGTTCTCACCAGATCTTACCATTTCTTCCTCAATGTCACAAAGACTAATATTCGCTAAGTTTTCTTCCAAAACATTGAGATCAACATCATCAATCACCCTCTGGATATCAATAAAAGCTGAGGAAAAGATAATGATTCTGTAGTGTAGTTCTGTAGTACGTACACAGGGTGGCCTCCAAAAAGTGACATTATGGAAGTTTGATTTTACCAGAATGCATTGCGAGTATCAAGTACGTAAGAATAGGAAATGTACCAAAATAGCCGATAGTCTTCTGCATATGTTCTTTCAGACTACAATGCAGTCTAGCACAATCGACATCCGGTGAATTGTGAATTATCTCATTGCTTTTAAAATATACTTAGACGTGATTACACACGTAGGAATTGAAAGAAATTGTATTTCGATCTCGTTTATGAATTTGCGAGTTGTTTAGCATAGTGCTAAGACATTTAAATTATAACAATGGGATAATTCAATTTGTAACAATCCTATTTTATCCTATTGTTATGCACTTCTACATCTAGAATTTAAAATAACTCCTATTACCATAAGAATCATAAAAATTTACCATAAAAATTGCAAGTTAATCATTTAAAATCTTAAACTGATGCAAGTGTCTAATCACGCGCGTTGAAGAGACGTTATGAACAACGATATAATTTCTATCGTATCACGTCAGTTAACAACAATAGAGTAAATTCAAAGGGGGATTTTTTTAGGCCACTCTGCGTGCTGACACTGCCCTATGGATGCCTCTTTCAATGTTCCGAGTGTAATTTGTATGATTTTCCGCTTGACAGGCGTTCATTCTATACAGCGGCTAACATGCGTGGAGAAACATGCGCGGGCACAAAAACGTCAAAGGTTACGACACGAGTGAGACCTCTGAACAGTATCTGCTCTGTGCGTCATAACAGTTGATGTGGAAAACGGCATTTTAATGTATAGATGGTCCATAATCCGAAACTTTTAAAACTTCAGCACATTTATCAGACTGTCAAATGTTTCCAATATAGATAGACCCAATGATAATAATTTAGTTTCGAGGAGAATTATAAAAAAAACATACTTACCATAGAACGATTGCGTGCATTTGTGATAGGAAAAAATGGCAAAGCACAAATGTCGCGTGCTGTTCTGTGGCGCAATGCTGCATTTGCGCTTAGTTTAATACTCTGTCGACATATCAATTGACCAACACGGTTCTACTTACCCAATTGTCGCCAATCAATTTTGCGGCTCATAGGAGAAAACACAAATTGCATCTTACTGAATAACGACAGTAGTTTAATCAGGACAGCTAGGTGGGACAGCTATAAGATAGGGAGTTATTCTTTACACGATCCTCGCTGCTACGAAGATGACTGTTATCGCTAGTCCGCTTGTTTATGTCCATCCCACGACCTCGCCTCTATTGATATATACAGGGTGTCCCACAAAAAGCGGACGCTATTGAATTCAACTATTTTAGAATTTGAATGGCCTAGCAGTATAATTGCTCCAGAGTGTTCCTGAAAAATGGACGCTATTGAAATCCCTTATTGTTAGAAGTTAATGCTAGGCCATTCAACGTTCTAACAATAAGTGATTTCAACAGCGTCCATTTTTCAGGCGCACTCTGGAGCAATTATACTGCTAGTCCATTCAAATTCTAATAACAGCTGAATTCAATGGCGCCCGCTTTTTGTGGGACAGCCTGTATAAAAGCTGGATAGCACATCTACTGTTTTGAATCCGGAAGTACGTCACACTTTCCCACTTGCGACAATGTTGGATGGCCTCACTAGATCAGTTGATCATCGAATGCTATGTATACATCTACTGAATGATGGATAGCAATCGTTTTGCGACAAATATTTTACGTTTTAGAAAAAATCTTCCTAGGAATCAGTTTTCTAATAGAAACTAGTTTGATTCTCTCCTTGAGTGGCGCCATTCAACGTGGCCGCTGATCTCAAAATGCGACGTTTTCCGGCATCAATTTTATTTGGGTTTTGTTGCAATCACGATGCACTATCCAGTCTTAATACATATGAATGTTTACCACAGAATCGAAATAAACAGAAGGACCACTTGAGTCGGAACCTTTTAAGTTTGTGTCCCCACGCATGTCGCATGTTTAATTACTTAACAGATTTATAGGGAAAACCCACACGGTACGAATACGAGCGGGACTCGAAGTCCCATGCGAGGCATTCATGCAGGTTCTGGCCAGTCAATTGCCTTTTCTGGCCAAAAGAAAAGCGAAACTACAGTAGCTGTTCCGCCATTATTGCACCGCTGTTTATTTCCTATGCTGTGACTTTGCATCTCTACAAGGTAGAAAAGATAACATTTGAAATTCAAATCAGCCGCAAATTGTTGAACGCACGGTTCCCAGTATAATTAAGTAAAACCACTATTTGTCTTTGTGGAAAAATACAAAGCGCAAATAGTTAAAGAAAAAACAAAGAGCATTGTTAAAAGTTTGGCACGCAATCTGGGGATGGTGAGGGTGTCATAACAGGAGGGGGGGGGGGATGCTGGGTGTTTCACAACTCACGCGTCTTTAAAAGCTCCTATTTGAACAATCGAGTGTCAGTTCACGAAACTGAAATCTATTTATTTGCTGTCATTTCACAAAAAACTAGTGCAAGAAACGCCTCACATACGTAGAACAAATCACTTTTCACGGCATCAAAACCAAGCATCTCACATTTCACACGAACAGATGTTAACCAATCACGGGTAACGAATAATACTTTTACGAACCTCTAATGTGGTAACCCGGTGTAGACTAAAGTTTCCGAAAAAGGGTCACACTATGCAAATTATCCCACTGTTCAGAAGCCAAGAAAATGGGAAAATGGCTGCCCCTCGCTTTCAACAGTAAGCCAAACCGTCACTATACTGTACAGGGTGTCCGAAAAACTATCGAAATTAGCTATTGCTAGAACTTGAACGCTCTAGCAGTAAGCTTAACCCTCAAATGCATACAAACTTTTTATGTATAACTATCATAATTTATAGTAATGGTCAGTGTTCAAGTCTGGTCCTCACTAGCAACATAATCAAGAGCACAAGCTAAAACGAAATGCAGTGAAGTGTGAGACAAAAGCATCGACACAAGCACAAGTGTAACTTCGAGCATGAAGCTTGGTTTTCACTGGCGACATAAGCTTGAGGAAAATAACAAAGGACAACTATCCCTCAGAGGCTTACGAAGACAGCAGAAATAATTTTCTTTTGAATTTGCTTTTGTTCTGCCGTAGCTTATGGTGAAAGTCTTGTACTTATGCTTATGTCGCACACTTCATTGCATTTCATTGTTTTTCTTTTGTTGCCAGTGAAAACCAGGCTTAAAGGAGCAGTGCATATTTCACGCATATGCTTCTGCGCATAATAAACTTGAAAGCGTTGGGCCAACGTTTTGAAGTTCGGAATCCAAGATGGTGTCCTCAAAGGAGCGCGAGCATTTTCTGAATATCGATATTTCCGGATGATAAAATAGCAACAGAATGACAAAGGTCGAAGGAAATTATGCGACAATCAACACAAAAGAATTCATTTGGTGCACAATGTATTTAAAGCACGAAGAATGCAAAAGTCGAGGCGAAATGTAACCGTTGGAATTGCACCGGTTTCGCCGCACATCTGTTGTCTCTTGAGTACAGAAGAAGATAAAAATAATGCAATTTATATGCTTTAATCAAACTGAATCTACAAGAGATTCGTAAAATAGCGAGAAAATAAAAAAAATATGGCTGAAATGTGATACTGCTCCTTTAAGCTATGATAGAACAGAAGCGAATTCAAAGGAAAATTCCTTTTCTTTCTTTAAAATCCTCAGAGTCACATTAATGCTTCTTGCTTATGCTTGTGCTGCCGGTATGAACCAGGCTTTACCATTTTTATGCGAAACAAACAGTGCACATTAAAAATGCCATCAAATTTTGTACATGGATTATAACAGGACTAATTTGCTTTTAGAATTTAAGAAGTATTTCCGAATTCCCCTCATGAAAAAAGCTACTTTACAAAGATTTTTTTTAAAAAAACTGCTAGGGCAATTTTAACAACAGGTGAGTTCAATAGTTGTTGTCGACTTTCACCCCAGAAACCACGTAGTAGAAAAGCGTCATGCAAAATGTTGCAACACCACAGCTAATATACTAATCGATAAAATATTTTTTCATAGTAGTACGGAACAAACGTAACATATCCTTAAATAATATTCAGCACAGTAAAATTTGCGATAGAAGAGCCTACAAGCTCAATTATTAATATATCATAAAACGTAAATACAACTCTTCGTAATTACTATTTTCCTGTCTGTTGGATGTGTCTACAACTTAAGGCTTTGTTCCCAAACGTGCTTATTAAGATTGTCTTGAAGGAACGTTCCTATTCCCATTTCCCAGCCTAACTAAAAGTTACTGCATGCCTTACTAAATAAAGGCGTGTCTTATTCAAGTTTTAATCCCATTCCATTATCTATTGTTTTTAGTCAATGAGTCCTTGTCCCAGTGCAAGAGATCCGATTTTCCTAGACCCAGTTTGTTCCTATATTAACCCTTCAGGATCCTCTATTAAGAATATTTGTATAAGGTATATGACCGCGGCTAAGTTTTTACTTCATGCGAGCGAAAAAGGAATGTGAGCAAAATAACATAGCCATCGATCGTGTACTGCATTTCCCCTTTTTAGCCTATAGTTTGACACGCTGTAAAGTTGTACATTATAATTACATTATATATAAAGTTACTGCCCAAAAATCTAAATACATGCACAGGTGGAAAATTTCAATGCTACAACAACACTTCAAGTTCCACTTAATGCTCAGTGGGGTTTTTTCTTTCGGCCATTTTTTTTTGCTTGGGATGCCACTGTTACACTTTACATACAGTAACTGGTATATGAAGGAATTTAACAGATCTAATAATATTATTACCTATACTAATAGTATTACCATCAATGCACGTAACTATACAAAACTGTTCTAAACTCGAATGTACTTTTCTAGAACATTCTAGCATGTAGTTACATGCATTCACTGTGGTTTATTATATCTCAAAAAAATGTTATATCTTAAAAAGAAAATGTTGTATTTAGTGTGTTTGCGGATCCTATTTCATCTCGAAAGAAAGTTGCGATTCTCATGATTGCAGCTAAATCCAATTAATTTGAACGAACAAAACAGTAGTATATTTGTCTATTTGAATTGTCCACCTTGATATAGAAACAGAATTAGTTCGACATTTGGAGTGCCCTACTGACTTTCCAGACGAAGAACTTGAAACAGTCCTACCTCTGCTGGTATCGTTTAGGTTGTTTCTGAAACTTGTTGAAATTCACTAATGAAGACATGTTTAGAGAAGTAAATTATGAGTTTATCAGCATTTTAAAGTGAATTATATTTCATGAGTAATCTAGTAGTTTGGATCAAAAAGGACTTGTATTTTCCAAATGGTGCCAGTATTTTAGATGTTCTGGAAGAAGGCTAAAGAGGAGAAATACAATATAATACCACTTGGGTACTTGAGTGACAATAGAATAATAGAATTTAAGTGTATTGTCTTCGTAACCATTACAACATTGAAAAAAATCCTTTGGACTTGGCAAAGGAATTGACGAGTTGTATATATTATATCTCTATTTTACTATCCCTCATTCTCAGATGACGTTGGTGTAATCTGTGGGGGCCACAGGTGTAAAGGAAAGCTCGTTCCTTGTGTATAACAACTGGAGTTCTTGTTGCTAAATGTAATCTGGCACTTTTTGTTCTGGTGATGTTTGCGTAATCTGTACATACCATTGCCATAGCAACGCAATTGCAAAGAAGCAAAATAGTACCCAGTCTTTGGAGTGAAACTTTGCAAGCTCCTCGCGATTTGCTGCCTGGTAACGCCTCATATCACTGCGCACAGTCCTAATCTGTTCTTTGAGTTCAGCTTGAGACTCACGCAAGGGTTTTAAGTATTGTACAAATGATGAGACATCATCTTCGTCCATACTGCTCATTCGATCAGGCGAATGACGACCGCATTTCCGACGCGATCCTGTCTGTTCCGGAAATCGTGGCGAAAGCTCGTTGTCCTCTGAAGGTGGATGAACTTCCATTGCAATCAAACTCTGTTGTTTTACCATCGGTGCATGGATTCGAGTGCGAGTTCTTATTTTGAATTCGTGTTCGTATTCAAGTAAATCTGTTATAGGGTCCCACGGACGAACACTACAGCAGATGTAAAAGAAAGCAAACGGATTTAGCCTTTTAGATTTTGCACCCGCCGATTCTTGAGTTGCATGTAACGTTACATCATTCAATGGGGGATTCTAAAATAATACGGTGTTGTACTTTTATACCATCTGCTCACTGCAGCACAGCATGAGCATTAATTATACAGTGGAGGTTGACCCCCACACATATTCACTGCATGATGGCGTAATGAAACTCAAAAAAGCTATAAAGCGGTCAAGTTTCCAGATTATCTAGAGGCTACGACATAACATCAACGTGAACACGAAAAACATAGAAAAGTAACAGTTCAACATGCCCCCTATTTTTATGTAATTGTTTGACCAGAGAGAAAATTTAACTGACTGACTAGAAAAACATAATGAACACGGGAAAGCAAATATCAAAGTTTCCCATTCAAGTGACTGTTCTATCGTGATAAGGAAATAACATATTAAGGAAAACACAGAAACGTAACATGTGAAACATTGAAAGATAACATAACATAGCATTGCCCCTTAAATAACCAACGCCAACGTTTTAGGAAAGTTAGCCATCCGCGACATGAACATTTGGGCAATACAAGAATTGCTATACATATTGGTGGATTTGGCAAAAACAAAATACACATCTGACGATGAAGGGCTACTGTATGTTTTTGCAAAAAGGTTGACTAACATAGTTAATGAGTTATATTCTTATTCTGATGAGTTTCCAAACGATCTCTTGTAATAAATACGGTATTGAGCAGTATGAACACGACTTACTTTTTATATTTATAAATATATTTATTAATAGCTTCAGGATGACATGGATCTCTTTCAAACAATTTTGGAATCCAGTCAACACACTGCTCTTTTCTCTCCCGGTGACCACGACGTTGTTCTTCTTCGAGTTTAAATTTTTCCTCCGTTGCTTTTATCTTTAAAAAGTAGCAAACATGAATCATATGTATAGAAGGCTAACACTGTGGTCGAGTTCTTGAATAAGGACCGAGTCAGAAGTACAAGGAATGTTTTAGAATTTGCTCATATAAATTGTTCAAAAAAAACAATTAGGCCTTACAAATCATCCAGAAACAAGTTTGCTCTTATAAATTGCGGTGAAAACAATTTGCCCTGATAGACTGTCAAAAAAACTTTTAGTGTCGTACATTCTCGACGAACTTTATCGTACACTTCATTTATCTCCTTTCTCTGAAAAATTTTTGATATCTCTTTTGCTTCAGCTCCTGGGCTATAATATTTTCTTCAAAACTCTTCAAGGCTTCTTTCCACTTAGTTAAAAAAAACAAGTGGAATTTCCACTTGTGGAAACTCTTCGAGAGTTTTGAAGAAAATATTATAGCAGAGGAGCTAAAGAAAATGAGAGATCAAATAATTTTGCAGAGAAAGTAAATAAATAATCTGCATGCGATGAAAAACAATTTGCCCAGAAAACAGTTTGTATTAGATTTGACCACGAAAGGCTGGCTTTGATAAAAAATAAACAAATATTTTGGGGCAAATTTAATGCTTCAAATTACACATGCAAATCTTGGGAAAGTGAAAAATTCTGATTATGTGTTGCTCTTAGAAATGCTCAATCTTAGAGTGGCGTTAGTTTTATATTGCAACATGCATTCTATATCCACTATTTCTACGGTTCGATTCTCGGATTAATGGAAACAACTAGTCGACGCTTTGCAAGGTTTAGTTGTTTTTTCCTCCAACAAGGAAAATGCCGCTTCGGAGTGGTTTTCATTGTGGAATAACAACTTAAAAGCGAGCGTTTGAGTGAGTGGAAATACCGACAACACCCCGATAATTCCCCTCAATTTTCTCACACTTGTACGAGCTCATACTGTCAGCGGCCACCGCACAAAAATTTTTTGGCAGCCTATGAGCGAAAGTACTGGGAGTGAATAAAGCGGAAATGACGAGCGCATATTAAGAAAAAAGCTGTTTGATGATCGAGTAGTGTACCTGATCACTTGCACGGATAGCGTCACTGACGTATCTCCACAAACTAGAATGAATAAGCATGTCTAAAATTTAGCAATTGGATCAAGATCTCGAGATTTCTATGAGCTAAGTACTCTTATTGTTTCAGTAGAATTATAGATCACAACTAAAATGTTGCATCATGCACTTTTATTTTAAAGCGAATACTGTTTGTCTATTTTCTTAAAACCATACGAAATGAGTTAGGAAATTACGCTAAGAGGCTCATGAAGTACAATAATGAATGGTATCATAGTGAACGTAAAGTTGCACTATATGCATGGATGCGTGAGATGTGATACTTCTGATAGAGGGCATGCACGTACTTCTGAGATTCAAATTCTTCTTGATTATCTAATTCCACGACATGCCGTTTCAACCTCGTGCTGCGCACTTCTGCTGTGGGTTCCCAGAACAAGTCTGGCAATAACTCTTCCTCTGCCTGAAAATACAAAAATACACAATAATAATAAGTCATCCCTCGTAAAAAATACTGTATTCATTGCATAAACCCATTCTTTTACGTTATTCATTTACGTATGCGAACAGGGCTTATATATAGGGGTTATAGAAGGGGAAGCCATGCTACGTACAGGGTACTTGAAAATTCTTCGTATGAAAGACATTTTAAAATAACGGGATATGATTGTTATGTCATTTAAAGCTCAAACAGATAAGGTTCCTACATATTTAGTTCTTCATATGAAAGAGTCATTTTAAAATAACGGAACCTAAGCTTTCTATACATATTTATACCATTGAGAATTGTTCAATAAGTGCAATAATGATAATTGCCTCAGAAATGACAATTCCATATCAGCTTTGCCTAAGCAAAAACTTTCTTAAAAAACCTTTCCTAAAAGAAACCTTTCTTGCAAAGAAAACTTTCCTAAAAGAAACCTTTCGTATAGGACAGCACGAAGGTGGAATGAGTTATCAAATAGCAGAAAACTGATTCAAATTCTTTATCTGCATTAAAGCAGCCAATTTTAATTCCGGTATTATTGTGCTTGTATTTCGCATGTTTTTATTATGCTATGACTACATTGCTCTTTGAAAATCACATTGTAAATATTTTGCTAAATCGGCTACCGTGTGTAATAGTCCGTATTCTGGGCACCAAAAAGTCGCTTAGAAAATGATTTTCGCTGCCATGGTTTGGGAAATACTTTTTCTCTGCATGAATCTATAGATTTTTATATGCTGAATTCGAATTCACTTGTTGTCACCTCCAGAAACCCGCAGTTTTTTTGTAATTTACGATCAAACATCGATACTTTTCACTTAAATTTCCGCCATTTTCCCACGGAAACTTCATGTTATTTATAGTTGTTGTACTAGTTCAAGTCTCTTAACAGGGGGGTTTAACACGGCTACATGTATTTTTGTATTGTTTTGATAATTTGATTATTGATTTCAAAGCGTAGTCAATCGAAATTATACTATTAAACGACAAAATACATGTAAAAACACGGAAAGCGTTAGCTTTTGAAAATGTTAGCGTATATCTATTGAAACCTCGATTCAAGCTACAACGAACTATCATCTGCTTGGCAGTGCTTGGCAATGCAAAGATTCTTCTATTTCAAAAATCACATGGCCACATGGGCTTGATAATTTCATCATTCAGTTCATGTCATTCATCCTTGTAATATAGTTTAGGTATGTTGTTTATTTATGTGAGATAATTTGTAGGTATTAGCCTAAATCATCAAGGCTGAACATTCTGCTATGCAAACCATATGACTTTATTTGCCTTATATGCTCTTGGTCATATTTTTTTCAGAATATTATGTGGTTTAGGAGCAGTTTTCAATTTTTATTAGCATTAATATTTGTAGCATTAATTCTACTTATACTAAAACTAAAGTGAGAGTTTTATTTTGAATACAAGCAATACAAAGACAAAATCATACCATTTGTATTCTGATTCATATGTTTTTACTGGGATTTCTGAAATATAGTCAGTCAGAGTCATCATGAATACCTTTGCTGGCTTTGCACATCCACCAGAACAGAATGCAAAACTGCTATACAATTTTTTTAGGAGGGTTTATTATTGACGGAGGTTTATTCATAGTGATCCTACATATTGGAGTGGTCCTGCATATCCTTGCAAGGATCCTGACACATTACATTTTTTAGTTCAGAAATTATTTTTTGTATTTATACATGTATTGGAGCTGTCCATTGAAGCTGTCTCAGGGTTGCATATTAGTTAGGGGCTGGGTGGGAGTCCAGGGGATAACCCTCCCTTTAGATGCCAGAAATTTCTACTGCAAGTGTGTATGCAATGTCAAACAGATCAATTACTAAAGCTGCACTTTTGCCTTCAACACCATAATATGCTACATTTACAGTTCTCAGAGATCTTAAAACAATTGCCATGCTGTAGGCCACTTCAGTGGTAACTGTCTGTTGTTTTTTTTATATTATATTCTAAGTATCATTTGTTGGAGAGAACTATCTACAAGACAGTTATTTTTTATTCAACACAAAAAATTCTTGTACACCAGAAATTAAAGTAACAAGGTCAAACTATGTACCAATTCATAAATAAAGTAATTTGTATTGACCTTTATTTTGGTTTTACTGTTAACTAAACAATCAAAGGACTGTGAAAAATATAACATTCACATGAATAGTTCTCTACTTTGTGCAACTGCTTCCCATTTAATAGCAATAAATCAAAAAGTATAGCCAATTTTATGACCTGAATATCTGTTGTACTGACAACAAAATTTGTATCTTGAGTAAGATTATGATATATTATTGGGGGGGGGGGGTTTATATGCAATGCAATGTTAGTACAATATACTGTATATACTTAGAATGTAATGATTATCAATGTTCATTTATGCTAATAAATTGCTACAAAAAGTATTAAGAAAAAATGATGACCGGCAGCATATAAAGAAAATAAAGCCATAATTTCCCAGATTGCATACCAGAACGTTCAGAAAATATCCACAATTCGTGAACTCGCTCAGTTGCATAAATAAACAACTTACTATTAATAACCACAAATACCAGACCAATGACATTTTAAATAAAGAATCTTTGCAAATAGAGAAGATATTTCATTGTAATTTAAATAGATATATGCCAGCATTTTCAAAAGCTGATACTTCCAGTGTCTTTTAGTCTATTTTTCTCCTTTAGTGGTAGAATTTCAATTGACTAAGTTTCAACTCGATAATCAAAACAATACAAGAATACATGTAGCCGTGTTAAACCCCCCTGCCTAGAGACTTGAACTAGTACAACAACTGTAAATAACATGAAGTTTCTGTGAGAAAATGGCGGAAATTTAAGAGAAAAGTATCGATGTTTGATCGTAAATTACAAGAAAACTGCGGGTTTCTGGAGGTGACAACAACTGAATTCGAATTCAGCATATAAAAATCTATAGGTTCATGCAGAGAAAAAGTATTCCCCAAACTATGGCAGCGAAAATGAACGAAAATCACCGCCAGAATACGGACTATAAATAAATAATTGCACTGAAATGAATTAAAAAAGTTTACTTTTTAGAGCTTCAAAACTCATTAGATTCCAGTATTCAGCTTCTCCTTTACTACCTGAAGCTATGCCTCTCACTGAATATACTTTGACAATGTTTACAATAATAGAATAGAAAAATAGAATTATTTTTCCACCAGATGCTTCAATTGACACTTACTTCATGATTTCCAGATCGTAGGTCGGTGATCAGTATTTCACCATCCTTAACAAACAAAATATCCCTGTTATCAATTGATATAGCTACTCCTACTACTTTGGAGGTAACTATATATGGTACGATAAATAATTAACACGGGTGACTTTTTTGGTAAGTAATCATTAAGCTTTTTTGCTGGAGACGAAATACATTCATCGTAACTATGTTTTATCGAGATAATTACTAATTCTCTTAAAAAATATTAATATAGAGTTAACTAGCAAAAATGTTTTTGATGGCGTCAGCATTATTTTTAACCTCGGTGAGAACGACCGGATATGCGAAATTTTGATGAAAAATATCGGATGTGTGGTAGGAAGTGAAAATTTCCTGTAACTATGAAGAAACGAAAATACTTGTGAAGATAAATTTTATTTTGGCGTTTTCATTTATGGCGGCTATGTTGGTGCCTAAATTACTGAGATAATGACCAATGCCAAAACATGAAATGTTAAAATACAGTTTGCTTTAGAACATTTTTATACTTACTCCACGGTTGAATAACATAGAAAAATTTTGTATTTCTATCATAACATTCAAAAGATATATAATGACTGCTTAATTGACTATTTTACCCATTTTCCTTCCAGTTTACACAATGTTTCTTTCCCCATCTTGATTTTTCCAGCAATACGATTACTCTCACCGCTTTTTTTCCAAAATGGCTAAAAATCAAACAAAATGTTACTTATAATCGATCATTTTTGTCATCGGTTTTTTTATGTACCATTATTACCTTTAATTTGAACTCGATTTCTGTATGATAGCCAGTCTTCTCGCATTCTATTCTTATTGCGCCACCATATTCCATGGTGAGTGTACCGATAAGCAGACCTGGGTAAATAAAATAATTTTATCTCATGACACACACACAACGCATTGTTTCCAAACACATGCTCAATCTCATATTCAACAATATAAAAACCATCAAGTGGGCAGGGCTTTGAAGAGAGGTAAATAACGGGGTAAAATAGCTCATTGCAAGATACATATCCAATAAAAATTTATCACACTATGATAAGTATTTATCACACTCTGATAAATACTTATTACACTCTTTTTTGCATGGCCGATTGAATGGTAATTAAATGGTTTATTTTGAATAACATAACAAGCTAGAACAAAAGCAAAGAATGTATGTAGGCGTTTTTGTTATCTAAATCGTCATCCAACCGCTAAATTTCATATGTAAACGTCCTCATTCGTTGTGTGTGTCATGAGACAAGACGGTTAATGAACGGTTACTGGTGCGATATGAGATCTAAAATCGCTCGTGAAGCTAAATAGTTAAGTTTCACTCGCGATGTTAAATCTCATATCGCACTGTACCCATTCATTAACCATTACTTATTACACCATATAGAAAAGTATTTAAAAGAAACGTTTTTGAGGTATTTTGCACGATTATATATAGTTCACATTAGAAGCGAAGCTCGCATTCAGAAATCTGACTTTCATTGTTGCTTATGTTTCACTTTAAGCAATTTACCGTCTACGAATCCTTAGACACGAATCCTTAAAGTAGAAGAGTTGATTTTCTGCATGTCGTATAATAAAATCCCACGGACGTTCGAAACTCGCAAAACGCTCGGGCAGATTACATGCCATACCATTGAATAAGATATATATTTAGATGACGAACACGTACCTTTGCAATGCGCATACGGCATAGAGATGACGTAATCTTCGCCATGAGGTAATAATGTCAATGTGGCTAAACCATCCATTATGGCAGATGTTGAATTACCTTAAAATGTAAAAGATAATTTACTTTACAGGTGTATGTACCAAAAAATACCACGGTACCACAGAATACCGCTGTTATTTATGTTTAGTCTAAAATATGGAAGAAACATGCAAAATACTTTATTTGGGTGAATATATATATTCGATTTGGTTTTAATTGACATATCAATACGAAAAATGAATATTTTAATAAAAATTCTTCAAGGTATTGGTGATAAAGTTTAAATAAAATTCCTTGTTTCTCATGTCTTTTTTCGGCTAAATGCTCGTAAAATGAAAATGTTTGAAAATAATTTTGCAGACCTTCATAAGTTTAAAACATCAACAGTTGTTCTTAACGATACAACATTTCTGCCATTCTGAAACAACATGGAGCAAGCAAATAGACAATAGCTACACAGTGTTTCACGCTAGAAGGCGATCATCAGTGATCAGGCGAATGAATACTCGTATACCATATCGTTAGACGGTTTGTGTGATGACGCTCGTCATATCGCTTGCGCTAGCAATTTAAATTTGAATTATGTATTTGCACAAGCGCGCGCGCGCTTGAAGTTCTGTGCGTTGAACTTGTTTCTATGGCAGCACTTCGCGAAAAGCTCTGATCTCTTGTTCAGCGTTTTGTCCTTATTCGATTTCAAGATTAAAATCTTTTCTTCCAAGCAAAGGTCGCATGATCTTCCGCCGGAAGTGTATGCAGGGACAAGTTTGATAATAGACCATTTAATGCAAAATGATCTACCGTTCTCTTTCAAGTTCCAGGCGTACTTCGACAGCTCCGTTTCCTTCGCGCACTTTGCGTTCGTCAACGATTTTTTGTGGTTGTTATACCGCTCTTTAAATGGTCCTGCCGTGATACCGATGTATACCTTCGATTCTTGAGTGTGTGTAGGTGTAATTTCTGCTTTGTAAACAGCGCTAACATTTCCATCAAGGGGACATCCGCTCTTAGCACGACAGTTGCAAGTTTTCTCGTTGATAGTGGTCATATTATCATTTATTACGCGGCGGTTGTGGTATGAGATGGTACTTTTCGCATTGGACATACAGGAGTAGCTAACCTTGACAGAGTTCCTGTTAAAAATCTTGTGAAGAAGGGGATGTTTTTGGGAAATGCTTATCGATTAGTGCAAGAAACTTATGAGCAACATTAGTTCTACGTTTTTGCTGTAGGTTGGATTAAACCAGATAACGTTTCTTCGTCGTTTTTGGTTCGTCTTTTGGGTGCTACTTTCAGGTTTTTCAGCGGAGTATATCAGCTTGGTGTTGTAGTTACTGGGTAAAAGTGCTTGTTCATATAGAGGAGCACTTGTCTTAAACGATTTCTCATCGGAGGATAATGTGGATAAGCGACTATTAATTGATTTGGGTGGTTGCTTGATTATATTTGGTGGGTGACTTGATCCAGAGTCAATGTAGAGAGGGTTGTTGTTCGGCTTGCGATAGGGATGGTAATTCTCTTTCTTAAGGTTGAAGATAACATCAAGAAAGTTCACCAGGTGATTATTAATTTCAGCAGTTACTTTCAGTTCCAGCTCATTGAATATACGGTGTAAGTCCTTTCTAGCTTTGTCAGCTTGGAATCCCCCTGTTTCTTCAAGGATTAACAAGCCATCGTCTCTGTACAGCCCAACGCTATCTTTCCCGAATCTCTCAGACAAGATGTTCAATAAGAACAAATCAACAAGTTCACATACCTCGGCACCGTCGTAACTCCCCATAGTTACATCGAACAGGGATTCATGGTTCTTTTTTACCCAGGTTTTGTCTTGATAGAATAGAAGCGATTTGCGTGCATGCTTGATGATGGTTATATAGTCGTCGGGGATGTTGGTCAATGTTTTCGCCCATGAAATGACATTAGCAAGGAGCTTCTCGGTGATAGACGGATAGAATTCGACAATGTCAAATGATAAGAATGTATGGCTTGGTTTATTTTTGATGGAGTTGGACAAGTTGATTACGGAGTTTGAGTTTTTCGATTGGTTCACTTTGAGTTTTTCTCTG
The DNA here is from genome assembly GCA_963855995.1 of Muricea muricata. NCBI lineage: Eukaryota > Metazoa > Cnidaria > Anthozoa > Malacalcyonacea > Plexauridae > Muricea > Muricea muricata. The sequence goes on along the minus strand of OY979716.1, from coordinate 91,920,086 downwards.
AGGAGATTGTTGATGTCGTCTACAATGACCTTGCTTACTTTGCCGAGTTCGCTTTTTAATGGGTTGATCAGACGGCATTTGGGGTTAGATTCAAAATTGTCCTTGTGGTCTTTTAAAGTAATGAACGCTGGTGTTTTTGCCATTATGTTGATTCGGTCACCAGCACAAAGATTGTTGGAAATGTCCTTAAGTTCATCGTTAATATCGTCTGCTACATGCTCTTCCCCGGATTTATATGTCTTAGCAATGTTTTCCATCATTAATTTGTTGTATGTTTCTGATGACGTTTCATAAATGTTTCTGGTTTTGTCCGCGAATATTAAGATATTGTCTGATGACTTTGCAATTTTGTTGAGACAGTCATCGTTGATTTTTCTATACTTTACATTTGATATCAAGTCGATAAAGTCTTCTTCAAACGCTTTCATCTCAGGAATAATAGGAGCACTGCTTCTTGTTGGAAGACCAAATTTATAGCTTGTTGCATTGTCCGTTTTATTGAGGAAAAAATGCATATCTGCATTGATGCATAATGCATACACATATCTGCAGGTGATTCTTGAATTTTGCATTGCGCACTCCTACTGCGGTATTTCAGAACAATTTTTGCACAACGTAGGAAGCCAATGATAAGGGCAAACAAAAAAAGCTGTGTCAAATGGCCGAAAATATTTTTTTCGAGTATGATTCTCTTTGCCAAAAATATTTTTTTCATATAATCACAACACAGGCATTTGTTTTAAGAACGTAGTTGCTCTAGTCAAGAAAAATTAAGGAAAAATGCAATTGCAAACGAACATGGCGACCCTAAGTTTTTGTTCTGTTTTATTTAAGCAAGTTTTAATTTCTAGAACAATAGACCGTTTATTGTATTATAGTGGCCTCGTTTACCCGCTGTTTCTGTTTAACAGCACTAAGGGTTAATTTGTAATAAAGCTCAAACTCACAGAAAAACGTTTTGTTCAGGAAATATGGGGATGCAACATTCACGAAAGACTGTTGGGCAAAAAGCAAACATGAAAACAGGCGATTTGATAAAAATAGTATAAAACACCTTAATAACAAAACATGCATCTGAGCACATTTCTAGTTGTCTCATAAAATAGCCTGTGAGGCAGTGAGGAGTTTAAAATATTATCGTGAAGACTCACCGTAAAATTTGGATTTGGCCAAAATACAACCATTAACGACAAAACCATCCTGACGATTAGCGACATAAAATCCAGATATCGGGGGATGATGGGATAGCTGTTCAGCCACGAAGAATGTCCTAGACCCAGTCTCAAGGTGCTTCCAATAACATCTAAATTTCTCACCAATAATCGGGTTGTAGGGCTTCTTTAAACCCTGAACAGAAGAAGTTCGCTGTCAGATGATTCATAATGATAGCCAAAAGATGCACAAAGCACATGCATAAATGATTATTTGTTGAGCAGTTAAGACGATCCTGGAGCCGCGCGGCAAAATACTCTACTCTTTAGCATTCAAATTGAAATGAAAGTCAAGTCAAGGAGAGAAAGTGTGTATCATGAATGAGCATACAAATCAGGGTATGTATGCTAAATAACTAGACTATTATTGCCACATTTTCCACAGAAACACTTTTAAACTCACTACATTTCCCAAATGCCACAAAAGCGTGGAAAGATCAGCATTTCATAATACAAATTTCAGATAGACACCTAAATGACTAGGTTTATTCCATGTGAACGAGGCATACTGCAGAGTTTTATAAAAACAATACGTGCCCACCTTTGGTTTTTTGTAAAATCCTGAAAGATACCACTTCACAACTTGTTTCATTCTTTCATAAGGACTTTCCTGCTTCACTGCTCTACAACCAAAATAGCGATAAACGATTGTCACACAAAAGCTAAATAATACCTGCCGTACATGTGTCCTACAAGGGTTTACAAGAACTGAAAAAAAAATCAGAGGTTTAACTTTATGACCACGCCACATTCGTTCGTTCATTGTTATAATGCAAATCAACATTGTGATGTTCAAGAATTAGCGACCGCGCTCATGTGTTAAAAAGAGCTATTATCACGCACTTTAAAAACAGCAGCTATCCACACATATATAAAAACGTAGCTTTACGTTTTTAATCAAAAAAATGTTAATTTTATAATAATGATTTTAATTTTTTAATTATAATTATAATTTTAATTTTTCTGCTTCTTGCTCAATTGTTCATTTAGAAATCATGGATCCTTGGTAGGATGGCATGCATGGGAACACATCACGAGACAAAACGTACGATACATTCAGCAGAAGGTGTCCAAAAAGTTTTTTATGTATGTTAATGGTGTGTTCATATTGTTATGTAAATAACAGCGTAGAACAATACAGTACCACCTGCTGTCTACATATCAGCTGTCGTTCTTAAAAAGAGATCAATTCAGAAGCGGTTCCTTAGAAGGGATGAATTCAGAAGACACGCGATGGATTTCATTTATTTTTTCAACCTAATCCTCATAGTTGCTGTGAACATATTGTTCTTTTTCTCAGGAATATGTTTAAATTCTTTAGTTATTGTCAGTTTCTGGAGATCTATGCAACTCCGAAAGAAGTTGTGCTATTTCACGATCATGGTGTTGTCCTGTTGCGATTTGCTTGGAATTTTAACTAATAACCTATTCACGGCTCTCGTTGCGATGTTATGGTTGACTGAGAAGATTAACGCATACCCTGGGTGGCTGTTGATTGTATACTTTCTATCAAGTAGATTTATCCGTAATTCTTTATTCGCTCTTTTGGTGATGAACGTTGAGCGATACTTGGCGACACACTATCCAATCTTTCATCGAACATCTTTGACAAAAGGAAAAGTTTTAACCTTTTTCGTACTCTTAGTTACTATTGAAATAGCTGTGGCAGCGATTTCAACAAATGACCTCGTTATCCCAGACCAAGTTGGTCTTCTCATATTTTTTATTATCTTCATTTTTCCCATGTTGTTTATCAACTACAAATTGTTTAAAGTCGCCAGGCAAAGTCGTAGAAATAAAATATCGCCAGAAATGAAGAAATCGATTTCTTTGAAGAATATATCAAGCTGCTTGTTAGAAGTCGCTTGTCTCATTCTTCTATCAATCCCAGCTTCTGTCTATATTGTACTAAGACTAATTTCCAAAGAAAGTGAATTTACTCTAGATAATGCAGAACTCACACTGCTCTGGTCGAGAACTACAGCCTCAATGAACTCAACATTCAACTGCTTAATATTTTACTGGAAAAACATGACTTTACGCAACGAAGGTATGAAAGTCATCAAAAGCATGAAAATATTTCAAAGACCCCGATCCTGCTGTGTCCATACTAGACAAACACAGAACAATGGAATGTGAAGAAAAGTGTATAACTAACTGTCTGTCGTGGGATTGTACTAACTAGACCGAGGCTCACCCGAGGACATCTGCCTAGGATACCAGACAACTAAAAAACAAACAGTGATATTTGAAGGAATTGTTATACAGGGTGTATAAAAAAGATAATCGTTATTATTAGGGCATTTCGCTTTTGAAGGTCAACGTTATTGTAAAGTTTAAAGAAAAAAATGAACAAATACGAATCAGATAGTTAGTTAAGTTGCCGGTCGAAATCGTATTTTTTTGTTTTGGGGAATTTATTCAAAATCTATTTGTTGTTTTAATTTAAAAATTAAAACTGAAAATTATTTTAGCTTAAGTAGTAAAATATATGCATCCTATTGGCCACGCTGATTGCTTTTCGTGACAGATTAATAATTAATGGCTAATCTGTAATAATGCCTAAAGGTGAATATATGCGATTTGTTTCATTCTTGTTTCGCAATGTTTCTTCACAAAAATAGTGACAATCGAAATATAGTACCTCTCTGAAAATCACCCACGTAGTTGTGAGTAAAGTCTCCTGCTGCAGAAACGTTGTTATATAAAAAGAATCAAAAGCTATGTCTGGTCCTTCCGACTGTGAAAGAATGATTTCTGTTGATTAAATGGTGAACGTGCCAGACCACTCCAAAGTTCGATTAACTTTTTTTATACACCCATACAAATGCATAATGCTATCTACATCTTAACATACGCATCTGCATAATATTAGACAGCTGAATTATTTTTAACAAAATTAGTATACTGACTGCAAAGGTTTAGTTTCTTTAGTTTAGTGTAATTAGTTTTTTTTTGGGGGGGGGTTAGAACACTAATAAGTGATCCATACTTGACCCTCTATGCATGGAAAGCAGTTCAGAACTGACAGAGTTACGATAATATCTTAAAAAAACCCGATAGTCTAGTGCTTGATTTTGTAAAATATTATTGAATAATATGACAAGTCCATCTGCCCTTTGTAATCAACATAGAGCTAACTCAATAAAGGCTAACGTTGTCCTCTTAAAGTCGTAAACTGTAAACTATGAGCGTGCAAGGGATGGCGGGTGATTGCTTATTTTCACCTCCAAACACGAAATCGTTTCTTTGAAATAATAAACAACAGTCCATCATTTCTTGCACGCGCATGTACAGTTCAAAATTTGAACGCTTATGGAAAGACAACAACAATTAACTCAGCTGCATAGTTGAAATAAAAAGTGAAAACGATTGACAAACAGTCATATACAATTTCCTTCTTCTCAATTCACAATTATTAAGGCTCTGTTCCTGTTCGACCTAAGATCCTAGGTGCAAGGCGAGTTCTACCCCGTCTGTACAAAACTTTTTTGTGTAGGTAGCGGCCACAGTGGTCAATACATTCCAAAGGAATCGTAGCTTAGATTTACGTTTGGCAGGCAAAAAGGCCAGAGTAAAATAGGCAACAGTAGAATTAAAGGAAAGTCGGTACCGTAATCTAAATGTTTCTTTTATAGCATTGTTTTGTATATACGTTTATATATGTATACATGTTTGTATAAGGATTATATAAAAAGAATCAACTCGCCAAATCGTGGCAACAATTATAGTGTATTTTATGACTAGGTTTGATAATAAGTTTAGAATTAGCGTCTAGATTAATGTTAGGATTAAGAAATAAAACATTTTAAATAATATGAGAATTGAACAGCAAAATAAATTATGGCCAAATCATGACAGCATCTTTAACACCATCGCGTCAACAACGCGTTAATAGGAATGCAAAAAAAAAGTAAAAACTTTCAAGAAAGTTTTTTTTATGTTTATGGCGGATTTATATTATTTCATCTGTTTTAAATAATTATGTACTATAAAACAATACAATATCAATTCTATGTTCATTTCATTCATTTACTTGTTCCATTTATTTTGTGAACCAAATATTTGGTATTTGCTGAGAACACAATTTTATTGTTCTTCTTCTCAGAAAAATGCTCGAGTTCTTTGCTCATAGTCAGTTCCTGGCTGTGTGATTCATTGACGGCTCTTATCGCCACGTAATGGCTGATTGAAAAGATCAACATACATCTTGGGTGGCCGTTGATTCTGAATGAGCTGCACTCGCTCTTTTCGTGATGAATTTTGATCGATATTGGCGACACATCATCCAATCTTTCATGGGACATGGAAGTCTGGATGGTGAACCGCCAAGATTGTCAAAATAAATATTGCCAATAACTGTGGCAGCGACGTTTATAAACGACTTGCTCATCTCTTGATGTTCTTATACTCTGCATGATTTTCATTACTCCATTGTTGTTCATAGAGTAAAATTGATTACAGTCACCAGGAAAAGTCGTAGAAACAACGGGGTACCACCCTGCAATGAAAGATTTTTTCTTTCAAAAATGCACTTAGTTGCTTCCCATATTAATCGCTTGTTTCATTGTTCCATCGACTAAGAAATGCAGTGCTGCTTGTAGCAGACCCTTTACAGGTCTTCCATTCACATAATTCCAAATCACTTCAGCATCTCCACGCTCTTTAGGTTACATTTTTACTACGAGCCCCATCTGCCAGCTCTATACTTGTCTAGCTTGAAGGCATCATCGGTTCGTTCCAGTATGTTTTTCGTGACCATACGGGATGTACACCAGTATTCACAATTAATCCATTACGTTTACATCGGGAATGCACAGTAGGGTGAACTTTGAAAAGCAAATAATTGTTCATTTTAAGCTGATTTATCACTAGATGCAGGTTGTTTTGTTTTTATGTTCTTGATCGTTCCATGTCTCTTAAATATACAGTACATAGCGGGTCGCTGTGCGTGACATGAACACCTATTCCTATGAACTCTATACCCTTCCCGCCCCGCATGCAAAGCAATTCATACTGTTTGAGCGGACTGAATATTCATAACTTGATCTGTTTTGGTCACTTTTTTGTTTCTTCAAAGATCTTGAGCCGACACTCAAACATAGGGAATGTGACTTTACTTGCAATTTGGGCGACGTGAACAATGAAATGTTTGTATGCATCAGGTATACATAGCTTTAGTATCATTAGGATAACACGTCCGTCTCCTTAGGCTCCTCAGTGCTGTCACCGATTTTTCTGCTCGTGTTATAATATGTTACTCGCTCGTTCTCGAATGACGTAAAGGGCTGTTACTCTTGGCTAGCTTAGTGGTCTCGTAAAATCTGTAGCGCCTTCCTTCCACCGACAGCACACCACTCATTATTAACAATGGGCTTTTGCCATCGTACACTTGAAATAACTCTGCATATCATTCTTCATTCTTGTAAAGGTTTTATCGGAATCTTTGTCCGAGTAAACAATTGCTTCCCCCTATTTCCGCATTCTGGACAAGAACTACAGCCTCAACTGTTTAAACTTCTACTGGAAAACAATATACTATATACGATCAATAGGAATGAAAGTTATTCAAAACATGAAAATATGTCCAGACTGGCAAGCCGGACAAAAATGAAATGCTATTTAAAATTATAAAATGGACATAAACTGTGTTTTAATCTCGCTATAGAGCCATGTCTTCATTTGTGAATAAGTAAAGTTCTATTATAATAATATCGTTAAAATGTGTTTGATAAAGTCTATGCATAAGGCGACATATTAAGAGGATATTAACGCCGAATTGAAATTCCAACAGAAAAAAAAAAACATATGGAAAGAAAGATGTTGTGCATAAGACTGCATCACATCGTATTCACAGTATCGCCATGACATTATCAAATCACCGCTTTATTGAAATTGAAATATGTTCAGCTTGATTGTTGTTTAAATGCTACATGCGTTCAATCACTTAATAATTAAAAGAATGTCCACAAACAAATTTTGTTACATATGGTGTTTGAAAATATGAGTCAGAAAACGTTATACTTACTTGGAAAGGATATCTGCATGATAGTAAAAGTCTGATAACTTATCAAGAAATGATCTTGGTTCAAGGATAAATGTTGGCAAAACAACTTTCGACAAGTCCATACCAGGTTTCACCTTGAAATATAATTCGAACATATAAAAACAGGAATAGGATGTAAAGGAGTAATATATGCATGAGTATACCTGTTTCATCAGACTCCACAAAATACTTTTTCCCTCATCTTCCATGTCTTCAGTCGCCTCCCCAGACTAAAACCGAAAAGAGGAAATACAGTTGGTGAGATTTGAAAATGCAGAACAGTATCACAAGAGAGGGATACAGCATAATTAGTCTCTAACTAGGAAGCGATTAATTTCATTTGTCCGTTGAATAATGGTTAGAAATTTTAAGACCTAATTCTCATAAAACATGCCAAGTAATTACCGTATCTTAAGATCAAAAATCATTATTTAAAACAACGGTGACTTTCCACTATATTCTACATCTAGTCGCCTTCCAAAATGCAGTCGAAAGCTAGTTAAGAATGAAATTCAAAATGTCTATTTCGATTTGTTTTATTTATTTATTGTGTTCCTCACTCTTCGGTAACGGATTTATCAATCAGGCACAGGTGATAGCGGATACGAGGCATACCCTACAGCGAGTGCTTCCGGCAAGAACAAAGCTTTCAGTACATATATTCAATTTTTTAAGCGGAAAACTGACAAAAAATTATTGTTACGATAATCAAACGGCATTTAATGTCATTTGCACGAATCTCTTCATATATCACGTTTGCAACAAATAGATACGTAAAACGTCGAAAATTTCATGCCATGTGAGATGCTGACGCCATTTCGCGCCTAAAAATGCAAACTGAATGCGGATTTTCTAATTGCTGACGTCAGTAAAAAATTCATTTTAAAAAAAATGAATGTGCTATATTTCCTTATTTTGCATGGTAACCTATCTTAAAATTTTGCAAGCAGTATTACATCGCAAAAATCTTGCATTATACAAAAAAAAAATTCTGTAATGTGAAAAAAATATTTTTCAAGAAAACAGCATTTTCGTAGCTTAAAAAATGACATTACAGAATGTTTAAACTTTGCAAAATTTCAGTCTATGGTGTTTGCAACATAATGCGAAGAAAAAAAATTGGGGATCACCGCGCTACTTTGACTTATGCAGCAAAATACATAGTTTTTAGAAAATTTTACACGCAAGTGATGCCATAGCAACGCAGCATTGCTACTCAAAACTGCCATAATTTAAACATAATGATTTAGTCGCGTGACTTTATTTCTAACTGTCCCACGAGTTTAGTGTACAACTTATAATAATTTGCGCGCGTATGGTGTTTGGCCAGTTTCATTAAAACATTTTGAATGAGAAAGCAAATGCACGCGAATGTTAGTAAACTTGAGATTTGCGATCCATATCTTCAACCATCAATATCTTCTCCACTTACCTCTCCAAGATATTCTGGCTCATTTTCTTCCTCGTACAATGTTTGAATAATTGGCCCGTCATTGCCTTCACCTAGAGAAAAAATACAGTTAAATACACAGTTTTAGCGCAATGCCAATACAGAGTAACGGCAAAAAATCGTCATTGTAGTGAGCGGGTTATATACACTATCTTTAGTATGTATGCTTTTTTTGGAAGACCTTAATTATGAATTGAATAGCTGGTTAAAGTTGTGTATATAGTCCGTTATGTACTGCACCAACGCTTTGTTTTTTATTGGACTTTTAGTTAATGATTTTTTCTGTATACATTGCTATAGCAACGCAATGCTATTTAAGCGATAAATTTTTGACTGGGTGGGTGGCTGTGTTTGGTAAACGAATATGACGTATTTTGATGTCACCAGTTCACAAGATAAACACTCAAACTTCTTTCCATTTCAAGGATGATCTTACGACATTGGGACAAAGTAACTTGTGATGTCTGTTATTATAGCAAATTATCGTGTTCTAGTGGTGCGCTTTTACATCGCGGGTCGTGCGTCGTGTGTGGCTGCTACGCAAATATTTTTGTGTTCATCGACTGTGAAAATAATCAATTTTCAAAAGAAATGAACAATAATATTGTTGAAACTAGGCCAATTCCCTATTAGACTTTTGAATTAGGAAAATCTATTACCACAGCTAAATTTAGTAAACCTGTAGAAGTTGGTAACAAAGTATTTAAAAATGTAGAAAATATAGTCCTGTGAAGTTCGCAAGCTTCGTATACGTTAAAATGTGCCATAACTTTTCCGCATGTAGTACAACAGTAAACAAAATTCGCAAATTTCACAGGAAATTGAAACTTTTTTGCACAATTAATACTACTGTACGACCTAACTTCGCAGTTTTACTGATTTTAGGATGCTCTTTTCATACATTATCCTAATTCAAGAGTTTGTCTAATAAGGAATTGGTCCATTGTCAGGCTAGCTACACTGATCACTGACATCTGGAATTTCACAAAAGAATACTTTAAACCTGTGGCTTACCAAATGACATGAAGCAGTCGGCGGGCAGTAATCGAAAATGTTAATCATATCAACATATTTGAATGTTGTTCTGTTTGTGTCCATGAACTGGACTCAGGTCTCTCTAGTTGTAATTGGCAAGTAGTTAATGAAAAACTTTTACTTCTAGCTACTTAAATGTTTGATTATTTTTGTACTCATTGAGTTAAAACATACTTATTTTAACTACACTTTCATACAGATTGTAACATACCTGATTATACTGCCATGTTAGCAACAACGTAGACGTATGAACGCACTATGCGTATCTATTTTTCTTAACAGTCTCCAACATGCATTTCGACATGGGTACAGACACATATGCACTTTAAAAATCATTCATTTACGAGCATGTGTTGAAGAACTTGTTGTTTGTGTTTGTTTTTAATTGTAAGTCAATTAGCTTACACGTACCTTTGATTTCTTGATCTAGATTTTCGTCCTCAGAATCAGATTTGTCCTATATAGGATATCCATTAAAAACAGTTAGTTGATGGTCTTAGTCACAGTGAGAAACGCTCAAAACAAAACACACTGCATTCTTTTCGTCCCATCGCGATAGAGACGAAAACTAAAGGTCATGTACAGGGGGGAAAGAGTTCGGGAGTACTCGCCCCCCTGAAAGAGCCAAGTTTTGGGTGAGAATATTTTCTTCCAGATTCTTTATCTTTCCGTCATATATTTTTTAGTTTGTAGGTACATGTAGTAAGAACTACATTCATTTCATGCTAGATACTAATTTTATGTAATAAGAATTCCTACGTGAGTTTTTTCCAGCAGAAAAAACAGGGTGTCCTGAAAAACCAGAACTATAAAGAAATAATTTGTATTCTTTACCAATTCTTTGTCATCTTGAATAGAATATATTTTTCGTACATATTTCTGGGACACCCTGTATACATTAACGGATATAATGCGGATATATTCATATCATTTATATCACAAATCGTCTCTTTGTAGGAAAACGCCTACTTTATGGTGACTCATTATGCAAACTATAACCTTATTCAAACTAAAATATCTCATTAACAAAGCACTGTACCACACAAAGGTATAAAAGAACTACAGTTTTAAAATGGCTTTTAAATTATTGCAATGAAAATATTCGTATCACAGGCAAGACTTTAAAAATCAAAGTAAAATCATTAAATCTCGATAAAAAATGCTGCCAACCGCGCCGACAAAAGCAATGGAAAGAGTGGAACCCCCCCCCCCTTTCCCCTGCCGAATAGGCTCGAGGCACCCAGCTCCACCTAAATACCATTGCCAAAACCTGCTGGTAGAAGTTGGTTTTTGTGAGTGACTACTATACTATCACCTACCATCGCGTCATTACTTATTTCATCAATGTCTCGTTCACCAATACCTAGATGACCAATTACTACAAGGCAAGAAAATATATCAATGTAAGTCTACTATAATATAATTCTACTACTGATAATAATGATAATTTCTTCACCTTGTGCTGTTTCTTCATCCCGGTCCTCGGATGACGTCACTTTGCCATAAAGATCACTCACCCTACACATAAAATGCCAGATATACTCTAACTAACCATACTAATGTTGCAGTTATTGGCACAAGATGGCGGACAGTAAATGCCTCGGCAAAACGTTTGCCGGGAGGGCTTTGCATAAGTCCCATTTGCAAAACCGAAAAAAGTTAAAAAACGAAGAAAATCAATAATGACCTTAGACCAAGCCTAGGAATGCAATTGATTGATGAGCCTTGGAACAAATTACACAATATAACTATTCTAGTGACAAGGTCATTAGAATTTGATTGTATGACGAGTATTGTGTTTTAAAGCAAGTGTATTAAAACACAATGGCCTTGTCACTGAAATAGCTATATCGTGTAATTTGATAAGCGGACATTACATTATTTAACATCATACAACTTACATTCCTTTATTGTCTCTATGCATATTGTACGCCTGTTTATGCGAGACTTCCAACGCATCCAACCAACACTTACCTGCAATGAAGAGAAATGCTAAATTTAAGGAAAAAGTCGAGATTTCTAAACGTAAGACTTGATACAAAGTGTTTTTTTGTTACTAATTTAGTAAATTAATGTATAAAAATATCTTAAACTATTTCGCACACTATTATACAGAATACCATTCCTTGATAATTACAACATCACCAAATCCTCAAATTCTGCACGTTTAGCAATAATGCGGCTAAACATTTTAGTCCAAAAGCAAATAAATATGACTACGACCGAATATGTAAGTGTATTCCTATCCAGTTCTTCATCTATCCATGGTAGATAGTATACAATGTGCAACAAATCACTTGCACTGTCATGACAATTCCCTAGCTGCCTCCAGTTGCTTTCCAGCTACAATATAATGCGAGCGCACAGGCATACATTCTTAAAAACAACAAAAGAAGTGAGAATTCTCTGATAGTTATTTTTTAACATTAATATAACTTGTCCTCCAGATGCCCAGCGTGGACTGAAACCTAGTCACTTTATTGCTGAAATACCAGCGACAGGTGGCCAGACAGAGCGCAGCCCAAGTTAAAACTGCCTGCCTCAATTTCCCATGTTGATTTTAGAGGAGGTACCAGGAGAAAAACCATCGAAGCACAGAAGAGATCAACCACAGGAACTCTCTCCCGTGAAGCACAACACACGAGAAATGCCTTAGGTCAGTGGCAAGAGGAGCAACCACTGATCTGAAACTGCAACTGGATAAAGCTTCTGCCATGCATAAATGAAGGCGCCAATGACGGCCATATTAAACTATCCATTGTAAATCTGCATTCGTACTATTGACGTAGTAGAGGAGGTTTTTTCTTCTCGAACCATTAGAAAATGTCTTCGCAGTTAATTAGGACAAGACATTTGCTTGACAATACGGCCAGTTTTTACACGTCTCGATTTCCAGAAAGTTTAGTATATCGTCTTATTATAGACATCGAGGCTTCAAAATTGGGTCACTGAAGTCAAAAGATGCTTTAACCAGTTTTAATCAAACCAGTGGAAGCAAAGCACTAACCGCTACGCCATTCGTACGTACTTCATCATTGCTCAAACAAGTACGAACAATTGTGAACATACTTGTTCAACCTGTTTATAGGTCTGTTGCTTCTTGTGTGTCCCTATTGACTACCTGTGTAGGACAAGAATTTGTTCACTATTGAACCAGGATTTGTTCCAACGTGAAAAGAACAAATTCGTTTTAAATAGTGTACGATTCATCGCCATGAAACATTTTAGAGGTGGGAAAGTATCAAGTTTTTACCCGGGGTATAGGATTACCGCCCTGGCAATATATCGCCTTTTAGTTTACGACTTACGATCGGCTACTTTACAAGTACATAGTACTTTGCAGTGTAACACATCTTGAAAATGAAACAGTTTTTACAGGCTCAGGAAATATTTATTTCAACAACTGTGAAGCATGTTCGGTGGATAAATGGATAACAACGATCCATGCTTCCACAACTAGAGATCCTTCTGCTTTTAAATAATTTTCAAATTATTTCTCATTAACTGGTACATATTAAGAAAAATTACCATTGAACAAAACGCCGATAGAATCTCTATAAAAGAAACAACTCACCATCAGATTCTGAACCAGCTCGCAGAATCAAGTGATCTCTTGGTAAAGGAATACCAACCAAAACTCCTGCAATTTCACCTCGAGGTCCCTATACATGAATAATTGTACGCAGATTTGTAGAAGTCTATACGCACTGCAGGAACGCTCATGCAAATTAAGATTTTGATTTTGTCGTAAAGTCATGTCTACCTTGGTAATGATAGCATGTTGGAAAAATTGGCATACCCAAGACTGAGGAATGTAAATGAGTGAAAAATCTTACCTTCGTAGCCCAAATGTAATTTTGTAACGGATGGTAAATTTTAAAACAGAACCCTTCTTTCTTCGACGGTCTTTCAATAACTTCACATCCATTCAAAATCACTGTACCAACCCACTGCTCCTCCTAAACAAACAAAACAACTTGATCAGAACATATCCGCACATTGACTACACAGCAAAAAATGAACAAACTGTTCTGGGTTGATGAAAACAACATTGATTAATGTTTTGCCGCCCACATTGTTCAATGTTGTCAGCAATATTGTTCAGCATTGTTACACCTGATTGTGGGCTTATTCAGGCTCAACAGTGCCGAACAATATCGTTGACAACATTGAACAGTCTTGGCAGCAAAATATTGTTCAATGCTGTTTTCATCAGGCCAGAACAGGTTGTTCATTTTTTGCTGTGTAACACTTGGTAGGGGTAGCGGATGGCGTCCTCTCAATAAATCCCGATGAACAGGTTGAATGGCCAAGACCAGGGCGAGATCATGGAAGGACGTAATCACATCGACACCCATAAAAAGTAACTACTGTCATGATAATCACATAAAACATTAGTTAAAATGCTGTGCATTCTGTATAATTGCAAATGATATTCAGTTTTTTGTAGGATTTCTCACAGCTCTATAAAAGGCAGTTGAACCCACGTTGTGATTTCTGAATGATTAGCATAAATCTCAGAACTTTGATGGACTTCGAGACTCCCTTTGATATACACATTATAGCCCCCCCCCCCCCCCCCCAGTGAATAAAAATTTCATGCAGTGTTCTCCACTGAATCACTTTCGTTCATAATTACTGTATTAATGCTTACTTTAGCTCAAGATGACTATTGAGGTACTGGTACCCTATGACATCTCAAGCCTACCTTATCATTTCTGTAAATAATAAGAGCACCGGGTTTCACTAAGCACCAGAATCGTGCCCAGTTCTTCAATGTTCCTCTGATCTAAATATGAACAAGGATAGATACAACTGAAGATAGATTAGTGATTGAGAGTTTGCCTCTACCAGTGACACTAACGTAACAGAACTGTGATCGGACTGACCTTCAACCAAGATGATAATATTATGACAGCAGGGTCCAACATGGTGCTCGTTACTTTCTTCGCCATGCGTCGTTTTTCATGTTGGTAACTTTTCTTCATTTCCTATAATTATAATAGAATCCTCTACTATAGATCCTTTTAGAATTGATAACATCAAGGTCTTTTCAAAGTCAAGAAAAAACAGCAGGTTAAGACATACAAGGGAAAAATGCACCAGAAATGCCATTTAAGTTGGCGCTGAACAAACTGGTTAGATTCAATTTTTTAAAAGAACCTCTCTATACGAGAAATCTTAATTTAGTCACTGGCAAGCTTTGTACTTTGATTGTTTTAACTCCATGCATAATATTTAATGTTAGCGTATGAACTGCTGCCCACACACATTGCTTAACTAGTACTACAACATGTGTATTTTTCATAATTTTTGAGAGCGAGATGGAGCGACCCTATATCTGAAATGATCAGCTGAATATTTAGCTGTTAGCCAAATTTTGATTGAAAAAATTTTAACAGTGAAATGTGGAATTAAACAGAATCTACGCTCATCTATATCTTATCATATATATGCACCTGCAATTCATGGTAAAGCTTACAATCCGAAGGTTTCTATATGTGATTGGTATCGTTTTCATTTCGGCTGTTGTGAGGATGTTTGGAAACAACAACTTGTGCACATTCGCACTACTTACCATAAATCATGAAGATAGACGTACCTTAAGAGAAACCTTCCGGCCAGATTTCGGCGATCTGTCAGGCTAAAGAGGGACAGTAACAAAGATATTAAAACAGAGACGATTGGTTTATGGCACTCGACGATATTTGAGCACGAGAAAATTGTGAAAATATACACATTGAAGAGTGGGAAAACAACTTAATACCTTTACTGTTACACGCCATCGTGATATAAGGTCGTTTAATTTGCCAACTTGTGTTTATGAGGTAACACTTGACAATAAAGGTTAATTTCCATTCAAATTAACTTATAGCACGCACGCGCGGAAATTCGCACTCCGCTCTCAATGGATAGATTGAGAACTGAGTGCGATTGAGAACTGACTTTCTATGGATATCTATGGATAGATTGAGCACTGAGTGCGATTGAGAACTGACTTTCTATGGATATCTATGGATAGATTGAGAACTGAGTGCGATTGAGAACTGACTTTCTATGGATATCTATGGATAGATTGAGCACTGAGTGCGATTGAGAACTGACTTTCTATGGATATCTATGGATAGATTGAGAACTGAGTGCGATTGAGAACTGACTATCTGTGGATATATCAAACGAAGTTGCTTCCACTTGACAACAAAAGCCACGCGCTATTTAAGTTGTACTGATGGCAAATCCGCCTTTCAGAAAATAACTAATATGTCCCCTCCCTATATGGGTTGTATGAGGTAAGAAACCCGAAGCACCCGGAGAAAAAGTCGCGGGCAAAAGCTGGATGCGGCCTAAGCTTCTGTGATGCCACCAGTGTTTCCCTTCAAAACTTGTTCGCAAATGGTCGTAATTATTGCATCAATTGTACTTTTCCATTAAAAATATATTCTCACAAACAACATACAGCCTGCAAAGATTTCTTTCCAGCTCCTCGTGTTGGTGATCTTGACGCTGAATCATTTTTGGTAGGACTTCTATCACCTGCATTTTCCTCTCCTATAAAAAAATACATAGGAAACGTTAAATTTACTGAATCCTAACAAGACCGGCTTCCTTCAACTTCGCGGCAACTGATAAGACTACCGTAAGTAATTTCATGTGAAATTTGATGTTAGCCGTCTGTTGTTTTACGTTGGTCACATAAATAGGTAAATGTAATGCTAGTTACTATCTCAACGGGTCGTGTCTTCAAATCAGTTGTATCTACATTCATTTCAGTAGCATGCCTGGCCCGACGATTTAATTGCTGCAATGCAAACATTTTCGTGTTCTTTAATTGTGAAAACCATTACAGAGGAATCGATCAACACGTCACACCTTGACACCGGCGGCCATTTTGAATGGCCCTAATCATTGCTTGAGTATTGCTTGAAAATTTTATTTACGTAAATGAAAAGCATTGGGAAAATATACTTTAGTGAAAGTACCACTGAAATAATTTAATAGAACATTATGTTACTTAAGTAGTAAACAAGAATACAAGGCGGCTTGCCCAGCTCTCATTGAAAAACTGCATGTCTTGTTTACGCGACTCTGGTAGGAGGAAGTAATCCCTGACGATATTCGTGACGCTCTGATTGCCACCATTTTCAAGAAAGGCGATAAGACTAACTGTGAAAATTATAGAGGTACAGTATATCCCTACTTTCTACTGCTGGGAAGATCTTCGCGCACATCCTTGCGTGCCGTCTCTCCGCCATTGCTGAAGAAGCCCTTCCTGAACCTCAGTGTGATTTCAGGGGACATTATATTCTCAGCACGACAGATTCAGGAAAAGTGAGGAACAGAATAAACCCCTTTAAATGGCTTTCATCGATCTGACTAAAGCGTTTCACACTGTGGAAAGTGCTCTCTAAAATCGGATGTCCGGACAAATATACAAGATTGTTACGACTGCAGCATGATAACATGTCTGCACCGGTACTAATTGACGGCGAGTGTACCGAGGTTTGGAAGTGAAGACTGGAGTCAAGCAGGGATGTATCATAGCCCTAACACTCTGCCGTGCTGCACTTGGCGTCGAAGAAATTACCTCGATGCATAGATATACAGTTCAGCATAGAGGGCAAGCTGTTCAACTTACGGTGATTAAAGGCAAAGGCATTAACCAATCACATGACTATAATCGAGCTGCAATATGCTGATGACAATGCCCTAGCGGACCTTCAAGCAGCTGGGAACGCCTTCCATTATGTCTATGATGCGCTAGGCCTCACACTCGGAAAACACAAGTTCTTTTGCAACCATCACCCGATTACTCACACGACCGAAAACAGCCAGAGATCACAGCTGGAAACTAATACCATAGCTATATCGACCATTTTACATATCTTAGTAGTTGCCTCTCGAGCAAAGCAGATCTGGATATTGAAATTCAAGCACGTCTAAAATCAGCTGGTACCACTTTTTGACAACTTAGAGACTGGGTGTTTGATAATAGAAACATCCACACTAACACCAAGATAAAGGTATACCAAGCAATAATATTACCAACCCTGCTGTATGGCTCAGAAGGTTGGACACCTACAGACGCAATCTCAACTGTCTTGAGAGGTATACTCAGCGCTGCCTTCGACGTATTCTCAACATCAACTGGCAAGACAGACGAACAAACAGAGGTGCCTTGGAAGAGGCTAATATCGCTAGTATAGAGTCTCATACTACCATGAATCAACTCCGTTGGGCCGGTCAACTTGTCCGTATGCCGTAATCGAGACTCTTAAAGAAGATTCTGCATGGTGAACTGACCAATGCAAGTCGTAAACAAGGTGGGCAGCGAAAACGCTTTAAAGAGAAACTTAAGTACTACCCAAAGCAGTGCGATATCAACCCCGAGAACTGGGAGCAACTTGCCAACGAGTGTCATTGCCGGAGAAGTGCCATCAATGCTGGTGTGGCGCGCAGTGAGCAGCAGAGGAGAGAAACCAGCGAGAAACTCCGCCTCGCAAGAAAGGATATAAAGATAGCAAGATGCCAGTGCGGTTCTGGTCTCTCTTAGATTCAGCTCATGGACGATTTGTCAAAGAGTCTGCCTGTCCAGAACCGCACTGTAAGTCACCAACCAACTCATGTCGATAAAATCTAATTTTTCTAACTTAATTGTTTTATATCCAAGTAGACATCATACTCGCTTTCGACGGATTGCCAAACAAACAGTAAAGAGGAGAAAACAACCCTGAGCCGCCATAGCCTGGCTGAGCCCAGCACATTCTTACCAGTCCATTCACCGCTGACTTCGAATTAAGAATATTTTTTTACTACGTTGAAGCATAGCAAAAGTAAGGAAGTTAAAAACAAAACAAATTTCAGTACAAGTAGTTCATAAAAATTAATTCCTAAAAAGCGATAATGATATTTTCAAACCTAAGTAAAATAGCGAAGTAAATTTACTTCGCTTATTGGCGCTTAACACTGATGAAACTGGATTTTACATTTTTCAATCTCGATGCATAATTAAAACTGCGCATGACAAAAGAAAACGGCATTAATTAGTAATGCCTCTAACCAAACACTACATCAATAACAAACTGACAAAATTAATCAACAATTTCATAATTGTTTCCATAAATTAAGCATTTTAAACTAAAATTCATTATTTTACACTCCAAATGCGGTTTATTTTCAATCAACAGCTTCGCATCGATTCACTGCGGTCAAAAATGCCGGCATTTTTTTACTTGTATCATTCTTAAATTATCAGTTTTACCGACAAAATATTATGCCTAAAATCCATATTTTGTAAATATGTTACGTACAATGATTATGTCGATAATTTCTATCGTTTAAGTATCGCACTATAACACTATCGTTTAATTGATATATTATCCATATAGCCTTAAGAATTGATCATAACTATGGCGGCACAACGATTTCAAAAAGGATTCTTGCGAACATAAACACGGAATTAATTTTTAGTCAGGATTCGGTTTCTATTCAGGAATTTTCTTGTTTGTATATATTCAGCTTTGGGTTTGCGATAAGCAACATAATTCGACCATAATAATTCGGATAAATAACGACATGTCGAATTTATCGACTTCCTATAGAAAAAATACATTGTAAACAGATAAAAATACATTTTGACGGAATGGAATTCACCAAAAAAAGGAAGACACTATTTCTTATAGTCTGTTGTAAAGACCCGTCTGAGGTTGAGGTATCACACAACAAAATTTTTCCCACGTCTCTCAAAGATCTCTTAAATTATAAAATCTCAATAAAATCTTAAAAAAAGACCTACTCTCTTCATTTAAAACATTGGTTTGAGGGATTTTTTTCAATCTCTCAAAAGTTTGAAAAATTTTTCAATCTAATAGGCTATTTTTTAATCTAATAGATTTAATATATAAATTGAGGGATACTCTTTCAGTGTTCCAATCGATTGAAATATGTCACTCAATTAGATTACTTTTCAATAGAAAACGTATGATCCCTAAAAGCAATCCTAAAAAGATTGAAAATTCAGTCTATTGGATTGAACTTTTAATCATTTGAATTAAGAGGGTAAAACTCTTAAAAATTCTCTAGAAATCTATGAAAATCGCAAAATCTACACATCAAATCTGTCTAGTTAAAATACAAACTAATTTAAACATTTTTCAAAAGGTCTTTCATCTAAGGATTCCCATTATGCTATCTTTAAATTGTTTGCATGGTTAATTGCAATTATAGTCAACAAACTTCAAAGCGTTTATAATGAGCCACGATTTTATGTTGAGTTGGCTTTTTCGTGCACTAATCTTTCCAAATTTTGCTTATTAATAGTACGGTTTAGTCCTTCGGTACGTTCTGCCAAAAAATATTTTTTGAACGCTTTATTGAATCAGAAAATAATATAATTTTCCGCTTATATAATCTTGTTTTGACTTTTGTAAAGAAATATCAAAAATTTGCAGATATACACGAAATCTATTTTCAACCGTATTTTCCCACCTTATTTAACTTTTTATATTAAATTGTGTTTACATTTATTAAATTGTGTTTACAATAACTATAGTACAATTCCTTCGGCTTATGCAGACTAATTTTCTAAAATAACTGTCTTTATAATAAACTTCTTTTTACACATTTCAAATCAATTTGGTCAGGGAGGTGAGGTCTTTGCCTGTATAGTTTTCCTTGATATCATCGGCATATTTTAAGGTTTATATACTAAACAAACTCATAATTGATAATGAAGAGCTGTATATTTTTCTTAATAAACGTTTGCCGGTTGTTAGCAAAATCTAAACAAAAATTGTATACCTAAATTGTCGGAAGAACGTTACTATTATTGGGTTTCACTAGGGCATTTGTAGTAAATCTGAGTGCGGGTCAACCCAGAATATATTGATGATTATACTGTACTGGAGTGAACAAATCTCACGAAATTGTACATATTTTCTGCCAAACAAAAGGTCAACAACATACAGTGAACAAGACGCCTGCTAAGGCGTTCACTCCGCCTGCCGAAACGAAAATGGGCACAAGGCCAGGCAGGGCTGTAACTAGAGCGTTCATTGAGGGTGGGGTAGATTCACTTATTTCTGTTCTGCCCAACTAATTCATTTTTAAATCAATTATTATTAGGGTACATTCCAATGCATTTTACCAGTAAGACATTGCTAGCACATCTTATAATCACTAAGGTATCCAAAAATCAATGTCTAAGTGACTTGCCAGGCACTCTGTCCAGAGTAGGATTGCATTTTTTTAGAATTTAATTTAAATTAAAGACTTTCATAGTACATATGTCAAACAAGATCCTTTTGTCATAATACCACCAACATACAGCTGTTTTATTTTGCAAGTAAAGAAAATTTTACTAAAAGAGTATACAATACATCAATATATTAACCTGATATCATCATTTAAATGTATTCTGCAGCACACTGCCTGAAGTCTCTACGATATAATTTGTTGGGAACTTTAGACTAACATATGTATTTCTGGAATTGGAATGTAAAATGTCTCTCACCTTTTTTTATTATATGAGATCCCACAAGCAAATAAATCATTTTGCACGAAACATTAGCATCTCAACATAGGTAGAAATAGAAAACCAAGGAAAGAAATCACAACGTGTTTAGAATTAGGAACATATTTCCTACACTCACTCCTTAATCGTGGAATGATGGAGTCTATCAATATTTGCAGTTTTAAAACATTTCTGGAGCATTGCTTTGATAAAGAACCTTCCTGTCCCTTTTTGCTCACTATTACATGTTAAAAATTGTGTTTTGTATATAGATATTTCAGCAGAAATTGCGTTTGATTTTTGTGTAGAAATTTCTAAATTTCCTTAAAAGTAGGAACACAACAGAAAATGACGGAAACACGCCCCAAAAACTTCACCGCGATACATCGCTCCTCGCTAAAGTTTCGCGGTGGAATTTGTCGTTTTAAAACATTTTGCATGAGAATCTTTGCACGTAAAATCTTCTTGCGGTCTAGATGTTCTAGCATACATGTTAAAATGCGTGTTTTGTTGACATATTCCGCTAGAAATTGAGTTTAATTGCCGTGTTTAGGTCAGCTCATACGGCATGTGCCCAGCGGTATCACCCATGAGCGCTGCGCCAACTTGCAACACCGAAAAAAAATAAAAATAAAAAAAAAGCAGAAACGGGCGAATTTAAAACTCCACCTCGCCTACGGCAGGTGGAGTAAAAATTATTTCCCTCCAATGACTGTGTATTAATTTGGAGTTGACCCCCAGGGAAATTTATGACGTCACGTGAAAGCCAAGAATATAGGACTGTATGTTTTAAAACTTGCTAATATATTGCACAGCAAACCTCTAATATTGTGAGTATATACGTATATGTACTAATGATCATTTACGCAACTCGGTATATATCTTTTTCATAAACGAATATTCAACTGAATTTTCGCCCTCCTTCTTGCTTGCATGGTTGTCAATTGTCACTGCAAACAGATTTGACTATCTTATAATTATATTCGATACACTGACAGCTGGATTTACGAAGTACATGTGTTCCCCATCACGTTTCATATAAACTACATTATGCTTTTTAAATTCATATTGATCTGACTCCGCTGCATTGCACTGCAGTTGTAAACAACGAGAAAATCAATGTCTCGAGCTAAAATTGAGCCCAGCAACTTTATAGGTTTCTAGACCTCATGAGCTTCGGATTAGATACGAAGACGCGACGCAATAACTTGCAAATTGTTGCGCTGTATCTGTAGCCTCACATTAATATGAGTCTAGTTTTTCATATAGGCTGGTTCTGAAATAGAATAAAAATTTGCGCTTTTTTACTCGTTAATTTTATGATTTCGCGAATGACTCACGCACGTTATGTGGTATAATTTCTCGCTTTAAAGTGAAATAGCAACAAAAATATACATTATATGATATTAAAGGAAATGCTTCACACTCGCCCAAGACGCGAGTCAGTGAGTCACCATTAATTCTTTAAGCCGAAAATACTTTCTTCTCTTTTTTGGGCTTTTTTCTTAATACGTTTACGCAGTTGAATTTTTATCCGCTCGTATCTGCTACATTTTACAGCAAATCCTTAACAACGCTCCTCCTTTACTTTTTTCAACTGCATATACTGCTAGTAAGTAATGTACGTCATATAAGTTGTACAGCCCTGAGACCTGGCTGCAATTCGACAGTGCTCTAATACCAATTCTATTTCATCAAACTTTTTCACACATTCACTTTTTCCCTGATAAATTTTTGATCAATTCATTGCAGACAAGCTGCAGTTGAGTTGTTCCAGTAATTCACAGCGCTCCTGCGTCAACGAATCAAATATTAGTCGAGTTGTCTTCAGTTAGCTCTATAAATAACTGGAGCAATTACTTCAGTCGTAAGACCTAATATGCTCTGTGGACCTAATATGCCCTGACGTCATACTCCTTAAAGTTGTCCTCAAGATTCCTCTCGGCAACAATAGATATGCAATGATCGAATGCCTATATATAGCTTAAACAAAAAATCTGAGGTAAGGGATCTCGGATTCATATTTCACCATTTTACCAAAAATTTACATTATCTGAAAATTTTTACAAGTATATTTTTGCCCTCCAGATGCCTAGTGCGACATCACAATAAAATGAAATAGGATACATGGCATAAGCCCGTAGGTAAATATCTCATGCATAGGACAAAGGCATCAAAAGAAAGAGAAGTTAAGGTGTTTATATTAGAGCGTCTCACATAGGCAGAGATTGGCTTTATTTACTAGTACAAAAAGCCTCAGTCGTGCCTATCGATCGGCCATTAGAAGTATTCTCTTTGATTAACACCGGGTTTTTTTCAGGAGATTAGTAAATTGGCTCGAGAGGCATCAACCCCACCCCCTGTTAAGTACATAAGCAATGCGGCTAAGAAGATATACACGGTCGATGGCAAACATTTTTCATGACTTTAAACTTCGTTATTCTTTCTTTCCAAGGGAAAATAGCCGTGCGGAA
The DNA here is from genome assembly GCA_963855995.1 of Muricea muricata. Taxonomy (NCBI): domain Eukaryota; kingdom Metazoa; phylum Cnidaria; class Anthozoa; order Malacalcyonacea; family Plexauridae; genus Muricea; species Muricea muricata. Next base: position 91,896,361 of record OY979716.1, on the reverse strand, counting down.
TTAGTACCCCATGCCCCGGGTTTACGCCTTCGGGCTGCTGGCTCGGGACAAGAGCACTTGCGCGAAAAAGTGGAGATATGATTCGTGACCGAGTATATGCATTCAATATCAAGTATTTCCATGCATTGCTTCACGCTGCTAGTCTACTATATTGCATCTATACCAAGTTACAAATCACATCTAAAATCTTCTGTGTAAAATGGCCATTCAGCTTTCACGTCTATATTCATTTCAAGTTTTCAGAAAGGGAACTAACAAATTATTCATTCATGCAAATGAGTTGAAAATATTTTATTAGTTCGGTGTACCGTTAGTTTAAAAATTGAATCAACTCTTCTATCAACTAATGTGTATATACGACGTGGAACAATACTTATTTAACACACATATTCATAATTAATTCTTCGGCCAATGCTCAAACAGGAATGATACTAAACATCTACACTATAAGGTATATATACATATACACACACACATATATAATATATATATATATATATATATATATATATATATATATATATATATATATATATATATATATATATATATATATATATATATATATATATATATATATATATATATATATATAGATAGATAGATAGATATACACATATATATATAGATATACACATATATATATATATATATATATATATATATATATATATATATATATATATATATAATATATATATATATATATATATATATAAAGAATACTATATTTTTAACAATACTGGGTGAAAGTATAAAAGCATATACATAATCTGTGATACAGCTTACACAGTATTGAGTACTATACAAGTATTGAGTACTATACAAGTATTGAGCCCACGGGATAATCCGCTGAGAGCTATTTTTTGTACTCGGACAAACAATGATATATAACTACACATTAAAGCTTGCTTAAACGCAAAGCGCTAAGAGCTAATACAAACAGTGCATAAATTACTACCTGAAATTTTTAGGCGGCTGCCAAGCTTCATTGTCATATAAAAAACTCTAGTAAAACGAAAGACAGGATCTCGTCACAGAATGACAAAGGTTGTGTACACGCGGTTTCCTCGCTTTCTCATCGAGATTAATTTTGTCACAGAAAGCCTCAAGCATTGTACTCTTCATAATGAATAGCTGCCATAGTGCATCATATTTGCTCTTTGTGTACAGCTCAAAACAGCTGATGGCGAACTCGCCCATGATTTAATAATAAGCTACGACGGAAGGCGCGCGATTTGGAAAATACCGCAAAATTGTCTTCGAGATTTCTCGCGGGCGGATAATCTGATAAAAACTAATAGCGTCTGAGCAGATTGACGAAACATCGCATGCCACATGGGGAAGGCTTTGCAAATGCTACAACGCTTTATACTCGAACTTCATCGCTGATTCATGCAACCTTATACATGAAATAGACAGTTGATACCGAAATAAAGAAACATTATAGTAGTAGTAAACAATAATTAGTAGCACTAGAAAACAACCTTTTCTTGTGATATTTATCAAAGATTATATCGTAATATATTGAAATCAGTATTTATAAAATATTGTGAACATTGTGTTGAAAGCGCGAAGCATCGTGGAAGGAAATGAGCATTCTGAGCTTTAAAATTTTGAATTGCAAGAAGTAGCCACGGCACAAGAACGGGCAAGTTTTAACCGAGAGTTATCGCTAATCTGGTTATTCATTACTGCTCCTGATAAAAGATTAGTCGACTAAAGAAGAACTGACCATCATCCACAGGAAAAAATGCTGAAAAGCATCACTAAATCCACAGAATATCCATACCATTTCTTTTGTATACAGTTTTAATTTCCATGTTAATTCCTCAAGCACACGATCCATCCCAGCCTTAAATATGTCCTGTTTGTAGTATCTTGCAATGTCATTGAATTGCCGAAGGATGCAACATCTGGTACACTCTTCAAGCTTATTGTTATGATTATTACATGCCACCCACAGCAGACCCCCTTCTCCCGCACTCATAATCAAAGTGCACTAGAGATATGATCTAAAAATAAAATATAGGCCATACAATATGGCTATAGAAGGGTATTCAAGCACGCTACTAGGTTTTTTAAATACGCTTCGAAATATTTAATGAAAGGAGCCCATCACCCCATAATTAAAATTATATCTTAATGTAAAAATTCCCCCAGCCGTACTTACTACATCTCCGATAACTTGGAGTGAAACTGTTTGAGTTCATGGAGTAAATTACCAAAAAGTTACTTACAGGAAATGGGATGTAGCTCGATTTTCTTTTGGGGGGGGGGCAGTTTGACTTAGGCAGGTGCGATTTAGCAGGGTTCTGGCTGAAGCTTACAATTCCCAAAGCAAACATTCACCAGGGTTTTTTTTCCAGATCTTGCTGTATGACGTGTCCTCAAAAATAATCATTTCCTAGGGTTTCAAAAATGTGTTGCTCACTGCCTACTGCACAGCTGCAGTCTGTCTCAACGTCTTGCCTAAAAGCTAAGTTTGTTTGTAATTTAATGATTGTTTTTAACTGGATAAAAAGGCCGGCCATGTATAAGAGGGGAAAATACTAAAACATGATTTCTTCACAATGAACGATGATTGTAGTGCAGAATTAATGCTTTAATTACTGCTTCAGTGAGAGCATATAATTATCATCGAAATTTGATCAGCTTGGATTATAAATTGTTTACGAAACGAAATTTTCTCCCGCAATTTTTAAATTACACCGTAAAGATCAGTATAACTTCTTTGAAAGAATCTGTGTAACTGTCTTACTTGACGAGATAAGCAATTTTATTTGATATGAATATAAATATAACACAACCAGTGACGTCATTGTGCCCCACTACATTTCACAATTCACAATTTTTAGCGCTGCATTTCAAATAACGACAGCTCAAAGTCAGCAACCGCAGATAAATTCCAGTTGAACCAAGCGAAATACAAACAACTCTGAATTACGTACTTTGCAAAAACTGTTCTTTGTTTTGCACCAGTGTATGTAAATGGAATACCAATTGTTTCTAGTGTGAAGATACTCGGTTTGCGTATCTCAAAGGACCTGAAATGGAATGCCCACATTTTCAACAAGATTGTATTTCCTTTGCCAAGAATCCACCCAAGCGACTTACTGACATTTTACAAGGCCTGTGTGCGTCCTGTGATGGAACACGCACATCGTGTTTTCCACGGTTCCTTACCCATTTACTTAAGCAAAGAGTTAGAGAAGTTGCAGAGGCGAGCCTTTCGTATCATTTATCCATCACTATCGTATGCGGAAGCTCTTGTCGAAGCGAACGTCGCGAGGCACTTCGATAGAAGACAACATCTCACTAGTAGCTACATTTTTTACTGATATTGTGAACGATGAAAGCCAGAAACTCTATGACCGAGCAAGAACTCTGCACAGTGTAACAGCGACTTAAAACTTCATCCACCTAAGAGATCGGTGTTTGTTGAAAATCTCATCGGTTTATAGAAGGTTTAGTTTTTGATTAGAAAGGCTGGTAATAAAACCTTGAAATTGATTCGAGATATCGCGTCTGAAAAGGGAAAGTCGGCACATTCGGCAAGCTGAGAAAAACAGTTTTTAATTTGTCTCCATGCAAATATTAATGAATAATACAAAACAAAATAACGAAACATCATGTGCTTGCATTACGCATAAACGCGCTCTTGTTGATAAAACCAATAGCTGTATAGCCTAAATCGGTGCATTCACCAAATTACTTTGGGAATAGATCTATAAAATTGGAGAGTTTATTTTATTCCATTTATAACATCCGCGTCCGTTTTGTAACATTCGCCTTCACTTCGAGTTTGTATTGTATATGCGACAGAACACGGTTCGAAATGTTTTTCAAGTATAAGAGGTAGAAATAAATATTGCAAAAGAAGCGACGTGTTTGCTTCGTATGCCTACTAATCCGAAAACGAGTGGGTCCATGCTCAAGTCATTTATGGGCATATACGTAGACATGGAGAACACGGAAAACTCCGAAATCAGAGTCATCTCATCCATACATACATGAGATATTACATACATATTACATACATACAACACCAAAATTGAAGGATGTCCCTTTTGTCGCATATTCAGGTTCCTGAACCGCTGCTCTACTAGCTAAGCTATCGAGCTAACTGGGATTGATGGAATGTCTTAACATTAACTTTTATTAATTTATATCGCAGAAATTCAACACAAAACAGTTTTCAATCTTATCTTACTTTTCATTCTCATCCAATTTCACAAACGAAATACTTTCGCGAGTCGCGACGACTTAACGTCTGTCTTTGAGAACCCACAGTCTTCCAAATACTATTTCAGAATCTTTCTGAGTGATAATAGATTGATATGAATCTAGTTTTTCGTATATATACTGTATATAATATCATCATGTATATGAATTCCCAGCAAATATACTTGTACTTTTCAAAATCTAAAAACAACATGCAGGTTAAGTGATAGCGATAGTCTATATACGTTTTTTCTCCCGCCAGCCAGCCTTTACCACCTGTTAAGCACATTTGGCACAGACCCAAAATAGTCCTCCAAAAAAGCTTCAAGTGTCAAACGCACGCAACCAAAGAATAATTATTCCCCCCCCCCCCAATTTTCATACAAAAATATTATCCTTAAGCACGTTCCACACGAAAGAAATTTGCCATCTTGTATGAATTTAGCCGCGACCAATGCTTATAATAAGCATACGACATGAAATGGTTTTTCTTTTGGACTCTTTTCAGAATCATAAAATTCTTTGTACAGTGATTACCACAATGTAATTTATTTTTTGTCAAGGGGAATATTTCAACATTTCATCGAAGAACGTAAGACTCAATCTTACAAACCTGGTGTTGATGGTGTAGAGGAAGTATTATTGAATTCATTAACATCATCTTCAAATTCAGCCGCACCATTTACTACAAGCATTAATAAATTATTTCCTCAATAATCATTTAAACTTAAGCCTTCACCATAGGGGGCCGGATTATGAGCACGTTGTGTAAAGGTGCGCTAATTACTCAGCGGATTACCTGGGGCATTCCCTCCCCCCCCCTCCCCAATAATTTCAACATTAAGACCAGGATCCTAGCCCTACCTAAGCAGTTTTGGCAAAAAATGCATATATTGTCACACTGAAAGATGGCAGCATGTATATATTACCAGAATGCATTGCAGGCATCAAAGCAGACATGACAAATAAATGATGCAAAAGAAAAACCCCAAAGGACATATAAATCTTAAACAATACAAACCAAAACAAAACAAATAGACTCCTCACTACTATACTTGTCCTTCAACAGATGTATGTCACTTTGCTTTTTGGAACAATTAACAACTGCAAAGTATTCTAGTAAAGTATACATCTGACACCCTACTCACTACTATACTTGTCCTTCAACAGATGTATGTCACTTTGCTTTTTGGAACAATTAACAACTGCAAAGTATTCTAGTAAAGTATACATCTGACACCCTCCTCACTACTATACTTGTCCTTCAACAGATGTATGTCACTTTGCTTTTTGGAACAATTAACAACTGCAATGTATTCTAGTAAAGTATACATCCGACACCTATTTTATTATGATTGTGATTATGAGCAAAATTCACAATCACCTCAGACTGGAGGTCCACCAGTGTATTTTTGTTTACTTTTATAATTGTCAGCTATTTTACGAAGATCCGGGCCTTCACCCCTCCCCATGTACCCTTCTGAAATTGGGCTGAATAAAGTAAACAAAATAGGGCACATTGCAGGCTAATTGACTAAGTCTATCTAACAAGGTACAGTACATTTTAGATCAGACTTTCCACGACAAGTTCAATTGTCTGGTACATATTGGGCAGTGGGAGTAAAATTATTTCAAATGATAAAAAATATGCATTTATAAACACATATGCAATACATGCAGCTAACAGTAGCAATGTAGTTTATTTTGCAGATTGATGCTTTTGTTATCCATGGCCACGAAACAGTCCGAGATAACATTATATGCCATTAGATGGTAAAAATATAATTAATGAGGTGAAAATTTAACACCTCCTAAAACGACAGCTGTTTGGTTTTTGTTCAGAATTCAAGGTATTAATTGCCAGAAAAATCTACAAAAGGTACAACTAATTAAAACACACATCATGTTACTTCATGAAAAGACCGGATTTAATTCACATGTGAGTTGTTTCTATCTCACAAAATGATAATTTATCAATATTGGTATTTACTGGAATTTGTACACTTATATATTAGGGTAACATCAATATAAAATTATCACTCCCCACCTCCCTATAATATTGGTATGTAAACATAGTATCAATGTAATATACATCTCATTGAGTCCATAGTCTTTATTATGATACAAATTAAACAAAATACAGCCTGGTATAGATTAATACTAAGTTCTGTTCACTTTAAATTTTAAAAGGCGGCATAACGTTGAAATGCCAAAATGCAGACAGTAAATGGCAACATTAAACTCAATTCTGTTAAGATTGTAGCAGTAAGCATGCATGATACAAAAAGGGAAACAAAAATGAAAATTAGAGACAAAAAGAAAATTCAAGTCCTGCAAAATAAGGAAGTAACAATCAGTTTCTAGATTGATCTCCACACATGCAAACTATTAGCTTTGCCTGACATAAAAAAAGCACTTAGTTACACATATCTAGACAAGTGACAAACCAAGTGACAAACCAAGTGACAAAGCTTTGCATAATATATTCATAATTCTAAATGAGATTGAATTTGCATCTCATCCAGCCACAAAACAAATTTTGCCAGGGAAACCATTTCAGATCATGTTAAAATGTTCCTTGATTTCCAGGCTTAAGTATTATTACACAGATCGGGCAATATTTTAGAAGGGAAATATATTAAACACTAACTACATACCTGAACAGTTACAGTGACTTTCCAATATTTTTGTTTTTTAACAAAGGATCATGAAATAAGGGCATACTGTTTCTACGCACTAAAATATATTTCGTCTCTGATCATTCCTAAACTGCCACAGAATTAGACTCTATTTAAACTTTGACCTATATGTATTAACAAACATTATGATAATATCAAATAATAGCAATCATTTTAAACAATGACAACAGCTGTAAATTTTAAGTGCTATTATTTGAACTTCATGAATTCTAATTATAACTTTTATCAAATATTATTTACGTCTTGATGTAATTGCAGTCAGGTCAAATGATGTCAATGGTGTTCTTCCTCAGCTCTTTACTGCAAAACTATCACTCAGAATAGTAACTAAAGGAGATTTTTATTCCTAACATTCTTTTATAATTTTTTGTCTATTATATATATGAAGCATTTTAGCATATATAATATTAAAGACAAAAATAATTTGAACATTGTATGGTATCAGCTAATATTGACGTGAGGGCACTCTTTGCCATATCTTCAATGTTATATACATTTTTACGGTTATAGGGCATCAGTCTAGCTCCCATTATTGGCCTATGTTTTTATTAGAAAGCATTCATGCGACAGACATAGGACTGCAATTTGCCAGCTAAGTACTATAACCTAATACTTCAACAGTGTAAATGCCATATAATCCTACGTAGATGTATAAAATATATTCTGCATCTTCTTTAGGGCAAAAAAAAAACATCACCTGCAGATTCCCTTTACAAATCTTAATACAGTACATACCATTATCCGATAAACGTCTCTGAATGCTATTCTTAAACGATAGTGGAAGGGATAAAGAACGTCTGGTTGAATTAGCCATGCCTGTTTAGACTTGTCTAACCATCATGAGAAATGGAAACTTAATATGCCTCATAAACAACTTGGAACAGGTATATATATACAGTAGCATATATTGTTTATGAGATGCTATCCTAGTACCTGCCACTTACAATGAAAACAGGAATAATTTAAAGTGCAATTCTGTGGCAAGTTAAACCAAAGGCTATAGTATTAAAATTTGACAAGATGAATATATCGAGCAAAGCTTAATTTGGGTAAAAATAGAATCAATTTTCTGACCGCATGGTTATCATGTTCCATCATGCTAATACTTCGGTATGCTATTTTTGACCGCATTCACGCATTAGTGTTAGCTTATAAAACATGGTTCTGTTGCCTTCGTAGTCAAGTTCTATTTTAAACACTTTACCGACGTTTAACAAGGACGGGTGTAATACAGTTTATTTCATATAGCATGTCGTTTTAAACACTGTGCACTGCGTAAGTTGTCTTGAAGTCGATCGAAGAACGTTGTACAGTGTTACACTGCACAGCCATATGCTGCGGTCGATCTTAATCCCTGATATTAAACGGAGCTTCTCGTCTTTAGCAAAGTAAACAATACAAAATTGCAATTATTCTTACCCAAATTTGCCATGTTGCTAATTTGAAGTCAAAGTAACGATACAAAACTTCAACACATCCATTCCGTGATGTAGAATACAGGGTTTTGTGAAATGATCCATTTATTCATGAGACTATGACAACATTCAAACATTGTGACTCTAAAATTACAATATCAGGTAAAAAAAACAAAGAATCAAAGGAATCAGCCGATATTATCATAATCAGCCATCTTGTTTCCGGGGATCGCGAGATCAAAATGATCAAAACCTGTGTCTGGTCTAGCCTGCGTGCAGGCCCACGGATGGGAGCACAAAGGACTGCATATCGTAGTTGATCATAGTGGCCCAGACGACATCGGTTGTTTTTATCGCGGAATTGTTTTTTTCTCGTGCGCACGAGATTGACCGACTATCGCACGTCTATAAAGACAACAAGGAATTATTAAAACATGGACAGACGCTTTCGTCGGTGCATTAAATTTGAAGCGAAATCGAGACCAAAATTTACTGAAATTTTGCACATAAAGCCGGTACTGAGAATGTGCTCACAGTGGCGTAAGAAGCAAGATAAAGTTGAGGGATGGGGGGGGGGGGGCTATGGCTTTCAGGGGCACTTTTTCATAAAAAAAGGGCACCTTCAAGTAAATTCATTTACAGTGGCTATCGACAACGCAATTGTCTTTGAAATTGTTAAATAGTGAGTGTCTGTAATTCATGTACCTAAATTAGGCCAAAAATATATATTTGCAAATATAAAATTGAATAGTAATCTATTGTGTCCACATGGTGCCTGTATATGTTGTATGCCGTTCTATTTAATTCTACGTTATAAACTAGTTTAAAAACTTAAACATAAATTAAGTCTTTGACAAGAAAATGTTGTAAATTTTAAAATAGCTATATAAAATCCAGGCTATATATTAGTTTAAGATTTATGTTTATAGGTCATATGTCTAGCTGTAACCGACTCTTAGAATTTGTCAAAAATCTCATTCTTCTGTCATTTTTCTCCGCAAATGCCCTAGTTAGCAATTTCTTTAAGATCGACTCTATCTGTTCTTTCTTTGCGAATATTTAGCATAAGTAGGTTATTGTATCTTTTCTGTGTCATCGTGTTCCTCAGATAATTTTTGATGCGTCGTTGAACTGAAAAAAGATCTTGCAGCTGTTGCTGCACTCATCGGTGCCAGCACTAGGTATATTTGTAATAGACGAACGATATTCGGTACGACAAATGTACCTTTCGGTCTTGGATCACTGCTGAAATCACGGTATCCAACATTGCTTGATTATACCAGGAAGATATCTAAGCTCAGTGGTAACTTTATCAAAATCGATTTCGTTGTCGTATGTTTTCTGGAAATCATCGCTTATATCACATGGCACCCTGTTAGCAGCATTCAGGATAACATCTTCTAGATGCTGAAGAGGTGCATATGACTTTTCATCAAATCGCCTATTCAGTTCTGCTAGGATTGCGTCAATTGCTTCGTATAGTACTGGGCCCGAAACATTGATTTTGCCGAATCATGCTGGTGTTCCACAGCATCGCCATCCTGCAGACGACGAGGAACCTTTTTCGGACGGGGAAGAACTGCCTCCTCTACCATGCCAAGCGCATCTCCTTTCTCTTGTTTTTGATCAAAAAATATATCGTAAGAATCTCTCTGAAGCTGCAAGTTGTCCGTTAAAGTACGCACTCCAACCATCACAGTCTGTGCAAGGACTCCTTTGGTTTGTATTGTAGTCGCATTTATTGCAAAATGCAAACCGAAAAAGGTCTTAAACTCGGTCATTTATTTCCAGCTAAAATTGTTGAGTATAACGTATTTTTAGCAACAAGTTTCGCAACGAGTATTTTTGTCTTTTAAGTCCGCTTAACATTTGTTATACGGTTATGTTTTTACCTGGTGTTTACAATCATGCTTTAATGTTTTTAAAATTGCATGCCATCTTTAATATTCATAGTTTACTGTAGATATTAACTGTCTTTAATATTTATAGTTTACTGTAGATGGTAGAACTGGAAGTCTTGCCTTTTACAAATGTTTTACATACACGTTTTTGTGTTTCCTCAAGTATTTTTTGCAAATAATATTGTATATAATCTGACTATTATACGTGTTTACCTCAGAACTATTCTACAACAATGCAGCTGAAAAATGTATTATTTGTTGTTTAAACTATTTGAATCAATTAAGGTCCAATTTTTCACCACCAATACTCCACAGAGATAAATACTCCACACAAGAAATGAGTACTACCCGTAATATGTATGATATGGAGTGGGAGAATTGACTGCTGACAACAAGTATAAATGCGACACTTTTTTATGCCGAGCCGCTTGTCCAGTATTTGTAAAACTCAGAGGTATGTCGGCTGATCGTATTAATGTGAATATCACAAGGAGCAAAAAAACCACATCTAAAACCCTTAAATGTAGTAAATTATCGTGAAATACGGGGATCTTGCAAAATGTTTTACCAACAATCATTCAGCCACAATCTCGTATCGTATCATTCAGAAGGGCATAGCAATGTTATTATCAGCCATGCAAAAAGGACACTTTCCTTTTAAAAAGGGCACTTTTTCTTATCACTTTAAAAGTTGGGGGCACGTGCCCCCAGTGCCCGCCCTTCCTACGCCCCTGTGTGCCAACTTCTCCAATCAGCATGACAATTATTTTTCGGCATGGAAGTACACAACAAAGGAAGATTTTGAGTATATTCAGTCAGAGAGCCACCCTGTTCTTACTAACGCCCAACCACCGCAGACCACGCGAGCGAGTGGAGCATAGCGCAGATTGGCAAAGAGTGGCACCACACCACGAGGTTGGAAAGCCAAAACCCGCAAGCGTCAACTGAGTGTTTACGAAGTTTCACAACTAGTGGTGACTAAGAAAATCAAGTCCCGTATAGAACTTTTGTCTTTTGCGCAACAACAACAAAGAAAAGAAAAAACCGACCTCGCCCAGTTCATAGCCAACCGAGGCTCCAAGGCAGTCGACGAAGCAATCCGAGTGGGATTGGAGTTAAAAGAAGCACCGAGTCTGCTACTTCAGTACAGGCAAAGTCGTTTAGAGCGTCTTCAGGTCGCCTTTGAAGGAGATTGCATCTTAAACTGCAACAAGAAATGGCTAGAGCTCGCGAGAAATATACTCATGCGAGACAATATCGCAATATTTAATATAAAATATCGCAATATTTTAGTAACCGGGCCATCTATATATAACTGCGGAAAGACGTTTATCTTAAATCCACTGAATGTAATCTACGACATATTTAGTAACCCTGCTGGTACAAGCTTCGCGTGGGTTGAAGTCGAAAATTGTGCAGTAATATTTTTGAATGATTTCCGTTGGTCAGCGCAGGTTATTCCCTGGCACAATCTCTATTGCTGCTCGAGGGACAAATGGTACGCTTTCCAGCACCGAAGACGCATTACGCTCAAGACATTGTTTTTGGAAAAGATGCCCCTGTCTTTGCCACGGCCAACGAGCACTTCAGCTTTGTGCGAGCGGGTGCAGTTGACCGCGTTGAAACGGAGATGATGAGAGTGAGATAACGCTGTTTTCAGTTCTTCTCGCAAATCCCGCAAGATGAACAAGTGGATATCCTGTCGTGCCCGCATTGCTTTGCAGAGTTTATTCTTCACTGAATATTTGAATATCTATGCTCGCGCTTATCGACGATAAGACATGCATGCGTTTTAGCGCGGAATACGTTATGCAATTAGCATATTAATGTGTGTTCATTATGACCGCGGCGCCGTGAATGGATCACCATTTAACACTCAAAATTACATATCTGAGTTCTCTTCTACAAACTAGGTTTGTTGACTAATATACTTAAACATTGATAAGTTATTCAACAAATTCTGGAATTTTAAATGATTTGAAGTTTGTATGCGCTGAATAAGCGGCGGATCATCACTGTGATCCGAGGAAATATGAAATAATACATTATTATGTAATATTTTTTTGTTTGAAAGGGTCATCATTACCCAGTCGGCTCGTATTATGTTAGTTTCTAAAAAATTACCATGGTACTACGGCACAAAACTCAAATCTTATGTATTTAAAGTATTTAATGTGCGGGCAATGTACTCTCTTCAGTTGTTTAATTTTAGCACTCGTTTTAGACGGTGACCCGTTGTGGTGATGCGTTAATGCCATTAAATTAAATTAATTATTCAGAACTGTACATGTCTGCACAATTGTATTAAGATAATACCTGATACCGTGACAGAGATGGCATACACAGTGCATTGCATGATAATGTTTCACAAATACTTATTCAGTATATAATTGTTAATTTAGTTGTTAATCGGCCTGTTAGACCGCTTTGGTTTGTTCGTCAAATACGCGCAGTCAAACAATTATTATTATTATTAATTCCAACAAATTACCAAAAAAGGTACAGAAGGATACAAATTAAACTAACAACATTACATAACAATAAAAGAACTATAGAGTTATTACAAGGATGTGTTGATTATAATACTATTCTAGCAAGTCAAATGCTGCTAATATATCAAAACAATACTTTGACGAGATTTTTATGATATTTTTGTCTTTCATTGCCAAAACGTAGTGAAAAAGGTCTTGTGTGTTGAATGGCATCAAAGATTTATTAATTTTATATAGGTTATCTATAAATTTATTTCTTAGTGTCCTAAACATTGTGTTGCTACATGACATTGGGTAATGTTGTTCATTCCCAATCTCATTTAGGTCACAATGTTTACAGATTCGATCATTGTAAGGAATATTTTCATATCTCCCTGTTTCAACTGGAAGTTTATGTGCTGAAATTCTTAGTTTTGTTACAGCTTGTCGATGTTTTACATTCTGCACTTGTGAAAGATAATACTCGAAATTAAAGTTCACTTTGACTTTTCTAAATAGTCTTAACTTGCCATTTTCTTTGTTTTGTTGTATCTGGTTTTTAAAGTGAGTAACAAATGAGTACAGATGAATACAATTATTTTTAAACATCCCGTTTAACAGTCAGTTCATATCATATTGTGCGCGTTTTATTGTCAACAATTGTCGATATAATTATATATATACAACATGAAAGTACTTGGTTGTTTGATATTTCTAATATCTTAAACGCTGTCCTTTCCTCTTAATTTTCTTCCACGCGATTTGGCATTGAGGCAATTGTGTTATTTATTACTTCTATGGGTAAAGATTGAATTGTAGAGATAACTATATATTCAAATTCTTCGTATGTTTCCTTCGTGATTCGCAATCGTATAGCTTGTTTACGCAATGGGTCTGAAACTAGTTTAAAAATATTCTCAATCGGGTTTTGGTCAGGACTTCTCAGAGGTATTTTTAGAAGCCCACAGTTTGCTCAGTCCATCGCTGCGCGAGCCATTGCTGAATTCTGACTTGAATCTCCGTCTTGTAACCATAATCGCATTTGGCTTTTATCTGCGACGGCAAACATGCTTTCAAAGTTCTCGTCAATAAAATTGGCAAAATAACGGCCATCTAACTTGTCATAAGCTTTGCATACGACCACGCTCTTGTCATAACTTATAGCTACCATCAGCTTTACCACTCGACCACCACTCCCAGTTTTTTTACCCTTCGCGGTACATCCTGGTGTTAGTCCTTCGCTTCTCTTGCGCCATACCCTGGCTTTGGGTGCCAAGACTTGATCTAAGGGATTTCTCTTCTACGCGAATCCCGTTCCGTCGACGTAAAACGAAATATCTTGAGTCCAAATGTCCTGAGAATATCCTCTTTGCATTCTCCGTGCAAAAAGTCTCCTCTTTTTCATGTCAGCCTTTGTTAACAGACCTTTTTTCCGAGCTTGTAGATAGTAATTGCCCTCTTTATTTAGGAAACGAGAAATTGTACTCTCTGAAACGTCTCTTTTCTGCAAATGCAGGCGTTCTACATCAGTCTCTTAATCGTGAAATTACCCTCCTGCTCTCTTAAGATCTGGATCGATCGACGTAGTTTTCTTTCCTGACGCTCATTTAGTTTTGTTGGTCTCCCTCTCGTCTCTCTGCCTGTTTTCTTCCATCCATTGCTGCTCCTATCCATTTTGCTAATTCTCCACGCAGTTGCCCGTGAAACATTACATTCTCGCGCTACTTGCCGATTGGAAAGCCCTTGAATACTCGATAAATAGTACACGAGAGCTTTTGTCTTCTGGTCAATAGCCATGCTGAATTATTCCTTTATTATTTATCTTTTAAGGTACGATTATTCAAGTCCTATTAATAATGTTCATCCTTATATATATTATTTTATTCTTTTTTTGGTTCATTAGATAATCTTTGAAAGTGTTGATATACGCAAGTGGGGTCATTATCAGGCGTTCTAGATTAAATGTCTTCAGCGTCATAACTTTCCACGCCTACAATACTTGTGCAGATCTATTGTTGAAATACTGTAGCCTCATCCCGGTGCTTTGATGTTCTTTGGCGGATACACACACGTTGGAGATAATGAGAAAATTGTCGGGGAGCGCCTGACAGAAAGCGTATTCAAGATGGCGGATGTACAAATATGCTAATATGAGCCTTCACGACGATATTAACTCGGTGCTTATCATTCGGTGGCGGATCCAGGGTAAGTCAAAATAAATCATAGCAGCTCAATTTTAAATTCAAAATAACTTTATAACAATGTCATAGGTTATAGATTTCAAAAGAATAAAATCTAACCAGTGAATTTGCTTTGAAGGTATTTTAAAATGTAAATATATCCTAGAATGAGCTGTGGTAATTTATTTTGACTTACGCTAGATCCGCCACTGCTTATCATGGTGATTACTGGCTTAGAAAGGCCAATCCTTCAGACCTTTGGAAATGAGAAAAGGGTGTTCTTAACGATGGTTGTGTTGAAAAGTTGACTTTTTCGAGCGCAATGACATCGTCGCATTGAGCTCCGATTTCATCCCCAGAGCTGTCACTAAAGTCAATTAAATATCACCAAAAATTAAACCTCTTCCCCCAATATTTTCACTATTTTTACGAGTAAACAAAAAATATATAAAGCATATTCCCAATTGTGTACAATGATCGAAGAAAATCAGGACAATAATAAGACACTATTTATATCCTATACCATGTAATTAATCTTGAACAGCAACACGCAAAGATAATGTTTATAAACCTATTTGAATATTTAAAGAAGAAATTTACATGAGTTTGCCCTCTGTGGATATTGTTTTCAAAGAACCCTCGATATTTTCCATTTCTAACAAAAATTAGATCGTCTCCGGGCCAGCAATTTGCAAAATACGTCCGCTCCACATTTGACGCTGCGCTCCAGTTCAGTTTTGATACGGTTTCTGCCAGGCGCTTCCCAAAGCACATATGCATAACAAATAAATCGCGCGCGCATGACTCGCGCCACGCACTGCCGTAGAATTAACATCACAAGAACATTATTATTTATTTATTTTATTGAACTTTATTTACCCACGGTACTATTTCGCTATAAGATAAAAAGCTATTTACAAGGACGAAAGTGATCTTCCAATTAATAGGCCGTGCACTAAAAAATACTTACAAGCAAATATAATAAGTAAATTACAAAAAATATAATATTGATAATTTATGTAAGAGGAAATAGAGGGAAAGACGGAAAGACGAGAATCACACTGGTTACACAATATTTAAAGAAATCATAAACAATTTTTAAAGGATTTCAAATTTGTAGAGCTTTAATTTTAATGAGATGTTAAATTGTTCCATGCCACAGCCCCTCTATAGGAAAATGATTTTTTCCCAAAATTCGTAGTTGGTTTAGGAGGCACAAAATTGAATTTGGCCTGTCTAGTTTCATGACCATGAACTATATTTGTTTTAGTGAAAAGATCAATTAAATAGCCAGGTATACCATCCTATTATTTAATACATTGTAGCACATAATTGATTATTTCTTTTTGTACTTAGATTAGAAAGCGTCGCGGTGCGGAGTACAAAGCGTCGCGGTGACGAGGCTGCCCACAAGCCATATTTGAAGGCTATATTGCTGCCCAGGTAATAAATTTGGAAAGACTGTTTCAAAATTTCATTTGTCTATACACTTATATGATTTTGTATTAATTTTTACCTCATTTTGTAGTCAACGTAACTTTAAACTTTTGTTTTGTCAACTGCATTATTCAGATCAATATAATACTTTCAATAACAAGTGTATAACTTGCCGCAAATCGATTATTTGCTGCCATGTGCCATCATCAATGTGATCAAAGTGATCAAATAATTGTAGGGTGTATCCAGATAACTGGGAACTGTTATGTGTGAATAGTGTTTTTGCCTCTTGTTTATCTAACCTAACTTTAATCAGAGGGTCTTAAAGGTGTATAATGGGAGCTAGGAATTGCCTTTTTTGTGCTGGTAAAATGGGATGCCATGCACTGAGACTGGGATTCATTGGCCAAAAACAGTAGAAAATGGGAATGCATGGGATTAAGATTAGAGAAGATACCCATGCATTAGGACTATGCAAGTTGTGCACTTGTGCAATGGGATTTGGTCAAAATATAGGCTGGGATATGGGGATAAGACCCCATCCTCTCTCCGGACCCTGTAATCAGACTGGTACTCCACGCAGTGATACAGATTACATATATAGTCTTTTGAAAAAATATTGAAATTACACAACACAACTATTTCTTTTCATTTCAGAAAACACCTGGTTCACATGTTTCTTTCTTTGCCATGTGCATGTATTGTTAATATGAACAAAATCAACTTTACATCACTCTAAACATCCATTCAAGCACTCGCTTAATTAAGTTTTTAAACTAGGAACCTTGAGGAAATTCATTCATGTTCTTCAAGGTCCTGAAGAAGAGACATATGACCATCCTAGCATATGGTACACATTATCGTCATATGATATGTCTGTAATTTAATTATTTTTACACTTCTATAATTTTCAGCTATGATACTGACAGCATCGATGCTAAAAATAATGTTAAAACCTATCCGTTTTATCATAGTTGAATTCAGAAATAAATATATATGTATAGGTTATCATATGAGAGGCGAGGTGATATCAGTTTTATCGCTCGAGAGACGATATCATATTTTGTCACGAGTGAGCGCAGCGAACGAGGGACAACATATGATATCGTAACGAGAGCGATAAAACTGATATTACCGAGTCTCGAATATGATAACCTATTTATCACATACTTGTGCCTTTATCTAGAGCAAAAACCAGATTATATTTTCAAATTATTTACACTTCGAGTACATTTCAAAATGAATTCAAAATGATTGTTTAAAATAAGCTAAACAGGTAGAAATTACAAAAACAAACCAAAAATAACTAATCTTTTAAAAGCTGCAAATTTCTTTGTGTTATTTTCCTTGTATTATTTTATATTTTTATTGTTATCTCTCTATCAATCCTTCAGTCGGACGCCATCTTTGTTTTGAGCGGGACAAAAACGATATCGCGGGACAAAAAACGATATCACGGGACATATCGTTTTTATGTCACCGTGTTATCGCCCAGATAAAGGCGCAAGTATGTGATAAATATATATATTTGCTAATAGTTCTGTGATTTTATAATGATGTACAGTACATCTAGTTTTTGGTTCTGGCGTATAAGACTTGAATTTGTAGACCTTGTGAGATGTAAAAAATGTATGTGGTATTTAATACAGTTGACCACAGTTGCTACTTAGTGGGCACACATCAAGGCTCAAAAGACACGTAGGCATCAAATTTATTAAGAAGCATTTTAGCAAATAATACGTACAGTCAGAATACAACGAGTACTAAACTGCTGCGAGAAATTCACAAAATAATGTCATCAAAAATGTACTTGTTTTTATAGTGAATTTTTTATATTAGCCTTTACCATAAACATTAAAACGGCAAATCCAAAACATTTTGGCATTATAAAGACGGACAAAAGCTGCTGTAAATGGAAATAAAAACATACGTAAGCTTACTTAACTGGCGAACGAAAACAGATTTTTGTGCATGTATTTCTCGCTATTTACATACAAGATTTTAGATAAAGAAACCTTTCTTCAAAATTATTGCTTTATAGCGAGGTATTGCAGCCATAAGAGGTCCATTTTCTTGACGTTGTACTAAAATGTCTAGGGTTTTTATCTTTTCTGGCTTTTCTCGAAGCAGATGAAAAACAAAATATACAATCACCAAAACAAAAATTTTGCAAAAAAAAACAAGGTGAAAGAAATACTTTTTGATGCTCAGTATTGCGGTTGGTCAGTGGCAGCCGCTGGTACTAATTGTGCTTAGCAAACGTCAAAATCCGCCATTTTTTCGCGGACACGTTTTCATGGAGAGGCGCTCCTCCAGGAATAATAGTATAAGCTCAATGGGGGGAATAGTGGGCATGCAAAGAAGACCCTGTATTTTGTGCTTGCCGTGTTCGCACACGAAAGCAGCATTCTGATTGGCTGTTTGTTGTTGGATTCCGAGAGGCTTGCTGCAGAGGCTCTCAATTACCTTAAAATTGAATCGCCTTTTTCGATCAAAAACGGAGCAAGAATAGGCTGTTTGTTTTAATACTTGAAGGAAGAGGTGTTTTTTCGTTATATCTGATAAAATCGTTCAACTTATAAACTTAAGGTGTGCTAGTGTTGATGAATTTATGAATGCTATATATTGTTATACATAACAGAATGTGTTTGCCGAGGTGTTACCTTGGCCGAGCCGGTTCCTATATAATACTAATTAGACGTTTACCAAAATACCTAAAGACCAGTCAAGAAGGTTAATAAACAGTGCGTTCGAAATTGAGCATTGAAATTGCCTATTGCTTGATTTTACACAGATGTAGTAAACCCTAAGTGCAATAATCTCTATTTTCTAATGTTGAGTTACAAGGTGTAACACTGCTACAAATGACATAAGCATGTTATATTTACCATGGACAGCAGTGTAAGGACGTGAAGTGACAGTAGTATTGGATAGAAATATTACAGTAAACCATTGGAACAACATCATTGCTACAGTAATTGTATGACCTTGTGCAAATGAAATATCGCGTATGGCAGCACAGACAGTAATCGCAAATGTATTTGAGAGATACAATGAAATATTCAGTGTTGAAAATATCGTGCATTCATTGTAGGGGGTTTGTACTGTATCTGAATCTAGTATAGTATAGTATAGTGTTTATAGTGTTTATTGTTATCCAAGTATAGTGTTTATTGTTATCCAAAACAATTGTTTTACAGAAACAATTATATAAGATTACACAAAATAACTCCCTTTTACTTGATGTTGACTCTTCTTGAACTGAAAAACCCAGCTCTTTTCGCAATGAAAACTCAAAGCAAGTTGCATGTAATCAAAACATAATCGAACCACATTGCAAGCTACTGGGTGTCGATCTCTGAGAGGTCGCAACAGAAGTCGCCGCCAGACGGTATTAAATTGCCGTTTGAAATGAGTGAACACTCCTTCTTTTGACGAGTTTCTTACCAAATTAATAAACTAAACATTTTTCGTACTTTTCGTCCGCGCGAATTTCACACATGGTCTGATCACGACATAATTTATCTATAATACAACGCCGACAGAAGGACACTCGGATAATATGCGAATGTATATGAAGATTGAAAGTCAGGTTTTCGATTCTGTTGAAAATTGCCCCGATTTGAAAAAAATGAATTCTGAATTCGAGAATCAATGGGCACTTGCAAATTCGAAATTAGTCGCAGTTTCGAGCTAATCCAGATATTGTTTTCATTTTGAATTAGCAGAGCAAAACCCACAACGTTTTGATCCGTGTTTGTTTACTTTTTGGGTTTCTGTGATTGGTTCTTTTTTGACAATTGACGTGTGAATGTGGTGTGTTACAAAAAGAGGCATTTTACAAAGTACAGAGTCTTCCTTACAGGCACACTATTCCCTCCCATCCGTGGGCTTGCACGCAGGCTAAACCTGGTCTGGCCTATTCTGGCCAGTGTCTTCATGTATGCTTGGATTTGCGAAAGTGAAGCGTGAGCGCTCGTCAGTAAATGGGTGAAGCCAAGTTAGTTTTTCCGAGTTTTGATACGATCACAATTAAATACGTATAACGTCAAAGATCGGACCCTATATCAAACTGAAGCCATTAAAAAGTTACATGCAATATAAAAAATTGAAGACTTGAGGTAAAAAAATGCCTAAAAAATGCGAAAACAAGTGCAATCAGTTTGCAGAATACAGCAATTTACTTTCAAACTTTAATTGTTTTTCTCTTGCCCAAAGTCTCGAAATTTTTACATCGAATCAATCTTTTTAATAGTTTTCATTTGATATACGACCCAGTTGAATTACGACCCAAACTGAATCAGATTGGCTTCAATTTTCCTCCTTGGGTCAGGGTTTATTTTCAATATGCATGAAATGACAATTCCAATAAGTATTGGAATTATCAAACGTTGTAACTAGTAATTTTATTGGGCTACAACGTCCAGATCTGCAAGATAACCTCGCAATTAAGTATTGCAACAACAAAGTAAATAAATCTTATAATCTGTTAATTTGAGTCTCAAGTTTATGACTTAATACTGAGTTTGAATGTTAGTTGATCATTGTCCTCGAATTCTTCATTCGCGATTGCCCTTAAAAGGGAAGTGGCAACAAAAAATTTTATTGTCTCATTTGAAAGAGACTCTAAAACAATAAACAGAAGTCTATTGCAAAATTTTTATATCTGTTTTACTTCGGTAGTTATTCTCACCTAAATCAACGAACTGTCCGCCATCTTGGATTAATTTTTTACCTCATTAACAATGTTTTGGTGACGTCACAACAGGGATAAGCCTGTCGAAAATCCTTCTAAATACCTACCAACAATCAAATATTGTTTGAAATCTTCTCAGTCCGTGCTGAAATCCGAAACACTTGCCGTACATGCGGTTATGAGAGCATATTAACGATTGTGTCGTAAGAAAAAAAAATTGCGTGACCCCAGTTGTGACGTATCCTGCATATCCACAAATATCCAAGATGGCGGACAACTAAAGATTTCAAGTCAAAATATCTCACCAAATAAGGCAGATATAAAAATTCTGTAATAGACTCCTATATATTGTTTTGGAGTCTCTTTCAGATGAGACGATAAAACATTTTGTTGCCATTTCCCTTTAACAATCTAGGGCTCTCGCTGCTTCGGCTGCTTTAAGTCTTAGAAGGAACGCTGGAGCTCTTGCATTCAATTTTGCATCTTCCCGCTTCTGGGATTGTTTGCGGGATGTCGCATGGAAGTTCCAACGGGAACATGTGCTGCACCGGTCTTTCTGGAGTCGACATCCCTGCTCGTAATTTTGCGCCTCAGGCGTACACCTTTTTTATTATATGGCAGGTGTGTCTGAGCGGTCCATCCACCAAAATAGAGGATTTTGATTGGTTCCTGGGCGGTGGAAAACCTGCAGTGCGGACCACTCACGTTTGACGAAAAATTTCGGAGTTTAAACCTTTGAGAAGATATTTGTTGTGAAACGGATTGAAGTATAAAATATTTGAAAGTGATCATGAGGACCCATATGCTTTTTATATGATACAGAAGAAAATAATGTTAAGAGAAGTTTAAAGGAAACAAAACAGTAAACACAAACGGCGCCGGCCATTTTTTGAATCCGACAGCGAAGACGAATGAATTATTAAAATGACTTGTTCTTTTTTTAAAAAGCATTAAAAGCGTTTTGACATCTGTTTTTAACTTTTGCTCATAATCTTCAATAATATTTTTTGCTGGCTTCCTTCGCTGCTCTTAAACTAATCGACCATTCACAGGCTTGATTAAAAATGTTGATTTTTTGTAAACAAGTTCTCTTTTTATTATGCCGTATAATAAATACTAGGTGATCTAAAAACACGGAAAAGTACTGGCACTAGTTGTCAAATAAAAATCCATTTTTCGACACAAACTAGCAAATTTATCCTCAAGTATAATTTACTTCGGTTCCAAGTTTCTGGTGGACTTAATGTTTTCTTTACTGAACATGATTTCAAAGTTTCAACAAGTTTCATAAAGGAAAATAAAGGATATAAGTGATTGAAAACATCAAAATGGATTTTTTGGTGGCTAGTTCCAGGCCTTTTACTCACGGTAAGATCAGCTGGTAGCTTATTGACTGAGCTTGTTCAGTTTGTGCAGGAGGATACTGCACGGTCTTGTTCAGTTTTTCGCCATGAAATATCTTCTTACACGGCTCTCTTGCTTAGTCAATTACATGTATATGTCGACCTTGAATAAGTTTCGTTACTATACTAATCTTCCAATCTCCCCTGTTCTGTTCTTCGCCTTTGATTAACAAGGTATATCCGGGTTTTTGCAACATTTCTTTACGATTGTGCTTTAGATTATGACGCTCTCTTAGGGATTTGACGACCTACTTGACGATCTATGAACTTCAATTGCGCGCAGATCTTGAGCGGGGTAAGGTTGAATTGTCCAAACAACATAACGTTTGGTGTTGACAAGGGAAGTTCGATGTCATCTTCGACGTAGCATAAAGGACGCAAATTTTCCGTGGTTTCAATGTCGACGATGACTTCGTCTAGCTTGATATTTCCGTTTACAACCGTCTTGTAAAAGGTTCGCAAGAGTCACCGTACGTTTTAATTGCCCGCCCCACCAAGGAGTGCAGCTTAGGTGAACTGCTACTTCAACTAGTTACGTGCAAGCCAGTGTTGCAGTTTTTCATCCTTCATCCTATTCTTGACCCATCTTGCTGCTGCAATGAAAGTTTTTGCGTTGTCTGAATATATCTTGCTGGTTCTTCTCTTCTGGCAACTTCAAATGAAGTCTTCTGTACTAAGGTCTGGTAACAAACTCAAGTCCAAATATACAGCTATAGTCAAACTGAAAGAATAGAGTAATATGTAGGCTTTCTTCTCTAACTTCTTGTGACGGTATTTGATCGGCCAGTATTGTCAGATTATGCCAATTGTCTGAAACGTTTTTTTCCGCTAGTTCTGACTTTCGGTAGATTTCTGACTCGTGAAATGGACAAAGGTTTCATGATCACTTGAAATAATTTGCACCCGTTGCATTTATGGATCACTTTCTCACGAGCGTCTTAATCGTGGCATCCAGTACGTTTACCGTATCTTGCTCATCGTTTAAATGACTCCCCCATTCCTCCATGCAATGTTTCAACCTTTTTAAGCTTCCAGGTTCATTCCTGGGCAGGGAGAATTGTAGCACTGCTTGTGGTCAACAAGCCAGAAAAGAAAATGCGATCGTGCTCGTTTCAAAAATTGCATACCTTGCAAAAGCAATTGTTAATTGCAAAACAGTTGCAAACTTTTACACTTAAAACTGCTTTTATTATTTCAAAAAGAAAAGTGCTAACACAGGCTTCAAATGGATTTCTGCCAGCCCGACAATTGTATGTTACGAAGTGATTGTGTGTGTGCATCGGTAAGTGACCACCCATTATTGTAGATAGCTATACTGCAATACACAATTAACTTATAGTACGCCATACTTGCGGAGAAAATAAGTTGCAGTGTACGCAAGTCTCGCAAGCTTTATTCATGATCAACATTCCCCGTGAGCAGTTCAGTGCCTTCTGTCACCATATAGACAATTCGGTGTTTTCTGCAACCATGGGCATTTCAGAGTTTCCTAGCACCATATGGGCAGTTCACTGTTTTCTACCAACATGGACAATTCAGTGTTTTTTACCACCATATGGACAGTTCAGTGTTTTCTATCAGCATTGACATTTCTGTGTTTTCCGCCACCACGAAAAATTTAGTGTTTTATGTCACCATGGGCAATTCACTGTTGTCTACAGCCATGGGCAGTTCAGCGTTCTCTGCCACCATATGAACAGTTCAGTGTTTTTTTACCACTATATGGACAGTTCAGTGTTTTCTACCACCTTGGGCAGTTCAGTGGTTTTTTAAACACCATATGAACAGTTGCCTACTCGCATAATTTCTTTTTCATCCATAAATGGACTAAGCATGTTGAACTCTTTCTTCTCAACACGTTCGTGTAATTCTCTTTGTGCTGTCTTGATCCAAAACTCTCCACCTCGTTCCAACTCATCAGGTGTCAACGGGTCAATCTCTTTCTTCGGTTTTCTTTTGCATCGCAAGTTCTGTACATAACGTAAAATCCACGCAGTTACTCTCACTAATCGTTTCCACTTTGAAAACTTTGTTGAATCAATTACGGTTGGAGCAGTAACTACAGACAAGACTGCTTCGGTTTTGCGACGTTCTCTCTCCATTTCTTTCAGATCGACAGACATCACTTGCTGGTTAAGCCATTGTTTCTCGGGTTGATTTAGTAACTTCGGATCTTTCTGTCATCGCTCTTCTAATTCTTTCGCTAGTATTCCTCTTAATAAGTCATCAGCCACATTATGCCCACTTGGTGTATGTGGCCATGTCGACGGATCGCAAATTGTCTGGATCTCTACGATTCTACTTGATACAAATTAATGGTTTGAAACCTCTGGACTGACTATGGATCCACGTAAGCACGTTCATACTGTCCGTGAAGAAAATAACTTTCTCGAATTGTAGATGGCATTCTTCAATCATGGTTTCGTACAATCGACTTGCTAAAACTGCAGCTTGCAACTCCAATCGAGGTATAGTTAGTTTTTTGAGAGGAGCAACTCTTGATTTAGCGGATATAAATCGACTTTCGTAATCACCACTTGACTTTTTCCATCGCAGATATGAACATGCTCCAAATGCGTCTCAAGATGCGTCGGCAAAAATACAAAGTGTCAGTAGTCCGATGGTATTTAATAGTGTCAAACCTCGAGGAAACGAAACACTATTCAAGTCCTCAATCTCTTTAAAAAACTTGTTCCACCACTTTGCAATTTCCGACGGAAGCTCCTCGTCCCACTCGAATCCTTCCTGCCAGAGTCGTTGTAAATCAATTTTTGCACTGATCAGGAACGCTGCTGCGAATTCAATTGGATCAAATACACGGGCTACTTTGCTAAGAATCTTTCTCTTGGTCAACTTCAACTCGTTAGAATTTTCTTCTGCTGATACTGGTAATTCATTAACTTTGACTTTAAACGTAAAAGTGTCCTTAGCGTTGTTCCAAACAGTACCTAGTACTTTTTCGCCTGATTCGCCTTCCAAAAACTTGACACTAGAACTATCTTCATTTTGCAAATTTTCTTCCAAGGTTTCATTTGACGACCATCCTTTAACTTTAAAGCCACCGTTATCTAAGATTTCGTCGAGATCTTTCGTCAGCTGTTGTGCACTTTCGACTGTAGGTACGGAGTCACAAATATCATCCATGTACGTATTCTTTTTTAAAACGTCGGCTGCATATGGGTAAGATTCTTCTGCTTGTTCGGCCCCTTTTTTAGCGCAATTTGGGCCATCGCCGGAGCTGGCTTATCGCCGAAGGTTAACACAGTTTTTACGTAAGTGTCCGGTGGTCTAGTTGAATCCATATCTCTCTATACGAACCTATGAACATGTTGGTCCTTTTCAGGAATTCCAATTCTATGGTACATCTTCGATATATCTCCGCTCACAGCGACTGGATGCTCTCTGAATCTGAGGATAACTCCAAACATGTTGTTTAGAAGATCAGGACTCTTAAGACACCGTCCTTTGTACTGCGCTGAAGAGTTAAATACAATTCTTACGGGGGTACTTCTCTTTTCAGGCCCCGAACAACTTCATGGCGCGCTATATAATATCCAGGATCCTGGTAGTCCTTTAGTTCTTTGTCCGTTAACTTTCGTGAGAAACCAAGCTCTTTCATCTGTTTCATTTGCTCTTGGTATGCTTTTGCATGGTCTGGATTCTCCTTCAATCGCCTTTCAGTTACTTCTAGCCTTTTCACAGCTTCCTCTTGGTTGTCAGGGAGGGTATGGGGATCAACTCTCCATGGATATGCAATCTCCCATTGCTTTCCAATCAGCTTACATCCTTGTTCGATTAACTTCGATTCTTCTCGCTCGATCTTGCTCAACTTTGGCATTTCATTCATTGGTTGACTGACACCCATTGTTTCACCTGTCCAGAAATCTGTGAAATCTACCGGTTTGATGTACTGAACATGGAGTACTCTACTTGACTGTTGCGTACCTGGCATCGCTCCAAACAAAAGCCATCCAAGAGGTGAATGTCGTGCTACAACATTGCCAAACTTCTTCGACTCTCCCGTGTGCATGTAGGCATGATCAATACCGATTAGAATATCAACTGGGCCGCATTCTCGATAAATCTTTGTTTCAGTGGTTCCAATCACTTTCGCCACGTTGTCAACATCGATCTTTGAAATATCATCGCTGATCTGTGGTATCCCAACTGCCTTGACAGTAAACTTTGCACCCGACTGTAACGACGTGATAGGAACTTGATACACTGTTGTTGCCAACACTTCGTCTTCACCGCCTACCTTCTTAATGGTTATCGATACGTCTTTTCCCTTTAACCCCAAGGTTTTTGCTGTGCTAGCGTTTGCACAAATCAGACTTATTTGTGCTCCCGAGTCCAGTGATATGTTTCCCTTTTTGTGCCGATTGTACTTCCCTGACATCTCAACCGTTATAACTGGTAGCATTGCTTCTGTACCGTTTTCCACTGACGCGACACCCACAGATGCTGCTGGATTTGCTGGATGTAAGAGAACGTGATGATGATACTTGCGCTGGTCACCGTTGGTTCTTTGTGTACACTGCTTTCGTCTGCTACAATATAATTTGATGCTCTACGCTCACGACCAGCCTTCTTAAGACAACTGAAGCAAGCATGGTTTTCTCTCACTGTCTTCAGACGCTCTTCTGGACTCATGGACTTAAATCTTTCACACTGATCTACCCAATGCGTTGATGTGTCAAAAACCCAACACTTCGGTGATTTTCCTGCAAGTAACTGATTGATATGTCTTGTACCTGACCCAGCACTTCTCAGGGGAGCAGTGGCTCGCATTCTCGACTTCATTTCGGTCTCCATCCACGACATAAGACCCTGTAAACTGGCCAGAATTTTCTCCTTTTCCACTTCACGAGCCCCAATCTTTCTATCTTCAACACACATTTTCTGCTCAATCAAAGACAATATGTGGTTGTTATCCATATCGTGGGGTCTCCCTATACCCCCTTCAGAGTACTGAAGCTACGTTTAACTAAGTGGACCAAATCACAGAATCCTCACCTTTCAGGGGTCGGAATTTTGATAGGTCTTGAGTACCTGGTCTGAAACATATCTGGGGTCCCCATAGATTGATTCCAAGTATTTCCATGCTCCATCATAATCATTACCGATTCCCTTTATAAGTTCAAGAGGTTTGCCTTGCAGGCAAGCACGAAGGTATGTCATGGTATCTCGTTTGCTATATCTAGCTTCTATAGCATGCTTAAAGTTATCCCGAAAAATACTGTACTCTCTAACATCACCACTAAATCTGGGCAGTTTTGGTTTTTCCATTTTGAAACTACGAATAGGTTGCACATGCAAATCACTATCATTGTTTTCATTCAAACTGACAGTCTCTTGACCTTGATCTTGCTGAGATGGGCTCTGGCCAGACCCCGGGTTAGCTTCATCACCTTGTTCCCCACCATCATTAACAGTTACTACTATTTCATTATGTTCCATTGTCACTTCAGGGGTTGCGTCATTCTCAATAGCATTTTCTACTGACTGACCTTGTGACTTGACCATTAAATAATCTTTGGTTTTTATTCTCCACTGCATAAATCTCTGCTGAAAATCATCAATCCAAACTTCTTCTGCTTTTAATTCTTCATCAGAATCAACCAACTCTATATATTCTTCATGTTTTTCAATTAATTTCTTGTATAAAGCTTCCAAATTAGCCAATGATTCCTCGACTTCCGGTTTCGGTCTATTGTTCTGTAATAAATAATCCAAGCCATTACCTGCTCTTGTTACGCTCGATTTTACACATCTTCGCTTCTTTTTCGCTCCTTTAAGTTCTTTTAACGCTTCTGCCGTTGCTTCTGCCATTTTCTGATTATCCTTTAAGCCCAGGTCAGCAAGAAATCGAAGTTTTGGCTGGTCAGAATCAGAAACATGTTCGTAAAGCGACTGGTTTCCAAATATCGTATAAGCGTACTTAAAATATGATCGTATTCGATCTACAAATAATAATAACATCACTTTATCACTTGTGTTACAACTGTAAATTTACAGAAATGTGCAGTGAATCTAGACTTACTTCTTTGGCCTCTATATCACTTTACAAACATAACTTTAACTTGAATTTTCCTGATAAACTGTCCGACTAAATTCAACGTGCTGTTATCTCACTGTTGTGTTCCCGCTCTAATTATGTCACGTGTTCTGATAAATAAATTATCGTATTAAGTATAACGCATTTTATTAGGTAAACTGAGCACATGTTATAAATAAAAGGAAATGTTCGCGACAAGAATACACGCAATACAACTGCACTTACATCGCTATTACTCGCCTTCACGGCTTCCTTTAAAAACTTTTAAATTTATGCTAATAACGTCGTTATAAATATGTGTAAAGTAGTCGAAACTTCCCAATAGTAATGTATTTTATTTTAATAAATAGATTTCGCTAAAAAACCAGCGAAAATTGAACGCAATTGCTTCGGGATTTCACCCGCCATGTTTGCTTGTTTTGTTACGAAAATTGCACACTTGTTTTCCTACGTCAAATTTGATTGGTTCTTCTGCTGTTACAGATTTTTGCACGGTTGTTACACTCAGATTCACTGACGTCCATCAGCAGGTATTTCCACCAAGTTTTGCAATCTTAATAAATTTCATTTTGTATTTTTCCCGCCTGTAGCAAAATTTGTCGTACGTGCAAAGTTTTTGTCCATAATTGTGTAAAAGGAAATTGTTAAATATGGGGTTAATGCCATGACTTTCCTTTCATTAAATGTCTGTATACCTTCAATTAATCTTCAGAAAATAAAAATTTATGCATTTTTTGATTTGACCATGGACAATTAAGGAAATATAGTGGTAAAGCGGGAGGATTTCCGTGATACGACCTCATACCATTTATTTTGGATTAAATATTATCAGTACTTTCTATTTACATAATTTTTTTGAACAGGCTATGAAACTATTAACATTTAATTTGTAAAGACGCTGGGCATCACTCAAAATAAAGGCAAGCACTCATCAGTTTTTTGTGGGTAGCCGCGCATGCGTAGCTACCCACTATGGGAGCGATAGAATGCATGGCGAACGTGAACGAAAGTGAATTTTGCCGAATTTGAGATACTTTACGGTATCATACCAAGCTGATCGCTCCACTGGTGTCTAAAAAATGTTACGTTAATGCTTTTGAAACGCCAATTATCCGGATTGTCCTAAAACATCGTCATTTTTGTTTGTTCAAAGTTGTTCATGAAATACAATGTATGGCGAACAACGTGAAGCAAGGTGAATTTTGCCAAATTTGAGATACTTTACGAAGTTATACCGAGCCGATGGCCTCACTTTTGTCTAAAAGATCACAACAAAACTAAACTGAGATATCACTGATTTTGAGGTAAGTGTTGACATTATACTTTGATATGATATTTCACAAATAGTATGACCCCGCTGGCTATATTTTAGCGAGCTTGCTTAAGGAACTGTTAATTCTATATAATCCTTGTGTTTTTCTCAGGGTTGGATATAAGAACATTTTTTCAAAAATGTAATTTTCTTATTTCTTATATTAATATAAGAACATTTTTTGTAATATAAGAACATTTTCAAAAACCTTGCCATCCAAAATCAAAAACCTACAAGCTGGTTGCATTACTCCACAAGGTACAATGGGCTTTCAAAGTTATAAAAATAGTTATTACTGCAGTATTTACACAACTATTATTTGCATATCTTATTTAAAAGATGATTCTCAAATAGTGGAGATTTACAACCTTGAAGTAAAATAATTAATGAGAATAATATAAGAAAATATAAGAACATTTTTGCCTCCACAAAATTTTTTCTTATATAATATAAGAACATATAAGAACAACTAATATCAGAACATTTGCCAACCCTGGTTTTTTTAAATTTATAGGTAAATCCTGACGATCATTCTGGAAATGATCCTGCCAGTATTTATACAGTGACCACGAGAACACTTCTAACCATGGAGAATGGCATTATCAAAAAACATGAATGGCACTAATATCAAATTTATGGACATCTTCAAATTTTTGACATTTATGCTAATCCACAAGCATAGAATTAAATTGGTTCACAGAAAGTTAAAACAGTGTGCAACCTCAGCAACGAAGTATTTTGGAAAACAACAAACAACAACGAAATTTCACTTCCATTGGAGAGGATCAGAAAAGCCGATTAAAGCTTATCTTCATTGTACCCATCCTACGCATTGAGAACTTTGAGAAAGTCGTGGACTATTTATATACTCATCAATTGAAAAAACAAGAGTGAAGACCATTTGACACATTGACTACCTTACAACTTCTTGGATATGTTTATGCTTATTGAAAAAAATGTACGTACTTAAAGTGTAATGTTTTGTATGTAATTAAATGTTTATTTCCTGTAAACTGTGCCAATTTACTTAATTTCAATAACTTTAGCTTTTGAAATAGCCATTATCAAACACTGCAGGCAACCTACATGTACGCAGCGCGTACCTATTTTTTAAGCGTTTTAACAAGGTGTTGAAGCCGGTGGGAGCTATGTCCATTTCTTACTCGAGTCCTACTTCCTGTCTTGCTCAAATAATACTAATTCAAATTCCATTTTCTATTGTTTCATACCAATAAATCCTAGTCTCATTGCATGGATTCCTCATTTTCCCAGAAAAAATCAGCTATTCTAACTCCTATTTTACTCCTTCAGGACCCTCAAAAGCCGATAATTCCATCTACATTGTCGTTCTTGTCTAAAATAGGCAAATACGAACTTTTGAAACACTGTTTCAAAATGTTACATTGTTCCAAATTAAAGTAAAGCGTATATCAGGCGGTAACTTTAGCTTGCGTTTTCAGTCCCTTTCCTTTAATTATCTATGAGCAGTCTGAGCCATAATCTGTCACGATACACTGCAGTTTGTGGTTATGCATAGGTTGGCCTTATAAGAATCTCCTACACTTATCTTGAGATTGCAACTATGGTTTGGCAACTGCATCTCATCCTTTCAGACCACTTAATTAAATACTTGCGGGTAACTCTACTCCTCGTCTTATCGTGTATGTCGGAATTACTCAAGTCGAAAGTAACCGACTCTCCAATTTCTACGCAAAATGGGACCACAATCATACTGTTGTTGCATTAGGTTATTAAGATAAATAAAATGCCTGGACAATTCGCCTTTTTAAACTTCCTATTTCTCAATTACCGTTTTCGCTATTCGGACGGTTGCGCTGTCCATTTTACGTTAGAGATCCGCGTGCTTCTGATTGTTAGCAGCTGCTTTTCGCCTTGTAAGAATATAAACAGGAAGTATTCTCACCGGAACTAAGTCCTGCTCAAACTCGCTTGAAAGAAACGTTTACGGCATGAATTTCATTTAGCCTTGTTTCGCAATTCTCCCTGGGATATTTCGATACATTTATCTTGATAAACAGTAATTCGACGATAAATGAAGAAAAACACTGAAGACCTGTCAAGAAGCACTGGAGAATTGTATAAATCCATAGCAAGATGCATATTCCAGCTGTTTAGGACGCTTACTTGAGCAACAATGCGCCTCAAGCTCTTTTTGTCATAAACAGCTGTGCACGTCGTAGCTACAAATCCAAGTGATTCTAAAAAACCTAGCTAAGGAAAAAGCAGATAAATCAATCCTGGTGTCGTATCACTTGTGCGAAAAGTAATTATCGCCTTTTATTTCGCTTACAAAGTGGGTTTCGCCGTGTCGTACTTGTTGCTAGTTAATTATTGATAAACTGCAAAACGTCCACGACAAATTAATAATTAGAAAACCAGATGAACAAAAGTTCTGCTCAAAACGTAATTTTTTCGTTTGCTCGAAGCGAACCTAAACGGATAAAGGTTTTAATTAGCTGAATTTTTCGAAAACTCAGTGGGAACATCGTAAAGGCCTAACGCCATGCAAACCAACTAACTATACACGCCTTATTTGGTCAAAGCCAACACGCTTAATGCAAACGTTGTTTATCCAAATGACGCGCGAAGACTGTGCAGGAAAATACAAAGTAGTAGATGGATGTTTGTACTACTAAATTTGAGCGATGTTCTTGTGCAATTTTACGCATCATTTCAAGACCTGAGAGAATTTGTATTGAAGACAAAAAAGAACTTGCACTGAAGAACTGTTTAAATAACGTCGTGTTTTAAATTTTGGTTTCAAAACCCCACTATCGCTTGAGGACGGGTTATCTGGGGGATTTTTCTCACCTTGCATTTAAAGTTGGCTAAACGGACGATTGAATGGCGTACAACGCCGGAAATTTAGCGGGAAACCTTGCAAAACGTTCAAGCCTACATCGGCTCAGTGCTGACGACGGTAAGTCCCTGAAAACATCTAAATTATCGGCTAATGTGTATGTTACGTTGTGGATGTTTTTTGACCTATGCAGCAGGTCTTAAATGTTCGCAAATTGAGTAACACAGTTTCTGCCTTCGGGGGTTTAGTGCACCTCCGTATTTAGGGCGTGAAATTCGGCTGTTTGGCTGTTCAAATGTCATAAATCTTGAAAGTATCTATGGCAAAGCAGTAAATGTTGTGTTGTTGAAATTTATAAGTCAATACACTCAACGAGCCATCTGTATGCGGTTTTTTGTAGCATAAAATGCTTTTAACTCCACTGCCCAGTGACTATCTATTTAACCTCAGAAAAACAACTGACTGGCGTTTTCAACGTGTTTCCAGAGTTAATCGCGATAACAAGTGAATTTAAAAGCTTAACAGACTAACCCATAATCTCCGGCTACCGACAGCTGTTTATACACACACAAAGCGGCTGACGATGAAATCGCATATTCCACATAGATTGATTCGTTAAACAGCCACGCTTTGTTTTAAAGAAGCGTATTTGAATATTGTATTCGTTTTGTTTAGAGTTAATCTTGTAGATTATATAAAGAGTTCTTAATATTTTTTAAAAGGGGGCGAGGTATTCGTTGTTTTATGGCATATCGTAGACCTTGCCAAAGGCAAATAGCAGAGACATTTTTTGTGTTCTTGTGGCAGGTAACGGTTCGTTGCCAAGCAACGTTTTACGTAATTGCCAATATTGGCGATGTAAAGGTCGGTTAATTTAATTCAGTTTCGTAACATTGTCTGTACACCTTATACGGTATAGAAGTGTGGATATAACATGTTAAAGGCGAAGAAAATATAGCTTTTGAAAGCACTTTAACAGTAATAATAGTTACTGCAAATTCAACAGTCAGAACAACTCCATTCTTGAAAGTACTAGCGCCACTAGAAGGCCGTGCTTATCCCTAATGCTTCTTTTCTCATTCTGACAAACTAAATCGTGATAAAAATGCACAACAATGCACAACAATGTACAATTAGGTATTGCCTTTCGCTTTTATCAATTAGGATTATTAACAATAAACGGTACGGATATTGAAGAAAATTCCTCTATAAGGCACGAAGGCTGGAAGTTTGTTGCTTGCATGTTGGTTTTAGCTTTCTTTGAAGTTCAAATCATAAAGTAGCTAGGCCAGCGTGTTTGTCTATAAAGGTATTACATGATATACTTTTAGTTCAAGTCCATACAATAAATCATTATGACAAATTTTAGCGAAGCAAATCGAAGAAATTTTACATAACAAGAATGAACTTCAACCAAATCAGTCATTATGTTTGTATTAGATTCCACGCGAAGGACACTTTTGTCGCGCAAAAAGTTACGCTGTGTTTTCGCCTTCACATGCTTACGACTGTGTAAGACTGATTTACGAAGACAATTCCACAGTGAAAACTGCAAAATATAAATCATTGAACTTATCGCGTTATACTTACTACAAAACTTTGGTTAAAAACGTGGAATTAAAATAATCATGTATTCTTAATCACAGTGATTCAAAACATCAAGTCAAATGCATGCAAACTAACAAAACAAGCAAAGTTTGAAACGTCAGTGCTAAATAGTAGTATTATATACCACGCGAGTCAATGAATCAGCATTAGCGAAAATGTGTTGAGATTGTCCTAGTTGGGATCAAACTGTTATAATCGATGATAAAGCTTCGACGCACTGACACTTATTATCGGGTAATACGTGACCATTTCCAGTCAAAAGCGTCATATTTGCTGCTAAATTTATGCCCCTTACATAGGATAAGTGAGCCGCTTGCAACAGTGTTGATTAAATTAGATTATTCATTGTTGCTTTTGCCAGCCCAGGGATTTCTATTTGAAGAGCAGCAATAGGTAATTTTTACGTTGATAAAAATCACCATATTGCCATACTACATTCTGTCGCTTGTTGTTACAACACAATTACAGCCGATGCATTCATTGTAGCATGATTGTATCTTCTATACCTGGATATAATAGTGCCAACATAATGCTGTATGTTTGGTGGGGTTTACTTACAAAGACAACTTTTCATGTTTGTATCTACTCTTTCGTGTTATCATGGACTAACAAAAGGGAAGCTGCAATTAGCTAAGTACGTGCATAACAGCATTTTAACTTCCTCCCTGTTTTCTGTTAAAATGGTCCATAGTTGCCTCTTAACAACATTGTTGATCATCGTTAAACCAAATCGAGGCTCAACAATATCGAGCAATATTACAGCAAAGCATTTCACGTGTAATCATGACATAGTACATGTTTAAAGCTATAATTGCACTGTCGTGAAAAGGACAGCTTATGCATGCACGTTGAAAAATATGCCTACGTAGGTGTAAGATGTAGACTTGTAGCAATTGATAAAAAATAACTCGACTTGAAAACCAGTATCTTAAATAGGAAACAATCTTCATCAGTCACTTTTACTAGAAAAATCAGGAGATTATTTTTGGGAGCTTTAGTAAGCTATCTAGCTCGTGTGCCATCAAGTCTTTAGGTCAACAATTAACCATGATCTTTAAAATGCAACGCTTCAGTCAGTTCAATAACGTAGCCTTCAGCCTGTAGGGCATGTTCTTCACTTAGGTTCAATCTGCGGATCATATGAAGAATTCCTAATTTCCATGATAACAATGCTTGCGGTTACAGGCTGCAAGGGTTGAAGTTTATAAATCTTGATAAAGTATTTCACAATGAATCCAAATGTTTAGTGAATCACATGTAGTTCAGTTGTAGAATGGATATTAATGGAAAAATATCATCACACCCTTTTTGCTTTTCGGCATACTACAACTTTCTTTCAGGAAAACGACTGTTGCGCACTAATGTTGGTGAAGCTAGCGCTATTTGCAACAGATTAGTCTTTGACTGAATAGTGTATCCTTCCTTGATCGTCAAACTTAATATGCTTCATCAAGTTTCTGGTAAAGGCATTATCAGACTCTGTGACGTGGCAACCTCAATTACTTTTTGAAGTGCAATTTTCGCAATTATATTTCTGTACTGCACAATTGGATTTCTTTTGAAATAAATTGTCTTTACTTTATGGTCTGAGAACACAAAAAGATATGACTATGCACCCACTCCAATTGTAGAACTTCCTACTACGCAGCTATAGGCTTCTCCTTCGCAATTCAGACTGGTCTTAGAAGACACAAAGGTTAATGAATTACCTATAATTAGTTGCTTGATTATTTTCCCCTACTCTCATGTGCCAAGATTACAAAAGACAAAACACATATTCAGCAAACGCAACACATATGCCAAAAATGCACTTAGCAATTTGCATATTGAACAAAATTTGACCTTATAGTAAAAAAAATAACGAATAAAATATAGAGATATTGTAATGAAATATAATTATAATACAAAATATAACAATTGCAGTTGCTTACATTTTTCTTTTATATCTATGTGCATGAGGTTCTAGGCACTTAAACATTGGCAAACCACATTAACTTCATTCTAGATAAAGTTTGAGGATTTCACATGCATTAACTTAACTTTTTACTATCTTCTTTAATTCTTTTTGCAGTCTGCGGCCTTTCGGAATGTTATCAGATTCATAGATAACAAAATTAGCAGAATGATAATGAAAATGAAAAGTAAAAAAAATATATTTACATCATCGTATACGAAAAGTATAGGTTGCTTTTCTAGCTGAAACGATGAGTGAAAGAGCCTTTCGTGTACTAATCACTGAGCTACCTACACTGGGAACTCTAGATTTTTACATCATTACATTGTAACTACGAGGCGATTTGAAAACACGGAAAATTCATGGCAATATTTTTTGAGACTTATGAGCCATCATAGGGTATATACCTTAGGTTTATAGAATTTTCTCCCCTCCACCTCCCCCACCAATTGAATATTTGAGGGATGATACCTATGCTTCGGACATGCCGCCTTCGAATTATGTCAACATTAGATGGGGGGGGGGGTAATGGAAAATTGTGAATAATTTAATCGTTTTAATAAATATTTTAAGACTTTCTGGAAAAAAATTACCTAAAAATAAATAATACGGAAATGTCTGTCATACTTACTGAATTCAATAGTATTGATTTTGTGAGAATCTATGGAAATCTATAGACATTTTCTACAAAGTTTGTGGGAATGCAGTTATTATGGAAAACAAAAATTCATTCTATTTCCAAAAAAGGACTATGCAATTTCCAAACTAGGGATTTTTACATTTGTCTCAAGTAACTTCGACATATTTGGAATGTAGGATAAAGCTAAAAAAGTGAAAGATCGCATTAATAATTTGAAATGGTTGGTTTGCGCAAGGTGGTTTATCATAGCTTTGCTGATGAACACATTTTTCATTTAACTCAAAATATATCCAGACTGTAAAAGGCATCAAAGCATTTACCCCCCCCCCCCTCCAAAAATACAGTACAAAAAACAAATTGGGCGCTGTAAACCAAACACCGGCAAAATTCAGTGGAAAAGCCGTAGTTACATTGGAACGTGGTTGTTGCTATAGTAATAGCCGTTACTATATTTCCTTCAACATTTTCCAACTACATAGGTACTGTACTCTTCATATCACTATCACATGTTGTTAGCCCTTATAACATTAATAATTATCCAGCACTCCATGATTAAATCTGCAATTCTCAGAATGACCTAAGATGTACAGCTTTGCAGATTGAACAATGTCACTTTCAATTCCAAGTCGAAGAACTAAACTGTTGTTTTTTTTCAGGGTTAGCGAAACGTTTTACTCGCAAGTACTACTCTACTACTAGCATACATGTGCTTAACATACTTTTCTTTAGCGTTCAAAGTAAAAAAAGTAGATTTGTTTAATTCAACTGAGCTTTTGTTGAGGTAATATTCACGAAGCTACGTTCTCATATGTCGACGATAATAGGCGATTCATTGTTGATAATCATTATTATACGAAAAGTGACATTTTGAAGTGAATTGCTCATGCCTATGTCCACGATATCCACGACATATGAGATTATGAGAATTATGCTGATACAAGCTTATATATCAATCACCATTTGAGAACCGGTCAGTAATTAAAAGATGCATTTGATGTGGAGTGCTTGGAAGAGGTTGCTCCTGTCTTTGCGATAAGAGGGTGGAGGGAGGGCCAATTAATCAAAGCTACTTTTAGCCCTGGTTACCAATACAGAAACTTCATTTGTGAAAACAGTGATAAAAAGACTTCTTGTCAGAAAAAGTGCCCAGTTGGTAAACGGTTGGTAAATTTATCATAATAATTGGAATGGTACACCGGTAAATAGAAAACTCGATGCGGAAACATACAACCCTCTCTCCCATAAAAAAATACAGTCCAGAAATAGGTACAACTCTTTTTGGAACGGTACTGTAAATGCACGTTGCTTTGAAGATAGTGAAGATTTTTGTTGTTTAGAGTTATTTGAGACCTCAAATGTTTCCAGTAATTACCGAGCTCTGAACAGGAGTAGTGGCATCGCATGTCGTTTTCAAACAATGATATACGAGACGTCATATTGCACGTATGTCCTTTAATGCATATCAATGCCGGCGCCGAGTGAGATAAAAGATAAGAAAAATGAAACAAATTAATACTGCTTGTGCGTCATAGCGCAGATCACGATAAAATTGGTCGGTGCATCTGCATGACACATCAGACTTTCGGTTATCGAAGACGTGTTGTATAAGTGTCCACGCTCCTTATTTACTTTCTTCAGGTACACAATAGCTGAATATTAGCACGACAAAGGTACTATTGGTATTCGATTACGGTGCACATTTGTCACGTGTGCCTTTCATCACTGATAAACCGTCGGCCGAATCTGATGAGGTGTTTCACGTGAACGACATCATATAGCTCATCGGTCCTTTGCTTCGAGGATTTTTCACGTAGTACTCCGGTTTTCCGCCTTTTCAAAAATGGATATACAAATCCATTTTGGGCCACTCGCTGAACTTTATATTAAACTGGAACGATAACTTGGCCGCCATTATGAAACCCAACTGAGCTTCAGAACGCCTTGAAGTGTCAGTCTCTTTCTATTATTTTTGTGGACACGATCGACACTATTTCGCCAGAAGTGTAGGAACGCTACCAAGTTCCAACCTCTTTGAATTGTAAGTTATAACAATAGAAGACAATAAACAATAGAAATTGTCTTTTCTAATGAACGAGACATAAACTAACGGTGAGTTTTGTTTCAAAAGGCCAACTACGTAGCTTTGATCATCTGAGGCTGGTGCTTACCAGGAATAAACCGAGATTTATCATTCAATTAATGACCAGTTTTAGTGATGACGTAATGTTATGAACTTATAGTTTTTGATACGGTGTTCTTAAAAAATAGCGAAATAAAACTGTTTCCAACGTTTAAACTATTTTAGTATAATTTCAATAGTAAAAAATCTTTGAGAAGGTTTTTGATTGGCTCACTGACTAGTAAATCTGAGGCAAATGACAGAGCTAGTAAATAATGCATTCAAAATGGCCGCCAATAAAAAACGTTTTGATGTTTTATGATTTTGACAAATTTAAAACAAATGGAGGAGAAAGGAATTGCTACAAAGTACAGACACAACAACAAACTATTCATTAAATACTTTTTTCACGATTTAAAACTTACGAAAAACACTAAAAGAGCGGCAGATTTTTTAAAAATCACCAAATCTTTTAACAGACCTTTCCTACGAGCTATTTTTCATGTTTAACATGAACATAAACAACAAATACCCTTTGTTAAAAGTTTTAAATTGTTTAGTTTGAGTAATAATTAATTTTTGTTGTAAATTTTCACTGCCGTTTTACAGAAATTTGTTTACGAATTTTCCAAACCCTACTATATTCATTACAGAATTGCATTTTATATGAATATTGCACTTTATTATGCATATATTACTATGGAAATTATACTAAAACAATTACTCACCTCAGGCTCGGTGATTACAGCATATGTTCACCTCACCTTCGGCTCGGTGAATATAGACTTGTAATCACCTCGCCTTCGGTAAGTAATTGTTAAATAGTTGCTGCTACCACGGGCCACCTATGGACATTACCTAAACATAGGGCTTTTGCCTTTACCTAGAGGAATAGAGTTAGAGCAACTGCGTTGTAGGCAGGCAAATGCAAAATTGGTAGTCGAAGGCTCGACAGCAAGTGAGAAAGTCCTAAAGTTAAAACCATCTGTTTTACGATTTGCCAAAATCGAGTCGGCTCCGTATCAGCTTTGGCGGATTGTTTTGCTTTGATCACAAAAACGTTTATATATCAGTGTCTACATTATTAGTCCTGGTGTTACAGTATTAATTAAAGTTGATTCAGATTAAAGAAAAGATTACAGAATTTAAACAATGAATCGGAAAGTCTTTGTGACGCAGAGAATGCGGTAGAATTACGAATTCGTCAATGCTAGCTCAATCCCCTCAGTTCGTGATCTCAACAGTACAAAACATATAGCATTATGTATCATTCTACTATGGTCTTTGTTAGACTGGTTTTACCTCCATCCGAGTTAAAATCAAAATACGGCTCACGTCAGAATTCAAACGATGCAAACTTTATATAGTCTTTATATATATCGTGGAATTATTTTTCGCAGAATTATAATTGAGGTACCTAGCTATGTCTGCGAGCATCCAAAAGCAGAGAAAAACATTAGATCTTTTACAAAACACCCGAATCGATATAAACAGTTTTCGGTGTACAGCTTTTCATGGGCTATGTTTCTGTCATTTTGGGGTATTGTATCTTTTACAAAACCGACGTAAATCGCGAAACATATACAATATAGAAAACTTGCCAGCCCAATGTGCATAAATTATGTATTTAACTCTAATGCATGTCTTTAGCTAATGGGGGACAAACATTGTTCATGGTTGGTAGTGTATTAAGCTGCATTCTCACAAGTATACCGGTCGAAAAACTTTGCCTCACCAACAGGTGATATTTATACTGTATTTTCTTTCAAATTACGTTCTGAGCACTTGAGTTTAGCGTAAGGAGTGCGTGGCAAGCATGTAGAGATAATATGTTTGTGTGAATTTCACAATGCAACAGCATATATGATGTCTCGGCCTGAAGCATAGTTCGGCGTTATTTAATTTGAAACATATATGAGCGCTTTAATCGTTCACTTAATGCATCCGTATACGTCAATCAGTGCTTTTTGGTTGCGGTTTGAAGAATATATTTGATATTTTTAGTACAATTCGATTCAGCATGCAGCTATAGCAATATAGCATAGTTGCAGCTATAGCAACCTCATTAGCCCATGCAAAGAGTTATCAGCCAGCTTGCGCATACATCGACTGTGGCGTGCATGACATTTGAAATTAATATCAACTGTCGTTCAAATTTTAATCCAGTTTTCAACCCACAGCAAGGAATGTATTTGTTGTGACAAAGATTGGGACATTAAAGGGCCGGTTAGAGTGCATGTTATATTAATATCGCACACAACGAGATTGTTTCCTTTCAACAAACGTTACCGTTCGGCATTCATGAATTAATATAGTTTCTATGCTCACGTTACACGTAGGTCCGCTAGTAAAATCATTATTTAATTCGCCAAATTAAAAACAGAATAGAAAATATTCTTCTTGTTTGTATTAATTTCATAATAAGGACACTGGTAAAGTTGAAATAAGGTAAAAAGGTTTATGGGCAGCAATAACTGTTCGACCTGTATCCAGTTTCACAATTTCCCTTCCCAACTGATAGCATGCAAAATTAGGCTATAGATTGTAGCGGTTATTATCATTATAATTTTGATAAACACTTTATACCCTGTTTCAAAGAATTCACTGGACCGAATCGACAGTTTAACAGGCCAGCTTGATGAGGATTTAAGTGACTTGACAACTTCTGTCATAGATTCTATGGATTTCATAACGATTCGAGACGTGTTAAGCTGCCATTTTCCTGGCAAAAGGACATTTTAATAAAGTGTCTGTGTCAAAATTTTGCCACAGCAACTGGATATGCTGAGTACTTACACATGACCCACGGAGAAATATATTTCAGCGATAGTTAGATCAACAGTAATTGCTGAACAAGGTCGTGACCCATATTCGCCGTAAAGCGTATTAAAGCGGTGTGCTGTCAACACTTAGGCCTTTGTTGGACAGAGCTTGAACATCAACGGCACGAATGTAATTTATTCATAAGATAAATAAATAAAAAGTTTATGTCGGGCAAAATAAATAATTTATGCGAGTCAACGTTTGTATAGTGTTGCTTGCATTTCGACAAGGAGAGGACTTTTGCCTTCGCTGGCGAATGGTTGTGTTATATCTGCCGTGTTTGTGGCGTGAAAACGTTTGATAATGCCGTAATTGACTTGTAAACAGCGTTTGGCTCAAACTTGATTCATGTTTCTAAAAGAGATGCTTTCTTGCTCTCTTGTTTGTAGGAAATCATCCTTCGGGACATAAAATATGGAGCGAGAAGCAAGATAAAAATATGGACACAGCGCTACAGTACGGTAAATCTCGCTGTTCGCTGCCGGAATCGGAGAATGGCGGCGTGTTATTATCGGGACATCACGACGCAGACCAAGATGATGAAACACAGCCGCATAACAACGACGATGACTCAGGCGGTGAGCGAGTTGTTGTGAACGTTTCGGGTTTGAAATTTGAAACTCGACAGAAAACTTTGGATGAATATCCCGAGAGCTTGCTCGGAGATCCGTTAAAGCGGGCTCGATATTATGATCAGAATCAGAAAGAGTATTTCTTCGACCGAAATAGACCGTCTTTTGATGCTATATTATTTTACTACCAATCCCGTGGGAAGCTACTACGGCCGGCTAATGTGCCGATGGATGTGTTTGCAGATGAGATACGATTTTACGAACTAGGAGACGATGTATTACAGCGAGTGGAACAGGAAGAAGGCTATATCGAGGAAGAAAAACCGGACTTACCAGACCATCCATTACAAAGGGCGATTTGGAAGCTCTTTGAATTTCCAGATACAAGCCTTGCCGCTCGTATAATCGCGATTATTTCCGTGTCTGTAATAGTGATATCGATAGTTACTTTTTGTGTCGAAACTTTGCCTCAATTTCGACCTCAGGAGGAGGTCAGAGACGCCAATGGGTCCATAATTAAACACCGAGAGGATGAACGATTTCGACAGCCATGGTTTGGTCTGGAGACTGCGTGTATTATTTGGTTTACGTTTGAGTATCTAGTGAGGCTTTGTTCCTCGCCAAAAAAATTAGTATTTTTGCGTTCGTTTCTTAATATTATTGATATAGTAGCAATTTTGCCGTACTATATAACGCTCCCGATGAAGAGCGCCAAAGCGTCCAGTTTGGGTGTCCTGCGAGTCATACGTCTGGTCCGCGTCTTCCGGATATTCAAACTTTCAAGACATTCACGAGGGCTTCAAATATTGGGCCACACGTTACGCGCCAGTCTACGAGAGCTCGGATTACTGATATTTTTCCTGCTCATTGGCGTGATTCTTTTCTCAAGCGCCGTGTATTATGCTGAAGGAGGAGAGACAGGCACAAATTTCAAGGTAAGTACAGTCTATAGTTTCTAGCACATCTTGTTCCGGCTTTCCAAACAAAAAATGAATAATGTTCCGACGTTTGGCTCAAGAACCAAGAGACGTGTGAAGTCACGGTAGGGACAAACGTTCATATTATATACTTTTACTGTAGGTGCACCCACGACAGAGTTCGTAAAGTTTTGCGTTGCGTAACTTTGTTGATAGTTTACATAAATAACATGTAGCGGTTGTGTATACACTTGATCGTACTTTGCAGCTAATAACGTAACGCTTATATGTATTCATATATATATATATATATATATATATATATATATATATATATATATATATATATATATATATATATATATATATATATATATATATATATATTTGTATATATATATATACATATATATATATATATATATATATATATATATATATATATATATATATATATATATATATATATATATATATATATTGCCTACCGTATATATATACCGTAGGCAATGGGTAATACAGTATTCAATTACTCAATGCCAGATCAGAACATATAGTGAAAGTTCAAATTTTCAGCAAGGCTATATACCTATTAGTCATCATATATGACCCAATTAACAAAAACGTTTATACCTAATGCAAGCATGATTGATACAGCTGTTATACTGACCGCCGCGTTTATTTAAGCCCGAATCGACCAAACAAAATGAATCCTGTAATCTGCTGTATATTTTATTTCTAAATTTTCATTTTGGTTGCCATTGAAAGGCCAATTTCTCCCACAAACACATGAATTCTATTGGTTATGGCTATATTGCAAAGCGCTACGATTGAACATAAACAAAACAAAATAAAGTACCAGCTTTTCGAGCAGGTGGAATATCGTTAATGCGAATTCAAATTCACGATCAGTTATTTGTTTTAACATATTTAAGAGAAAATAAAAATTCAGACGTTAAGACATTGAACCGTTTTGTATGATAATCGCGGATATATAATATCTGTAGCAAACTGATAGTGTTTTGCAAGTAGTTTTTTTTACTATGCTTATTGCTTTTGCCGTTAAACAATGCTTCAATATTGCTTTGAAATTTTAAATGGCTTTTCAAGTAATGGGTGTTCGCGTTTCGTGTTTGTCATGAGCCAAGGCGGCCGTTTTGATGGCTTATCTGAAAGTGCAAACAAGCAACACTCTAGAAAAAGAAGTATCTGGAAAGGGAAAAAAAAACAAAATCGCCATAGAAGTATCGGACTTATCTCGTAACCAATATCAAAATACTGATATGTGAACTATGGGAGATATATAACAACTTATTCCTGCCGGCTTGCACGTAATGTATTATGCATGTTAATTCCAATAGCCTGTCGAGTCTTTGTCTGGTTTGTCAAACCAACATTGTATTTGTGTCTTTGTGCTTTCGAATTTTTGCAACTCAAAAAGAGTGTGATTTTTCCACTTGAATTCGCATTCCGTAAACATGACTGTTATTCGTCACGCAAATTTTCAATAAACATTGATTTGTTCAATCATATTATGGAATTACTGAACATTTTTGA
The DNA here is from genome assembly GCA_963855995.1 of Muricea muricata. Taxonomy (NCBI): domain Eukaryota; kingdom Metazoa; phylum Cnidaria; class Anthozoa; order Malacalcyonacea; family Plexauridae; genus Muricea; species Muricea muricata. The sequence continues at coordinate 91,851,554 of OY979716.1, read as the reverse complement.
AATTAATACCGTTAAATGCTAAGCCTAAGGGGAAACTCTTTTCAAACATGTATCCATAATTTCGTACAAAATGCTTACTATATACCAGCCAAAACCTGTTCATTGTGAATTGCTAGCAACATTGTGAAACAGTTGCTAGCGTTCATGCAATCATTTTCGACCGCAGAACGTTTAGGGGACTTTGAAATTGTAATTTTAGTACATAATTGACATAAATGTTGAATATCCTTTCAAAACTTGGGGGTTTAATCACTACATATAATTACTGTGAGCAGTGTGATCGTCACACTATGAGCTGAAATAAACATTTATTTTTTAAATACGGCCTGTGGTTTCACATGTGGTAGTCAAACATGCGTTTTGTTTTGAAAATATGTGCAGGACAAGGCGTCGTGAATCTTTATTAATTGCACGCTAACTTAAAAATATTCTTTATTTATAACCAAGCCTCTAAAGTATAGAAACTGTTCTCCATTCCACAAGCGCGCTAAAAACGTTATCGCCCTAACCAAAGTTAGCCTATGTTCTGTAATTCATGAACTGCAAGTTACATGCGGAATGATATGGCTAGCAAAATTTCATCAGTTATAGACAGTATGTGATAGTATCACATGCACTGCTTTTATCAGGGAGCAATATTTTTGCGTGGGAGTCAGCTGATATCACGAAAGACTTGCTCAGGTTCACATTTCCTTCTGAAAATAGTTTTTTTATTTAAGTAGTTTAGGGCAATAATAATAAGCTTTGCCACTAAAACAAAAGATTCTGCCATCATGAAATTGAACAAAAGCAGATTGTAACAGGTTATACTCTTATCAGAAATTTGAAATGCCCCTTTACGAATCCGTGATGATATTTTTTAAAGCATCCCAGAGTGCTGATATATATGCATTGTAGCCACTACATATAGCTGTGTGTAAAAAAAACAAGGCCAGCCGAAAACTTTACAAAACAATCTTTAAACTAAAAATTTTGATCAACCAAAACCATAAATGGTAAATTCACACTTTTAAAACTGTTATTCCATGCAACTCTTCAAACCTTATGATTAGATTTTATCACTTCGTCTGTAAGACCTTTAAAATAACGTCAAAATTCACATTTTGATTGCTTATCTTGCTTCAAATCCTTGTCCTCCAGAAATTTTCAAAAATTGTTGCTTTTCGAAGTGGCGAACTTAAACAAGGAAGAAAATTCCGGCAAAATAGTGTTCCTGGAATGTTAATTTCATTGAACCACATTTCTGAGATTTCTTTGATTTTAAGCGAGTTCTATTTTCTTTTATAGGGGCCAGTTATTTATAGATTTTTGGCTACTACTTATTTGCCACTGTGAAGGCCTAATTTTGACGGAACCGTTATTGCAATATGAAATTCAAAATTGAAAAATGCGCTCAATAATTTATTAATCAGTACTGTGACGTCAATTTATTTTTCATCACATGTTTTGTAAACACTATTGCCTTCTTATCGCGATTTTGTTTCCATAGAAAAATTAAGATGTTTAGCAATTTTATAAACGATTTTTTTCTTTGTATCGTCATATTATACTTCCACGTGAAATTCATGATGAATTTATGTCTGTGGATTGGATTAAAGGAGATTTGAATAAGATCAAAATTAGAAATCCGGCCAATGGTATTCTGGTTTTTACCTCAACAGCAGCAAAGTTACTATATATCATTTTGATGCATATTACTTGGCCGTGTTACGTAATGCAGCATGTAAATCCTATACAATTTAACACCACAACTTTGTGCATGTGTAAATTTTGTTTTAAGTAAAGTTTATTAACTTGGAAAATTATTGCGGTAATTGCTGCGTCGGTAGTACTACAAAGCTCCTGAACTTTGCCTTGCCGTAAATTTATGTTTAATTGGGTGCCTACTCAATAAACAGGTATGCTTTTAGTTTAACCTTAACAATTTTAATCGAGAGCAGACGGGTGTTCATTAGCTGGTGAGTGAACTCGATAGAATATGAAAGCTGATGAGCATTGAAAAGCGAGACTTAACACTCTTATCTCTTGGTTAAAGGAAGAAGGGCTCAATAGAAGTTAAAAGTTGAGATTTTATGTTTAGGGATTATCAATATACATTTGTTCAATATGAATATTTTAACTTCTTCTGAAAAGAATAGTTACTTCAAAATTCAACCTTCATGCAACTCCCACAGCCTTAAGCATACCCAAAAGTTGATGAGAGTTGATGACAATTGATCTATTAGTATAGATTTTTAGGTGACTATTGATTTTTCTCCATTCTGATTGGTCAAGATTTGCTGTCTCTGAAGTGATAGTCGCTGACCAGTGACTATAGCTTTTTGATTTTTACTTTTTTATGCAGTAATTAATTTGAAGTGAATTTTTGTAAAGTTTAGTTGATTATTATTTGTAATCACCTGGAAATTTATACTAAAACAATTAGTCGCCTCAGACTCGGTGATTGCAAGCCTATATTCACTTCGCCTTCGGCTCAGTGAATATATATATCTTATTGAATGGTTTGACATATAATCCAGCCGAGTATTTTACGAGTTTTGAACGTATTTTCCGAGCCCTGAAAGGGTGAGGAAAAATGCGAGAAACGAGTGAAATGCTCGACCGGATTATGTGTCAAACCATTCAATGGGATTTTTATTATATGACATGCCTGAAAAAGAGCTTTTCCTTCATTTCTCGGAGGACTTGCATGTATGTGGATTTGTGAACGGCAAATTATTTCAAGTGAAATGAGAGCAACAATAAAACAAGTTGCGAGCTGCACACTGAATAAGGAAAAACCTTTTACACTGACATCATTATTCTTTAATCTGATTGGATAAAATATTACAAATACAAAAACCTGTCAATCAAGTTGTACATTTTTCATTTTGACTGCAAAAAGTCGGATTTTTGCTTCGTCTATACCATAAAAACCGGTATAGATGAGTGCAAATACGGCTTTTACCGTGTAATCCACTCTCAGATTTTTCGTGTTCTCGTGACCTTATTTGGTAAAATGGCGTCATTGTCATATAATAAAGGCTTGTAATCACCTCGCCTTTGGCGACTAATCATTAAATAGTCACGGTTGAGCGAGATTTGCTACACTTTTCCGTCTGACTGGGGCTTATATTGGACTCGGGCTCCATTTAATCCACGCAATAGCCATTTATTTCGTTGCGTTTTATGATCAGTCATTTGATGACATGCAGAGTTGTATCTTCTAATTTGGTATGTTTCTCGACCAGATCTAGATTTTTGAGTAACAAAAGTTAATTAACTGATTTAACTCACCTGGGGGCACTTGTATCGAAAGCGTTTAGATTAAACCAAATCAAATTTTAAAAGATACTTTTACATCTCCTATATGTAACCGAGCTTACACATTTTATTGAATTAGATAAAATTAATGAATACTTAGTGCATAATTGTTCTCCTCAGCTTTGAACATTTAGCTAATTCATGGAATGTACAAACTTGTTTTGTATTTTCAAATTATCCACCATTTAATATGCCTTTAATACAAACAGTCCCTGTGGGTAAATGGAACGGCGAGATATTTTTATATACATTGGCTACCAGAGTAGTATATCAAAACATTTTAAAGTTGTCGGACATTATTTTTACTACAGTTTTAAGCATAAACATAAAATTGATTATTTATGTATAATATGCCGTGTCTCAAAACCGTTTCTAGGAAACGTCGAGAAAGACAAAATCGGCTTACGCTTGTTTATACCTAATTCGCATTTTAAGATCACTCACATGCCTACAATCCTGGTCAAAAGTGTTGGGACACTTGAACATTTACAGGCGTTAACTTAATCCCTAGCGCCCCCTCCCCACCCCCTCTCCGTTCAATGTTGAAAATTGAGCAAAAAGTTGTCTGCATAATTCCAATTTCAACATTGATATGGGGAGGAAAAAAGGGGGGGGGGGGGTTGTGATAACGAAATTTTGTATGAAATTAAGTCTGTTTCAAGTAAATGATAAAAAAATTCTGAAAAAGTTGTGATGTCCAAAGGACTTTTGGCCAGGATTGGAAGTACAAACGTCAGTCGATTGTGTCTATAGCCCTGCATTTACCAGGAGATAGTATCTAGCTTCAGATTAGGATAACAATATATATTGAAGCCTGCATATCATGCACCTTGCAAATTCATGATGTCTGTCATTAAAAGCAAGCCACAAAGCTATAGTGACTAACTATAAAAAATATCTGAACAACCACACGGAAATTTTGAAAAAACCCATGAATGGAAGTTGATATGGATAAAATACAAATTCTTATTTTAAACTCACAAAGCCCGCACATGAGTAAGTAGTACAAATCACATTAATGTGATATTTCCATTGTTGTTATTTAACATTTAAATGCATGGGATTATTATGTGCTATGTTAGTGTTTTCCATTCATGTAAATCCACTCACTAAATAATTGAATTTTAATGGTATTCACATCCATGTATAATGTACTTCCCATAGAAGGAACTTAATTCCCATTTTGAAAATCATTCCATCGATGCATGTAAAATTGAAAAACAACATTGAAAATCCCATTTACTCATGTATGTGTTAAAAATCACATGCATGTAAATGTTAAATACCAATAATAATTAATGTATAAATATCCCATTCATGTGATTTGTGCAACTTTTCCAAGTGTGGGTTATGTGAGTCTGGAAAGGGAAGTTGTATATTTCCCCGATCAACTTCCATTGATGGGACGTTGCAAAATTTCCTAAAACCAATCCGAGTGAGCAGCTAGGTCGGCGGATATCTTATGTATGTATTTGAAGGACACCAACAACTGAACCCCTTAATCTAATTCATCACCAGTCAATACAATCAAATAACACAGGGCTTATTTAAATTTAACTGCAATATGAAACACTTATATAATAATAAACCTAATTTTGGCCAAAACTTAATGGAGCATCGTATTATTGATATTTCCATCCACACAAAAGCAAGGACGGGATATTGGATTGTACGAAATTCTACTGCACCCTTGCAGGATACTTTCGAACATTGATCGTGACGTCAATATATTTATATACATGCCAAATAAACAATGCTTATGATAGAAGTCTGATCTGTCACTTAGTTTGGAACAATTTCTAGTAAACCCAAGGCCAAGGTATTACATGCGTCTTCGGTAGAACGATACAAAGTAGCGATTGTCTTTCTTGCTCAGCGGCCTACACATATTCTTTAGATTTCTTGCACATAATTGTACGGTTACGATACTAAAATTAACGCAGGTGAGCGTACAATAAAACCGAAATTTCGAGAAGGTTTACAAAGCAAAGATTATGCTCGATTATGTTCTCGCCCTATATGTTCATAACATAATTAACGTACCTACCGTGGGAATTTAATCACCTTTGTGTAATGTTTATTTATCATAATAAGTACACAATGAACCGACATGACGAATCGTTCAAGGTCGGACATCTACCTAAATTCGCCGTCCTAAATTCGTCGTAATTTTGCCCAAACTTCAAGCCAATTGCAATGTAGGGAGATTTAAGAAAATTATGTCCAAACATCAGGGCGATTTAAGGCGATTTTGGGGCGATTTAAGAAAATTATGCCCAAGCTTCAAGGCAATTTAAAGCGATTTCGGGCGAGTTTAGGTAACTTTAGTTCACCAGAGTAGCCGAAAGGTATACTTTGCTACACTGCCATGCATGGAGTTTGTACGTTACGTCAGAAACATATATGTTCCAGACTATAGTCTCGAAAATATGCCGCCAAAGGCTGATCAAGTTAAAAACATCGCAATGTAGCTCTACCACCAATCAGAAGTATTTTGTGAAACACACGTAATAGCTAAGGCCCTTTCTTGTAACTGTTGTGAAAAAATTGCTGCCGATATTTTAAACACCTCACAAACGTGTAACTTAGATAGCAATACAAAAGGTTTCCTAACTTGAGAGACATTGGCAATAAAAGTATTGAATTGATCCATTTAAAAGTAAATTTAAAATTATCAGTAAAGGCCCTTACAGGGTTTCCATATAACGCTTGAATCTTGAGACATATGGTTTCAATCGTGTGGAACTGTCCGTAATCATGGATAAGTTTTTTGAGCTCATTACATGACGTCACTAGTGGAATAAGCCCTAAAAATTACTCGTAATAAGATAAGTAGCAAGCAATAGTTGGCTCAGTAAAATCATTATACTAATAAACGCGTAATGTCAAATAGCATGTTGAAACAATTTTCTGGTTCGTTCTAACATCCCACTACTGACGTAACATGTACAGTATATCCTTTAAAATCTAAGATGGTGGACAGCTTGTAATATCTCGAAATATCTCAAGAAATTAAGCAAGATGTGAATGAGCAAAGAATAGTTTTTATTGCTATTACTCAATAAAATATTTAAGAACCAGATAAATGATCAATACCACAAAGAAGTCTTGATTTCTTAAGTTTGATCTATTGTTTAATGTTTTTCAGCTAGTGTTAGATTAGTGTAATTGGCTTGACAGTATTTTGTTCGACAAATCAATTATTGATTCATTTTTGCAAAATATCGCAAGACGTTCATACGAACTTCGTCTACAAAATCTTCTTAGCGTTTTCAATATCCAAGTTTCTGGTGAAATCAAATTAACATTCATGTTATTTTATTTCAGAGTATTCCTGAAGCATTTTGGTGGGCAGTAGTCACCATGACAACAGTCGGTTATGGCGACATGAAGCCAGTGACGCTGTGGGGGAAGATTGTTGGCTCACTTTGTGCAATATCCGGTGTTCTGACGATTGCTCTTCCTGTGCCAGTTATTGTAAGTTATAGTAATTTTTTTTATTTGTGGTCGAAGTCAAATTTTGATTGTTATAGCCCATATTTGCACGATGCCCTTATTTGGACGATTGGTTATGTAAACAAAAGGGTAGCCCTACTGCTAGGGTAACCCTATCTATTTGATAGGATAACCCTACCACTGGTTACCCCTCGCGCGCATGTAAACCCTTCCTTTAAAAACATATTGTAGTAGGGTACCATTGATTGCGATGTTTCCTTTATTTAAGAACTTTGTCTTGAATAACAGAATAACATAGTATGCTTATGATATCGTAAGATTACGATGTATGTAGACTGGAAGTCTGCTGAGAACATCATTCGTCCAGTGAAAACGATCAGTGAACTAAGGAAGCCATTTTTTTGGTTAGTTACGCCATCTTGAATGCATTGTTTTGATCACAATTGTGATTGAAAATTTATCGTTCCGGACGTCCATTGTTTTGAACAATGTCTGGCCAACCTGGCAAGATCCCAAAAATAATGTATTGCAATCATGTTAAAAACATATGGTCACTATTTTGCAGGTTATGCTAAAAACACAGCTGAACAGACTTAAGACGTACATGCTTATGTCACACAGTTGTTTATTCGGACAAATTGAGATTATTGTCCACCATGCTTTCTAGATTGCATTGTTATTCATTGCTCATCACTGACATGATGTAAGCACTTCAAAGGTCTATTGCAACAAATCATCATGCTTGCTTTTATGTGAGCTTTACAATGTTGTCATTTCTCTTACCAAACAGTGCACAAATTTTTCTCTAATGGGGCTAAAAATCCTGCCCTATACGCCTTTTCAAATGTGGCTGTATTCATTTAACTTTTCTACATATATTTTCTATGCACAAATAAATTATAATAGTAGCTTACCGACTGTATACCTATCATGATAACACCGGACGCGGAACGTGTTGAACCCTTTCGTATCTTCTTCATTCGAATCATTTCACTGATGACAGCAAATAAAAATATCGTAGCCAAATTGGAACATTATATTTCTGTTTAGGTGAGTAATTTCAACTATTTCTATCATCGGGAAAACGAGCATCGTGCCGCAGAAGCGAGCCGTAAAGAGAAAGAAGAGAAAGAGAGAAGGGCGGAAGAGTTGAGACATAGGGATGAGGAGGAGGAAGGAGGAATAAAGATGGATCATAATGGTATGAATGGACCTGAAAGTGTTGGGATTGACCATGGTAAAACATACTCTAAGACAACGTACTCCAAAGTTCCCACCACGGTAAAATCCGAGTCAGAAGTTATCTCAGATAATATTACACTGGAGACTGGAATCTAGTTAGATTTTCAGTGATAATATATACATCACGTGATTGGTTTAAGTCGGCCATGCCAAGTGATTATTTCATTTAAGTTTTTATTGCTTACAATGTAAGATAACTTTGTCATCGACGTTAGACCGACACGTGAACTGTATATACGAGATAGGTCGGATGAAAACGATGGTTTTTGCAACAGATTGAGATCTTATAATGCTTTTAGCATTAAATTGAAGACAACGTCCATTATGCTCCCTGCATTAGGACAATGACACGTGAAGTCAAAAGTGTCGAAGACTTACATCCAAATGGCCCGCTGTTCCTACGTGCGCAAGTAAAGGCAAGCGACATCTGACGAAGCACTTCGGCAAAACTGTCCAATAAAATTGGCACATCACGAGCATTTCCTACATTTCCTATAAGGCTCAGAGAAAGATCCAAAAGATTAAAGTGGAGTCAATTAAGAACGTCCGGAAAAGATCATTGAATGATCTAAAGAGACATTACATCCATAAATCCAAATGTAAGATATTAAAATTGGAGTACACCACAGTGGCGTTGGGTTTGCATTCGTTCATCTCAAATCACCGTTCCAAATAAAATGAGCTCTCCAAAAAGTAATCAATGCCAAAGTGGAACAAGTCGGAGCGTTGCATATCAGCCACGAATAAACTTAGGAGAACACCACCGAACATGTATATTAATCATGGTATAAATATAGAATATAGACTAGGTGGAAATTCTGCACTTGTGAAATGTTCTGATCGATATAATATATATTACTATAAGATAGCATTACATGTTACAACACATAGTATTGCTGTATTTACAAAATACGAGCGACTAATCACATATAAGCCACATAGAGATGGAACAATGCATTTTTAGCTTTTTTTATTTAACGTAAATTTTAATAGAGTGGAGCTCAATAATGTTATAAACATATTTGGTTTGCTTTAATATATAATATAATAATAACAATATAATCAAGTTTCAAAAAGCATTTTATATGTTTTCCTTTGCAATGGGAGGTGTCTGCAAGAATTAATAATTAAATTATATACCCAAGCAAGTGTAAGTAGCGATTAGGAGGCGGGCAGTAAACATTCATATATTCGTGTTTTGCCAAACTAATTTCTTTAAAATTCACGTTGAAGGATTAATGTCGTACACAAAATGGTATCGAGGGCTTTGGTATTATTTCTTTATAAATCTAATCTAGACACCTTAACGTTTTTAGTGGATTTTGCAAATAAGAATATGATAAAAGCAACAAGGATTCGCGAAGGATTTTTTAACGCATCATAAGAAATAGGTACGCGTGTGTACATGTTGGCAGCCCATTGATCTGAAAATAGATAACCTAGATAGAGTTTGTATACCTACAAAAATCGAGATCACCTTCGATGTCGAACGCCTTATTTTGGAACCACAGATGATCACTCCAATTCGGTAAATATTGGCAAAATATCCACTGCTCTGCATATTTTCTACTAAAATGTGAATGTATATACTAGCTCAAAACAGTGCAAATTACGCAGGTATACAGGCATACAGCATTGAATGCACGCCTTGTTCAGTGGCCATAAGTGGTCCCAAGATTTGGGTGTTTGACATCAAAAGTGGCCACGATTTTGGTAGGCATAGACACTCTATCCACGCAATCTATTTTCAGATCAGTGGGGTAACCGCAAAACGATCAGTGAACTAAGGAAGCCATTTTTGGGTTAGTGACGCCATCTTGAATGCATTTTTTAAATCACAATTGCGATTGAAAATTTATCGTTCTGGACGTCCATTGTTTCCAACAATGTCTGGCCAACCAAGCAAGATCCCCAAAATAATATATTGCAATTATGTTTAAAACATATGGTCACTATTTTGCAGGTTATGCTAAAAACACAGCAGAACAGACTTAAGACGTACATGCTTATGTCACACAGTTGTTTATTGGGACAAATTGAGATTAATTTTGTCCACCATGCTTCCTAGATTGCATTGTTACTCATTGCTTATCACCGATATGATGTAAGCACTTCAAAGATCTATTGCAACCAATTATCATGCTTGCTTTTATGCGAACTTTGCAATGTTGTCATTTCTCCTACCAAACAGTGCACAAGTAAACATACATTTCCCATAGTCGTCCATTGTCGTTGACAATGTTTGGCATTGTTACACCTGAGAACAGGTTGATTCCTGCACGACAATTTTGTTCAATTTTGATATTGTTGACAACCAGTAGCAATGTACGTTGCCCACACAATGACAACATTGTTGCATCCTGTTTTTGGCAACCTGGAAGAACTCATAATTTTTAGATATGGCGTAATATTTACAATATATATAAACTAAACTACATTGTCACATTTGATACACAGCCTATTTGCAAGTTTTATTGAAAGTTGTAACTTTTTATCACAACTGTCAGTACCAGAATGAAATATGAGGATCATGGCGTCAAGTAATAGTTAGGCTTTGTCCTGGATCAATGTGTCAACTGTAAAGCTGTCCATTTACACCTGCAGTTCGAATAAACAGTTTACAAAGTTCACAATTCTGTTTGTAGATACGAAAACATAGCGGAGAACGAATATATCGATAATTTAAAGTGCTTATGAAACGAAAATCTTATTGCATGATGTAAACCAATATTTAACACTGTAATACACGTTCTTTTATACTTTTGCGCTGATGCTTTGTTGATGAGATATTTCAGTTTGGTTTTTCCATTTGTTACGTCACAATTTGCATAATGACTTATCAGAAAGTAGACTATAATATCGTTTTCCTATTAAGAGACGATTAGAGGAAAATAAATGGCATGACTGCGTTTGCCCTTAACGTATATATATATATCATGTCAAGATTTCAAGAATTTTGTCCGATGAGACTTGGATAGCTGTATTCAACAGCTGTATTCAAACGGGAAAAACAAAAACTTGAAACTGCGAAATATCTCATCAACGAACCGTTCAAGCGCAAAAGTATAAAAGAGCTTGTATTACAGTTTTGAATATTCCTTACATCATGCTATAAAAATTTACGTGTCACTGTTGTTGTTGAGATCATTTGATGCGACCGTTTGATCTCGCGTTAACTGATTTGTGTTACTGCCGAGCATGATACATGAGCTATTATTTGCCATAAGCATTTTAAAGAAAGATAAATGTCTTACAGAATGTAAAGAATCTGATATAATCGACTTTGAAAAAAATATACGACATATACGACGCGGTTAAGCCCGAATTTTTTAAAGTTATGCGGTGTAAAAATGAAAGACTTTAAAAGTTTTAATATATCTCAAAGAGAGTTAGAAAATTTTTGTCATAGTTTAAAAGGTAACCTAGAAGAACAATATGTTCGTTTTTGGAAAGCCCAGATTTAACAGCAAGAAAATCAAGGAAAACGAATTTGAATTTTGAGGAATATTTGGGTGATATTAGTAATATTAAATATCGTCAAGCTGTTACAAAACTCAGAATCTCTTCTCATTGACTGCCGGTTGAGTCTGGCCGCTATAATAATATTCCTTTTGATAAAAGAGCTTGTGAACTTTGCAACCTAAATGAAGTTGGGAATGAGCAACATTATTTAACGCAATGCAGTAACAGGGGCGGATCTAGGATTTTTTAAACGTCAGTCAAAAAATTTGGGCAGAGATGACGTCATAGTGATGACGTCACCAATACGATGACGTCATCATATTAGGATTGACTTTGTTACAGCCACATTTGAACTCCACTGCTATTTCACCCAAAATCAGGTTCATCAGCATGCTTAGGAAAGGCATAAAGAGATTAATCCGACACACAAGCTTTAGTTTGTACTACTTGTGTGAGTTTGTGATTTATAATTAGTTGCTAATAAACACATATACACAAAAGATTTCTTTTTTTGTTTGTTTATTTTTTGGCTTTCAAAATCTCATACACTTACAAAAGGTCACAACTAGCCTGCATGCTATATCATATTTCATATTCTATGTTGACTGCCTTATTAGGAACAAAGGGACTGTTGTTACTAAATATTGTTTATGTTTGCATGACACCAACATATTGTTAGAAAACATTGTCCATTGTACATGATACCAATATGGTTCCTATTACCTATTTGAGTATTTATATCACCAGATAATGTTTTTTACCTTCCTTGTCTCATAGATTTACATTTGGTCACTCAGGCCTGACCCGCATGCTATATCGTATTTCATATTACATGGAGACTGTGCCATTATGAACAAGGAGACTGTTGACACCAAATATTGTTTTATTTTGCTAGACACCAATATGGTTTCTATTACCTATTATTAAATACTAAATAATAAATAATAAGGATGAAAAAGTAAAGAACAAAATGATTAGGTTAAAAGTTTTTACCAGGTTCAAAACAAAACAACATCTAAATCTATATTGTGATTATGCTGTTGAGGTTCAATTAGGTGGTTAAAAGCAATTTATATTGCAGCTCACCACAATCAGGGTAGTAGATACACATATTTGTCCCTAAACAGATGAAAGACCCAAAATGCATCTAGAAATGATGACCACTTGTGACTACTACAATTCAAAATAGCCTCTTTCCTCACTAAGTCATCTTAAGTAAGATTACTATCAAAACAATCTTTGGACACACACAAGGTAGAAGATTTTCAAGGCAATAGTACTTATCATGCTCTTTCATAACAGACAAGAAAAGGGTGTTGTGAATAAAAATTGGCATGAATGTAAAGCCCAAGAAGTTAAAATTCTCAAAGGCTGAGCTAAACTGTTATTGCCTACCAGTACCAAAGACACAGAACTGTTAAGACAATCACCAGAGATATCAGATCTAGTACAAATATTCAAAAATAAGTAATGTCAATGTCATATTTCAGAAATAAATACTATTAAATAGATCAACAGAACTTTGGTTCATAAATGGTAATATACACAATATAACACACTGTCGTCTTTTGATTTAAAATTTTATATTGCATTTCAGTGATTTTACAAAGTTTACAACATAAGTTATAAAGTACACAACATTGTTTTGAAATCGAGTTGACCTTTGCACCCAACGCAAGTATATGGAAATATATCAATATGGTAATACATACGAACGAAAGTCGTCCATATTTCAGACTGTAAATCTACAAAAATTGTATAATAGCACATCAGCAAAGTATTGTTGCCCAACTTACCTTATAGCAGTACACGCTTCGTTCTTTATATCACGAGCATTTTTGGGCACGTAGCTTTCGGCTCCAAAGTTTTTAGCTATATCCCTATAGCGTCGTCTTGTGAATACACGTTCGTCAAAAGCTCTTGTGAATTTTACCCTTCATTTGGGTGTTAATACTTTCCAAAGGCTTCATATTGCCTCTGAGCAATTCCGATCTAACCATATCGTATTTGCAAGACATATTTTGCAAGACATATTTTGCAAGACACAAAATATACTTCGAGTTCGAATCGAATGAACCTTTGCAGTCAAGGTTGAGATCATTGAATATTAATTAGCTTGCCAATGCCAAACTTGCAGCATCATGACTGAGATACCCCACGCAAAGTCAGTCAGAAAAAATGAGCCAATGAGAGTGGAAAGTTTTTTCAAATCATCCAATTAAAAAGCTTGTAGGGAGCTTCGAATTGCGCAAGCTAAGTCAGACCCCCGCAAAGGTCAGTCAAAATAGTTAATATGGCCTCTCGACCAATCAAATGACTAGAAACCACCACCCGAGTCGGCAAGATTTTGGTGAAATACCGCTGTCTGTGACTTGAGAGTAACGATTTAAACGCGTGCTGCCGGAATATATTTAACTGGACTACAATAAGTTGGAGCTCGTATAAAATTGTGAAAATGCCGCTTATAATATAAGCGCCTGATTCAGACAGAATATTAATTATCTATGAATCTTACACGTAAGTCGCATGACTGACTTGACTACCCCTGGATCCGCCCCTGTGCAGTAACACATTGCTTAAAGAGATTAGACATTGTTTTATCCAGAAGCTACACCAAATTAATAACTCATTTTCATCATTTAATGATCAACACCTGTTTTTATATATCATATCGATGAAAGACAGGTCAATAACGAAATTAGTTGCTAAATTCTGTTATGATATATTAGCAGATTTTGACCATTTACAGTAATATATACTTACTTTGTATTGTTCTATGTTTTGTATCAAGTTGGGCTAGCTTAATAACTTAAAAATTTTGTGATTTGCTATTATGTGTTGAATCGAATGTATCTCTTATGATATCTTGTTGATTAAATATTATTATTATAATTACGTTACAATATTCAAGTAACAAACACTGTTATTTCTGGAGCTACCGCTGTCCTATTTTGTAAAAATACTCAGTGGCTCCCACAATTTTAAAGCAATAGTGTTGTTAATGGACTGGACTATCAAAGATTGCATAACGAGTACCGACTGTCTACTGTTTCTAAATTAGCGACGTCAAACTGGTAACGTCCGGACCGAGGAAAAAGACTGAAGCAGATAACATTGACAGAATCTGCGTACTCTGGATGTCCTTCCGTGGCAAAATCCCACATTGCTTGTTTGGTTGGGGGGGGGGGATATACTATCAACTAATGTCGTGAAGGATTGTCTTAGAATTGAAAGAGTACTTGCATGGCAAATCATGGTAGATGTTTTAGAAATTGCACTACAATATGCTTACAAAATTGGTAACAATAATGTATTATCATAAAAATGTATATATACAATAAAATTAGTCTAATAAAAGGAAGATTGATAGCTATCATGAGGTATTTATGTTTTTATCATAACACATTGCTGGAATGAAACTTCTTTAAAGTCTCTCAGTTTTGCATCTCGGAACTGAACGACTCTTGCTGTTACGTAGGCTTCCTCCACAAGGTTCTTCACGTGTGGCAGGCAAGAGATTATACAGCTTAGAGCTGGGTCTAGCGATCTTCTGAAAGGTCTTTTTACAAATGTCCTGTCTTCTAACATGGAGTCGAGAACATTCACTACTGCTTAAAGCATCTTCATAGTGGGTATTAGGATAAAGGATTCTTAGAGGAAACTTCTGGACAAGCTCAATCTTATCAGACAGATATTTGGGTACACTGTTATGCCATACCACGCACGCATACATACAGTGCGACTCACGATATTACTTTTATGAGATATTTATGCCGTACGTATTCAAAATGAGCATTGCTATTCATTAAAACTTACGAACATCAAAACAAAGTTGTGAGAAGATCTTTACGATGTTGATATTTGATGTTAGTCACATGACTGAAAAAACATGCCGTTGTTCCATATTTGGGGTGGACCACGCTATTAGTTTTAAAAATATGATAACACGACAGGACGTCGTTTTTAACTTAATTGGAAGTGGAAACGACATTCTTTAATCAAAAACAGCATAGTTAACAACAAGAGAATGTTTTAGCTAGAAAATAAACGAACTTGGTGTCATAGTTGAAGGATTTTTCAAAGATTACGTGGAACGGTGGAAAAGAGGGATTCTGGACTTCTAAACTGGATAAGAATAAAAGGTATTAGGCGTTTGAAGGAGAACTGTTCGTAAATTATCATGATCAACGTCTATCAACATTTTGAGAAAGTTTGCTTTGCCATATATCTTCAAAACTAGCAATGATGGATTTCTGGTAAGCAATAATAATTCTAAAAGTACCTCCACTGGTGTCGTGGAATAAACGTTTGGAACTGGATTGAGGAAAAAAAATGCTTGAGAGCACAACAAGTCGAGAAAGACAAGACAGACAAGTCGAGATCAACATGATAATTCCCTAATGCTGGAAAAGGAACTTCTGATGAAAGGTTTTAGGTACCTGCAAAAGAAGTGGTAGAACGATCATTTAGATCTGTATTATTAGCAACCAACATGTCTTCATATGTGCCTAAATGTGCAAAAGAGACCTCTGATCCCTATTTCCGCTGTTACCAGCAGAACTCGTTTACTTTGCCACTTTTTTGTTGACTCCTTAGCCTCGCTGGTCACATACCATCATTGAATATCAATAATCTAACGCATGCATACATTTTCCAAGCTTTATCATGCTAATTTCGTCTGCCCGTCAAAAGGACAAACTTCTGTTGTGCTCTCAAGCATTTTTTTGCCTCAATCCAGTGCCAAACGTTTATTCCACGACACCAGTGGAGGTACTTTTAGAATTATTATTGATTACCAGGAATCCATCATTGCTAGTTTTGAAGATATATGGCAAAGCAAACTTTCTCAAAATGTTGATAGACATTGATCATGATAATTTACGAACAGTTCTCCTTCAAACGCCTAATATCTCCCACTCTTATCCATTTTAGAAATCCAGAATCCCTCTTTTCCACCGTTCCACGTAATCTTTGAAAAATCCTTCAACTATGACACCAAGTTCGTTTATTTTCTGGCTAAAACATTCTCTTGTTGTTACCTATGCTGTTTTTGGTTAAAGAGTGTCGTTCCCACTTCCAATTAAGTTAAAAACGACGTCCTGTCGTGTTATCATATTTTTAAAACTAATAGCGTGGTCCGCCTGAAATATGGAACAGTGCCATATTTTTTCAGTCATGTGACTAACATCAAATATCAACATCGTAAAGATCTTCTCACAACTTTGTTTTGATGTTCGTAAGTTTTAATGAATAGCAATGCTCATTTTGAATACGTACGGCATAAATATCTCATACAAGTAATATCGTGAGTCGCAGTGTATATATATAGGAATACCAGATCAACATAACACCCTCAACATGTACAACCGCTTTGATGATTTTCTTACAATAACATCAACACACTCACTCCATTTGATAGCATTGTTGATAGTGAGACCGAGAATCCTAAATGTGGCGACACATTCCAATTGCTGGCCACAAATTTCTAATGGAGGGCAATCAAGATCACATCAAAGAAAACTAACGATCATCTCTTTACATTTACGGCGATTCAATTTCATGTCGTTTTCACTGGCCCAGCGTTGGAGATCATCAAGGCTAGATTGCAAGTGTGGTTCCTTTGATGTTGTTGCAACTTCCGAGATCGTTACGTCATCAACAAATTTCCAGTGAGAGGAGTTATCAGACTTTAACTCTAAGTCATTAATCATCATAAGAAAGAGGATTGGACCAAGCTTCGTGCCTTGTGGGGGCCCACCATTTACATAAGCCCACTCAGATCTAGTTCCACCGATCTGCACAGCCTGGCAACGATTCGTTAGAAAGTCGCAAACCCGTGCGATCAGACATCTTCTGACACTGAAGTCCAAGAAACAGACCCGAAGATAACGCGAAGGAGTTTCTAATGCCTGCATCCAGTTATTTATTATATCAACAAGACAAAACGTTGTCGACGACCTTTTAGACAACCAAACTGTTTTGGGTCGATTTTGTGTTGAATGTCTTCCAACATCTATGTAACAACGAAGTCTTCCAAAACTTTCGATAGATTTGCTGTTAGGGCTGCAATTGGACGTATTGCGTCTTCACAAGTTGCTGGTTGTACCTTTGGAAGATCAGCATCTTTTTAAAGGGTTGGAAATTCACCAGACAATAATGACTGGTTGAAAATTAAAGCAACAGGCTCAGCAACAGGTTCATAAGCGTACTACCGAAGTAAGGTGGGAATACCATCTGGACAAGGTGATTTGAACGGTTCTAGCTTTAATAGCTTAGAGCACACTTCAACACAGGTGAGAAAGGGTGGCGTCATAGTGTATTGTAAATTTATTAATCTCATCAGTAATTCGTCGGTAACACATTGGTAACTCGACGTGTTTAAAATCAGTTTGTTTTACATTGTTACACACAGCTATTTAACATCGCATACACTTTGGTCGCAGAATGACAAGGCTAATAATATACAGCACAAAAACGTTTCGCATATTCATTTCAGTCCTCACCCATAATTAGCACAAGCCACGTAGGTATATTTTGTTTTGATATGCCTTCAAATGCACGTTCAGAGGAATAAATTTACATAAATTATCAGCAACATTTTACATGTCTCGCAAGTTTTGCAAATACAATTTTCTATATGATGTGGGAGTCTCTGGACATGAATGATAAACATTATGAGGGTTGTGACGGAGACTGCATCCCATATTGCCACCCACAACCACAAAGTAACACATTTTTACTTCATGTATATATTAATAAGTTAAATTACCATATAAAACAAATAAAACAGAGTGCGTATAAACCCTTCGTATTTTCTAAAATTTCAGACATAAGGACGACTTAGTTGTTACGACTTACGATTTAATGCTCCCGCGAGGGTGTGAAAATTGCGTGGCCTTTCGTCTGTATGCCGGCAGTTCTGCAAATTTCGGTTATTGAGTAAAACAATTAATAAAACTAGGTGCTATTCCTAATTGAAGCGGCGGGCTACGGTTTCCATGGAGACTGGTGACGAAAAATTTGATTATGCTGATAGTTTTTGCTGCGACAATGTTTAAACAAGCTCAAATAGTTCGCAAGTCAATGCAAATCGGCAATGTATGATTTGCGCTCTCAATTTCTCAGTCCTTTGGTTACTGGCAAGTGTTGACCTTCACAAAGAAATTCGTTAAATCACAGACAATAGAAAGGACAATACAAGGGCAATACTTTTAGTGTTTATATTTAATCTTGTTGTACAAACCAGAACTAAAATCGTGCAACTTTCTTCGTAATCATGTTATTATATCCGAGTTACGTACATGTGCATAATTAGTATAGCAAGTTCTGGGATATTTTTTGACAGTATATGGAGTGGAACAGAATAAATCGCTGCACCCATGACGTCAGCAATGCTATTCTACATCACGTGGCCTCAGGAAATAGGATATGTATGCCACTCTATATTTATAACCCAATTTTGCAACCTAATGATATATTTATAACCTAATTTTGCAACCTAATCACATTTCGGTAATAATTCCGTGTTCTCAGTGCGCGAAATTAAATTTTAATCCACGCCCTAAATCTAATCAAATCTTTAAATCTTCATGATCTTAAATATGACAAATAAAACGTTGGTCAAGGTTAGGGTTTAGGTTAGGGCTTGGATTAAGATTTACATTCGCCATACTGAGAACACGGAATTATTACTCACATTTCAGTGACGCTACAATAGTAGAGTAGGAAAAGCATGTGCCTGTGTGATTCGCGGGCTGCAGGCGATGGGGCGCCCGACAATAATCTTAGCTTGCTTTCTGGCCCGTTCAAATTGTTCAATTTGAGTTTGATTTTAAAAGAAACTCGTCAGGGAGAACATTAATATACGAATAACCCCCCCCCCCCCATTAACGTTATAGCTACGACCCCGTCTTTCTGTACAGGCTAACAGAATCACCAAAACTGTTTTGGTAATTTACTGTTCCAATTTCGCTACTTCGTTCGCAAAGTCATCGCTGTGGAAGAAGATGATGTATTTCCAGTAGAACCAATGTTGAAGCGCTCTTTATAAAGTTTTGATACTTTCTTGGTAAATAAAAAGGCCAAGCCTATGTACAATCCTTGTAAACAAACGAAAATGACAAAGAGATATTCGAATGCTTCTTCATCAGGAAACAGAACCAAAAAGAACATAAATAACCAAGGGAAACCAACCAATGTTGCAAGTTTTGCGCAGATTAAAAGGTTCTGTTTTCCTTCTTTAAGCTGCAAGGTCGTCCTGTTTTGCTCGTGACGCGATAAACTGATTGCTGTATGGATGAAAGTGAAAATATTACAGAGAAGTAACATGGCGAGAGGCAGTAAAAACAAAAAGAGTTTGGCGTTTTTCGTTCCTAACCAACACCTTGTTCCATAACCCACTAGAAGCGTGTTACTTTTGTCTAATGCGACGCAAATTGCAACAAATATGGCAGGAGTAATCCATAGAATTACTGAATACTTAATGAATCCTTGACGAGATTTGTTGACAGTTCGTCCAACAATGGGATGCGCAAAAACACGGTATGAATGAAACGATATGATGGACATGGCTAAAAAGGACACTAGAAGGAAATAGTGTTCAAATATTGCCAAAACTTCACACGTTTTTGTTCCAACATAATGACTGGTACCTATCAGCCATATGAGATTTGACAGCAACGTTGGCAAGCTTAGGTTCATTAAATTCAGTCCGGGGACGCTTCTTAATTCTTGGAATAAACCATATGTCAGCAAAAGCAGTGCGAGACAGAATATCGAAATACTGAAACCAATCAATGTTACGATCCGTACGCCATCACTGCTCGTCGCTGTGCTGTAATCTGTTTCGGTTCCATGGTAGGTGTTACTAAGTGACAAACAAACAGATATCGTCACGTTCGTCGATAAAGCCAAGTCTGATGTGTTACTTTTGCCTTTGTTCAATAATTCATGAATCTGATACTCGCCAAAATGAATAATCGTCATAGTTGTGTTGTAATAAATTGACAAATTTGGAAAAATCACGTACTCATCACGTCTCAAAGGCACGTATGCGCCTTCGTTGCAATCTGAAAAGACTAGTTTACTACATAAAGTAATGTTTCCATCATTTTCCTCGAAAGCAGTATAATCTTGAAGAAAAAATATCTCTCCTGTTCTATTCACAACAAGAGTGCCATTTTTCCTATTTATTTCGTATTCATTTCTTTGAAAGTTCTTTTTACCGTAGCATGAAAGACGTTTAGAAATTACTTTCACTACAGAAAAACTAGAGTTTTTCCAGTCCAAGGAAATATTACCTGTAAAGTGCAGAAGTTCCAAGAACGCGGTGTTTTCTTGAGGTGTAACATTTAAGCTGGTCATGTTTTGGTTCGCTGTTAAAAGGGTTTGAAAGGGAGTCAGAGTTAAACGAAATGAAGAAACGAGTAAATTATTTCTTTCGTCTTGCCGGTGGAAAGCCATATGAGAAATTTGATTGTCCAGAAGCAAAAAGCGAGAGGTCAATGCTAATTTGAGATGATTTTCAAGCTTCGATCTTGATCTTCTGTTGTGTCGGGATCTAGGCTGACTAAACCATAACAGCATTAGATACTCGTCGGTCAGTTCATCTGTGGAAGAGACAATATGTCCTTCGCGACAGAACTTTAGGGTAGTGTCATAAACAGACCCCTGAGGGCAGTACCTTTGCACCACATTAGTGATAGGTTTTTTATCATCTATGTTAAAGACAACCGAAAATCCTTCAGGAAGTATGGGTTCGCACACTTCACCCGTTTTCCATTCATTCAACCTACGATGCCCATTACACGCTGCGCAAGCAAAGTTTTTGAAGTAAAGATATTTACCATCGAGTGTACTTGTGACAACTTCAATCGAACCTTCAACGCAAGCTTTAATTGATCTAGAGTCTGCGCCGAAACTGCAATTGGCGATATAATTTCTTCCGAAACAAAATCTCCGCGGATGGTCGCCGCGTGGTGAAATATTTTGGATCATTCCTCCATTATTTTCGACGAACTTCAGCCTTGAGTCAATGTCCAGTTCGTCGGGAGGAATAACAAAAGTAAAAACGCCAATTTTCCAGGTGGTGTAATCGTTTACTTTGTTGCACAAAGCACAATGCTTGTTCCGAAATGTTTTGCCACTTTCGTCAACGACTGGGATAAAGTCCTCTACGGGGTACGAAAATTCCGTTGGAGCATTCTCACATTTTGATCTCAGTTTGTCAAAAGGCCAGCTCACAGAGCATTTATTAATCATCCAAACTCCTGTCACTCCTTCGTTTAAACATGGCCAAGTCGGCGACCAACTGAGTTCCACACATTTCCACTTAGTCTTGGATTGAATTTCGGATGATTCTTGGAGACCACAGTGTCTCTTATAGTCCGGACAGCAGTCAGAGAACGTTTTGAAGCAAGCTTCATCGCAGTGGCATCTATTGTTATTCTCGACCGGGAATACTGTCGTGTTTCCTGTACATTGGTCTGGAGAGCCACAGTATCCCGTAAGTTGTCGACGTAGTCTTTTACGCTGAAATTTTGCTGACACTCCTGTGAAAAAAAATAATAATACTATTTTCCACTCAATCATGGTCTTCACATAATCTGTGTGAAATATATTTGCCACTGAGAGCGAAGACAAATCAGCGGATTACCCACGTCGGTACGGGTAATGCTTAGCTTTATTCTCTTCGTTCTTATTGGGTGCATACAAGACTGTACGAAATATTCTTTTTTAGAAAGAAGAGATTGCTCACGATGTTAGGTGTAATATAATGTCAAGGAATTACTTGAGCTTCACATGGACTTATTTTGAACCTAATTCAACTTCAGATTTGGAGTTGTGTTGTTAGCTTTATGCGGATTCTTTGAATTTAACAGGGTGGAGACTATAGTGTTGAACGTGCATCCGGGCAGATTAATTTTTAATCGGTACACTATGCCGATTAATGATTAATCGGCACAGTTCTTAGCCAATCAGAATCGAGTAACCAAAGAAAAATAATAACAATATTGGATGAGGTTTTTGTGATATGCGGAATTATCAATGTCGAGGTAAGAGTTATCAGCCGAGCCGAAGGCGAGGCAGGTAACTCTTACCGAGACATTGATAATTTTGCATATCACAAAAACCGAATCCGATAATTGTTTTATTATACATTGTAGGCGGAGAAAATAAACATGGTAGCGAAACCTTCGACGTACTTCGACGTAAAACCTTTTTAAAACTCGAGCAATTTCGCTTTTCTGCAATCCCCTTTCCAACAAATATTCATGAAACACTTGTTGAGCGACTTTGTTTGTTCTTTTTGTGTTTTTTGAATCTTTTTCCTCAAGCAATTGACGAATTTCGTGTTCGGAAGAGCTTAAAAAGCGAGATGCCATAACATGAAACAGAAAATGTCGAAAAAAAATGTTGTCGCCATGCCAACCGTTGATGCCAACGAATACCGCATACTGTAATAATTTTTATTACATGAGTATAGAGATTTATTCATCGATATGGCTGTGCGTAATAATCGTTCCAAATTAGCAATAGCCAATCGGCATCAAGAACGATAAAATTTCACTCGGTGAAAATTAAAATGATCGTTCACGGCCTTTGATTGGACGAACGATGTTTTTTCACCAGTGAAAATTTATCGTTCAGTGTTCTGATTGGCTGACCCGAACGTGCAACACCTGCTCGCAGGCTAGTGTAAACATGAAGTCTGATTTTACAAGTATTTTTTTAACTCACCGAAAAGAGAGATTTAAGACAATTTCACTGATAAAACAACCACCTAAAATCATAACGACGACATTCGTGGCCTCATTAACTTGAAATAAACCTCATGGTTTCATTTTCAGCAAGAAAACAAAGCAATAAATGGTAAGAAATTCCATTTTAATATTTTGCTTGAGTATTTGTTTTTGTCAGTAAGATATATCCGTATCTTTATACACTCATCTTTATACTCATATAATAAACAAATTACTTCATGGTTGGTTCATTTGTACGATTTTTATTATTCACTCGTTGTGAAGGATCGCTAAACTCACTC
This sequence comes from Muricea muricata, assembly GCA_963855995.1. Lineage (NCBI taxonomy): Eukaryota > Metazoa > Cnidaria > Anthozoa > Malacalcyonacea > Plexauridae > Muricea > Muricea muricata. The sequence continues at coordinate 91,828,048 of OY979716.1, read as the reverse complement.
GTTCGCTGCGCTCACTCGTTCGTTTAACGATCCTTCACAACTCGTGAATAAAAATCGTACGCACTCACCAACCATGATGTAATCTCTATGCACCGTAGGCTCAACATGCAGATAACTCAGTTATCTGCTAGCAGATAACTGAGCTTTCTGCAGATTGTGAGATTGTCGCATTTATCTGCACACAACTGACCAATCACAACGCATAAAACAACTGCAATGTATAATAATACTAATTATAAAATTAAATATTAAACTAAAAAAAGATCCCATCAACGGTAATGTTAATGGCGTCACAAGCCAGGGTTTGCCATGCAAAAGGTCCCAATGGTGTTTGAATACGTTTGAAGCGAAACCAGGATTATTCATAATAAGGTTTGCAGACAATCTCTGGTTGCAAATTTACGGGCAGTATGACCAGAAATCACGGACATGATAAACATTCTACTATATACATGATACCTAGATATCTTGCCGAAAGGTATTTGCCGAGTGAGTATTTTGCCGAGTGGACATTTTGCTGAATATACAGTTTGCTGACGGACATTTTGTAATGATAATAATGATTTTGGCGGAGTTTGTTCGCCTGTTTGTTCACCTTTTTGTGCTGCAAAGTACTATTTAAACGTGCGAAAAAAACTGAAGTCTATTGACGAAAAAGTAAATGCTTCCGTTATTACGATTTTCCACACACACACAAATAGTAATTATGGTATTCAAGCGAAAAGTGCGAAGTTTTGAATATCAGGTAATCCGAACGTTGTAACTCAATAAAATTACTGGTTACTACATGTAGCAAATCCAATACTAATTGCAACTGTGATTTCATACATATAAAATGAACCCTGACCATAGAAATAATAGATAGAGAATGCGTGCTCCTATCTATTTTCACGTAAACAAGTGCCGCCACAATAAAATTCAAAATGGCCGATTTATAAGGGCAAAATTATAGGTCATGGCTTTATAGGATACCCTAAAGGTCGAAATGTCGAGAGAGCACTGAGACCGAGTTAACCCTGTGTTTTGTGTATCTCCATACATATAATAACTATCAATATCCAGTCAATCTTGGGTTGTCACATTTCTCACTCACTCGGACTGTATCTGCTTTACCAAATTTAGCTAAAGAGGGAGCGCGTAGCGCGACAATCATTACTCGCCCTTCGGGCTCGCGCTTTAGCTAAATTTGGTGAAATTGATACAGTCCCAGTTGTTATATATCAAATATTTGGTACCAGACTGCTCTCGGACAGAACATAATGGACACTTATTGATATTATTTTATAATACATGGGGATCGTCCATGTGGTTGTCATTGTAGTTTAAAAGCTATTAGATTGTTTTGAACTTAGCTTCTTGAGTTGAATAAACAGAGCCTGGAGATCAGTGAACTCTAAATTCGACTGGAACGATAACTTGGCCGCCATCTTTGAAGCCAAATTGGTTATCAATAGGTTATCAAGTTCTGTCCTTTTCTATTGTTTCTCTGGGCGCGGTTGACACCATTCTTCTGGGAATGTACGGATATTTGATCTTTTTATTTTGATTTAAGAGGTAATTTTATGGTTAATGAACTTATATCCTAGTTTGCGATACAATCTTTTTTCAAAATAGCAAATACCTCGGGAAAATAGTACTAAGACTGTTTACGACATTTGTAGCTGTTGCCGCCATCTTGGCTTCACCCAAACGTAGGGTTTTTATCTGGAGTTATCGTTCCAGTATTTATAGGGTTCACTGCTGGAGATTGTTAGAACACATAATAAAAACTGTTTTGACAGGGACGTAACATTGGCGACGAGGTATTCAGCGAACCCAAGGACACGTAAATACACGTATTCCGCAAACCATATTTACTACAAGTGAGATGGCCGAAGACGAAACAGCACCACCGACGGTACGTGTTATTACAGAAACAAGAAATTTACGATCATTGCCCTTTATTGCCCCAGAAGACCCGTATGCTACAGGAAACGCTTGGGAGGAATGGTTGGAGGGCATCGAACGAGAATTCAGATATTTTAAAATCACTGACCCAATTGATAAAAAAGACGCCCCCATAATTTACGGCGGAAAGGAAGTAGCCAAATTAGAAAAAAGCCTACCAGATCCGGAAACGGACAATCCATACGAGAAAATGCGAACAAAATTAAACAATCATTACTTACCTAAAAAAAACAAACATTATTCCCGATACTCAGGAGAATCAACAAGCAATTATGCAGCCCGACTTCGAGAAAAAGCGACTGATTGCGAGTTCGGCGACACACATGATGACAGAATCCTCGAGCACATCATACAAGCAATTGCCAACAAAACACTGATACAAAAATCTATCAACAAAGCATGGAATTTGGCACAATTACTTGTCGAGGCAGCCCAAATGGAAAATATCAAACGGCAAGTCGCAGCCATTACGTCTCCGGAAGCGGAAGTAAAAGCTAGCATCAAACGGGAAACACAAGAGACCCAAGCTGAGATAAGAGAAATTAAAGTATTTATGCAACGAAATTTCACAACAAAGTTTTATAGCCTCAGTGTACAGTTAACGTAAAATGGGTTCATCATTTTGCTTCTTTTGTGAGAAATTTGGCCTTGAATAATATGCAAATATCATACTTATGACATCACAGTGCATAATGATTTTTAGTGCTGTAGGAATTTCTCTTACAGTATCCATGATGAATTTCCAAAAGTTGCACTAAAGTACAGCAAATCGGAATTTGTAAGTTACAATTTTGGAATTTTGTTCGACAAACTTAAATTGTTCGAAAAATCTATGTTGTTTTAAATTACATTATGCACTGTGATGTCATAAGTATGATATTTGCATATTATTCAAAGCTTGATTTCTCACGAAAGAAGCCAGACGATGAACTTCTGTAAAAGAAGTTACCAACCCATTTTACGTTATCTCTACAGTGAGGTCAAAAAACATCGGCGTGAAATTTCGTTGCATAAACACTTTAACCAAATACGAGCACCACGGCAACAATACCCACCCCGTTTTTCCACAACCCACCAGGACCAAGAAAGACGGAGACATAGCACACCACCGCGTCAATGCCAATATTGTGGATATAACTACCGGAAAAGCGACCACTGCCCAGCCTTTGGGAAACGATGTAGAAAATGCAATAAGGAAAATCAGTTCTCATCAGTATACAGATCTTCAGGTAACTTAAGAGTCGCCACCCGAAAGCAAGACAGCAGATCAAACGACCAAAGCCGGCAAATAAAACGGACTGCCGAGGAAGACTCGCCAATTAGCTCAGATGATGATTACTTTATACAAGCGGTTACACACAGCTTCCAAGCGAAGAAAATTAAAGCGACACAGAGACAGAAACCAACCGTGACAGTGCGATTAGATCACGTTGATACTCGCATGGAACCAGACAGTGGGGCCGAGGTCAACCTGATGGACGAACATCAATTCCAAGCGTTATTGCACCGAACCGAGCATAAACCGACCTTAGAACCCTGCCAAATCAAACTCAACACGTTGCAACACCCGCTCCATGTAAAAAGGAAATTCGATACAATAATCTGCAATCAGACCTGTGGAAAGCCTGCGACGGTTGTTGTCGTAAAAGGGAGGATAAATTCACCACCACTGCTCAGCAAAGATACACTCATTGAGAAACCAAAGACCATTAAGGCAGCCATGAAGACGGCCGAACAGCAGGAAATGGATAACATAATCACCAAGTACAATCATGTCTTTCAGGGAATCGGCAAAATCACGGATAAGAAAAACTACAAAGAAATTTATGGACAATTCCATATGAAACCCGATGCCATACCAGTAACTCAAAGACCACGCCCTGTACCCTACCACCTCAAACGACCACTCAAGGAATGGCTGCGACAAGGAGTTGAAGGAGATATATTTGAACTGGTTCCTGAGAACGAACCGGTAACCTGGTGCTCCCCATTGGTGATACAACCAAAACCGAAATTTGCCCATACACCTAAGGAAGAATTCGGCCCAGATATGATACGGGCAAGCGTTGATCTTCGGGTCCCCAATCAACACATGGAACGAAGCCAAGTAACCCAAACCCTATCGTCGAAGATTTCATGCACAGATTTCACGACTGTAGCATCAGGACAAAGATGGACCTCCGTCAAGGATATCACCAACTTCCCCTCGATCCAGCATCACGCACGGTTGCCACTTTTGCCACCCCAATGGGAAATTACCGTCCAGATTGCCATTGACTTTGGGGGACCATATCCAGGTGGGCATTACAACCTAGTTGCCATCGACAAAAGAACCCGATACACGGAAGTCACGTATACAAGATCATCTAAACCAACCCAGGCTAAACTAAAACGAATGTTTGGGCACCATGGTATCCCACAACGCGTAGATTCTGACAACAGACTCCCCTTTAATTCAGAGGAATTTGCACAGTTCGCTGCACATGAAGGATTCGTACACCACCGGATAACACCAGAACACCCACGAGCCAACAGGGAAGCAGAAAGATTCATGCAGACCCTCAATAGAACTGAACAGATTGCACATTTGCAAGGAAAACACGCATCACAGAGAGAAATAGCAGAACAAGATATGCTAACATCCTATAGAGATACCCCACATCCGGCCACAGGGGTTACGCCGTATGAGGCCCTCCATGGTAGACCTATACGCACCCGTCTTGACCGCGAACCCGGGCAGGAAACAGCTCAAAGAGAGGAAGACAAAAAAATTACCGAGCAAGGCAAAGAATACAAGAAACGAATGACACAACTGAAAAGAAATGTAAAGAAACACATATTCGCATTGAAGGACTATGTATTGCTGAAACAGAAGAAGAGTAACAAATGGACAACAGCAATTGAGCCAGCTTTTTACACAATTACAAAAATTGAAGGATCTTCTAACACCATCAAACGAATTAAGGACGGAAGGGAACTGTGCCGTGACGCAAGCCAACTAAAACTCGAAAACCTGTTAGTGGGAACGGACGAACATTCGACGCAACCTGCTGACAAGGAAGACGAGGAATCAACCTGGGCTCGAGAAACAGACGATGAAATGGCAAATGGTGATGTAGAGAACACGAGACCACCAGAAGACCAGAACGTAGAAAATGAAGTGAACAACCGGATAAGAAGAGAGAGACGGCTACCGGTGCGACTGAGGGACTATATCCTGTCGTAACACGGAACACAAGAGACGCAAATACACTCTAGGTTTTCGAACAAACAACAAAGCTATATATTTGACTATTATTAAAGTATTCCCAATGATAAGGGACTGAAAATCTTTAAGAAAGGGAGATGCTTTATGTGAAATATTTGGTATCAGACTGCTCTCGGACAGAATATACGGGACACTTATTGATATTATTTTATAATATATGGGGATCGTTCATGTGGTTGTCATTGTAGTTTAGAAGCTATTAGATTGTTTTGAACTTAGCTTCTTGATTAAATAAATAGAGCCTGGAGATTTTTAGAACACATAATAAAAACAGTTTTGACAGGGACGTAACACCAGTGAGTGAGAATAGTTTTAATATAGCAAAACAGTACGCTTATTGTGGCGCTACGCGCTCCTTCTTTAGCTAAATTTGGTGAAGTAGATACAGTCACAGTGAGTGAGATGCTCCCTCGACAGTTCAACCTTTAAGGTATCCTATAAAGCCATGACCCAAAATTATACTCGCCCCATTGTATTTCGCATAGACCGCTGCTCGGACAAATCCAATATGGCGGATTTTTTAGGGCAATTTTTTGTTCAATTTGGGTACCGGCTAGGTTACGAAGCACCCATTCTATATCTATCATTTCTATGACCCTGCCGCAAACACCAACCCTAATCCTAACCGTAACAACCCTAATAGTTTATTGGATACAATAATTTTACTGCGTTACAAAGTTCGGATTGGGTGTGAATACCGCCATTTGCAATTGAGCGTACACCGTGCGTTTTTTACGTGTTTGTTTCATATTATGAAACTTGAGGGTTACTGGCCAAAACTTTCATGTTGCTATGGGCGGGACCAATGTTACTAAGACAGACCTTAGTAACATTGGTTCCGCCCATAGCAACGTGAAATTAAGTTTCGACCGAATAAACGAAAACATTTTAAACACGTAAAAAACGCACGGCGCACGCTCAAATGCAAATAGCGCTATAAGGCAAAGATAACGTTTCCACTTTGAAATGTAAAAAAATCATTACATTTCAAATTTTCATGAACTTGATGGAGTTTGATATTTTCTGGCGGAACCGGAGTTTTTTGGGCCAGAGCCGAAGGTGAAAAGCCCGGGGATTGGGCATCGCTATATAAGAAGCGAAGAATGCAGATTGGTAGTTAAAAGCTCCGTGCTAAATAAATCTTTGCACCTAGAGAAAGTTTCCAACTCGACACCAAAATAGAACTGAATTTGGTCTTAGAGCGATAATTCACCTGGGCAAAATATGCTCGTGTGAACCTTATGCAGATCGAAAGTAATCCATGACAGCGGTACCTGATACAGAGGGTCCCAAAAGGCTGAAATGGAAGCTGGGAATTGCATATATTTGCTGAGAAAAAGGGATTCCATGCACATATTTATAAAGTGGATCACTTTTAGCCACCACGAAATCCGACGATAAACTTATAGCAAATCTATTATTATACTTCGAGGGGAGTATTCCCTGGGATGTTATCAGGCAGCGGATCGGTCAATTCGTAATAAATATCATATATCCGTATGGCTCGTGATTGGTTAACGAAACAAAGGCAATGGGAATATTCTCGAGTAAGCAGATTGTAGTGAGTGAGCCTTGGGCGAAAACAATCTAGTATGCGTAGGAGGCTACAGAATATTTTGACTGTGTTGTTTGTAACATAATTCAAGGAACAAAATTGGGGGGTCGCCCTGCATGCTTTGTATGGAGCTACAAAAAAATTATGGATACTGTGACAATTTTTGAGCGAATTTCACATGCGAGTATTGTCATAGCAACAGAGTACTAGTCACCAAATCTATCGTAATTTGGCATACTTAATGTTGAAATATAAGAACAACTCAATATCAGCTTATTTAAATTTAAATGCGAAGTGGAAAGATGTCAGAAAAATTACAAGTCAATATTTGGAAAACTGTACCGAGCCACCTTAAATAGGCCAGCTGTGATAATTATTTTTTCTCGTCTCGCTCTTTATACCACACGGTCTGTAGCTATTGAGTTAATATTGTTCCCATTTGCTGGGATAAATTGGTCTGAGGCGTTTAATTATATGCTAAAATATAATAGATCACAGTACCTCACAATAACTGCACTAAATTCTTCCAACATAACATGTATCTTATTTTATTTTTATGTCGTAATAATATAACACAGATCATAAAACTTGATGACCTCACGTCACTGAACTAATGTTGACAAGCCATGTATCAGCCTATGTTGCTCATATTTCTAAATTTGTATTCAAATCCAGTCCAAACATCGAATATCATTTTCTACCATGCTTGTTAGGGGAAATGCGTATTGATTTCGATGAGAATAAATTCATGGAGTTGTCATATTAAAGTCAATCGAGTTCACACTGGTGTTGGTGCAATTGTTTTCGATTTCCCCACTTAAGTTAAGAGACATGAATATATCATTTCGTACTATATACCAGTATATACCTATTTTGTTAAGGAAAACCAAGGAAATAAATTTCCTAACAGCAGCCTTGGTGATAAACTTGGAAATATTTGTAATTCTTTATAAGTTCATCTTGTCTGATTAATTAATAGTAGTCTTAGTTCAATAGTTCATGAAGTTTTGAAATAAATCGACCTGTAATTCTACAGAAACCAGATTACAGAAACTAAAACAGTAGATATATAGGTTTAAGTTTAACCTAGGGTTAGCGGCACGCCAGCTTTTCAAGTACCACAATGCTAACCAGCCACTTAAATATACGTACAAGTAAAGACTAACCTTCTTCGATATTACCAACACATATAGATCCGCATGAAATGATTAAGCACGCCAGCAAAAGACTGAAGCTTGAAGTATACCCATCTCTAGAAAGATCCATTACTCTGTTACGACTGTTAGTAATCTAGGTCTTGCTTTAGTTTATAACCGGAACAGAGGCACTTCTTTATAATACCACATTAGCATACTGCCTACAATATATGAATAAACTCAGTAATTGGACACTGGTCTGTGTCAATACCAAGCCGCTTACGTTAATTGCAGATCGGAACTTATTTTCCCATCAGCAACTATTATTAATTCTATCGACGACGCAAAAATCAATCGAGCTCCCACACGGAGTAAACTGTGCCGTCTGCGATAACGGATGAGAAAAATATTGGCTTGCACGTCGGCAAAAATCACAAAGTTTTTAGATAGTTGGAAACAGTATTTTCTGAGCGATGTAATTTCATTAAAATATTTCTCTCCCTAATGTTTTCTTCTTGACACTTCAATTTTTCAGAAAGTTTACCTATAGTGATTGAAAAAAAATTATTACGTCAATGACATCACTGATATCAATTAATATATTTGTTCGTTTTAAATCGTGTACATTTCAAATGATATTTTTAATCAGCCTCAATCCTACAGGTACACATGTAAAATACTGTATAATTATACAGCAGCAGGCCACTGATCTGCATCTGACTTCAAAAGAGTCCGAAGGAAAGGCATGCAAATGTAATTATGGATTGAAATCATATTTTGAAATGAAAAACACCGCGATCATTATTGATTCAAAAGTCAAAGGTCAATCATAAAATGCATTGCATACTACGAATCTACGAAGAGAAAAAAGTAGGAACGGTTCCTACCTATTCGCAGCGATTTTTTTCGCCAACCACTTTTAACCAATCACGTCGCTGAATTCGCTTGTCTTCGCTTCAAGTCCCCCCCCCCCCCCCAATAAATTCGCCGTGGAAATCGACTCGAACGATCCTACTCGACTGTATTTTACATATAGATCCCGTATTAAACAATCATTGCCTTTAAAATTTTCTTATGAAAAAAGTGTCTGCTAATTAGGGCCTTAGCACAAGGATGCATGTTTTCTTGTACTGGTCAGGAGTCGTAAAACGCCGTTCATAAATATTTCGCATGGGAAGTTTCGCATTAAAAACCTTATGTTATTCACTACCTACATGTTAAAGAGTTTGTTTTGTGGAGATATTAGCAGTAGAATATGCTTATATGCATGAGATTAAGTGATGTGTTTTATCGACGGAACAGAGGCATTCTAAATATTTCATAAATATTTCGTATGGGAAGTTTTGCATTAAAAACCTTTCGATAAAACACATCACCTAATCTCACGCATATTCTACTGCTAATATCTCCACAAAACAAACTCTTACTTGGAAACACAACGGATCAACACAGGTGCCTAATTCAAAATTTTATCGACGTGCCCGCGAGCACACACGATCTATATTCGCGATGGATCTGTCAAAATTTGCTGTTTTAAAACATTTTGGGTGAGAAAAAAATTTTTCGAGAAGAACCTCGTTGCCGTAACATGTTTCACAAAATACTATAAAATCCGGAAATGACACCATCCCGAACGGGTGTTCCCGAGCGTTGTGACCGAGTAAGGTTATTATCACATTATTGTATCCAATAAATTTTTGGGATTATCACGGTTAAGGTTATGGTTTGCGTCAGCGGTCATTTTATATGCATAAAATGACAATTCCAATAAGCATGGAAATTATCAAGCATTGTGGCCAGTAATTTCATTGGCTCGCAGCGTTCGGATCGACTGGTTTCCCCACAGATATCTAGCAAATACAAACAAGTGGAAGACCAATAGTTATCCTTGCACAATGTAATTGCTCCACTGAGGTGCAGAAAGTTTCAGCCTAAAGCATCGGCTATTCTGTCTAACAAAATAGTAACATCAATCAGACCTACGACAAGCAGAGACAAGCAAACCATCGTGCAAACTCATTGTAATGCTTAAGGTGGCTCGATAGTCTAAATCATGGCACATTGTACTTGTTTCGCCATAGAATCTTTCATAGTGCATGTGTAAAGCTTAGTTTAGGTCATTGCATAGCTCTACTGGTTGTCTTCATAATTGGAAAAGTTTTATTCTCCTACCGTTCGTATGTCCAGAGACATTGTTGTCAAGGATAAGGTGTTGAGTTTATGCAAATGAACTTGTCATTAGAATTCAGTTCAAACGGGAAACATGATTTCTATGTTCAGATAAACTTTGACGAAACACTTTTTGAAATACAGAGAACAGTGCTATAGACCTGGGCAATGACCTAAAATGAAGCTCAAGCATTCACTATACAACATTTTATGGCGGAGAGATAAGATTTCTAATGAAATCTGACTATCGAGCCACCTTAAGTGACAATCCGCCTCATTATCCCATGCTTGACGGATGAGTTTAAACGTAAAACGGGGAACTTCAGGCACCCTCGGTGCGTCCAGTTCCGAACTCACCTCCCATTAATGACTTGTTATTCCCAAATGGTAATTATTCCAAAAAATACGTTGCTCGCGATGTACTTTAATTATTCAGGTGACATTTCATATCTTTTTTCATTGACATTTCATTTTTTTCTCATTTAATTCTGAAATACACGTATTTAATTTTTTACGACGTTTCTTTGGTTCTAACTACTTACTGATAGTGAAAAGAGAATTACATTGGCGTTGTTTTAGTTGCTAGCTATTATGATGATGACGACGATATTTTGAACGCAAGCAGATTGAGGTGGGTTCGATTTTGGACGCAACTCCTCTTAGCCACTACGACAGCCGCTAACACGCTATGCCACATACACGAGTCGAATCATAGAGAACTATTGGCCAGATAACAACCAACCGATCCGAACGTTGTTTTCCAATAAAATTACTGGTTACAACGTTTGATAATTCCAATAGTTACTGGAATTGTCATTTCATGCAATTAAAATGAACCCTGACCCAAACCCCAACCCTAACCCTGATAATCCCAATAATTTATTGGAGACAATAATTTTATTGGGATACAACGTTCGGATCGGGTATAACAACTGGCTGATTGTTTTTCAGAAAATTCATTTGCTACATGAAATTTGCTGCATGAAATTTGCTAAATTTCACGATTTGAGATTCCCCACCCGAGCAGTTATACCACGATGTTGCAGTATATACTGTCCTGACATTTCCTTCCGATACAAATTTAATGAAACAATCAATGAATTACCATGATAATAGCAATAAACTGTTCGTTGCTAAATCTACATAAAATATACTCTTTTTACTAATAATTTCAGAAAAAAGATTTTCCATCTGGCTTGATGCTTGAAATATCACAGTGCGCTGTCTGCTATCTTGGAGTATCAAGGAGGATTTCTACATACGTTCCGGGTCGGTGCTAGAACGTTAATGGGGGTGGGGTGGGGTGGGGGTGGGGTGAATATTCATATATTTAGGTTCTGCCTGATTAATTTCTTTTGAACTCAGTTGTTACTAGAGTTGATTTCAATAGAAACTAGTTGCACAGGACACGAATATGTGAATTTATGCCATACATATAGAGATTTCCGCGAGGTACACGGGTGAAATAAAAATCGTATTTTCACTGTGGAGAGGCGAATAAGCGTTTTCATTGGCCGTACGGTTTTTTTCACTAGTGAAAAATTATCATATCGGCATTTCGATTGGCTATAGGGTTATTCTCACTAGTGAAGAAAATCGTATTGTCGTTTTGCTCACAACATGGCGGGCGTGCTCGGGAAGCCGCGAAAGGGTTATTAGGCTTTCATATAAAAATAGGAAGAGTTTATTCCACAAAAAAAGAAGAGAAGCTTTGACTCACTATTTAAGCCAAATAATGAAGAAATAAACAGTATGAATCTGTTTTGAGACTTCAATATTTCGTTTCAGCATTGTTTGCCTTTTACAGGCTTCCAGTGTGAACCTAATGTATGCCATAAACTATGTATGGCACAAACACTACTACATGGAGTTTAACAATCATTCACAACAAGTGCATGATAAAAATCGTACAAACGAGCAAACGATGCAGTAACCTTTATTTATTAGATAGTAGACAGTAAGATACTATCAATATACAGTGAGATATTTTTCATATCTTTACTGGTGAAGATATCGATCACGCGACCAATAATTTTGTGTTTTCAACATGGCGATGTTTGTAAGAGCAGCCAGCAAACCAATTTTCACTTTTGCTCAAAGAAAAAACTACCTATTTGTGTTGAACAAATGGAAGAACTTCAAGTAAATCTCCATACGCACATGCAGGTAGTCTGAGTTTGAATCTTATGATGTAAATAGTTGAAATAAAGCTATTTTTAGCTTTATCGATCGGTAATTTATCATACTAACTTGGGTCTTTAAAATACGTCCATGTATAATAAAAAGAACATTACACAGCAGTTTGAAGATATGAATTTTATCTGCTCGTGGTGAAAACAATATTCTACTCATTCGCTGCGCTCATTCGTAAAATATTTGTATTCACCACTCGAAGATAAAATTCATATCTTCGCACCTTCGTATATCATTTTCTAATACACCCCCGCCTCAATTGACGTTCTAGCGTCGGCGCTGTGTTGGTTGCGTGACAAATGGAAGTAGAGTGCAACTTTTTACAATGACTAGCAGAGATTATTCTCCTGCTAACCAATACTATTATATGACAATGACGCCATTTTACCAAATAAGGTCACGAGAACACGAAAAATCTGAGAGCGGATTACACGGTAAAACCCGTATTTGCCCTCGTCTATACCGGTTTTTCTGGTATAGACGAAGCCAAAATCCGACTTATTGCAGTCAAAATGAAAAATGTAAAACTTGATTGACAGGTTTTTGTATTTGTAATATCCAATCAGATTAAAGAATGACGATGTCAGTGTAAACGGTTTTTCCTTATTTAGTATGCAACTTGTTTTATTATTGTTCTCATTTCACTTGCAATAATTTGCCGTTCACAAGGCCACATACATGCAAATCCTCCGAAAAAACGAAGGAAAAGTTCTTTTTCAGGTATGTCATATAATAAAAATCCCATTGAATGGTTTGACATATAAGCCGGCCGAGCATTTTGCTCCTTTCTCGCATTTTTCCTCGCCCTTTCAGGGCTCGGAAAAATACGTTCGAAACTCGTAAAATACTCGGCCGGATTACATGTCAAACCATTCAATAAGATATATGAAATACATCAGTGATGACACAACAGATGACACAAATCTCAACAAAAAATTGGCTAGTTTATTAGGGAAAAATTTCACATGAAGATAAAGGGATCGCATTGCCCATTCTTGACAAGACAAAAACAAAGATGAGTTTTCTGTACTGCTCTTCGTTCATTTGTATATATCCTTTTCTTTTATTCTTGCTGTAGTAGACCTTATCGTTTATTGCATTTTACCTAAGGCCTTGTTTTGTGTTTGTTCAATCCCCCCTTCCCGCAGTCTTCTGAATATTACACACAGGTGGAAAAAGTACCGGTCCTGGGGAACTGGGGACCAGAATTTTTGCATCTCTATTTTTGCAGAAAATTTCATAGAGTCTTTTAGGATTGGATAATGACTGCAAAATTAACTTGTTACTCTGGTAAATGGATCTAAATTTTTGCAGAGAATTTCACAGAATTTTTTTGATAACTCCAAAATTTGAAAAAAATCTGTTGCTTTTATAAATATATATTAATTAAATATTTAAAACGTATTGAAAATCCTTGGTAGACGGGCATTCACTTACTTGAAGCAGTCTTTGTGTTTCACCCTATCAATGCAACTACAATTTTATGTTCTAGTACTACATTCATATATAAGACATATCTTTAATGCCTAAGATAACGCACGATGGCAGATATTTTGTTATTGCCACGTAAAAAATATGGCAGAAAATTTTTAAACCTAAACCAAGGTTTCCAGGAAGAAAAAAACCGCTTCAACCTTTAATGTTATATCCCAGTTTTTCTTAAACAGAAACGTTTTTCTCTGAGTTCGAGCTCTGTAACAAATCCATCCGCAATTACACAGAAACCCTTGGAAAATACGCACGTGAAACGAGGCCATTAAAAAAATGTAATGAATTGTAAGTTGTAATAAATTGTAAATAAATGTAATGCAATAAATGTTGACAAAACATATACATACATCGTACTGTCTTCTCAAAGGTGGCAAATGTTAAATGCGTAATGGCATGTTATTATTCACATGTAATACATGCGAGTTGTGAATGGGCAATAAATGTAACTTAAAAACAAAATACCACCCATCACATAAAGTTTCAAATCGCCACGATGCCGCGTTCGTATTACATGTCAAACAACCCTGTAGCTTCTCTCCAGGTATTAACAGCTCGGATGTTGGTCAGACCATGGAGTTAGATGGATCCCCGGCAATTCTGTTAACAATCTAAAAAACGCACACTATTATAATCAGCGTTTAGCATGAAGTAACGGCACGCATTCACAGTTTGTATGAACTATGGGCCTATACATATCGCGTGTAACCATGCACATTGAAAATGAATTATCTGCTCATAAGCTTGAACTCCACAGCCAGAAACGAACCTGCTCAGGCCTGATGAAAACAGGCTTGAGCAATTTTTTGCTGCGAACATTGTTCAATGTTGTGAACTATATTGTTCAGCATTGCTGAGCCTGAATTAGCCTGCAATCAGGTGTAACAATATGTTGAACAACATTGCTGACAACCTTGAACAATGTGGGCAGCACAACATTGTTCAATGGTGTTTTCATCAGGCCAGAACAGGTTGTTCGTTTTTTCCTGTGTAGGCAGTGGCGAAGCCAGAAATTATTATTCATTTCTTTAGAAATTGAACGTTTCTATGGCAAGAAAGATAAAAATATTTGCAGAGTATGACGAATTGTCAGGTTGTTTTCGCTACTTGGTACAGCATTGTCACATGTGAACAATAAACAATGATGGCAGCAAAAACATTGTTTAATCCTGTTGAACTGAGAACATACTGTATAATTGCCCATGCTAGCAATACAAACATGATGATTGAGTGTAAACCATGATTTTGTTGCACTTCACTCGATGTTATATGCATGATATATTTAAACAAAGGGTAAATGCGTTCTAATTATCCAGTAGAAATCATTCCTGGATCGAAATTCATCAACTACATAGGTCCTACGGCAGGACGTGAACCTGCGCCTTTGCGATGGCGGTGCACTGTTCTGAGCATCTTCGAAGGTTGTAAAGTCTGCATGAAAGTCCTGTTGAATAAAGTCTGAAAGTCCTGTTGAATAAAGTCTGAAAGTCCTGTTGAATAAAGTCTGAAAGTTCTGTTGAATAAAATCTGAAAGTCCTGTTGAATAAAGTCTGAAAGTCCTGTTGAATAAAGTCTGAAAGTCCTGTTGAATAAAGTTTGAAAGTCCTGTTGAATAAAGTCTGAAAGTCCTGTTGAATAAAGTTTGAAAGTCCTGTTGAATAAAGTTTGAAAGTCCTGTTGAATAAAGTCTGAAAGTCCTGTTGAATAAAGTCTGAAAGTCCTGTTGAATAAAGTCTGAAAGTCCTGTTGAATAAAGTCTGAAAGTCCTGTTGGATAAAGTCTGAAAGTCCTGTTGAATAAAGTCTGAAAGTCCTGTTGAATAAAGTCTGAAAGTCCTGTTGAATAAAGTCTGAAAGTCCTGTTGAATAAAGTCTGAAAGTTCTGTTGAATAAAGTCTGAAAGTTCTGTTGAATAAAGTCTGAAAGTCCTGTTGAATAAAGTCTGAAAGTCCTGTTGAATAAAGTCTGAAAGTCCTGTTGAATAAAGTCTGAAAGTCCTGTTGAATAAAGTCTGAAAGTCCTGTTGGATAAAGTCTGAAAGTCCTGTTGGATAAAGTCTGAAAGTCCTGTTGAATAAAGTCTGAAAGTCCTGTTGAATAAAGTCTGAAAGTCCTGTTGAATAAAGTTTGAACGTCCTGTTGAATAAAGTCTGAAAGTCCGGTTCAATAAAGTCTACAAGAATAAAGTCTTTTACTTGCCTTACGGCTATTGCAACCTATTATGTGCTGTTTTTGTACATACTGTAGTACGAGCCCAAATGTTAAACATACATTACTCTTTCACAAAAGTAACATGATCGACTTAGTATGTTGGCGAAAATTTCAACTGTCCGATGTACGTAACGCGTATACTTACTGAACTTATCCCAGGCATATTGAGTATATTGCCGATGACCGGTACTCTTCTCAGAAAATTGACTACAACAGGGAGGAAACCTCTATAAAAGTCATAGACTCGGAATGAAAATCTTACATTCACATAAAATAACTGTTTGAATGCACCAGTCGTGAAAAAAACTGCATGTTCGATTTTCATTTGCAAAAAGCAGCTCCAAATAATTTTAGTACCAAATTATTTGAAATTTGAATATGTGTTGATAGGTGAGCACCTTTCTATGAACCTTATATCAAAAAAAGGGTGGGACACAAACTGTTGCACCTCCTCTCTCCTCACACACACATCCGGCCTTGATTGTTGCAAACTGTTAATAATGATGTCCAGTGTGCAATGGAAACAAACGTTTACATTTTGAACTGCAATATTTTGAAAAGTATGATTTACCAACTGAATATCTGTCAGGTCTCCAATTTGCTATACCGGTAAATGAATATAAGCCATAGTTTAAAAGATGAGAATATTAGACAATCTTTATATTTGCGGCCTTGCGGGTCCCACTTTGTTGTGAGCACAACTCGCTGCGCAGAACGGACTGGGGCGGATTGAATCAGACAGATCTAGATACGAATTCATCGAACAAGCAAAGTAATTGTTTCTGTCTAAACATGACAACTATGTAATTTAAACTAAACTGATTGTAATTTCATTGGTATGAAGATTTAACCTGAGATAACTGACACATGCTGTGTGCTTGCGTGTATTTGCATATTATGTTTACAATTTATTTGCTTACGTTATTGTGTACTTGTAAATGTTATTATTACTTATTGTAAATGTTATTGTTCTTGGGAGAGTGCCTCGCAAGGGTCTTCCAGTCCCGTTCGTGCTCTCGCCAGTTGGCTTAGTTCAATAAAGTTGTTAAAAAAACCCCATTGCATTAAACGAAACATTTAGTTCCATAAAATGCGTCGTCCAATCATGTACAAAATGAATAAGAGTGTTTTAAAATTTTTCCCAGCCGCGTTTTATCAAAGGCGTTTAGCTTAAACGGCACCCCTGGACATCATCTTCAGTTATTGGTTTAATTACTAGAAAACCGTTACAGAACCTCGTTTCCAGGCCTCTGTGGTGGAACGCGATGTAGAAGGCCCTGGCAAAGGGTGGTTGTCACATGACCAAATTTTACCTACAACTTCTCGGTTACTTAATTTCTGTAATAAATTTTCCAAATATATTGGAAAATTTGGTCATGTGACAACCAGCCTTTGCCAGGTCCTTCTACCTCACGTTCCACCACAGAGAGCCTGGAAACGAGTGTGTTGCACAGCAAGAAGTGTGTCAAATACGAATATACATTAGCGTGCATTTGAAATTCACACAGTACATAGGACTGTATAGTATAGCTACATAGCTTACCCAAATAGCAAAACAAAACCATAAGTCTCCAGCAACATGCCAATCATGGGCCAGCCAATAAGAACTACAAATATTCCTCCAATAAAAAACGCACTTCCTTTTAATTTATGTTTTTGAAAGAAAAATCTAAATGTCCTCTCGAGCCCAATTACTAATGTTAAACCAGATATGAAGAGGATCTAAAAGAGAAAGTCAATCTCAACAAACTGCAATTATACCGTATAATGCTACAAAGTGTATAAAAAACCCACTGGACCCTTTCAAATTCAAATTATTTATAACGTATTTGACAGATTTAATTGCTTTGAAGTAATACATAGGGTACATAGGGTCTCATGAGACATACTCATGGGACAAAACTGCATGGAAGATTACTTAATTTCAAATGGTTGAGGCTTTTTGATACTCCCTCTTACTTCCTACTCTTTTGATACTACAATAATCAAATTATTTTCATAGCATTGCATGACGTATTCTATATGCAGTGGCACAACTTAAAGTTCTAAGACTACTTACTAAGGTCGAGCTCACATTTTCGGATTTCAAGGCCGCTTCATGCTCTATCAACTGAGCAATTGGCATGGCCAGGCTTTTACAATTTAAGTCCACAAAATATTTTCGTTGTGTCACACAGCGCAAACAAACTGCTAATCTAAATACAGTACGTACGCCGCAGTTTCCATGTGGTGTCTTCTATTTAATACATGTATTGATGTACAGGGTATGGATACTCTAAACCACCCAATCAATTTTTATGCATGAAAATACAAAACCGTTACGTTCCTGGATTGTTAAACTTTGTCACCAATAACTCTTTGGGGGTAAAACGAACGGATCGTCTGGGATATGTTATTAATAGTGAAGTACAGAAAAATATCAAACGCATGGGTTCTCTCGCCGGAAGAAAACATAAAAGCATGTGTTGTGAACAACATAACGTTTCTACATAATTCCACAAGAAGCAGGTGACGCATTGCCCCAACAGTGATATCACTGGGGTTAGTAACATCCTCCACCCCACGTAAAATGTTGTGGAAACACATTTTTATACTGCTTATAAATTAAAAAGGAGTGGGCTGACACCCTGTCAAAGAGTCATGTCAATAGGCCATCTTAGCTTACATGCTAATTAATCCATTTCAGGTCATGTGATTTCAAATGGGTAACGTATTATTGCTGGCGGTCATTCAACAATCGTGTGATCTGAAATGGGACAGCTAAGTTGTAAGCTGAGGAAGTCCATTTTGGTTACAGCACTCGTGGTAATTAATGCTGACCAAATGTTTTCAATGTAAAAAAGTACTTTTTATCCAGTCATTCATGCTGTAAAGTTAAGTTATGACAAAACAATATTATAAGCCACCTTACATTTCCTATAGCAAGTAATCCTTTATCAAAGAAAAATATCACACCAAAGAAAAGGAAAAACACCCCAAATCCAGTCACACCAATACCAATTTCTAAAAAAAGGAATTACAGTATGTTCAATAAAATTGATAGCTGAATGATAGCTGTTACTTTGAATTACTGTTTACAAGGAAAGTCTTTAACTTGTAAGGGATCAGTCATTAAGTACAGGGAGCTAGGGGAAGAATGAATGAAAAACTAAACTTTTAAACCTGAAACACCCCTCTGTCCAGACAACTTTAATACATTAAACACCCCCTGCACAATATATACTGTATTAAGCAAGGCACAAGGCACAAGTATACGGCAAAAAGTAATTAAATACACTCGTCTAACACTTTTTTAAGATCAAGTTTTATATTAAGAAATATTCTAAAGGTTAAATTTATTTAGCAATTGTGTATTACCAGCATGACTTTTTATACTGAAGCATTAAAAACATCTAAACAAACACAACCAAAGTTATATGACAAAAATTTGTTTTTCCCCATGAATACCACTACCACAACAAATTTCAAGGTTCTATACAGGCCATATTATCAGCTTATCAGCAACCTATGGCATACAGTACTCACATGCCAAATTACGCTATGAGTTAGGTGAAGTTAGCAACTTTATTCTACGAGGCTATAGTATAGGACATTATTATGCCGCCTGCATGGGCAGATCACACAAGTCTGTTTGAATTGAATTGAAGCTTTAATTACCACAAAAATAATTTTAGGAATATACAAAAAGTCAATGTTTAACAATAGAGTAAATCAAGAATGGTTGGGAATGCAATATAAATGCATTTTCGGACTTGGGTTATCTGCAGCGTGGGTCAGAATAGCATTATGTTAACAAGTCATAATGACTGGTATTTCAAGTCTTTGCCTTAATTTAAAGTGTAAATTGTCTAGAATAACCCTTTTACACAATGACATCAAAAGCAAATGCAAGATATATCACACAACGTTTGATTAGCGTGGGGGGAAATGCTGAGAAAAACAAAAAACTGTTAATTACCATTCACTTGATCCACACAACATGAAATGTATAAACAAAATGTACAACTTTTAAATAAAAAAACAATAGCATTAATCATTACAGTTGTTCAATCAATCAAACTGTGTTGTTAGGCTATTATGGGTAACTGCTATGAAAATATATCAAGAAAAAGTGAGATACAACAATAACTCCAGCCAACTGTTGCATTTTTTTTGGGGGGAATCTTATATGTATGTAGTAATAGGGATAGCAAGAAATCAGAATTGTCAGTCCTTATCTTAAAAAGTTGTGTAGACAACTGTTTTAAGGCTTGATATTTTGTTGCAAATTCTCCATTTAGACACAATAATTCCGGCCCTATAAAAAATGCCTAGTTTATCTGACTTGTTATGCAGTGCTCATGTGTGCATTACAGATCAAGAACAAATTCTTCACAGTCATCAAGTTTTATAAGAAATATTCTGAATGTTAAATTTATTTGCCAATTGTGCAATTAACGGCAGGACTTTTTATACTCAAGTATTAAAAACACCTAAACAAACATTAACAAATTCATGCAACAAAAACCTGTGTTTCTCTATGAATACCACTATCACAACAAATTAGCTCTCCAGCATCCATTTTATCAGCTTATCAGCTACATACAGCATACTCACATGCCACATTACACCATGTGTTAGGTGAGGCTAGTTAGGTTAGTGACTTTGCTTTATAAATGTGACACATGGCTGTGTTACTGTGTAGATATTGATGACCTAGTGGCCCTCGGTTGTTCATTATATGCACTGATTTTGGAGAGGGAGGAGAACCAGAGTGTGCAGAGAAAAGTCAAAGACAGTGAGTCTTGACCAATCAGAATGCAGGAAAATCAAGTCACCTGGCAATTTATACGAAACAAAAATAATTAAAAAACCACGGCCAGCCGACAATTTAAGAAAATATAAAAAGAAACAAATTCCGAAAAATAAAGTCATCTTGCAATTCAAGATTTGAATAAAAACTAGACAAACAATTGAAACTGTACCGTATATAAATTTTCGACTTCATTTCAAAGTCATCGTCAGACAGAATGAAACATAACACTTTACATACAGCATACAGTATATACAGAGCAAGAGAGCGAAAACACTGCGTCGCTGGAAGCGAGGGATTACCTAAAGGCGGATTTCCATTCAGTGAAAAATGTCGTGCGATCGACTTTTAGCGAGCGCTTTCTTTTGAATTACAAACAGTCAAGCGGAACAAATCTCATTAGCTGTGGTTGACTTCACACACTTCAAAAGAAAGCGCTCGCGAAAAATCAATCGCGCGACATTTTGCACTGAATGGAAATCCGCCTTAAGACTGTTAGGCTATATTTACATGATAGAAATTTATATTTATATATATCTACAAATAGACAAGCACTGACCCAACTGGTAGAAAGTGGAATGTAGATGTAGCATCATTATGTGAAGAGTTGAAGCTCTTTGCTAGCCTTCAGTCCTGTGTTAAGTTGTGGATTGTTGTATTTAATCAGTAAAGCTTCAAGAAAAGCAAGGATATTGTGACTGGTAGATCTAGTTAAGTGCAAGATTCGGAAGTTATTGAAAGCTAAATTTTCAATACGAGTGGGCACATTGTCAGAAGGAAGAGGGATGTCTACTAAATGACATCCCTCTTCCTTCTGACAATGTGCCCACTCCTATTGAAAATTTAGTTTTCAATCACTTCCGAATCTTGCACTTAACTAGATCTACCAGTTACAATATCCTTGCTTTTCTTGAAGCTTTACTGATTAAATACAACAATTAACACAGGACTGAAGGCTAGCAAAGAGCTTCAACTCTTCACATAATGATGCTACATCTACATTCCACCTTCTACCAGTTGGGTCAGTGCTTGTCTATTTGTAAATATAAATATAAATTTCTATCATGTAAATATAGCCTAACAGTCTTAGGTAATCCCTCGCTTCCGGTGACGCAGTGTTTTTGCTCTCTTGCTCTGTATATATGCTGTATGTAAAGTGTTATGTTTCATTCTGTCTGACGATGACTTTGAAATAAAGTCGAAAATTTACAGTCTCAATTGTTTGTCTTGTTTTTATTCAAATCTTGAATTGCAAGATGACTTTATTTTTCAAAAATAATTAATGTCATCAAACTACAAATGTTCAGGCGACCAGCTGCAAGAATTCCAATACTTACATGAAACAGACTTGCTTTTAGTGGTAAGAGGCACAAAATGCTAACCCCCTGCCCATCCATGCTTACCAATGTGTCTAGTTATATTGGACATTAGGCAATTCCAATGCAGACAATATTATACAAGCCTAAAGTCACATAAAAAGGTTGTATTGCAGAGCAAACATCTCCAACCTGCAATTTCAATGCCATCTATCTACTGTCATGGGTTACTTCAGCTAACTTCTCACTTAAATTTGCTCAACTTCATTGCAAAATTTGTCAGAAAGTTCAAAAGTTCATCTTGGAATTTGCAAGTCAGTTTGTACACAAAGACTGCACTAAACAATGTTCGGAATAATAAAGTAAATGTTCGGTAAAATTTTAAAATCTCTGTTACACAAATTCCAAATTTGACAGTCTGAGCAGGGGGGGGGGGGGGCTCCCGATACGAACTTCGCATTGAAATACAGTTCTGATTCACGATTACTATTACAATTATACAAAAGACTACTTTGGAAAAGTTAATGCGCAACAATGTACAACTTTTGATCAGCTCAACACAATAATTTGAGAACTACAATTCAACATATTACAAATACTACCTAATTATCCTTGGTGGGACGTTTGTCAGTTGCGCCAGAGATCTCTGCCGTGGCATGCAACCATTTTGGCGTGGTGCAGGAGAATCACAACCTCTGGCGCAGGAAAAGCGATCCACCATGGCTAATTATTGTATGCAATTGATCATTTGACCATTGTAATGGAACACAGTACAACACAATACTAATAATTCAAAGACCTACTTTGATAATCTGTTATAGGCAACATCTTGAGCGAATTTTTGTCAGATTAAGGCGGCATATTTGTTAGATAAATGCTAGATATTTCTTCTACTATTCAATTGTATTTCTGCTTCTTTTTTGTGGCAGCCACGTTTGGCCACGTACACTTTCCATCCGAGCCCGCGTTTATAGAACTGCTTGGATACTTGAAGTTATACTAGAAATGCATGCTAAGTGATATGACGTGAGTAGGACTATATATCAATGAGTAGGACAAGCATTGAGCCTTACGGATGACCCGTCAAGTTTTATAGTTCTTGTTTAGACGAGCTTGCTTACGCGTTAAGTCTTGACAGATTATCCGACAGATAATGAGGGTGGCAATGGGTACTTTCGTCACAATACAGGGAATCGACAGTAAGGCCACTCACTCTATTGAAGTTTGTGTGTCCACGCATACCGCATTACGCATCTCTTTACCATTATGCCAGCAAGTAAAGTACGCTTTCTACATCTGGCCAATAAGAACGATTAATTGGTTGGTGGCCGCCAGTAAACTGCATATTAATAGTCGACGCTTTGTACAGCTGAATGGCCCTACTGTCCATTCGCTATACTGTGCTTTCGTGTGCGGCCGTGAGTGGTTAACACCTGTTCGTGCGAAATGTACGTGTGAAATGCTTGATTTTGGTGCCGTGAAATGCGATTTGTTCTACCCGCTTGAGGCGTAATAGACATGTTCTGTGAAATGGAATAATAGATGTCAGTCTGGTGAAATGTGACCCCACTGTTCAAGTAATTAAGACTAAAAATAATTCAAAAACTTAATAATTCATGAGCAAAACACAAAGGATATCACAGCCGTGAAGGAGTCTTTATATGTGATAAAACGCAAGCAGATTTTCACAAAACTTTTGGCTTGATTTTCTCGGTTCACACACTTTGTACATCTGCTTTGAATTTTTTTCTTAAACAAACTGACAAAATGGCTGTAAAATGGATCGTATTTGAACTTTGGAGTCATTCAATCACTCGAACGATCGCGTTTTATTACATCTAAAACGCTTGGCTGCGCTTCTGGTTTAAAATATGATAAAACGCTCCTTGTCGTGTATTAAGTAAGCGAAATTTGAAGCTGCTTTTCCCCTCTGTGGAACGTGATCTGCACCCCTCCCCCCCGCCCCTATCACCTTCTACAAATACTAAACTTCGTTTTTACACGTTTCGTCTTAAGTTCAGTAGTCATCAGGTCGAATTAAGTGTACAAAGCATGTGTTATCCTTGTGCTTGTCTGCAAACTTACGTGTAATTTCATATGTTTTGATCAGTGGCGAAGCCAGCCCGATTTTTTACTCCTGCTATGTAAATTTCAATTGTTAGCGATAATTCTATAATAATTCACTTCTTTAGAAATTGATTGTTTTTACAGACCATTAACTCTAAAAAATTAACATAGCAGGAGTAAATAGTCGGGCTGGCTTCGCCACTGGTTTTGATCATTTGATAAAATTTTAATGAACATTTCATTTTATCATTGGTTTTTAAAGTACCACTGCCACGAAAAAATCGCTGGTCCTATTTTAAACGCAACAGCACAACATTTCCAGATGAGCCTAAATAGCGTTTTCAGTTTCTCAGTATCTTGTTTCGTTTTCGAGATATTTAGGTTTTCAAATTATGCAAATTATGGGTGTTTCTTGACGTCCTTTACTCACGAATAACAAATTTCATAAAACAATAATGAATATCGTTAGATGTAATCGGCAGAACCTTTTCTAATCTTGCATGACTGTGGTTGCTCAGCGCACACCAATTTTTAAACCATGCTGTTACCGTAGAAACCGTTCGGATGGATGTCTTTTATTTTAAAAAAAACGCTATTTCTCGCCGCTTTTTTAATAGTTGCATGCTGAAATACAATGTGCATGCATTTAAATCGAAATTCTTGGATTAAAATCATTATAAAGTTTAATGAAGATTATAATTAA
This sequence comes from Muricea muricata, assembly GCA_963855995.1. Classification (NCBI taxonomy): domain Eukaryota; kingdom Metazoa; phylum Cnidaria; class Anthozoa; order Malacalcyonacea; family Plexauridae; genus Muricea; species Muricea muricata. The sequence goes on along the minus strand of OY979716.1, from coordinate 91,803,205 downwards.
ATATCTATCTTGTAAAGCTCATTAATAACTCATGAAGAAAGCACAAAAGAATTAATCATGAGCGTGAATGAGTCTGTTTTTGTGATGCAAATTTCTCTTGATTTGCATAAACTTTAACTTTAATGCTACTAAAATTGGAGAGTTCGACAAGCCATTTTCAACATTCGCGTCCGTGTTGTATCAAGTATATCCGACACAAAACCGTCACGTAGAATCTACTATATTCCATAACTGTTCATGTTGAAACCAGTAACTCCTGGCTTCGCTTTGTGGTATTTATACGCATTTGCCAGGGTTAAAAGAACAGATTCGTTCGACGTTTCGTTATAATTTATATACTGACAAGAATTTCCCGTGACGCAGACAATGAATTAACTCGCAACAACACTGTATAGTTAAAACAATGTATTATTCTGATGAAAAACTTGACGTAAACGAAATGTCTTCTACAAATTATACCACAAGCACCCGATATACGTAAACCAGTTCGCATTTCGCACTACACAAAACGCCCCAAAGCAAGCCCAGAAACCCGCGATCGGGTGCCAACAAGGCAGGACCTCAACTGATCTACAAAAGAACTGGACAGCCGTTACAAAATCAGTAATATAAAACAATTAGTTGGCAAAGGTGAGGTGATTATATATGCCTAGCTATTAATTTCACCGAGCCGAAGGCGAAGTGAATATAGGCTTGTAATCACCGACCCTGAGGTAACTAATTGTTTTAGTATAAATTTCCAGGTGTTTACAAATAATAATCAATACAATTTTATAAAAATTCATTTTTTCAGATAAAATTTATTACTTTATAAATAAAGCAAAAAGCTATAGTCACTGACAAGTGACTATCACTTCAGAGATAGTGAATCTTGACCAATCCGAATGCAGGAAAATCAATAGTCACCTGGAAATTTATACTAAAAAATAATAGACGTCGTTAGTTACCATGGCCACCAAATGGTATACTCATACAAGATTTCAAAGAGTTCGATCTGCCTGTTATTCACAGAGATATTCACCATTTTATGAATGTGACTAGATGGCGTCAGAGACACTGATATTTGCATGTTTCAAAAAACTTAAATATATATCAAAAACGCAGCAGACTGAAAACGCGCGTCACTTAGCCTTAGAGTTGTCTGAAAATGTTTTCTTTTTGCGTTTAATATTGGATCAACGATCTTTTCATTGCAGTTGTCAATAGTGCAACTTGTACGCTATTAGCATTGTTTTAGATGCAATATTATAATTCTTTTATATATGTATAGAAAATGTTACATGGCGGTGCGAGGACATAAATTTTATCTATCTTCGAGTGGTGAAAACAAATATTCTACGAATGAGCGCAGCGACTGAATAAAATATTGTTTTCACCACGAGATGCTAAAATTCATATTTTCAAACTGCTGTGTAACTAACATGTATGTTAATCTGTCCAACCTCTTTGCCAGCAGTGTATCCACTACCTAGTTGCCAACGCCCGCCTCGAACACCTAATCATGCAGCTACGTAATGTGCAGAATAACAGTACGGCACAGCCTGTTAAATTTTACCAATTATTCGATCATCCAACATGAAACATGACCATTCTTTTGCCTAACCATTTTTTAAAAGCTTGTAGTAAATTAGTTTAGAACATACCTGGCATGACTACACATGAGTTTTATTATACATGAGAGAAAGAACTGGTGTCATCGAAAAGGCTTTGCCAGGTAATAAATCTTTGGGAATAGAAGTAAACCAAGGCCAGTACCGTATTTACAGATCACATCTTGCCATAAGAACTTAACATTATATACCAATCTTTGAACGAATAATAACTTCCCAGAGATATTTGGGTTCAAAGTTGGGTTTTTGAAGTCATTGCCGGGAGAGAAGAGGCTAGGTCGAATTAGCTCTGTGACCTCATACCCGGAACACGTCGCAATGCTGCATATAAAAACAATACTTAAACTAATTAAAATCTAATTTTGTTAAAACACCACGTAAGTTTATTATCGCAGAGCTTTCGATCCGTAAGCTCGGGTCTTCACCAGTGCTAATAATAATGCGACTAATTTAAATTCACACGTCCTTTAAATAGGTAAAATGTGATAAGATCGGAGCTTTAATTTGGATCGAAAGCTTTGCGATTATAAACTTCACGTGGTGTTTCCACAAAATTATATTTTAACTTGATATTCACCATGCAAACATACAAGGAACTTAATACTTAAACCAGCTTTTTAATTAAATATATTGTAAACTGTAATCTTTCTCAAGATTTTTTAACTTCAGTTTTAGGTCTATTGCTGTATTCGTAAATAAGGTGGTCTTAGAAGCCTAATATGGCCCTACAATGTTCTTTTCAAATTTCAATATCTTTCTATACACAACAGAGTCATAATAAACTATAGCATACATAAACATAACAAGCATTGCCCATATACCTGTAATAGGCATTCTTAGAATGTGGATGTGTTGGCGCATTATATTCCATATAAAGCAGCAGGGTGCAGTCTTTTGAAGTATGTAAATAAGCTAAAATTTCAGGAAGTGCCAGACAAAGAAGATTCAGAGTAGAGAAGGGCAACGCAGCCTTTGCTTGATTTACTTCAGCTGTAACCCACATACGCTATCATTATTGGTCGTTTTTTCGCGGTGAATCGCTTTGCAATCCGATGGCAGTTTCTTTAACTGTCACTCGCTCGATAGCTGAAATTCAAAATCTCCTCGTTTGTGGCGTTTGTAAGAAAACCATCGACGAGCCGAAGATTTTGCCTTGTTCTCATTCATTCTGCAAAGCTTGTCTGGAGAACTTGACAACACAACATAATGAAAATGTTGACATCGAGGAAAAGAAGCTTGCCTGTCCAACTTGTAGCTCCACAGTTACATTGAAACAGAAGGAGAACGTGGCTGCACTGCCAGATAATGAATTTATCATTAAGCTTTTGAGCGCCGTCGGACCAGATCGAAAGCAAACTTCGGTTTGTGTGCGAGCTAGCTGCCAACAGCCTACCATCACAATATGCATGGAATGTGAGATGCTGCTTTGTCATGAATGTTACATGACTCACGAAAGTTTTCCATTGCTACGAAGTCACATAATGCTCTCGATAAGTGAAATAATAAACCATGACGAGCAACAGGAAGTCGGAGCACAAACGTTGAGCTGTACTCAACATAAAGACACTATCCCAAAGTTTTATTGCGAAACATGTATGGAACTAATCTGTATCAAATGCGTCGCGTCCGTTCACATAAAACCTGGTCATACGTGCATCGGAATTCATGAAATCTTTCGAAAACAACAGGACGTTATGAAGTCAAAGTGTGCGGCCATTAATGCAATGAAATTGGAAGGAACTAAGGTAGATACATTTACACGATTTTCGCATTTTATGGACAGAAAGTTTATTCACCATCTTCGTGATTAGGCTTGTTTACACTGGCAATAGCCTTTTCCAATAATGCATGAGGTCAAATGCAGAAAATTAATGTTACGAGATATTTGATGCGCTCGACATTTTTCCTTCGCCAATCAAATTTCGAGCAACATCTCTAAACCGCATTTGACGTGAGTGTGAGACAGATCTGTTTTGATGAGACTATTGAAATAATAGATATATGCATACTTGGCCATGAATTGCTGACCGTGCACTCTTCGACGTTCGCCACATCGGATTTGACCAGGAACCATTGATATGTATGACTGGATAGTGCATCGTAATACAAACTCTAAATAAAATTAAAGCCGGAATCACGTGATGTTTTGGGATCGGCGGCAATGTTGAATAGACCCACTCTCGGAGTGAATCGATGTAGTTTCTGTTTGAAAACTGATTTCTTTGAAAGCTTTTGCCTTACAACGTAAGTCTTTTATCCAGTCAGAATGAAAACTATGCATCCTACAATAGAAATCTATAGCATTGCTGCTCACGTTATGGGGCCATCCAACATGGTCTCAAGTCTAAAAATATGACGTACAGCTTCAAAAAAATGTAAAAAAATGTACGTACCTCTGGTTGCCGTCAGTTATAATTAACCAACTTTTGAAACCTTACACTATAGCCTTTGATCCCTAGTTTTTCTTTTTAGGCATTGAAAACTGTTAGCAACAGCAAGGCAAAGCACGAGAAAACTGCGAAAGATATCAAAGTAAAACACACCGTTCAGAAAGATGAAATGATGAAAACCATTGCAGAGGGCATAAGCAAAATTCTGGATGACAAATTGAAAGAGGTTGATCAGATCTACGACCCCGCTTGTCAAAAACTTTCCGTGCAGGCCGAAACGATCTCCAAATATCTAGAAAAAATTGAAAAATCACTTCATCGCACAAATGAAGTGTTGAAAAAATCAAAGCTTCAAGAATTGTTGACAGCGCAGAAAATGATCGATGATGATATCAAAATGTTGCAAAATGAGAAGCCGCAAAATTTAACATCATTCCAGGTTCAGGTTGATAATCCCGAGTCCTGCGGTGAAAAGCTTAGTTTTTATGCGATGTTTAAGGAATTGACAGATAAATGTAAGTATATCTTCGTGAAAGCCATATTATTATTACAAAAAAGTCACACTTAATTTTTATATGTGAAATTGGAGCACTTAAAAACGATAATTTAGCGTGTAATTTACCCTTTCAAATGTGAAATTAGTGGTTCTACCAACACCGCGGAAAAACGTCTACGCATGCGTCAATTTTACTGAGATTGGCTTGATAAATCGGGTGTTTCGAGCTTGTTTATTTCGCAATATGGCGGTGAAAAGAAGTACCTCACATATGTGCCTTTGGAGTAAAATTATTAGCTAACCAACGAACGTATGAACTTAAAAACAAGAAATAATTGTAGTTTACATGCCTAGAAAATAATATTATTTTAGATTCAGGCCAAAGGTGAGTAATGAAAAATTTATTGTTTACGAAAGCTACTCGACCGAATGAACAAGGAAATTTTCCATAGGGTAATTTTATCCACATTTTTGCCAATAACTTTTTTTGCGTAGAATGAAAAAATTTTGCGTTGACTGTATTTAAAGGTAATGACCTGCTATACAACTTAAGCATAGGCAAATGCAAAACTCTTTCACAGTTTGCAAAACTCTTGTGTTTTAATCCAGTGTTCGAGAATTTTTCAAGAAGTACTCGCACGCCTCTCGGACTCAAACGTCAATTTTTAAATTAAATTTTGTGTTCTTAACCTTAGAAAACTACTTATTAATAGCCAAACTACTCGACCTAATGTTGTTTTGTTTGTTTCACTTATCTTCAGCAATTAAAAGGAATGATTTTGCTTCAGGAAACGGGATTTAAATTCCCCACAATATTTTCAAGTACTTGCGCATGCGCAGACGTTTTTCCGCGGTGTTGGTTCTACCAAATCATTACGTACATCCGGGCTAACATGAGATGCGTACGCACCGTCCTGAGATCAGTGCAAAGTTCAACGTCGTGTGTTCGGTCTGTAATTTCGAAGCTCTACATATTTGCTCAAATTTGCTTGAAATTTTCCCTCTTTCTTTGTCCTTAGGTAAGTATTTTAGGTTTACACTTAGTCTGGCGACGTGTCGTCAACTATCGTACAGAAATTGTTTGTATATTTGTTGGGTATAACGTGTTTATACCTCGATCTACCAGGCGTTCAACCGCTACAGCCTACGCGGACGTGTCCACGTTCGGGATTATTATTATTTCGATTAGCACACAACCGTTAAAAATCTCTATTTAGACATCAATGAGAGTCAAAGTTCAAGTCCTAGTGACATTTCGCCGTCTGTACCGCAATTGAAGTCTATTTTTGCCGAACTATTAGCTAACACCAAGGACGCTATACTCACTGAAGTAAAGCAATTTATCGATCAGGTGTATCGTGATTTTGAAATTGTCGAAATGCCTCTTGATGAGGCCGATAAAGTTTCTGATATTGGAATTGCTTGCGAGACATGTCTCGAGCATCGTTAGCTGAGAAAATCGACCAGTTAACCGACTCCTAGTACGGTCACCGCTGTTGACGAGGTCAGAGCGTTAGCATTAGAGTTTAGCACCGCAGAAAAAACTTCGGCGGCACTGAATACTAGTTTGGCTGAATTGGTAAATGTCTTAATTAACAAGAAAGTCCTAAAGAGAAATTGGCTCACCTTCAAGAGACATACCTTCGCCCCGACAACTGCATGTTTTTATCTGATTTCTCCTAAAATCAATAAGCAAATCTGGCAACAACTACGTCAAGAAACACGCAAATCTGATTCCGCTTTTCACAAAGCCCAGCCCAGGGCTTTTTAATGAGCGGCTTGTATACCATGCTGCAGATTTGCCAGAATGATAAGGGTGTCCCTTTATGGACCACTTGATTCATGCAGTTGTGTTGTTGATGACCGCTAATCGAGAGCTGAATTTGAAACGGCGAGATTTGCTACGTCCTGACCTTAACAAGCAATATGGGGCATTATGCAATCCTTCAACACCAATGTCAACCTTCTTGTTCGGGGATGATCTCAATAAAGAAGTGGAGGAACTGACTAAATCAAACATACTCAGCGGTGGTAAAGTTCATCACAAATACCGGTTTACCCCATATAGGATTCCATCTACATCTGGCGTGCAGCCTCCCTCGCGTTATGGGCAGCACGATACGAGAGTACGAAGTTCAAGACCTTTGCGTCCTTTTTTAGGGGCAGGACGGGGCCAGTCTCGGCCCCCTCCCGCGGGAAGACCTCAGAAGAACAAGGTGTGAATGTTGTGCCCACTGAGGTAAGTCAGTTATATCAAACATGCTTGTCTGTCCTCTCTAATCAACTTCCTTTCCAAGCTGGAAGTACACAAAGATGTGTGTCCACGAGTAGGCCAAGATTACAAGTGATTCATTTATTTTGAATGCTGTATCAAACTGTCATATTAAATTTGATCACGAGCCTGATCAATAAATTAATACAACTCGATCACATAGCTCGTTTTCTCTGGTTGAGCAGCCAATTATTGACAATGAAATTGCAAAGTTTTTAGCAAAGGGTATAATTAGGCCCACTGTTTCTGCGCCTGGAGACATTGTATCTCCAATTTTCGTTACTCCTAAAAAGGATGGGTCACATAGGGTGATTTTAATCTTAAGAAACTTAATGACTCAGTTTCTTCTCATCATTTCAAATTGGATACCCTGAAGACAGCATTACAACTTATTAAACCCTTTTGTTATATGACATCCATTAATCTGAAGGATGCCTATTATTCGCTTCCCATTGCAATAGAGCACCAAAAATGCTTGAAAATATTTTGGGAGGATGTTTTGTATACTTTTACCTGCTTGCCTATGGGTTTATCAAGTAGCCCTAGAATTTTTACTAAGGTTATAAAACCCATTTTTTCTAATTTGCGAAGCACATTTGGTCATATCTGTCTGAGTTACTTTGACGACTCCCTATACATACGTAACACTGCGACAGAATTTGCCAAAGCTACCTTGCATGCGGTCTAATTGATAACTCGCTTTGGCTTTAATTTCAATTCCGAGAAATCAGTTATTCGGCCCTCCCAATCTATTGAGTTTTTGGGTTTCATTATTGACTCTGTTACTATGAGTGTTTATCTAGCGCCCAGGAAACGAGATAAAATTAGTTCCTTATGTCTATCCTTTTTATGTCCTGGACAACAGTTTACTATTCGCAGGTGGTCTCATCTATTGGCAAATTTTTATCAGCTTTCCCTGAGGGTTGAGTTTGGTCCTTTGCATTATCGTCAGCTGTTTGCTGATAAAGATAAATACCTGCGGCTTAGTTTAGGGAATTTTGATGCTAAAATGTCCTTATCACCCACCAGTCTGCTTGAAGTTCAATGGTGGGCCGACAATATTAACACCACTGTCAAAAAAATAACTCATTCTACGCCTGAGGTTGTGCTCCACACTGATGCATCTGGTGTGGGATGGGGTGCAACCATAGCTGGGGGTGCAGCAACTGCAGGAATTCGGTGCCAATCTGAATCATTGAAACATATCAATGTACTTGAGTTGTTAGCGATCAAATTGGCCTTGTCTTCTCTGCTCAATGTGCGGACTGGAATTCATGTCCAAATCCTGTGTGGCAATACCACTGCAGTTAATTATATAACTGCCATGTGTGGTACCAAATCGGTCGAGTATAAAGCCCTGGCAAGTGACATATGGCAGTGGGTAATTACCATGGAAATAATAGATATAGAATGCGTACTCGGTCACGAATCATGTCTCCACTTTTTTTCGCAAGTGCCCTTTTAAATCCGCCATATTGAATTTGACCAGGAGTTGAACTGCAGAGTGTATATACAAGTTCATCATAAATAAATCACTTAAATAGTATCCCATTTACAGTTTAGAATATAGTGTTCTTGAAGAAACAAAATGAAATAAAGATAGTTCTTCATATAGTCATGTATTTAACACAAAAAACTGTTGTAGTTTTGCGTAAACATGATTTAATTTTGAAACATTTTGCACTCATAAAGCACGACTGAAAATTTCGCTATAAACAAAGCCAAAGCGGTCAAATAATCGTTTTTTCATTGACTTTTGAAGCTTAATAATATATCTTTAAGTTTCCGTTTCAAAAGACAGCAGCTATGTAAACTATAGTAAACCATTATGTTGAGTGTAAAATGTAATTGTATGAGCAAATATCGATTACTTGAAATTGTCATTGCCAAATTGCATGCCTTTTAAATATATTTTCTTAAGAAACACATACAAAAACCAACAAAGGTAACCATTTCGTTCTTTGTAACTATCAATCACCGTAACTGTTTTCATATATATGTATTTTACAACGCTAAAACACACCTGTTGAGATTGTTTTTCATCCTCTGACTCTGTTTTGAGTTTTATCTTTTTCGGCTTTTGCAGCAATCTTGAAAACTTGTATTTTGTAACTCCAATTTCTTTGTATTATCTGCTCAAGACTAATCCTTTCTCGTAAAAAACTCATAAAATTCGTTTTCCTTTGTTTAAAAGTTTTTATGAACCATTTTTTCATGTAAAGTCACGAATTTTTATCTTTCTGTAAACTTTGTTTGACAAAAAAAAAACAATCGCACTCCTCGCAACCGCACGAAACTCTCTGCGTAAGAGTCTGGGACTAGCCAAAATGCCCTAATAAATCCGCCATTTTGTGGAGACAAAATTTTTACTGAGAAAAGATAGGAGTACGCATTCTATATCTATTATTTCTATGGTAATTACACGAAATGGTTGGTTATCAGCAGCTCACATACCTGGGGTTTCCAATGTTGCTGCTGATAATTTATCACGTGATCTCAGTTAGATTTAGAATGGATGTTGTCACGACAGGTGTTAATGAAAATCATTAATATATTCGGCCAACCGGATACAGATCTTTTTGCTAGTCGCTTGAATACACAACTAGCCGATTATGTTTCATGGAAGCCAGATCCACAGTTGTCTGGTCAGACATGTTCTTTTATGCATTTCCTCCATTTTGACTGCTACCTAGGTGCGTTCAAAAGATTACACAGGAGCAAGCGACAGGAATATTGGTGATCCCCTTGTTGACAAAACAACCAGTATTTTCAACAGTTCTTCACATGTTGATCGATGTTCCCCGGATCGTGAAAGCCAGCCAGTCCAACCTGGTTCTTCAAGTCTTGGTGCGCTCGCATCCTCTACACAACAAACTGGATCTGTTGGTATGCAAGCTATCAGGAAACTCCTCCAAAAGCAAGGGCTTTCAGAGGACGTTGTTGACGTCATCATGTCCTCTTGGCGACCATCTACCCACAAGCAGCACACTGTCTACATCAACAAGTGGCTATACTTTTGTGATCAACATCAAATTGATCCCATGCATCCATCTGTGACGTGGGTTTGCAAGTTCCTCCACAGTTTATTTATGAACGGTTTGAGCTATTCAGTCCTTAATACGGCGCGGTAATTTCCAATCTGGATTTGGAGGCGACTCTCAATAGTGCTGTTAAGCCAGTTGGCCAACATCCCTTAGTGTGTCGGTATATATCTTAAAGGTGTATTCAATAAACATGGTCCGGTTCCGAGGCATAACACTACATGGCCTGTGAAGGTGCTGCATTACTTGAAATTGCTATGGCCTTTGGAAAAGATCACTCGGAAGGATCTTACCTTAAAGTTAGTCATGTTGATCGCGCTTACCACTGGCAAAAGGTGTCAAACATCAACCCTTTTGAACATGTGCGAGGGAAGTATGCAGCAAGATTATAATTGTTACATTTTGCCCTGACAGACCATGTTAAACAAGACCGACCTGGTAATGTGTTTGGTACTCTGTTTAAGTACTTGGTACCGGAATTGTGTGTCTATGTAACATTGCAATATTACCTTGTCGTGACCTCTAAGCTTAGAGCTCTGGTTGATCTAGTGAATCAACCTTTAATTCGTAAGTATTATAAAAAGCCTGTAGCCATTACTGACCAGATGAGTAAGGCTGCGTTACAAGCCGCTAGTGGACATGATTAGTGTGATATGATGTCAATGTAACTATAATTCCTGTGAAATTAAATTTACTATTCTCCTTGCTTTGTCCGCTGCGGACATTTTGTTTTTCCTGCTTTGTAAAGTCTCATGTTAGCCCGGATGTACGTAACGATTTGGTAGAATTTACCAATTAATTAAACGAAACTTACCTGGAAGTTGAAGTTTGATAGGGATTCTACCAAATTATTTTAGTACAGGAGGGTTAACATCCCAGTTACCCTCCCTTTCCTCTGTCGGGCAGATAAGTGTATTTTAACTGTGATCATTGTCTGCAATCAACTACGCCAGTGCCCAGTGGTACCATAATCTCTCGTTGGTGGTTGATATGGAGAACATGTACACAAAATGTTAATTTGAAAGACTGATCTCACGACGGTGCGTGTGCATCTCATGTTAATAACCCTCCTGTACTAAAATAATTTGGTAGAGTCCCCATCAAACTTCAACTTCCAGGTAAGTTTCGTTTAATTGGTAAATTTAAGAATAGCATCTTCTCACTTGCTCTAAAAAAGATCTTTCAGTCATGTGTGAGTAGTTTTTCCCTTTTTTTCACAATCATGAATTATGAGTTAGGCATGTGTGCTGAGTTGATGACGGTTTGTTCCGCCGCGCATGACCGTTATGTATTCATTACGCTGGAAAGTCAACAGCTTTTTCTGAGTGCCCTATTGTTTTCGTTTTGTATTCGCTACGCTGGACAGTCAACTGCTTTTCCTGAGTGCCCTATAGCTTTTTTTGAGCGCCTGCTGTTAATTCCCTATGATGTAAATAAGACTCCTTTCTTGATATAGTGACGAATTGAAGTTCATGTTGTTATACAGAGATGGTCTCAGAAGCAATATTTGAAACGGTTTTGTTGGATTTTTGCCGACGCGATGTTTATCAAATTGTGAATGCCCTATCCTTCTGAACTTAATATTGCAATCTTTACCTGGACCTTAGTTAAATAGAAAAAATATAATTTAACTAATAATAATTTTGGAATTAACAATTTGTATGCATTCTTTCAGGTTTGGAAGCATTAATGACATTATTCATGCCTGATACAGTGATTCTAAAGAATGAAGCGAAACTTGTAGAACATCTGCTAAGTTTCCTCGACAAAAGGGAAACACCATTGAAGCTTTGTTACCGAGCATCACTACATGGTTGGTCGGCTCAACAGTTTCATCAACAATGCGATAAGATAGCAGGCACAGTTGTTTTGGTTAAGGTTGGAAACTACATCTTTGGAGGATACACTGATCAAACATGGAAAGGTATGGAATTCACAAATTTTTGTTAATTCATAGCTCTAGCAAGTGGAATAATTTTGTAAAGATAGAAAACCTGGAACCGAGGATTCTAAAAAACGTTATTTATATCTTCTCAAACTTGAAGACAAGATATATTGTTTACGTCCAAAACGCATAGATTACATAGTTCAAATCCTCATCCTTCCGTTACAGTATAGCTAATTAATAAACAGCAGGGTCACTCAGCAGCATGTCACAACATGTCCCCTATTTTTATGCAATTGACGGGCAAGAATATTGCCGGGACAGCGAGTTCAGCGTTTCTATTGGCCAGAAAAAAGCAATTGACAGGAAAGAACCTGCATAATGAAGGCGCGTAATGCAACATGCCTGGGAGACTCGAGTGCCTCTTCTGTTTATTTTCTATTCTGTGCCTCCGTGCGTTAATGAAAAATATGTCGCAAAATTAATAAAGACAGAACTGGTTTACGGAGCAGAGACTTAAAATCAGCGTGTATGGAAAAGTTAGTTCCGCTCAAAAATATTTCAGACTGTGGAATGAAAGTCAACGATATCGGGACCCAACGAACGGCATTTAGCGAATATATATAAGAGCTAGTCGCCGAAGGTGAGGTGATTACACGCATTTAGTATATTCACTGAGCCGAAGTCGAATTGAATATAGGCTTGTGATCACCGAGCCAGAGGCGACTAATTGTTTTAGTATAAATTTCCAGGTGTTTGAAAATAATAATAAGCAAAATTTTCTAAAAATTCACTTCAAATTGATTACTGTGTAGAAAAACATAAACCAAAAAGCTATAGTCAGTAGTCAGTGACTATCACTTCAGAGACAGTAAGTCTTATTAATGAGTAGTCCAATCAGAATGAAGGAAAATCAATTGTCACCTGGAAATTTATACTAAATGAAAATAATTAATGTCGTCGAATTAGGAATGTTCAGTTACGCCTTTTCTATATATCTCTTGAAACTTTTTTACTTTCATAGATTACAGTATTAAACTGATATTTAATTGATAGCTTTTAGATATGTCACCGAAACTACTTATCTATATACATGTATGTTGTTGAATGATGTGCGAATGCTGGAATGTTGGAAAATGGGTTCAATTAAAAATATTATTTTCGATTTGCCTCATTTTCTCCTAGGTTCAGGATACAAAAGTTCCAACGTGTCATTTTTGTTCTCATTACGAAACCCTGACAACATGCAACCATTCAAGTGTCCAATTATTACCGGCAACACTGCCAAAGCAATCTGCTGTAATCCTTTGTACGGAGCGAACTTTGGTGGCGTCAATCTGTACATCGCTAATAACGCCTGCACTAATCAAGTCTCGTCTTGTTGTTTCCTTGGTACCACTTACCAACCACCACCTGGGTATCAACTAGGCACCAAACATACTCAATCGTTATTTGCTGGTAGCTGCAACTTCACACCAACAGAAATTGAAATATTTTACTGAATAATTACAACATTCTACGGACAGCTCAAAAATGCTAAAACAAATACGATCTCGTGAAAAATTAACCAGCGCGCACATCATGTGGTAAATATATCCGCTCACTTCTCGCCAGTGTTTTTGATACATTCTCATATATGTAAGATATTTAGATTTGTTTTTACTACCGCTGCCCTACATAAGCGCATCTAAATTTCTATTCGGTTTAAAGTGGCTTGATATAGTAAACATATACATCCATCTCCTTTGATGTTACGTTTAAAACAAAATATGGAAAATTCCAGCATTTCATGTGAGATGCTGATGCCATTTAACGCCTAAAAACTGCTAAACTAATTTGTTGACGTCATTTAGAGATTTAATCTTAGAAAATGAATGTGCTATATATTATATAGACTGCCAACGAATATTAAGTATTCTGTAACCTCATGATAGGCTCGCTACTCGCTACATTTATAGACCCGGAGCGAGGAGTATTCGGCGAAATATTTTCTGAAGTGACGATATATCATCACTTCAGGAAATATTTCGCAGAATACCCCGAGCGGAGGGTCTGTATGTGATATATTATACCGAAACACTAAAATGTTCATAGAAAATTTAAAAACGATACACGCGTACGATTCATTCTGCACATCCCGCAATTTTTGTTATTTTAAAGTTCGTGGATCCCACGCGTGCCATGGAATATATTTTATATTTCATGGCAACACGCGTGTGTCCCGCGTAGAAAGTTTTTCTATTGCAAAAAATGTTGTTTTGAGCATTTTGGCAGCTTTTCGTGGCCATACGTACAACACATAAACTTAGTGTAAAATGCAGTTTTTTACGAATTAATACTGAATAAGCCTCCCGAAAGCTGAAAAAGATTATAATTGTTTTGAATTGCTATAATAACAAAAACTGTGCTCAATTTTGAGGTCAACAAGCGCTTGTTTCGCCCAAAACATTTATATTTTGTAAGAATTTGAAACGTATTTTGGAAAAATTTGTTTGAAACATAATTTTAATTAGCGATAAGTAGTGTTTCAGGCGGTATTAGCTGAAGTTGTTTACATTGCTATACTGACTAATAAGTATATTTTTTATTGAAATATAACTGCACTGAGAAGCTTTTTGGTAGCAGTTGTTGTCTATATAATAAAACAGTTATTCTACTCACTCTCGTCGTATATGAGCGATAGTCGACTCGTTCCTACGCATCTCGTCGGCTATTAGCTCATATACGACTCGAGTTCGTAGAATAACTGTTAAGTATATACTTCTATGAGTGTAATATGCAGGTTTTGGTGCAATACAAAATTTAAATAGTTAATGGACCTTATTTCATGTTACAACAATGATACACGGATTGAGTTTCACTTGTCAATATCAACGCATAATTCCAAAAGCAGATATTTCAGAATTTAAGGCCCCATAAAAAAAACATTTCAAAACCTGCATATTGCGCTAAAAGCTATACCATAAGATGTTCTGTAGTAACTAATGTTTTCAAATGATTGCTGGACAATCGATATCCTCATTTTGTCTCACTTAGCTCACTTGATATCCTTCTAAAGGAAGCCAAAGAAATAATATTTCTCACAGTTTTTATAACATTGAAGCGAATTATTTTGCGTGCACTGATGTAGCTGAACTTTTCCACAAATATAGTGTAAACATTTTCCAGGTAGACAGCAAGATTCTAATAAATAAATACCACGTAATTGTTGTTGTTTTTTAATTAAAGTTTTAAAATTGTCTTAATAGAGGTTTATCAATTGCCTAGAAGTAGGAATTCGTTCCGTAATCACGAAACTACATAAAACTCTGTCATTTGGTGCATGGTAAAACGTATATCAAGGAGAAATACACAAAGTTGTACCACGAAATCCTTTGCAAAACAGTCAAATTCATTGTTTTTTCTCGATTTTTCTATAAAACCTTATTATAGCTTAAAAGTGAAAAATTTTAAACTTGTTTGAGACAAAAATGACCAGCATCTTTAGAAAAGTTACAAAAAACTACTTATAACACATTTAAATAGTTACCCTGATTTTTAATATGATTATTGAGTTATTGTTGCTCCAAATGTTAAAAAATATGCCAATGTCCCGCTAAAAAGACCGAGTACTAACAAAAAACACGTTTCATGCAACAGTTGAAAACTTTTAAAAAACTTAAAATCATTGTAACCATTTTAATTTTCTGTATGTAGTTTTTTGTAAACTTTCTAATGATGCAGGTTATTTTTGTTATAACTGAATCCAAAATTTTACATTTTTTAACTGATAGCAGTTTTAGTAGGAAAATTGGAGGAAACCCTAATGTTTTAACATTTTGCAAATAAATTTTTAAAACAAGTATTTGATTTTATATAATAGTATAACCTTACATATTTCAGAAGTTCAGAAAGTTTCGTTTTATAGGAACGAAACTGAAAGATAGGAATTTCACCCTGTGGTCTATACCATGTAGCATGCAGCGAACTTCATCAAAAGCCAAGCATTAATACTTTAATTAATTCCTTATACGGTCTATAAATACAGAAAAATTTGCATTTGAATGACCAAATGTAGGGCTGGCTTCGCCACTGATTTTAACACCATCTTTCACTCGGAAAGAACCAACGAGTTTATCATAGGTGGGCGCGGCCAAACATAATTCCACCACCTCCTTGTAGACATCTTACAAGCCGTGGACATAATGCTTTTGTATCACACCATCCTCTTCTCCAGCCATCAGGTTCATCTACATGTAAAGCTGCTCGGCACTCATCCATAAATAATACGAACTCAAAGTTCTGTTTTAAACACTTTTATCACTCAAGTCCTTTTCGCGATGATTTTGCTTTAAAGGGGGTCGAACCAGTGGTTTCCAGCTTTTTGCTATATGTTGTAGGATCAAACATAGTGTGCTTTTAGGCATGTTAAACATACCAACTGCTTCAAAAGCTTGCTTACCTATCTGTAGCGGACTACGAATGATTTCACATTTTCACGTTCAATAAGGCCGATTACCCGACGAGACAAACCTGACTTTTTCCAAATTTTCCCCTTATCTGATCTACCACTACAAGATTGTGGATTTGCAGCATACTTTTTGATTGTACGATGGTCGCGACCAAGCATTTTTCCTATTTCAATTAATGGTAGACTGCTTTGTATTAAGTTCTTGTATAATTTTTTGTCTTCTCATGTTCGGTAGATGTTTGCGGCCCAAATTTTGGATAAAAAATTGGACACCTAAAATAAATTGTTTCAGCTAAAATGGCCGCTGTTTGTTTACTACTGCGCATAAGAGCCTAAATTTCCTCTGAAGCGCATACAATAGTTTTTCCATAATACATCCGAAATGTCATAAACTTTGTTTAAAAAATGAATGAAATGCAACGAAAAGGAGGATTTGCATATAATCATTGGACGCATTGTATATAGCGAAAGCAAATAAGTGATATATACCACCCACTCAGCTCATTATAAGGCAATTATACGATTATTTTCAGATTATTGTATCCACTAAATTATTGGGATTATCACGGTTAGGATTGGGGTAAGGGCAGGGCTCATTTTATATGCATGACATAACAATTGCAATAAGTATTGGAATGATCAAACGTTGTAACCAAAATTTTATTGGGATACAACGTTCGGATCGGCTGGATACACAGCGAAAGTTGATATAGCCCGAGCGCAGCGAGGGTTAATCTGAGCTCTGAGGAGGACCAAAAACTTATTTATTCTCAAGAACATGAACTCTATTACCATTATAATAATAAGGCCATATATTTGAGCAAAAACTTAAAATATCACTCAAAAGTGGGCATTTAAAATGATTTATAAATTGGCTATTACGTCAGCGGGTAAAATGTAGAATGTATTTTAGCCCGCTGATTTGTTTATTTTACCCCACCAAATACGTTACAATGCTCGCTAAAGTTGTTACATAAATACTGATATACAGCGGATTTTTTCGATTCTGTCGGTTGAGAAATGAAACAATCTTTACTTCTACGCAGATCTCAGAGCGCCTCATCCTGCACGGTATTCACTTTAAACTATCCAACCTAATGATCGAATTCACACAATCTATACCCTTGTTTTCATAGTTTAATAATATTTCTCTGTTTTGCTTGCCCATCGCAAATATACTGATATTGTGTGCAACTTCCCCTGCTAAAGACATCATGCCGGACAGAATCCTGTCCGTGAATACTAATAAGTGCCGAATTACACAAGTCTCGTTCGCTCCCCGCTTCCAGCTCAAAACTTGATAACCCTATAAAACCCATTCAAGCAAAACTTTTGGGGCAAGTCTAGGTCTCAAAGGAAATGTATGTTCCTTGCGAAATACTTGATCATGCGTGACGCATCAGAAATTTTGCGCGCGTGGGCGCCAGGCGCGAAATACGTACTTCGCGAAATTCAGGGCCGATGTAGAATTAACATTACGCAAAAGTTATAATCTAACAAGCCGCTTTTGTAATTGTGTCACTTAATCACAGGCACAGTTGTGATTACGTTAAAATCAATGGAGCGTCTGTCAAAATTAAAATGTAATTGTACTCACTTTACTAAAGTTTTCCGTAAGTCTATTATAGTTTCTTGGATTCATGAAAATTGGCATTTGAAATACACCGAATTAAATTCATTTTATGTATCAGCTTATCACGTCCTTGATAACAAAGTTGCTACGATTGTTTCCATTTCAGAGCGAGAAATTATAAATGAGAGACAAAATTTCAACCCAAACGAGAAACACACGTGTTGTTTTTCTCGAGTTGTGAAGCACATATCTAACCACGATATTTATGAATTTTGCAGGCAATAAATTTCGCGCGGCACCTGGCGGAATAGCATCATAAATTACAGTTGGAAAATATGAATTTTGTCTGTCGAAACGTACCAGCGATTTTTGCATGGCATTGGGCTATAACCTATTACTCTTTTCACTCCTGTGAGCATACACTTCGTTCCAGGCTGATCTGAAAATCTAAATTTTTACAAAAACTTCGGGAATATTTAACAAAATTAGGTGAAATTTCAGTGTTGAATGGTTATAACGATTTGTGCTCAAATATTGTACGAGATGCGATTCGTTTAATTAATTTTGTACATGTTCATTGCCACCACATCTTCCTTATTCGTTTTGGTCATACTGTTCCACAGTTGTATGCAAAGCATATAAGAAAATTAAAATATGATAAATTTGAAGTAAAAAAGTCAGTTCGGTTCATATTTTGACATTTTTCATATGCTTTGCATTCAATTTCCGAAAAGTAAAACATACAAGAAAACAGAAAAAGACCAAAATTTATTTCACCGTACTCAGAAAAGAACAAAGCACTAGCCTTCAGTTAAATTTCTACTTTAACTTGTTCCTAATTCTAACCAAAACCAAACTCTAACCTAATCCCAATTTAAACCAAAATCTTAAATAGACCTTCCCCAAAATCTTGAATTTCGAAAGAATCGAGTTCAGTCTAAACTTAAACCATTGCTTCGTGAAAATCCAAGCGAATTCGGGAAAGGCTTATTGGATGCAAATCACGTTGTAATGTGGTTTATAAAAAGCCAAGGGTATATATTGTGATCAGTTCATTTCTTTCTTGCCAAGTTCAGTCCATCACCAATGGGAAGAAAAGTATTGTCGATTCTTTCGTCGTTATGAATCTTTACATTGAGATTATGAATCGCAGTAGTTACTTCGTCCTTCACTTCATTCACCACCTTGGTATACCACAACACCTAATGTAAATTGAATTTATCTCCTTAGGCCACTGATATTGGAACAACCAAAGGGCATGGTGGAAAAGACGGAGTACGGAGTCGGAGTGCAGAGTCGGAGTACGGAGTCAAAAAATCATGTTTGAAAACATTATTATTAGATTATTTTGGAGTCTTCCTACAAAATAGTCAGAAAATCACGACAATCATTTTTAGCAAGAGTAATAGATTAGCAATTCACTCCTTTCCCTTTAAGACATTGACAGATTCGATTATAAACAACTTGCGTCCGATTATTATTAGACTCCGTCTTTTCCACTTTATGGGGGCATAAAGTGGAAAAGACGGAGTCTCACTCCCAAATAGTCAGAAAATCACGACAATCATTTTTAGCAAGAGTAATAGATTAGCAATTCACTCATTTCCCTTTGAGACGTTGAAAAATTCAATTATCAACAATTTGCACCTGATTATTATTAGACTCCATCTTTTCCACTTTATAGGGGCATAAAGTGGAAAAGACGGAGTCTCCTTCCAGATTAAAATAGTCAGAAGATCACGACAATCATTTTTAACAAGAGCAATAGATTAGCAATTCGCCCCTTTCTCTTTGAGACGTGGAAAAATTCGATTATCAACAACTTGCGTCCGATTATTATTAGACTCCGTCTTTTCCACTTTATGGGGGCATCTGTCAATGTCTCAAAGGAAAAGGAGTGAATTGCTAATCTATTACTCTTGCTAAAAATGATTGTCGTGATTTTCTGACTATTTTGGAAGGAGACTCCAAAATAGTCTAATAATAATGTTTTTAAACATGCCTTTTTGACTCCGTACTCCGTACTGTACTCCCACTCCGACTCCGCACTCCGTCTTTTCCTCCATGCCGCAATCAAAGTGCTAGATTTAAAACTCTATGATTGATTAGTGATCAAAAAGATGGATGATTCTCAAATACTGCCAAAGGATATGAATTTGGATCATGATAAATCTGCTCAGCTTACAACACCAGCAACAAGAAGTATTAATATTTTGGGAGTAGATATCTACCAGGAATGCATTGATGGCCTTCTTCCTCGCTCAATGGTCAATGATAATATTGTTTCATATCTACTCGAGTAAGTAAAACTGAATTCGCATGCACATATAGCTACAAAGATTTGAAAATGTTTATTTTCTGTGCATATGTTACATGTTGATTTTGACAATTTTAGACAAGAAAGATGCATTTTTCCTGTGATAAGTACATTCTTTCTCACTGCATTATCTGGTGAACAGGAAAAAAAGAAACTTTCTAGGTATAAAAATTCCTTAGCTCTTTTTGCAATGTTTCACAGAAACAAACAAATTGTTACTGACATTCTGTTCATTTATCATACACTAAACAGATATGAAAGAAACAGTACTGCTGAGATGTTCTTTAAGCCCCATTTATTGTTGGATGAATACGTATTTATTCCTATAAATAGAAGGTGATTAATGCTGGTTGATCAATAATAAATGTTGTCAGTGATGTGCATGTACCATTATGTTGAGTATTATGATAAACTTATATGTATTATATCTGGGTTTTTTCTGTCAACTGTTATGTAGGCATCATTGGTTATTGGTTACATTGACCCCATGGTAAATAGATAATTACAATTATTGCTTTGTTTTGTCTGATGCTTACATGATCTTTCTCAGTGAAATGCAAAGCTGGTTAAATATGTTGTTTGTTACTCTAAAACCCTACCATCTTACAGGCATATAATTCTAATGGATTCTCTCACATGGGATGTTGCAGGCCGAAGAATTGAAATTAGTCTGATTTTTAAGTAAGTGGACAAATTAGGTTTTTGATTGTTATTAATGTTTAGTCCAATACCTTGCTTACTATTTTTATTTTGTAGTTACCTGATTCACTTAACTGAAAAATATGCACTTCCAAATAAACACCAAAACATGGAAGTCAAGGTTTTGAAGGTGTGGTATTTAATTTTAAATGAAGGTTTTATTTTGTCTAAGCATATTTGGTAATTGTTAGAATTTACCAATAATCATAATTGTGTGTTTAGGTCCCGCAGCAAGAACCTAATAGCAACAACTGTGGAATTTATGTTGTAAAGTTTGTGAAATATTTTATTCAGGTACTGTACATAAAGTGCATATTTTGTAGTAATGTTGTACAGGCTGTTTACAAGCACAAAAGTTTGAAAATGTCATTTACCTTATATAACATTTTCAACTCATCATTAAACACCATTCCATACTAATTTGATTTCAGGAGTTGGATATGTATGAGTCAGCACCAGAAGAATATTGTACCAAAGAACACAAATGGTTCAAACACGCAGATGCAGAAGAAAAACGCAAGACAACAAGATCCTTTTTGCTGAGTAGAATGTTGCACAAATAATAATGTACATAATTTATTCAATTATTCAATATTTACACTGCATCTAAAATTCAAGAGCAACATGTATTAAAATGTTTTTACTCATCTCCAAATTCATCACTGCTATTGTCATCAATAAAACCATCATCACCACCATCTGTCTCTTGGTCAAATATACTTGGCTGTAAATTTACCACAGCTGCACACACTTTGAGAACCGAACTCAGGTATGGTTTGCACGATAATGGGATCACACCTCTTAGAAAGCAGAAGCATTTCAGTTTTCTTATTATGCGTTCCACATGAATCCTTACCTTCGCTATTCGTCTTGTGGCTGTAGCTGCTTTAGCATTAATGCAGCCTTTTTTCATAATCGGTGGTGCAAGAAGTCTTGTTTGATGTATTGCTAATAAGTCTTGCCTGTTAAACCCTTTATCAGCCATGATCACATCACCTGGGTTTAATAGCCGAAGAAAACCACTCTGTCTTACTATTTCTTTGTCACTAATACTTCCTGTGTATAGCTTGGAGATGAAATTAATATGCAGGAGTGGAGATATTGAAATAAGTGCTTTAAATGTATTTCTGGAATTATATGAACTATAGGTAGACGTTTGCGAAGCTACTCTGAACGGCGTTTCAATGTAGAATTCAGTGCAGTCAATAATTCCACGAAGATTGCTGAAACTTTGAAAAGGCTTGGGAACTCGTAAGTCTGACATTTCTTCAACAGTTGAAAAGGGAAGCAAAAACGTGAGCTCTTCTTTCAAGAACATAATCCACGAAATGAAAATCCTGCTGGCAGATCCTCTTGATATGCCAAAAATGTCTGCCAGCATAATTATGCTAGGTGCACGCTTTAACCTCACAAGGACCATGATCATTTGCTCCATCACTGTCAACTTATTGAATGCATATTTATGCTGGAATTGAAAAAAAAAATCATCGAGATGATAAGTGACCCAACATTATAAAGAAAATCAAATGATCATATTTGTGCATGTAATTTTATCACCTTTAAATAGTGATTTTTCACACTGTTATTTCTTGTCATTTTTGTTCCTTTCCATGTGTATAGCCTGGATGCCTTTTCTTTGATTAATTCAAAAAGAGAAAGAAACACCTGCCTCTCAAGACCTACAAAAAAATATGTAAATGAAAATTACAATCATGTTACAGTACCAGAAAATATCTTTTACTGTGATTTTTAAATAGTGGTATATAAAAATATAAATGAACACCGAGTGAACAGGATGCTACAATTTCAGAAACATTGGATATGAAAGATACCTGTATAATGACAAGTTTTTTTGGGATCCATAATCACTTCCACAAACAATGTCCTTCTCATGTTATTCTTGTTAGTCAGTGACATATCTGTGTAAGGACTCAGGTGACTTGTCTCAATGGTAGTCTATTGAAGACAAGAAATGCATAAACTATAAAGTAAGTCACTAATGTCTGAGCGCAGAGAAGAAATATATTTACCTGAGTTTCATTGTTGACTGTTGTATGAATATCATCGGTTGTAGAACTGAGAGCTTCCTTCTCGTGCTGGCTTGAATCTGAGCATATGGCTTTGGCTGAACCATCCTCATTGCTTGACTCGACAACACAACCATCATGAGTTTTCACTGTTCTGGTATTCGACAACAATAACAACGCATCTGCAGCCGAATTTTCGTCTGTTCTGCGGATTCGTTTTGGTATTTGTGCCCGCTTCGTTGGTGATTTTCGCTTTCGACCCAATCTCACAATCTGTAATAGTTTATATTTGAACAAATATTTGATAATGGAATAAGTACTCTACTTTTCGTTCAGAATATTAAAAATATTTTAATCTATAAATAGCTACCTTTTCTTCACTGGCATTTGCTGGAAAAGGATTTGGGTTCTCTTTTGTTGGTCCTTGTTGGCCAATGAAATGTAGACTGCATATATAGCTGTCCTTTTTACATTTGAAAGTATCACCTCGACAGCATGCCCTAATCCATGTTTCTCTCCTTTCCTTGAACTTTTTTACCGATGGGAAACTGTGAAAGCTTATAATTTTGCCATCTTCCGTTTGCGGCCTTTCCGGATAACGACTATCGGTTTTACAAGTGCCCCAAGAGCACCGTTTGACCATTATAAAGTCGCATACATACTATGCAAAACCTATTAAACGTTCTACTTTGCTGATTTGTTTGTCCGAAAAGTTGCTTTGCGTGGGCACGTGTTACCCCTCGCAGACAGATCGCGTGAAGCGTGGATTGATACACACCTGATGATGTCATCCTCTGACGTCCTCTTGCATACTAATTACTTCCGCCGCCAGATGTACATAATAGCCTACTTGTGATTCATATTAAATTTACCACTCTGTTAGATTAAATTTATCTCACGTAGTATCCTGCGAGAGCTACCCAAAAAACATTAATGGATTTTTTAAATTTCTGATTCGGTATTGCTCAAATAGTAGCGCATGTTGAACTTTTTGGTACAATATATCCGAACAATAGGGTCTATAAAGTTAATCATAAATCTAACATGATTAATAATCATTGTATCGTAACTGTATTTTAATTATAAAGCGCATGGAACCACAGCGTGGTTACGTTGCTTTATTGTTACCATGTTCATCCTATCGACAAATTGATAGCTTTCCTGTCAGAGATAAGGTGTTACCCTTTGAGCCGTTAGAGTACTCCATAAATTATACGTTATCAGATACTCCCGATTTTAGTAACCTCTGTCCCACCTCTCAAATACCCAGCCATATAACCAGTGCAGGGCGAATTCGAATTTTACAACAATTTTCTAGCTAATGCTGTGATCTGCCAGATCGTACGCTTTACGAAAGTCTAAAAACATTATTCTGATTACACTGGCTGGGACTGTTGCTTAAGCAACAAAAAATTCTTGATATGATTCGCAGTGCCTTTATCGTTCATTATAGATTGGGAATCGGGGTCGGTTAATTAAAGAGAAGTTAGTTCTCTTATCTTTTCTCGTAAGCTTATTAATTTTTTCCAACACATTCCACTTTCTTTATTACGGTTTTTGGATACATGATCTTTATAATAATTTTCTTTTTAAATTTCATGTTTTAACTTGATTTCTAAGGAATGTACATCGATCAATGCAATAATACAATACAATTCAATTCAATCAACAATACAATCTGTATACGATACAATACAATCTATATGCAATGCAATGCGATGCAGTACAATGCTGTAGGAATTTTTTTTCCACTTTAGCATCAACAGAACTTGCACACGTTACATCAGTCCAAGCCAGAGAAGCATGAAAGGACTCTATGGCAGAAGGTTTTATATGCCTTACTAGCAACTTTGTTGACGCAATTTAGGCTGTTGTGTTTTGGAAGCCCTGAGGCTTAACTCGAATGACTTATGGCTTTCGTGCACATGCAGGAGAAAAGACATAAAACAGGCTCGGATTGATTTCATTTGCTGCACACTTTTAGAAGACACACAAGGAATACCATCAGCAATACTTGCTTTGGATACAACATTAGGATTTCTAAGGCAATTATTGGCAGCTTCTTGTTCAGCAAGGTTGACCTCGTACAGTTATACACAATAACAAGTTAGGTGTACAATAAGTTATGCAAAAATCTTATTTTTTAAAAGGTTAAAAAAATGTCGTGAAGAGGTCAAATATATAGAAAAGATATAACGAAATCAATCAAATGGGTAAAATAAAACAAATATATACGCTTTATTGAAAGCATATAAAATACAGATTTAGACCCAGGCAAGCCCATGCAGGGAGCATCAATTCAAGGCACTAGTTTCGAAGCAAAATTTCAAAAGTGTGTAGAAGATGTCGAAAGCATAGGAATTTAAGATTGTAGGATTGAAGGTCTTTTGGCTTTAAGCACGATTATTTAATTTGCACGAGTTCGATCTGTCAGTGTGAAAGCTGCGAGTGTGCGAGTCTACTAGTCTGCTCATCAAAGCATGGTTGCATCTGCTGAAAAACTGTTTTTTACAGTGTACGCCCTGGTATCTTGGTTTAAACTAATCCCGTATAATAGTAGCAATCGTCTATAATCTCATCAACTTAACTAGACCTAAATGAAGCTGAAATTTTCTAGCGAAAGGTTTTAGCGAAATGTTTTACTTACATTGTCAACAGCAATAAAACCTCCTGGTCTAAGTAACTGCAAACCCTTCTCATAGTAAGTATCATAGTTTCCCTTATCCGCATCAATATAGATAAAGTCAAATGTACCACCTTCACTAGCTGCCAACAGTTCATCTAAGAAAATTAAATTTGGGTATGTTCATGGTTTCCAGTGCTGCGTGAAGATGAAATCTTGAATTCAGATTATTTTAACTTCTTTCTAATTCCGAGACTGCGTTTATACGACAACGATATGAAACTTGTATGGCAGAAAATCACTACGTTTTGCGACTATTCAAACGATACCCGTAGAATACTGTTCGGCTTTGTTGTTGCCTTTACACGGTGGCGGCTTGATACCTGCATTCCATGGCCAGTTTGTTTGGTGCGGTATTATTTGGCATTTATTCGCATTTTGCTTGCCATTTTTATCGTGCACAAACAAAAAGTGAACAACCTGTTTAGCGAAGTCGGGATTCTAAGTACACTATGCTGCTGCTTGCCCGATTGCAGCTTGGTTTGGATTCATTTTTTAATGCAATAATGACATCATTGAACAATGTGGGAATCACAGCAATATGTCTATCCTGTTTTCATTAACCCTGAACAGCTTGTTCATTTTTTGGAGTGTTTGCCACAAAGTACTCCGTTTCATCCGACACGGTGGAATTTCTTCACGGTCTCAAACACTTGGGCTAGTTTTCTGTTTCAAACTCTTACGGTTGGCATTCCGTTGTTCCAATTTCAAATCTCGATGGTTAGGGTCATCGTTTCGCAAATTTTCACGACGTTTTCCCGTAAACATCTAGAAGCTAATAAACTCATTAAAGTTTTTATGAAACGAGGTTTTCGCCCTCGATTCATCGACGAAATTTTGAAGTTCAGCTAAAATGACAGCATATTCATTGGCAGAATTTTTGTAACTCTCCTATTTGTCAACATGTACATCTTCACCATTATTTGATATGCAACATTATTGGATATGTAACTATACAACCAATGACATCATACTGTATATTGAGATTGCTATATTTCGTAGCATACTGTACAACATTTTATCATATAAAGTAGCTACAGTGCTTTATAAGGATTTCGGGCACTGATAAAACTGATAATCTCACATGTGAGATTATTTATGATGATTTCACATGTGAAAATTATCGCGTTTCAAACAATCATCAATTTATCATAGCTTCTGGACATTTTATATTGGTGGAAAACCTGTAGTTTATATAATAAACAGAAAAATACATGGGCGCTTGCATGGAAATACAAGATTTATTTCTCGTGTTGAACATGCATGATATCATTTCAAAAAGGTTCATTCGACAAACTTCAGAAACCTCAAAATCGAGCATTTCGAATAATAATATATGAAAATTACGACATTCGATCTGTTGATATCTTGAAAAACGTAGGAGTGTGTGTAACTTACAAGACAGAAAAGAACAACAACTAGCGATTCTTCTGTTTGAAATAAAAAAGTGTTACAAAATTATCTTACAGAGATTTTGACAAGCACGAATTCCATTCATGATTACATCACGAGAAAATGCAAATTTAACTTCGCTCTAGCTATTCTTAAAACAAATAGCATGAAAAAATCTTTCGTCTACAGGGCGGCGCTGGGCACAGATACAGGAGACCTAGACTACTGACGTATACCTATCGCGCGTGACCACAAATAGAATACTCCAAGATAACGTCGCAACCGGGCAAAAACATTAGAAATTGTATTACGAAAAACAGGCTTTTTGGCTTTTTGATGGTTTAACTGGTGCGAACGAAGTTCAACAGGCCTTTTTGAAATTAGACCACCATTGCGAAGGTTTTGAACGTAAAATGAAAATAGTTGGCTAGATTCTTACAAAATTATCGTTAGCTGAAAATATCAAGAAGTGGACGTTTTGGCCGGTTTTGTCAGTTTGCGTGGTTTGTCATGCAGTTACCACTTCGAATCATGATATATTTAATAAAAGATGTTTATTGTGGATGTTTTAGTTGTGAACTGAAAAACAGTTGCCAAAGTTTTTGAAGAATACCGTGCGTTAAGTTGCTCAATGTCAGAAGCTATGGGCCTATACGCCGGCTGCCAATGTGATTCTAACTTTACTCAAAATCAATTACAATATGGAAATCTTCACATGAAAATCTCACCATTTGCCAACAAGCTGTGCCTGTGACAGATGTGTTGCAAAGATGAAAAAAAGTTACTGTGATTTTATAAAGCTCCTGCAAGCTTGTTAACAAGACACTATTTATAAATGGCTGTAAATATGTGGGAATGTAAACAGTTTTTCAAGACAGAAATTTTTAAAATCAGATATTCTTAAGGATTGCTGCAGAGATACCTAATAAATTTAACTTGTAATATTGACTTCTGCCTGGGTATCAATATTTCTACCTTTTAATAAATATTACATCCCTGCAAGCGCACAGCAGAACTGCTGTATTTTCCATTATTAGCTTATCCCAACCTAAAGTCAATTTAATACTAAGCAAAAATCCAAATAACATCAAAATGACTACATGCAATAATTATTTGCAAAAAATTTAGATTTAATATTAGAACATAAGCTAAACTTCCAGGTTGTCCACTCCAGAAGTCTTTAACGAACGATATTTTTTTAAAAAAATTAGCAACCGCTTTCCAGTTAGTTCACATCCAGAACATCCATGATAAATATCGTTTCCCAAATATATGCGATCGATCCTGATTCGAAGTGTTAAAAGACCAATAATACACGCAAATTGTCGAAACCGGTGACAACGTCCACTCCTTGAAATCTTCAGGGAACGATAATTTTGTAGTCTAGTTTACGTTCAAAACCTCCGCAAAAGTGATCTACTTTCACAAAGTACACCATCAAAAAAGCCCAAAAACATGCTTTTCGTAATACAATTCCTTATATTTTTGCCTGGTTGCGACGCAATCTTGGATTCTTCTATTTGAGGTCACGCGCGCTAGGTATACGTCAGCAATTTAGGTCTCATTGAGGCTTGGAATAACCTTACTAACTCTGTGAAATCATGTACAAGTATCTCCAACTTTGAAAGCAGAATGAAAGCAATGTACTGATCTATGAAATTTTAAAAATTAACTACAATATAGAATACGTTAGCTATTATAATATTGTATTGCATGAATACACCCTATTGGAAGCTCACTTTTTCTTTTTTTCTTTAGTAGAATTAATATATAACATTGCAGATAGTTATCGTCATGTGGTGAAATTGCTCCGGACTTTTTTAATAAAGTCAAAAAATAAATGAAGCTTTTTGAAAAATCATCAAGCAGAATGACCAGGATGGGTGTGTCATTTTTGTATAAAATAAGATTGGATATCTCGAAAAGTAAACTTGTTGACAAGTCTATTAACGAAGTCATAATTTCATTTCAACTGATCTTTACAAGCAATTAAGGAAATTATACATAGGATCGCAGAAAATTTCCTTTTATAAGCACTTTTTAGCACCGCGATAATGTACAAAATAAACTTGGTCTGTACCATAATTTAAACATTGCTAATTTTTGCGCCTTTTAACAGCAGAGCTTGTTGACAAGGTACAAAATACTGATTCCACGGATGCCCAATCATTATCCACCATCTACATTTTAAACTAACATCTCGTAGCAGCTTTCACTGTACATCATATCACATAGACTGATTACTAACAAACAGCATTTGCAGATTTACAATTTAAAAGCTAACAAACCTAATGTTTTCACTGCCGGTTGGATTCGTAAATCAATCTTGTCCATGACGCCGGCCTAAAACAGAATTGTATATCTCATGTCGATATCTCATGTTATTTGAAAATTGTCTTTCGTAGTAACAGATGAACCTAAACCTGAAAACTTTTCTAAAGTGTAAGTCGATCGTTCTGGTTTTACTCTTTTCATGCATTTGAGTAAGCCTTGCTGATTATAGGCAAACCTCACCTCTTCTATTATTGGCTTCCCGATGTTAAAATATTCTTTGGAAATATCACATCCAACCACTTTACCATCCTTGGGAAGAGTCAGAGCAACACTGAGTAGATTATAACCAGTATACACTCCTGAAATGGATAAATATTGTGGTAGTATTGAAAGTAGCGATAGTTTGTTCTGCATGAAAGTGGATTTCAAAAGTTAATGGAAACATTTAAAAGATTCTTGGCTCACTTGAAAGAGGTTAAATTTGAAATAACTATTAAAGCCTGGCACCAATTTTTCATATCTACAAAAATTATGTGGACAGTAAGCATTTTAAAGACAGGGTCACAGCTGCTTGACGCTGATCTGGACTTTCATTGTTCTCCCTCTCCCTTCTTCTCAATATTTTTTTTTGACTTTGTAACAACCAATTTTCGTGATTTTCAACATTTATTTTGGGGGAGGAGGGGATCGAGGAGGGATTATTTTAACGAAGTTGCAACAGGATGCGTGCAAGTTGAGATCAGCGCGTACTGTCCTCAATAATTTCTGCCTGCATTGTAGCTTGAATCTTCAAATATTCCAGGCATGTTGTGTCACAAGTCACAAGTGAGGTCACACGACATTTAATTAAATTCGTCTTTAATTTCTCGTTTGCCGAATGAACTCTATTATATCAAATAACCAATTTGTGTTTTGTGCTGTATATGAAATAATAAACTTGACGCGTTTTCGTTATATCAAATAACCAAGTTTGATGTCATGATTTTATTTGGTTATTTGAAATAACCACTTTTCGCGTACATGATTTAATTTGGTTATATCAAATAACCAATTTTTTGTCGCATTATATCAAATAACCAAAATAATTTTTATACACTTGGCGAGCCAAATGACGTCATAACGCTAGGAACATTCAGAGTCTACCCCTCCTGAACATGCTGAAGACAATTTTCCGAAATATTCCGAATTCTGATTCGTTCGTCAAAAAAGTGCACTTGCAAGGAGTTTAACTGAAGCTATCGGGCGTGCGATAGACGAGTCGTTAACTACAATCGTAGAGGTTAAGAGCTTATTCGTTTTATTTTTCGCCCAGATTGTCTCATATAGATATTTGTGTAATATTTTTTATACACATCATAGCATTGACGCCATTACATGAAATACATGAATACTTCATATTTATGCTGTTTTAGTTTTCGCCTCAAGCAAGTACTAGCAGCTCTGTTTCTACTAGTGGTCATGGCAGCGGTATTCAGAACTCTGTAATAAGACAATCATATCTAGGCGAAAAATAAAACGAATAAGCTCTTACACGTTACTTCGGCGATTAATTGTAGTTAACGTCTCGTCTATCGCAGGCCCGATAGCTTCAGTTAAACTCCTTGCAAGAGCACTTTGTTGAATCGTTGACCCGATGCCACATTTGCATACGCGCAACTGACCGCGAACGAATCAGAATTCGGAATATTTCGGAAAATTGTCTTCGGCATGTTCAGGAGGGGTAGGCTCTGAGTGTTCCTGGCTTTATGACTTCATTTAGCTCGCCAACTGTGTGAAAATTATTTTGGTTATTTGATATAATGCGACAGAAAATTGGTTATTTGATATAGCCAAATTAAATCATGAACGCGAAAAGTGGTTATTTGATATACTCAAATTAAATCATAAACGCAAATAATGGTTATTTCAAATAACCAAATAAATCATGACATCAAACTTGGTTATTTGATATAACGAAAACGCGTCAAGTTTATTATTTCATACAGTATACAGCACCAAACACAAATTGGTTATTTGATATAATAGAGTTCATTCGGCAAACGAGAATGTGGTTATTTCAAATAACCAAAGCAGATATTTTGGTTATATGATATAATAAAATATTATACCTCAAACTTAGCTCGTCCAATCAAAATGTTCTATTAGTAGCACATGTCCATAGTATTTTTCAGCGAATACCATCCTATAGGAAATTCTGACCCTAGTTTTTTTCTCCGAGGCATGGTACTCGGCCGAATATCCCGGGAGATTCTACTTTTGAATAATCTCACGCGACATCCCGCGAGAGCTACACGCGCCGATTAAAATGGCGGGAGCACACAAGAGTGTATGGATATTCTACGGTGTTTTTTAAGTGGTTTCACTGGAAATTTTACAAAACAAGATGTTCAAAAGACGGAAAAATTATTCAGCGCTATTTGCTTGATGCCATTTGGCAAAGAACTTTGGGAAAATTGTTTATTTGAGTAAAAAACGAAATCTCGTATTCTCGAAGGTATGTTGACAAGTTGTCCTGGACTTGAACTGTTATATATTTTCGGTATAATATATCATTTATAGACCCTCCACTTGGGTGATTCGGCAAAATATTAACCCTCAGTGATGATATTTCCCTCGGGCTAAAGCCCTCGGGAAATATCATCACTTCGGGTTAATATTTTGCCGAATCACCTTCGCTTCGGGTCTATATATAACTGATAAATATATCATCCAAAATACCTTTGTAATTTATCTAAATAATAAAAATACACTTGGCGCCCCATAGCCTCCTGAGCTTACATGTTAATTAATGATTTGCCAGCATCCAAAGTCCCATGTTTTCGCGCAGTTAGCGCGATGAACCTTGGATAGCCAGTGGGGCAAACAACAAAATAATTTTTTTGGCGGTATAATGGAAAAGTTAATCATTGCGCTGTTTATGGTAATAACGATAGGAGGTCTTGGCATCAGACACAAGTTGTTTGTCTCTACCTTGACCTACTTAGATTTTACTCTAAACTAGAGGAGTAGATGCATTCTTAGGAACTGAAGCATCACGGACGGCTCTGGCTTTCTTTGTGCCAGGACTAATACCGGATGCCGATACTTCATGGCCAAAAAAATGTGAGGTTGCTGACACAAAAAAGACACTTCTCTTGGTTAAGGGTATGATTCGAGGACCATCTCGAGTTTCTGGTCGTGTTCATCTTTGGTCTTCCCAAACACAATAACATCATCAGATATGTTTCGTACGCCATAGCATCCTTGTAAGACATGTTGTGTCACATGTTGATAGATCTCGATGCTGAGGAGAAACCAAACATCGGTCGTGCATGCTGGTATAGACCTTTCTGAGTCGTGAAGGTGGCAATTGGTGGAGATTCGGGGCGAAGTTTGATTTGATAGTAGCCTGACCGTAAATTCAGCTTCGAAAATATGGTTGCTCGTGTAATTCTTGCAGGTTTTCTTCAACTGTACAAATAGGGTGACGCTCGTGCACTATAGCCGAGTTCGCCTGGTCAATGTACATGTCTATACAAACGCGAATGTCCCCATTCGGTTTTGGTATGGCCACATGAGGCGACACCCAAGGGATAGGTCCATTTACAAGTTCGATGATGACAAGTGTTTCTAGTTTATCTACCTTAGCTTGAACATCTTTGGATGTGAAAAGGAAACCTACGGGGCGCTTGGGTAACTGGGGTTACTGATTCGTCGATATGTACGTCCAATACAACGGAAAACTTGTGAAAATTTGGTCATAAGCTTTTGCACGGACGGGTTATCGTGGCTTTGTATGTTCTTTATTGGGTGGCAATTTTGGTACTGGGGAGGTAGCCCGAGGTCCGTTGCGGCTGTGTGACCCAAAAGGGAGCCTGAATTGTGATTTTTGACGACTACAAACGTAGCACTGGTACTGGAGTCTTTATGTGACACGTGTGCGGTGAAACACCCTTGAATGCCCGGTGGTGTGGATGATCCACATGGAAATAATTTTAGGTGTGTTTCGGACAGCGAGATTCGAGTTTTGGCACTGGAAGTTCTCCGAATTCCACGATTGCATGGTGCATTTCCCCGGTGGCACCAACCCTGAAAACATGCTGTTCTTCCCAGGAACTTTCCCCGGCCGCAGGAAGTGGCTCGCCGTTAAATATTGTATTTCGCCGTGACTTCCGTTCGTTCGTTCGTTCGTTGTTGGTTTCATCTTGAGACGCATTAATATTTTTTCAATTTTGATATTTTTTATTGCTCGTCAATCGACACACTCGTGCGAGATGCCCAAGTTTGCGGCAGTTATTAGTAGACATGCTTTTGGCTTGGCAACGAGGATATCGATCTTTAGCTCGGTGACCAACGTTGCCACTGCAATAACAAATAATATTGGAACGTCCAATTCGTGCAGTAGAAAGCGCTGCAAAAAGAGAACGAGGTGACTTTATCTCTTGAGCTGAGCGGATTGCATTTACTTCGAGGTCAATTGTTTTTAAGCTGTCTGCTTCTATTTGTGAAGCTTGCCCTTCAGATGCATCAAACGAATGTAAATAAGTTTAATGAAGAATATATTCGTGACACCTTAGCTAAAGCTCGGGCCTAAACCCGCGAACACATGTTTAAGACTCACGAAAGCAATTTGTACGAACGAAAGACAGTTTTATTCGAAATTTAGTTTATATTTTAGGGTTTTATGTTTTGTTGTTTAATGTTTTGATGTCAATTATGATAAATATAACAAACAAACGACCGATTGTCATAGTTTTCTCGAGTGTCAGGTCTGTCTCCCGAGGTAATCGCCGCTTCAAACAGGTCGACAAACGTTGTTCGATAATTTAGTCACGAATCATGTCATCTGGGTTGTCAGAAACGGATCGCATACTGTCGCATACTGTTCGATTGTTTCTCCTTCTAGCTGGTTTGTTTACCGAAAGTTGTGCCGCTCAAATAGGATGAGCTTGTTCGGCTCGAAGTAAGCAGTCAGCTTCGTTATAGATCTAAATCGTTACCTGTGTCTTCTAGAGTTTCGAAAATGTCCTGAACGTCGGTACCTGCAAGGTGGTGAAAGATTGCACGTTGTTGCTTCTTGTCGGTGATTCCCGAGATCGCTATGTAATAATATTCAAAAGATTCCACCCACTTTCTCCAACGTTGACTTATCGTCGATGTTTCTCCAAGACTAAAACCCCAGATTTTTGGTACCTTTGCCATCGAGTACTTTTGTCATCCTCGTATTGAATACACGTTAAAAAATCCATTGTTGACTTCGTCGCCAGTTATAGTATCTGAATACGCGTGAAACTGAACCTTTAAAAAACAGCGCTTTAATACACGTTCATTTTTTCCTAGCTTCTATATCTCCACTAGACCGTTTATTCTGCCCCCTGTACTGCCCCCACGAGTGGAAACCAAAACACAACGCATGTATAACAGAATACTATAACTACCTCTTCTGAAAAATGGGGATACGCAGAAGAAATAGGTGCAGAAGGTGCATTGGTATCCCTTCCTGAAGGTCAATAGATATTCATATATGAGTCATGTTTTTGAGGTTTTGGAGCAGAACAACATGAATTATTATAGGCTGTAGAAGATTAAAATGGCACGTGAATCGATGAAAATCGTACAAGCGAATGTTGTGGGGCAGTCACATTTTGTAGTGGATTTATTAATACTGGAGGTGACGAAAGACGAGGATTAAAAAGAGACCATTTCTGCTCGAACACTGATCGAGTACACACATATTGAACGTTGTAACGCCATTGCCCAAGCAAATATATCGACAGTTTCTCCCCATGTATCCAATAAAAGGATTCTTTCTAAATGCTTCTGCATTGTAGCATGAGCAAGTACGGGTGATACGTGGTAATATTATAAAAGAGATATAAAACATTGATATACAGTTATGTCAGCACTCGTGGAAATTCGAAACACAATTTTCAAACAAAATTTTCCACGTGCAATTTCTCGTTTTTTCCAATCTCCACTCGCGCTGGTATAACCGTATATCAACACGGTAATTTTTTTATATTTATTAAATTACACATGGCTTCAATATTTGCAAATCATGTTCACTTTTCCCATGAAACGCCAAGCCCTCTATAACAGCAGTCACGGACACAACAGCTTCTTTTCGACCAATCGGCAGTGAATAAAGATCCAAGTCTAATGCTAGTAAATATTTAAATATGTAGATGTTTTTCAACAAACTTTCACTTTGCTAATGTCTTTATAATATTGATAAAGCGTTGTTTTCCAATTCTCCTTAGCTATCCAAGATCCCACGCACTAACCGCGTAAAAACATGTAGGTCTGGCAACCAGAAAATGATTCATCAACCATTTCAATTAAATCAGATAATTGTTGAATGAATAATAGAAGAAAGATATCCCAAAAAAACATCATCTGAAATGACTTAATTTACATATAAAATAGGAGATCTATTGGAAATAATTGAACATTATATTCATGATATCTACACATAAAATCATACTCCTAAGGCATTAACCACAAATTTCAGTCGCTATATTTTTAGGTTTTTTCTTTCCAATCACCTCACGTGTACGTCACTTGTGCTAAAATTATTTTCAGTTCTGCAGAACTGAATCTGAATTATACAAACCTATTTCTATAGCTTTCTTGGCATTTATTAGCTTCAACATGAACCTCAAAAACTGGCACTGCCCTGCATCGCTGATCATCTCGAACTGCTCGTTTTCTTTAACAGTTTTCTGTAAATTAGGAAGAAATAAGATATGCGTTAACACGTCGAGACCATACGAGACGCTTAAAAATGATTTTTTGTGCTCCTATTTGATACAGGAAGAGAATTTTTGCCCGGTTCTTATCATTGGTCGGCCTTCAAGGTCCACGAGGGTGTTGGCTAGAAAACTCAAAGCAAGGTTGGTCAGAGCGAGGAGAGGAAGAAATGAAAGAGCAAAAAAAGCTTTAGTCTGGGAGAATTTATCGAAAATCCAAATGTAGGATGAAAGAGTTTTAAGAAACGAGACGGCTAAAATGGAAAAGGAAAAATATGTATTAGAATGGCAAGAAAAAGCAATGTAGTGTTTTAGTGGAGCAATAAAGGAGGTGTTTGAGAAGAAAAAAGAAAGGAAGTCACGTGAGAGGTTTGTATGCTTAAACATGCGAGAAGCGAGTATAAGTAAAAGTGAGGATGGACATTAAGAAAAGGGAAGAAGAGAACGATGTAGAGTAAGCAGTTAAATGAAGTTTGTGACAACTCTGAGGAGGAGCAATGTATTATTGCATGCTAATTGCGCGAGAATATGATATGAAAGTGACTTAAGCACCTTGATCACCATAATATTGTTGTTTGCTATTTTTTAAAATGAAAAAAAAAGTTATATATTTCAAAAGAGCATCTGTCATATTGCAATTAACAAATAGATTTCATTTTTGCGTGCGTCTGTACTGTAATAGATCACAGATGACGTCATAGCGTGTGAAGAACAAAAAAGTACGCACGAGACGCAGTCGAGTGCGTGACTTTTTGTTCTTCACATGCTATGGCGTCATCTGTGATCTATTACAGTACAGAAGCACAAAACAATGAAATCTATTTGTTTTATATTATAATAAAGTTGACAAAATTCATGCGAAGACCCGCGAAATAAATTAGCTAAATTAGATCACGCCATCAGTTGACGTCATCCGTGCGTGTGTACTTTAATAACACACAGCCCGCGACCAATGAAAATGCAGAATGAACACGTATTATTATATAACTCATAATAAAACATCCAAGAGAGCAGATAATTTTCATTTTTCACCTTTGTGTGATTATTCTTATTCACTTTACACAGTAGGCATTAAATATATTACCTACACGGACTAAAATTTACTCTAAAAAATTGCCCCATTTTCCATTGGAGTATTTTTCCATGCCCATGTTACTAGGGGTAATTTCTACTCCAAATCTCAAAAGGAAAAAATCTATACCTTTTAGATTTGGGATAGAAATTACCCTATTTTACTTTGGGGAAGAACTTTGATTCCCCCATTTTGCTTTGGGGAAAAAATGACACATTTTTCTTAGGCATAATAATTACCTATTTTAGTATAGGGCGAATATTACCCTATTTTTCATAAGTGTATTTTTTCCCCTAGATTAAAGTGCGGTGTAACAGCCGCACCCTATATCTGCAGTATAAAGTCGTTAAAATGTAAGAATACTTATCAGTTATACCAGCGTACTATAGCCATGCCTGCATACAAATTTTTGCATGCCTTAAGAGGTTTTTCTTTGCCTTTTAAGCATGTATAAAAAACGAAAATTAATGTCCTCAAGTGCTTTAACGATATCTTTTCAATTCTGGCATATTTTCCTCTTGACTAATTTCCATATTGTGTGCAATAAACCATAAAGAGCAAAACCGCTAACTCGCTATCGTGAATATAACTGATTACCATGTGCATTAACACATTGGTATTCTTCACTCGCGCTTCATTATTTGGCCTTGCTACATACCGATAATCTGTCTTGTTATACAAATGTAGCTATATCAGCTGTTTATTCTTTGTGTTCTCACAATGAATTTTACTGAACTTGGATACTCGTAACTTAATTAGTGTTTTCGGTAATGCTTCAAAGCAAAAAAAGCTTCCTAAATGTAAATATATACTCTTGCGACAAATGGCAACTAACAATTAAGCACCACATTTTCACAAGCATATGCGTGTTGTTGGTTTTCACGCCATACACAGCAAAAAACGCACAACCTGTTCTGGCCTGATGAAAACAGGATTGAACAATGTTGTGCTGCCCACATTGTTCAAGGCTGTCAACAGTATTGAACAAGTTGTTGAGCCTGAATTAGCCTGCAATCAGGTGTAACAATGTTGAACAATATTGTTGACAACCTTGAACAATGTGGGCAGCAAAACATTGTTCAATGCTGTTTTCATCAGTCCAGAACAGGTTGTGCGTTTTTGGCTGTGTATCCATGGTTTCAGCGGGTGGGTGTTTATCATGCTGAAAGTTGCGTGTACTTCACAGTAGCCAAATTAAAATACAAAATAACCAAACTTGACCATAACACTAGCAAAAGCTGCATAGCTAGCACAGGGGATAACAGCGGAGAACATTAATTGACATTATAAAAATTGCCAACTAAATCGTGTAAGAAGTTACTGTATCTCTTATAATTATGTAGTTTCGAAAGTGCATGAAACATACCTCGTGCAATCGTCGAAGAACATCGGGTTCTCTTTGAGAATTATTCCAGATATATTCAGCAATTGGATTGCTAAATCCTCCAAATTTCCTTGTTGCAAAGCGATATTTCTTTAGGTCCTCGTTGACCGAATGGTTTGAAGCCATCCTAGCTAGTTTAGTACCGAGGTGAAGTTACTCAAATATCTATCGTCGGCTGTTCCTCAGAGACAGTCGCCAAATATGCCTCAGAGATATTGCAATTGGCCTATTCAGGCGTTATGTGCAAAATGTTACGTACACATGTCTACGTAGGCCTTAATTAGCTTTGTAAATATACCCGACAAATATCCGGCTTACATGTTGGTGACGCATTGTGTCCAGAACACAACAACATATGTACGCATAAATTTTGTATTTAAAGCATGAAAGAAGCATGTTTTCCAATTTTTGCTTGTAATGATCAAATCAAATAGTGCTGACATTCATATATCAAATGCTAAATAATTGGCAATTTTGGTGGTTCAGAACTGTGTAATAGACAACTCCCATGATATACTAAATTTTCATCAATATACAGAATCTTTCATTACTGCTAAAGGAGCATCTTAAAAATATAAAGTTGCAAAATTTGGTAGCGCAATGCTGCAAAATTCAGAACCATCCTCGGAGTCATGAAAAACCTAGATTCATATCAGCCTGACACTGCAGAGAAGAACGAAAATTTCCTTGTCTCGATCGGGATTCGAACTCGCATTTTCGGGTTTCTAGACCGCCGCTCTAGCTACCAATTTAGCTATCGAGTTAACTGGGATTGGTAGCGAGTCTTATACAATTTCAACGAAGATGGGACTTCAAATCACGCTCGAGACAACGAATTTTTCGTTTTTCTCTGCAGTGTTAGATTAATATAAATGCTGTAAAGATAGCGTAAAATAGTTATAACCTGCTAAGTTTGCAGGTTTTAAATACTTGTCCTTAGTTGACCAGTATGTCCAAGGACCTGAAGCCAAGCTTTTTCATGATGCGGGACTAAATATCCTAGCAAAGTCATTCTCGTCAATATGATAGCTTAGTTTTGTAAGGATATTTCAGAAGTTTCGGAAACACTGTCAAGTGCGTAATTACCACGCTGACCTTCCTCCTTCAAGATCCAAATTCGAGACAACCTTTCAAATTTGTCGTTTTAAAACATGAGAGAGAGTTATTATTGCACGGCGAGCCTTGTTACCAGATATTAGATACTTGAATATATATGTTGAAGTGCTTGTTTTTTATTGTGGTAAACCAGCGATTTCACCCATGAGCGGCAGCCCAACTGTGGACACCAAACCCCCCCCCCCTCCAAAAAAAGAGTGAACGAGACTAATTTATAACTCAGCCATGCCCTACACCGGGCAAGTTGTATATACGGGGAAGGGGCATATTTGTAAATTGTAAGTTACGACTTTGGAAAAGCTGAATGATCTAAAATTATGGGTCGAGCAGCATTGAAAAAACGTCGAATTCTGTTTGTAGCGCTTTAGGTGGTAAATAATTCCGCTCAGGCGAATTTTCGGTGGTGTTTGCAGCGTCAGGCTGAAATTATGATGCTTATAGTTGTACTGTGCACATGCAAGAACCGCGCAATAAATGAACAAACTATATGACTCCCGTTAAGCCACGTTAAGGCAGAACCAATAGCAACTGAGGATTAAATCATTTTGCACAAAGATAAGAGCCAATTACCATTGAGTATATTTGCTATTTGGCTTATGTTTATGTCTCGATAGTGGCTATTAACGAGCGAGGTTTTAAATTTTTAGATGCAGGTCAACTATTTTAAGCGCAATGGAAAGCTATGACTCATTACTCTTTGACATGAGGACACTAGACAATGTAATCATTGTGTAGCATGGTCGCAGTCCTAAATTGAACTAAGTTTTTCAGCGAAATGTTTTACTTACATTGTCAACAGCAATAACGCCTCCAGCTGGTCTAAGTAACTGCAAACCCTTCTCATAGTAAGTACCGTAGTTTTCCTTATCCGCATCAATATAGATGAAGTCAAATGTACCACCTTCACCTGCTGCCAACAGTTCATCTAAGAAAATAAAATCAAGGTGCAACGAAACAGCTTGGTCTGTAGTGCAGCGTATTGTCACTTTGGTGATGACAACCAAGGCAAAGTTAACTTTACGATGTTTTGGGCGTCGTTTTCACATATTGGTGTAATTCATCGGCGATTTCCTTGTGGTTTCATCGTTTGTGATAAGTGATGGATAAAATCTTTAGAGTTTCTGAATTCATTTTCTCCTTCACTAGTCTCCCACAATAGGTCGGCGATGAAATGCTGGGAATTGCGATAGATGATAACCAGGCCTTAACTATGATTAATTACTTTTTCTACAACAGACCTAACTACATGATTAGAGTTAATCACCATATTTAACTAAAATAGTGATAAAAAAGTCATTATAAGATCTTATACAACCAGCCACAGCTGTTTAAAGAGTGCTAACACTGTGGAATATATCCATGGTTTAAAACGCTTAGACGTTTGTATCCCTCTTTCAAACTCGCAAGGGGGAGTGTCCTTAACTTAAAATTTTATTTTTCCAAACAACGCCTTTTATGAAAGTCTTATAAAGTAGATATTCCAGCTTAATCCATCAAAATGTAAAGAATTTATTGCGTCTTTCAAAAGGAGTCGACAAAACTTCCCTCTCATTACTCGTTAGTATAAATATGGACTACATTTTGAACGAGTTGAGAAACTGTTAATCAATTATGATTTTTTACATAATATATACTTATCATTTATATACGGAGCGAGGGAGATTCGGTGAAATATTTCCTGAAAATTTTCTGAAAAATATTTCCTGAAATATTTCCATCACTTCAGGAAATATTTCACCGAATCGGAGGGTCTATAAATGATATATTATACCGAAAATCAAAAACTTCCGTAAGAATAAACTTTTAAGTTCTTCAAGCTGAACATACCCTCGTGAATATGATGCTCTAAAATACAAAATAGCCAGTTCTTTGTTTATTTTTATAATGATAAGTACAGAAAATTCCTTTTAATTTTTTAAATATTCGTGTTTTCAACGTCCTTGTCCTCCAAAATACTTTATAATTATTCGTGAAGTTCATCAAACTTTTCGCATATTCCGCCATTTTTGTTTACGAAAACTTGCCAATCTGTGCTTGCGTGTACAAGCGTTGCCATGACAGCGTGAGATATTTACTGAATCTCACTTTAAAAGTGAGATTCAGTGGTATCTCACTTTAAAAGTGAGATACAGTGAGAAATCATCTCATCACGTGGTAGAAACACGATATTTTGATTGGACAATTTGAATTTGAGGTATAATATATATATATATATATATATATATATATATATATATATATATATATATATATATATATATATATATATATATATATATATATATATATATATATATAATAAGTGGTGAAAAGGTAGCCCGCGCACTAGAAGAGTGCACAAGTCAAAATTTTCATATTTACTAAAACATAGCTTTACTAAAACATAGGAATTACTAAAACAGGCGTGCTTATAAAGAGTGCATAAGCCATACGACGCTCATCCTAATACGACGCTCCACTAATAGGACGCTCCTATGCAAAAATACAGACGTGCATAATATAAAAGAGAGAAATGTGCAATTGTTTTCATGTAGAATATGAGTAAGTTATTGTGTATTGCCTTCCACTCACCAGCTACTGATCAAGGCTACTTTGAACAGCCCCGGCCCTTGTGACACCGGGAGGCGGTTTAAAAGGTGAAAGACTACACAAACACAAGTTTAAGGAGATTTTATTCACATTACTCAAACATTACATAATCACCATTTTCATTA
The DNA here is from genome assembly GCA_963855995.1 of Muricea muricata. NCBI lineage: Eukaryota > Metazoa > Cnidaria > Anthozoa > Malacalcyonacea > Plexauridae > Muricea > Muricea muricata. Next base: position 91,761,082 of record OY979716.1, on the reverse strand, counting down.
GTTAGTAATCTTTGGATGGATTTCCACCCCGTCCATCTCGATTTGCTCTTCGATTTCGTCGCTTTTCTGGCATGCATGCTCACTACTGCTACTCATCTGGCGCGATAGGAGCGCTTAAGTACTCACGCATTGATACCTGATGTAGTCAAAACATAACTACGTAATGTTCAAGGTACAAGAAAACGCATGCTCTAGCACGTGGACCGAGAGTGCACAACCCTTGGGGTGCTTAGTATAATAAGTAGTGAAAAGGTAGCCCGCGCACTAGAAGAGTGCACAAGTCAAAATTTGCATATTTACTAAAACATAGCTTTACTAAAACATAGGAATTACTAAAACAGGCGTGCTTATAAAGAGTGCACAAGCCATACGACGCTCATCCTAATACGACGCTCCACTTATAGGACGCTCCTATGCAAAAATACAGACGTGCATAATATAAAAGAGAGAAATGTGCAATTGTTTTCATGTAGAATATGAGTAAGTTATTGTGTATTGCCTTCCACTACAAACTTCTACTTCCCAGTGTCACAAGGGCCGGGGCTGTTCAAAGTAGCCTTGATCAGTAGCTGGTGAGTGGAAGGCAATACACAATAACTTACTCATATTCTACATGAAAACAATTGCACATTTCTCTCTTTTATATTATGCACGTCTGTATTTTTGCATAGGAGCGTCCTATTAGTGGAGCGTCGTATTAGGATGAGCGTCGTGTGGCTTGTGCACTCTTTATAAGCACGCCTGTTTTAGTAATTCCTATGTTTTAGTAAAGCTATGTTTTAGTAAATATGCAAATTTTGACTTGTGCACTCTTCCAGTGCGCGGGCTACCTTTTCACTACTTATTATACTAAGCACCCCAAGGGTTGTGCACTCTCGGTCCACGTGCTAGAGCATGCGTTTTCTTGTACCTTGAACATTACGTAGTTATGTTTTGACTACATCAGGTATCAATGCGTGAGTACTTAAGCGCTCCTATCGCGCCAGATGAGTAGCAGTAGTGAGCATGCATGCCAGAAAAGCGACGAAATCGAAGAGCAAATCGAGATGGACGGGGTGGAAATCCATCCAAAGATTACTAACTAATGAAAATGGTGATTATGTAATGTTTGAGTAATGTGAATAAAATCTCCTTAAACTTGTGTTTGTGTAGTCTTTCACCTTTTAAACCGCCTCCCGGTGTCACAAGGGCCGGGGCTGTTCAAAGTAGCCTTGATCAGTAGCTGGTGAGTGGAAGGCAATACACAAAAACTTACTCATATTCTACATGAAAACAATTGCACATTTCTCTCTTTTATATATATATATATATATATATATATATACATATATATATATATATATATATATATATATATATATATATATATATATATATATATATATATATATATATATATATATATATAAGAATGCATAATAAAGGTATTTGAAGTGATTGTTTCACTATTACATGTGTCATGTTTAACCAAATATATATGGATAAGATTTCAACGAAAACATAAAATATTACAAGTTTACTGACTCAGATCTGCAGCCCTTGCGACACTGCACGGCGGTTTAGAAGACTGAAGACCACGCATACATACAAAAGCAAGCTTATATATATAGCTATATATATATATATATATATATATATATATATATATATATATATATATATATATATATATATATATATATATATATATAGGTAGTGAGTGGAACTTTTATAGCATTCTGATGTTATTATCCACTACCAGCACTAGTCTGTCTGGCCACATGTTAAAGAAAGATGGATTACTTAGATTATCTACCTAACCAAATATATAATCTTGGGACACTGGCTTGGATGGCATTAAGTATGTAACATATATTAAGCCCTGTTCAGCAAGGCCATGTATATATTCCTCTTAGTATAGGGAATATATACATTTAATATTCTTCTTTAGTATTTTTACACAAGTGAACATAAGAAATCCGACGTTGTGATTGGTCCAATATGACGTGACATTCCTTTATACTCACCTACAGGTGAATATAACAGTAAAAACAAGTATACAAAATGGCAACTAGCCACCGTTTTGTGCAAATTACGAACAAAGAAATAAACAAAATTAAAATAACTTGTGTAAAAATACTAAAACAATTATTCGCCTCAGGCTCGGTGATTTTCGGCAAATATTCACCTCGACTTCGTCTCGGTGAATATTCCCCGATAATCACCTCGCCTTCGGCGAATAATTGTTAATTAGTATTTTTACACAAATGAAGACAAGAAATCTGACGTTGTGATTGGTCCAATATGACGTGACATTCCTTTATATTCACCTACAGGTGAATATAACAGTAAAAACAAGTTTACAAAATCGCAACTAGCCACCGTTTTGTACAAATTACGAACAAAGAAATAAACAAAAAATAAATAATAACTTGTGTAAAAATTGCCTCAGGCTCGCTGATTTTCGGGAGATCAGATAAATTCGTGATGAAAACTCACGTTAATGTTCGTATATCCCAACAAGGCTTTAATTATTATGAATAGTACACTGTATTAATCACTTGTTATTGTTTATACTGAGCATGTGCACAGCACTGTTAGGCCAACCATTTTTATATATTTAAATTTATGTAGGAATATAATATATCATTGTGAATGCAAATTAAGTTAGTATCTCAATAAATAATAGTATTCACGTGCACTCAAGCAACAACTTGACCGACAAGAGATTCACAAGGCAACTGGCTTACCTGACGGGAAAGGGATTGCACGCTCGCAATTGTTGGGTGACAGGGAACTGCTACTGGGCAAAATTACACACGAGCACGTCACGTTCGATGCCACGCTTTGCTTTGTAATCGACAGACAATGTCTCTTGACACAAGCTTGATCTCTGACAGCTTTTTTGCTTTCTCGAAGAAAAAACTCGCTGGTTAAGCGTACAGTTTAGGCGGTCTAATATAGCATTGGACGCCATTGTTCAGAGGAGGTTGGACAAATCTGGGCGAATGTCTCGACCAATCAGATTGCGCCATTTTCCTCACGCTCGCATGAAAATTTACATACCGCTCATAAATATCGATTTTTTTTGTGGTGTTATGCAAATTTTTTGGAAATTTCTCTCTGTACTACATTTAAAACAGTCAATTACCATTGGAACGATTTCTCGAAAGGTAAGCGTCATTTTCCAGTTTATTTTGACCTTTCACTTAGGCGCAATGCCATCGCCATGTAATTTAATGCCGTTTCAGTCAACAATCTTTGAGGACAAAAATCTCAAATTCCCATGGTTCGATTTCGCTATTAATAAGCAAAAGTATAATCTTTAATTCTATCCGCCCCCCCCCCCCCCTTTCAGACCATGAATAGACTGCAATTACTCGCTTTTTTCTAAAGAAATTTCATATACTATAACAGTTTCAAATATACATGTATATATATATTTATATATACACTTCGGTGTTGTTGAGCGCTCTGTGCCCAGAGTTGATTGGGTGACTTGGCAATATTGCAACCATAGACATAGTAGGTCTAGATTGCTGACTCATATGTCGGAGGCGTGACCTGTATGATAAATCCAAGATGGCGCGGGAACCGGGCAAAAAACTATAAGACTCTACAGGGAAATCAATGTTTTTCGCGATTTAAAACGTCTCGTTGCTTGGAATCGCTTCGAATCAACATTTTTTGGAAACAACTAATTATTGCGGAAGTTTTGAGCACTATTTGTGTAATTTCTGCTGAATTCCTCGTGAAAATCTCGCTCGTGAAATGTGTTGTTAATTGGTCACTTGGTCAGTTCGATACATTTGTGGTCCAAAATATGTATTTTTGACCGGCTTTGGCCTCTTGGGTGTTATTGTGACCTACAGCTATCCTGAATTAAACATTTACAAAACGATGGAGCAAGCAAGATCTTCGCGTACAAATCGATTGTTCGCTTGATTTGTGTGGTGTGTGATACCTGAACGTTAGTAATATTTACTACATAGATACGACTTCAAGCCAACGTACTGTTTTCGAACTTCAAAGACGGATAGGTTATCAAGTAAATATTGTCTGAATTATGTAATATGCATTACTAAAATATAATCGAAAACTGGTGCTACACCTGCAAGTTTCGTTCGTGTGAATCGTGTGTGAAACGTGGGTAGAATTAACTGAACAGTCCACAGTTTAATGACCGAAATTTTTTTATTTGAATTTAAACTATATGTTTACTTTAAAATTAACATAATGGTAAACTTTGGCATACTTTTGCATACACTGTACATAGAATGCAACATGCACCTGCTTGCTAGCTTGTGCAACATTGGAGCAAAGTCTGCAAACATGCGAGTATGGTAAAGCAATATTCTAATGCCCATTTGCTATATTCCAATGAACAATTAGTCGTGATTATAAAATCATTAATAATTCATGAAGAAATCTGCACAAATCATCAGAAAATCTAGGCTAACCTGCCAACTGTGCTCAATATTGATAATGATAAATTGATGATGATAAACTTATTTACTGAGCCTGAGGGTCATCAACTAAACTGAACCCAGACCACCTGATTAGACTCTAGAAGTTTTCTAAATTTCTGCGCAAAATTCTCTGGTGAAAAGGATCTTTTATGTGCAAAATAAAACTTTTCAGTCTGGGTAGTTTGCACACACTCAACACAAATTTAACCCAATTAAGCCTAATTAAGCCTGAAAGACATTGTATGAAGTGAACACAAATACCGTTAGAATAATTTTCAAATTGGCAACGTCAAAAAATGTATCATCTTGCTCCATAGATTCATCGACACACTGTGACACTGCATTACAGTATACATGATTGTAAATGAAAATCACACACCACACAAATCAAGCGAATAACCGATTTGTACGCGAACATCTTGCTCCATCGTTTTGTAAATGTTTGATTTAGGATAACTGTAGGTCACAATAACACCCAAGAGGCCAAAGCCGGTCAAAAATACATATTTTGGACAACAAATGTCTCGAACTGACCAAGTGACCAATTCACAACACATTTCACGAGCGAGATTTTCACAAGGAATTCATCAGAAATTATACAAATTGTGCTCAAAACTTCCGCAATAACTAGTTGTTGGGAAAAAATGTTGATTCGAGGCGATTCCAAGCAACGAGACGTTTTAAATCGCGAAAAGCATGGATTTCCCTGTAGAGTCTTATAGTTTTTTGCCCGATTCCCGCGCCATCTTGGATTTATCATACAGGTCACGCCTACGCAATAGTAATTATACTATGAGTCAGCAATCTAGACCTACTATATCTATGATTGCAACGCTCACTTCCCTCGTAATCGTTTGAGCGCTCTACCTATGAAATTCTGCGCATGCTTGGATGCATTGATGATGTCCCCGTGTTGTCCCACATGCGTCTGGTGAGAGCACTCGCACGTGGTTATATACGAGTCATCATGTATCTGGTATGTACAAAGCTGCACTGATGAGGCGTAAACTCCGAAACATGCATGTCTGCAGATAGTATACATATATATATATGTATATAAGTATCGAATACACCAAGTATCGAATTTAGAACCATTGAATGAATAGAGTGCTCAATACCGGAGTAGAGCTAATAAAGGACAACCAATTGGTTACTTCATAAAATGAAATAAAATTCATATGTATAGGATATTACACGGCGGTGCGAAGATATGAATTTTATCTTCGAGTGGTTAAAACAATATTTTACGAACGAGCGCAGCGAGTGAGTAAAATATTGTTTTCACCACGAGAAGATAAAATTCATATCTTCAAACCGCCGTGTAATGTTCTGTTTATTATATAGTTGTAAACAATTTAAGACCCAAGTCAGTAATATTAATTTTCGATCAATAATGCTAAAAACATGGCTTTATTTTTCAATATTATTTAAACTAAAACAATGCCTGTTCATCATTTTAGTGTTTTCTTGTTGCTGCCGAGCGCCAGCGAGGCAGCACACTATTCTTGACAACGACTCGACCCAGTCTTTCGCCCCGATCTATGTATAGTCGAAATCTCGTTTTGTGTCCGTCTGTCTGTCTGTCTGTCTGTCTGTCTGTCTGTCTGTCTGTCTGTTAAGATGTCGTATTTCCGGGGGGACGAATTTAGCTACGTTTGTGAAATCAAGGGGTTGGGAATCGAACAAATTTTGTAATGCGCACGCATTTCATTCCATGCGGTCTCCTGTGAAGGCTCAAGGGTCAAGCGAGAATTTACAAAACTTTTTGGAAGATATAAAAATCAGGTAAATATGGCTTTATTTCTTTGTGCTACTATGCACCAAGGCGACGAACGTTTTAGCGTTCAAACTAGGGGAAAGCAGTGTGCTTTTATGAGTTTAGCGGCAGTTATTACAGCCCAAAGTAACCCACTGATCGATTGGTCGACAACAATGTTTGATGTTTTATCACAAGGTGACCAAATGTACTTTAAAGCACTGAATAAAGGCTTAATTGTGTTAGAACAGGATGATGAGTTTTTGTCTATGGATAACTTGCCAAAAGTTGTTAGTGTTTCAGGCTGTTCGAGCATGTTTTCTTGAGGCACAAAATATAAACAATGATCTGCCCATTGAGGCACAAAATAACAGTGATCTACAAAATAACATTGTGGTGCGGCCATCTGAGGCACGAAACAATGATAATAATTTACCAGATCCCATTGAGCCCATTGAGGAAAAAAATGAAAACCAAATTTTGTATAGAAAGTATGTCAAGGTCTTGTTATAATGAAGGAGAGATTGAATCTCATTATTATAATATTCACACAGCACTTTTGAATACATTTTTTAATGATAGTTATGCTATTTTAATTTTGGAAGGCTATATGATGGCCTTGATTAAGCAAACAGAATTTTTCAATTTGATTGACTCCCATGCTAGAGACTTGAATGGCATGCCTAATCCTAATGGCACTGCTGATGTAATGAAATTTGCCAATTTTCTAGAGTTAGAATATACTTGTATTACTACCAGTGCATTAAGAACAGAAAACTATTGAGTTTCAACAATAGAGGGATTCAATATGTGGATCCCTGTCATAATCTTGTATGTAATTGGCTATATACCTTTTAAGATATAATAATTTAATTTATAAAATAATAACTACTTTACTCATTGTTATCAAGTGCTGTATGGATAAAAATAATGATTTGCAAGACAAGAAATCCCCCCCCCCCCATTTCATTTATTTATGTTTCTAATTAAATATTATCAATCCAGATCCTTTGCAATCCAGATTGATCTGAAAGGGGCCATATGTTGCAAAACTGCTGAATAAAACATAAAAGATACCAAACTGCTGGATAAAATCAAACGGTTATTACAGTCATATTATAATCTGGATATGTTACACCATATGTAAAAATAGGATCGGAATTCTCAACAGAAATGTATTCCATTGAAAGAAAAATCCTGATTTTCAAGATTGTATGGAATAGTACATCATATGCAATGGATGGAATGTGTTATCCATGTATTATCAAATTCCTGTACCTAACATTGCCTGTTTCAAATCCACGAAATGGATGGATTTTGGGTTCATCATAATTTATGCAATTGGATGGAATATGCCAAGCACAGTATTGTTAAATTATCATACTTATTTTCAAACTACAACATGCACATCTGGGACAAATTTGTATGCCAAGATTATATCCGTACATGCACAGTACCATAACAAGTTATCGATACTACATACTAACTAGTTAATCGATACTACATACATGCTAAATAAATTTGGAACATCTACATATTGGGCAAAAAACGTACTGTTGACTACTATCATTATTTAAATTACCTGGAAATAAAATTGGAAGAAAGAAGGTGTGTATCACCTTGAAAGACATATTTCCTTCTTGAAGTCTGGTATGAAGATATGTTGAATGGTAGTTCAAAATTATTATTGACACCGAGAATTGATAACAGTGCTCAAATGTAATTCAAAGTGCACTTTATATTATATAGTAATTAATTTATAGCATATTGTAATTTCAAATATTTTAAACAAAATAAATTCATTCGTACAGTGTGGAAATGATGTTAATAAATTGGTATAGTCAAGGCATAGCTGCATAGGTGGTACGGCAGCACTTTCCTTGCGATAGTGACTTCTAGTATTATTTCCATTTTTTTCGGCACAAACATGTAGTTTTTTTCTTTAAACAAAGGTGAAAATTGGTTCGCTGCTTTTACAAACATCGCCATTTTGAAAATACAAAAATGATCACGTGATCGATATCTTCACTAGTGAAGATATGGAAAATATCTTACGGTGTATTTTCAGTATCTTACTGTCAACTATATAATAAATATATATATATATATATATATATATATATATATATATATATATATATATATATATATATATATATATATATATATATATATATATATATATATATATATATATATATATATATATATATATATATATATATATACATATATAGATAAATAGATAAAACAACTTTGAGTTACTTCATAGATTCTATTTACTACAAATTTGTTTCGTATAGTATAGTACTACACTCGTCAGGTAAAATCGCAACTGGAGCCTATGTGCGGAATATGAGATGTATAAGCGTGAAATGCGTGGTGTAATATGTGTAATGTAATATGTGTAACGTCTATATAAGGTATGCGTGCTTCGTGCGCCCATAAATTGAAATACTGCTATTTGCTGCAAAGCAAATGTTTTTTCCTGTGTCTGCAGCTCGATACAAGTTCATTTCTACAGTTAAGGGAGCTAAGTTCTGGATGACGGATAATTACAAATTTCTCATACAAGCAAAGGTTACAGCGCTTTGTAGCATTCGAGTATGGCTTGCATTTCTTTAAAATTTTCCATTTGATGGAAAACTTCACGTCTGCGTCCTTCAGAGACCAAATGTGTTTACTGCGTTCCGTAGAGTTTCTATACTTATCGTGCCGAAATGAGGTGTTATGGTTTGCGTATCTTGTCTTGAACTTTCCTTCTGTTAACCCCACGTAACTGTTTTCTTCACTGTTGTCCTCTCGTGTCACGATAGCCTGATACACAATTCCTTCATTCAGACATTTTCCACCAACCGGGCACGCATTCGGCTGCCGACAATTGCATGCGTTTGCCGTGATGAGTTTCTCCATGCTGGGCATGCAGCTATAGCTTAACTTCAGGCACCGTGTTCCTGTTAAAAATTTTGTGCAGTGGGTTGTTCTTGGGGAAGCATTCATCGATAATTTTCAGGAAGGTATGGCCGATGTTGGTGGCTACATTAGCGTTGTAGGGTGGGTTAAACCATAGAATGTTTCTTTGCCTGGATCTTTTGTCTTTGCTTGGTTGTGGGTCGAAATTTAAGTTGTAATTATAGCCGCTATTCCTGAGGGCTTCTTGGTATGGGGGTGCTGCAGAGTCAAAGGAGCGCTTGTCAGACGAGATGTTGGACAGCCTTCGGTTGATTGCTGCGGGTACGTTACGTAGAATTGGTAACGGGTGATTGCTGTGGCAGTTGATGTACTGCGGTGTATTTCCGGGCTTTGTGTAAGGTCTAAAGGGTAACATCGAGAAAGTTAACACATTTTTTACTTACTTCGATTGTAAGCTTCAGGTTGTGTTCGCTGAATGTGCTACATATTTTCTTCTCGATACACTCGATTTTTCTTGGTGGGAGGTTGAAGGCAGCTAGACCATCGTCTCTGTAGAGGCCAATATTAGATCTATAACTCAGAGGTAATTGAGACAGTAGGTAGGAGCCAACAAGTTCGCATGTTTCGGCGCCGTCAAAGCTGCCCATAGTAACGTCAAAGTGTGAGTCGGCAGATTTCTTGCACCAGGTTTGATTGTCGTTAAAGAGCACCGACCTCTTAGCTTGGATGACAATTTCCTTCTCTTCTTCGGTTATCTCGTCATATTCGGCCGCGAACGACAAAGCTTTGGTAAGTAGATCCTCTGAAATTGATGGGTAGGAATCAACCACGTCAAAACAGATGAACGAGTGATCTGGTTTGTCAGGGATGCTCTTGAACCACGCGAGAGCCGATTCTGTATCTTTCCACTGGTTTAACCCGGTTGCTTTAACCACTTTCGAGTTGATTCTCTGCAAGATTTTCTTGCTGACTTTGCCGATTTCTGATTTGGATGGATTAATGAGTCTGCACGTTGGATTGTTGTTAAAGTTTCGTTTATGGTCCTTTAACGTCACGAAAGCGTTCCTCTCAGCAAGCGCGTCAATTCGGTCGGCAAGGGCGAGATTCAGTTTGCTATTTTCTTTTCTTGCGATATAATGTTGCTAACAGTGTTTGCCGGTGCTTTCTTGTAGGCTTTGTTGATGCTGGTGGTCAGTAGCTTGTTATAAGATTCGGTGTCGAGGCGATAAAAATTAGTTGATTTGTCCGCAGCTGAGTGGTTAGCCATACTCGAATGCTACAAAGCGCTGTAACCTTTGCTTATATGAGAAATTTGTAATTATCCGCCATCCAGAACTTAGCTCCCTTAACTGTAGAAATGAACTTGTATCGAGCTGCAGACACAGGAAAAAACATTTGCTTTGCAGCAAATAGCAGTATTTCAATTTATGCGCACACGAAGCACGCATACCTTATAATATTATAGACATTACACATATTACATTACACGTATTACACCACGCATTCCACGCTTGTACATCTCATATTCCGCACATAGGCTCCAGTTGCAATTTTACCTGACGAGTGTAGTAGGCTTTTGCCTACTATACGAAACAAATTTGTAGTAAATAAAATCTATGAAGTAACTCAAAGTTGTTTTATCTATTTATCTATTTCGCTCTACTTCGGTATTGAGCACTCTATTTGTATGACTTGGAAACGGTGGATATTTTTTTTATATTCATTAATCTATATATATATATATATATATATATATATATATATATATATATATATATATATATATATATATATATATATATATATATATATATATATATATATATGATTTATATTTTTGTTGTAGCTGATCTATTATATACAATAAAAACTAAATTTTCGGTCACTAACTGCGACCTTCTTCAGAGTTAAAAATAAGTGGCAAGTAACTAGGAACGGGTCTTAAATAGCTGCAATTATGCAGATTTACATCATGTTCATAAGCGTTAAGTAACACTCCGGGAACGTTTTGTGTTCGTTAATAGCTCTATTGTCTTTTACTTAATGAAGTGACTCAAGAAAAATTCGTCCATTGTAGTTGTTGACACCTTTTTCCAATATTTCCACGCCCTCCATGCACACATCATATCCAGTTGTCTCTGCGTGAACTTTTATTGCCGACTCAATCTGTGGTCTTGTGCCCGGTTTATGCTCTGCCCACCGTGATTTCCAGCTTCGTTTGCTCTCCCCAATGTAGACGAAATCACAAGATTTACATTTAAATTTGTAAACAATGCCTTTGAGTTGGGATTTTAGTGGTCGATATTTCGGCTTTTGGAATACCCCACCCAAGGTTGTAACTGGCTTATACGCTGTCCTAACCTTAGCGCCAGCCAAAATTCTATTGATCGTTTCTGAAATGCCTCTTACGTATGGTATACACGTATTACCCTTTGGAGCTTCCACTGCTTCGAGATCTGTTTGCGTTCTATTGTTAGGTCTGATCTTGTTTATTGCTTTATTTATAAACGCTGACGTATAGCCATTAGTGTACAAAGCTCTACGAACATTTTCCTTTTCGATTTCTTTTCCCTGCGTAGTGGTTGGAATAACGTTTGCGCGGTGGTATAACGTTCTTACTACTGCAGCTTTATGCTGTTCCGGGTTATGCGAGTCGAAGGGTAAATACTTTTCTGTGTCCGTAGATTTTCGATGGACCGCTACCATTACCTCGCCGTTAGGGGAAACTGTCGTTTGCGTATCTAAAAATGAGATGCTTATGCCGTCTTCTGAGACCGTGGGTAATTCAATCGTGAATTTGATATGTTGGTTTATGCTGTTCAAATGATTGTGAAAGCTATTAACATCATCATTTTTCATGCATGAGTTGGAATCGTCAACATAGCGTTTCCACCACTTAACCCTCACCGGAGATGTTGCTAATGCCATTGTCTCCACTTCTTGCATTACAAGCTCCGCAATGATCGCACTGACCGGCGATCCCATAGCACACCCGGAAATTTGATGATAAAAGTTTTCCCCGCACTTGAAAAAACTATTCTTTAACACGAAAGTTAAAAGATCCACGATTTCTTTAGCTGTAAGTGACGTATAGTTTTTCCATTTGTCCGTTTCTGCGAGCCGCCGTTTTACTATATCAATTGCAAATTCCACTGGCACTGACGTAAAAAGGGATACAACGTCAAAAGAGACAATTGTTTCGTCCTTATCAAGCCTTTGAGTACGTACAAAGTCAACGAATTCTTTCCCATTCTTAGGCATTGTTTACAAATTTAAATGTAAATCTTGTGATTTCGTCTACATTGGGGAGAGCAAACGAAGCTGGAAATCACGGTGGGCAGAGCATAAACCGGGCACAAGACCACAGATTGAGTCGGCAATAAAAGTTCACGCAGAGACAACTGGACATGATGTGTGCATGGAGGACGTGGAAATATTGGAAAAAGGTGTCAACAACTACAATGGACGAATTTTTCTTGAGTCACTATTCCTGAGGGCTTCTTGGTATGGGGGTGCTGCAGAGTCAAAGGAGCGCTTGTCAGACGAGATGTTGGACAGCCTTCGGTTGATTGCTGCGGGTACGTTACGTAGAATTGGTAACGGGTGATTGCTGTGGCAGTTGATGTACTGCGGTGTATTTCCGGGCTTTGTGTAAGGTCTAAAGGGTAACATCGAGAAAGTTAACACATTTTTTACTTACTTCGATTGTAAGCTTCAGGTTGTGTTCGCTGAATGTGCTACATATTTTCTTCTCGATACACTCGATTTTTCTTGGTGGGAGGTTGAAGGCAGCTAGACCATCGTCTCTGTAGAGGCCAATATTAGATCTATAACTCAGAGGTAATTGAGACAGTAGGTAGGAGCCAACAAGTTCGCATGTTTCGGCGCCGTCAAAGCTGCCCATAGTAACGTCAAAGTGTGAGTCGGCAGATTTCTTGCACCAGGTTTGATTGTCGTTAAAGAGCACCGACCTCTTAGCTTGGATGACAATTTCCTTCTCTTCTTCGGTTATCTCGTCATATTCGGCCGCGAACGACAAAGCTTTGGTAAGTAGATCCTCTGAAATTGATGGGTAGGAATCAACCACGTCAAAACAGATGAACGAGTGATCTGGTTTGTCAGGGATGCTCTTGAACCACGCGAGAGCCGATTCTGTATCTTTCCACTGGTTTAACCCGGTTGCTTTAACCACTTTCGAGTTGATTCTCTGCAAGATTTTCTTGCTGACTTTGCCGATTTCTGATTTGGATGGATTAATGAGTCTGCACGTTGGATTGTTGTTAAAGTTTCGTTTATGGTCCTTTAACGTCACGAAAGCGTTCCTCTCAGCAAGCGCGTCAATTCGGTCGGCAAGGGCGAGATTCAGTTTGCTATTTTCTTTTCTTGCGATATAATGTTGCTAACAGTGTTTGCCGGTGCTTTCTTGTAGGCTTTGTTGATGCTGGTGGTCAGTAGCTTGTTATAAGATTCGGTGTCGAGGCGATAAAAATTAGTTGATTTGTCCGCAGCTGAGTGGTTAGCCATACTCGAATGCTACAAAGCGCTGTAACCTTTGCTTATATGAGAAATTTGTAATTATCCGCCATCCAGAACTTAGCTCCCTTAACTGTAGAAATGAACTTGTATCGAGCTGCAGACACAGGAAAAAACATTTGCTTTGCAGCAAATAGCAGTATTTCAATTTATGCGCACACGAAGCACGCATACCTTATAATATTATAGACATTACACATATTACATTACACGTATTACACCACGCATTCCACGCTTGTACATCTCATATTCCGCACATAGGCTCCAGTTGCAATTTTACCTGACGAGTGTAGTAGGCTTTTGCCTACTATACGAAACAAATTTGTAGTAAATAAAATCTATGAAGTAACTCAAAGTTGTTTTATCTATTTATCTATTTCGCTCTACTTCGGTATTGAGCACTCTATTTGTATGACTTGGAAACGGTGGATATTTTTTTTATATTCATTAATCTATATATATATATATATATATATATATATATATATATATATATATATATATATATATATATATATATATATATATATATATATATATATATATATATGATTTATATTTTTGTTGTAGCTGATCTATTATATACAATAAAAACTAAATTTTCGGTCACTAACTGCGACCTTCTTCAGAGTTAAAAATAAGTGGCAAGTAACTAGGAACGGGTCTTAAATAGCTGCAATTATGCAGATTTACATCATGTTCATAAGCGTTAAGTAACACTCCGGGAACGTTTTGTGTTCGTTAATAGCTCTATTGTCTTTTACTTAATGAAGTGACTCAAGAAAAATTCGTCCATTGTAGTTGTTGACACCTTTTTCCAATATTTCCACGCCCTCCATGCACACATCATATCCAGTTGTCTCTGCGTGAACTTTTATTGCCGACTCAATCTGTGGTCTTGTGCCCGGTTTATGCTCTGCCCACCGTGATTTCCAGCTTCGTTTGCTCTCCCCAATGTAGACGAAATCACAAGATTTACATTTAAATTTGTAAACAATGCCTTTGAGTTGGGATTTTAGTGGTCGATATTTCGGCTTTTGGAATACCCCACCCAAGGTTGTAACTGGCTTATACGCTGTCCTAACCTTAGCGCCAGCCAAAATTCTATTGATCGTTTCTGAAATGCCTCTTACGTATGGTATACACGTATTACCCTTTGGAGCTTCCACTGCTTCGAGATCTGTTTGCGTTCTATTGTTAGGTCTGATCTTGTTTATTGCTTTATTTATAAACGCTGACGTATAGCCATTAGTGTACAAAGCTCTACGAACATTTTCCTTTTCGATTTCTTTTCCCTGCGTAGTGGTTGGAATAACGTTTGCGCGGTGGTATAACGTTCTTACTACTGCAGCTTTATGCTGTTCCGGGTTATGCGAGTCGAAGGGTAAATACTTTTCTGTGTCCGTAGATTTTCGATGGACCGCTACCATTACCTCGCCGTTAGGGGAAACTGTCGTTTGCGTATCTAAAAATGAGATGCTTATGCCGTCTTCTGAGACCGTGGGTAATTCAATCGTGAATTTGATATGTTGGTTTATGCTGTTCAAATGATTGTGAAAGCTATTAACATCATCATTTTTCATGCATGAGTTGGAATCGTCAACATAGCGTTTCCACCACTTAACCCTCACCGGAGATGTTGCTAATGCCATTGTCTCCACTTCTTGCATTACAAGCTCCGCAATGATCGCACTGACCGGCGATCCCATAGCACACCCGGAAATTTGATGATAAAAGTTTTCCCCGCACTTGAAAAAACTATTCTTTAACACGAAAGTTAAAAGATCCACGATTTCTTTAGCTGTAAGTGACGTATAGTTTTTCCATTTGTCCGTTTCTGCGAGCCGCCGTTTTACTATATCAATTGCAAATTCCACTGGCACTGACGTAAAAAGGGATACAACGTCAAAAGAGACAATTGTTTCGTCCTTATCAAGCCTTTGAGTACGTACAAAGTCAACGAATTCTTTCCCATTCTTAGGCATTGTTTACAAATTTAAATGTAAATCTTGTGATTTCGTCTACATTGGGGAGAGCAAACGAAGCTGGAAATCACGGTGGGCAGAGCATAAACCGGGCACAAGACCACAGATTGAGTCGGCAATAAAAGTTCACGCAGAGACAACTGGACATGATGTGTGCATGGAGGACGTGGAAATATTGGAAAAAGGTGTCAACAACTACAATGGACGAATTTTTCTTGAGTCACTTCATTCAGTAAAAGACAATAGAGCTATTAACGAACACAAAACGTTCCCGGAGTGTTACTTAACGCTTATGAACATGATGTAAATCTGCATAATTGCAGCTATTTAAGACCCGTTCCTAGTTACTTGCCACTTATTTTTAACTCTGAAGAAGGTCGCAGCTAGTGACCGAAAATTTAGTTTTTATTGTATATAATAGATCAGCTACAACAAAAATATAAATCATGTCATTTACTGATCGCACTAGATATATATATATATATATATATATATATATATATATATATATATATTTATTATATAGTTAACAGTAAGATACTGAAAATACACCGTAAGATATTTTCCATATCTTCACTAGTGAAGATATCGATCACGTGATCATTTCCAGGCAATAATTTTGTATTTTCAAAATGGTGATGTTGGTAAGAGCAGCGAACCAATTTTCACCTTTGTTTAAAGAAAAAAACTACATGTTTGTGCCGAAAAAAATGGAAATAATACAAGGAAACACTGAAATGATGAACAGGTATTGTTTTAGTTTAAATAATATTGAAATAAAGCCATGTTTTTAGCATTATTGATCGAAAATTAATATTACTGACTTGGGTCTTAAATTGTTTACAACTATATAATAAACAGAACATTACACGGCAGTTTGAAGATATGAATTTTATCTTCTCGTGGTGAAAACAATATTTTACTCACTCGCTGCGCTCGTTCGTAAAATATTGTTTTAACCACTCGAAGATAAATTCTTTATCAGAAAGTCTTTATACAGCGATAAAGTCCTCCAACTGTCCCCGAGCCAACGGCGCGAAGCGCCGTTCCGGGCGTTAGCCCGGGCCGAGGGTACTAATTCCACACGGCTATTTACACCCGGGAAAAGGAAAGCATAGCGAAGTCTGAAGGGTAATAATTCCGTGTTCTAATATAAATCTTAATCCAAGCCCTAATCCAAACCCTAATCCTAACTAGCATTTTATTTGTCATGTTTTAACCTTGATGGATAGAAGACTTTCGCGTACTGAGAACACGGAATTATTACCGTCTGAAGTTCATGAAATATCGCGGGCGCGTGGTTCAAGGGTGGCGGTGAGTGGGAGTGGGTGGTCATCACTGATCTCAAAAATATGGCGGACTTTATTGCACTACAATATTTCGTATTTTTGCAAAAAGATTTGGCAACTTTCACAACCAACGAAGGGTGTTCATTTCTGATCTCAGGAATATGCAAACACTTAAGGCATCACATTGAAGAGAGATGAATTCGGGGAAAATACAGAGAAGCGCCAAGAATTGACTATGGCGTGAAACACAAGGCAAGTTTGTTGATAAGGCGTATTTATACTTGTGTTTTAATGCTTTATAAAGGCCGGCGTAGCCATACTCATCCAGTCTATTCACTGTTTAAATTCCAGAGTAAGTTTATGTTTTGTAAATGCAAGACTGTCTTCTTATTACTAATGTAATTAATAGGTCGTATATTTTATACCAAATTTAAGCTTACATTAGGCGTAATAACATACTGATGACAAATGTTGTGCCATTTAAAAAAATTATCAATAAAACAAGGATTAAAAACTGATATTTTGTCAATTTGAAAAAATATACAGAAAGAATAACAATTGCCGTGTTGCTATGACAACAACCTACAAAAGTACTTCATGTAATTCCGAAAATATAGTTGCATGCTCTTAGTGGCGAGGGGTTGCTGCATGCATGTATTTCTAGTAAATAGTACATAATGTGCTAGTTTTTGTTAGCGAAATACAAAAGAGTGCTCAATGACATATAGGCAGAGCAAAATGTATAATCGTGCAAACTACCTCAAAAACTTACCACTACAGTCTGTTTCATCCAGAAGGAATCTTCAGGTGGAAGACAAATTTCGAAAATGTGCGGGCTTCTTTTATGTTCAAGGCGGAAACGTGAGCGCGTGGGTGATTGAATAGCATGCATTCCTTTCTTTGTTTAGGTTGTTTACCTGAAATCTGCTTTATAATTTGTGTTTGGCAGGCCGAAACTATTTCCGATCTTTTGTTAAGCAAGCAATTGTTTTTTTCTTTCAAAATACTAAATTTTTCGTCCAAACATAAATCACATCTTTTGGATCCTCCCGTGTAAGAAATAGACGTTTCTATTATGGACCATTTTATCGTGAAATCTGTTTTCTTTTGCTTTAAGTGTCAAACGTGTTTCGAAAATTCCGTTTCGATCGAATATTTTTTGTGTGTGAAATAAGATTTCATATGATTCCTGTATCGCTCTTTGAATGTGTTTGAGGTCTTGCCAATGTAGTGCTTTGTGTCTTTTTTGTTGCCTGTATTAATTGTTGATTTGTATACGATGTACTTACTCATGCACTTGTTCTGCAATGGGCACGCGTGCTTGTTCCTACAGTTACAGTTCTCCGCACTAATGTCTTGTGGTTGGCTTTTTTAATCATGCGTTGTGTTGTGACTTGTGATAATTGACTTAACGTTAGTCATGCAACTGTAACTAGCCTTAACTGTGTTCCTATTTAAAATTTTGTGTAACTTGTTGCCACTTGCTGCCCACGCGCCCACGTTTCCGCCTTGAGAATAAAAGAAGCTCGCACATTTTCGAAATTTGTCTTCCACCTGAAGATTCCATCTGGATGAAACAGACTGTAGTGGTAAGTTCTTGCAGTATTTTGCGCGAATATATATATATATATATATATATATATATATATATATATATATATATATATATATATATATATATATATATATATATATATATATATATCTATATATATATATATATATATAGATATTGTTTAAAAATATTTAAAGCAGCAATATTTTATAACTGAAATGTATTGCTTGGCTGGTGTTCTTGATTGAGCTGAGTTCGTGATTTTGGCTAGACTCTATTTTTGTCAATGATTTTGTATGCAAGAGTTAGGCATCATCATTAAAGTTGGAGGTAAGTATACGCAAGCAAGTTTATGTATTGAACTAAGTTTTTGTTTTGGTAGAATGATGTCTGATGCAACAAAAAGAGATAATGACCCACCAGCTGGTCTAACGCCTGGGAAAAAAACAAACAAAGAGGAGATCTACCAGTAGGCGACAAGAAAAAATTGTGTGAACCAGATATCCAGTCAGAAGATTGTGAGAATGTACAAGTTTCACTTATGAAATGACAATTTTGTCATCAAACTCATCTTAAACCGTCATCATCCTGTATGTGCAATAATGTTGAGTTTTGGGGTGCATGTGCTGATGCTGTCAACAGTCTTAGTAGTGGAAACAACAGGACTGGTGAGTGTGACTGTTTAGTATTTTTGGTGTTTTGGAATAAATGTTTTAGCATAACATAAAATTAAACACTAAATAAAGCACTAAGTACCTGTAATTGATGCTTAATGCTTACAATCATGTCTATTTAGGGTCTGCATGTAGAGCCAAAGTTAGAAGATTCCTGGTGAATAAATTCCCGACAAAAGCTGATGCTGAGGAGGCTTATCAAATTATGTATATTGGTCCTTCCAATCTGTCCAGATCTTGTACTTTTGCAAGAATTCCAATGCTAAGACTGTCTCCATCAAGTGATGAAAACCTTGTTGGATGAATGTTATTGATTTGATGAATTGACATGATATGGTGGGGTCAACAGATGATGTTGAAGGACTCTTTGTATTCTTGGACCTATTTTTGATGAGAAGGATTTCCACGATGCCTTTCCAAAAGTTATCGCTGAGTACACCAAGAAATGTGATCCAGACCTGCCCTTTTATTGCTACACTGGGACGAATGACAGATACAAAGATGGCTCATTACAATCATTCAACGTAACATCTAATAGTTGTGTACAAAGACTGGATCGTGCACGCATATCGTGAAGAGCTGATCCTGGGGTTTTTGTGGCAAATCGAGCAGTAATCCTCAGCGTGGTCACCTAAGTGTCAGAACAGCCCCACTTTAAGCCAGCAGAGAGCTTACCACCACCACCACCACCACCTGCTCCATAGAATACTGTACATAGACACACATGGTAATGAGCATACAGGACAGTTAATGTATGTGTACATCTGCCTACATGTACATAAAAGAACCACGATTGTGCTAAAAACCATTGACCAACCACCCAAAATATACAATCAGGTAAAAGAAGCTTGAGAAATTGTGGTTGTCTATGCAGACTTGGTAGTTTGTATTCTCATTTAATGTACCACAGAGTATCAGCAGCATGTTATTGTAGCACACATTTGATCAATCTGTACATGCAGTAAATATTAGAAATATTTTTTTATTGTCGCATTAATTTTAATGGAAAATGGCTCACAAAGTGAGCGTATGAACTGTTTATTTATTCATTAAGTTCAGCACATGTTACAATTATTATTTATTTATAATTCCTTGCGTGTACATGACAGGAACTGTTTTAGTTATACAATTACAGACATTGTTTTAATGCTTGATTAAAATGCTGGAAAAAAATCTAAAAAGTTAGCCAATTGAAATAACAGCATTTCTATAACTTGCTAAACCTAGTGAGTTGCTATTATATCTGTCAACGTACACTCATGCTCTTCCTAACCACCTGAGTCTCCCACTCACCGTGTTGCTTTATGCAAATTTTTGGATAAAATCCTATTTTAAAAAAAGCCAACCCTATATTTGATATGCTTAACATAGACATCCAAGATATCTCCCGTGGCAATTAGTGGGTACAAATACTTGCATAGTTCAGAAGCAATATAACCAACACACGCCCATCCAGATCAATTGCAATTGCATTTGGGTCTATTGGATTTAATGGCTCTGGCCGTATTCTTATATTCACTGGTTTATCTTGTTTATGAAGAGCAAGGTATGCCTCTTCCAAATGATATTGGTAGTTTTTCTCATGAGCAGCACCAATGCCCTTAAATGGTACAGTATGGTGATTTCATCTTTGTCACTTTCATCCTTATCACTTGACTGGTCATCACTTTCTGCCTTATCATCTTCATTACCATATACATCCTGACCAGGTTTAAGACCAGCCAACCACTCAAGTAAATCTCTTTCTACAATTAAATCATAACAACAAAATTTTTATTATTTTATGCATAACTGTTATCTCTAAAATTAGCGATTTGTAATTGGTAATTACATAACTGTAATCTCTAAAATTAGCAAAGTGTGTCACTATTTACAGTAATATTAGAACAACACACAAATATGGCAATATTTCACATATGAAAATTGAAAAATATCTAGCTAATTGTATACAAATATCATATGTAAAAATCTATCCACAACTAGATACAAACTTGTAAATATCATGCAAAACATCTAAATGTGTATCACAGTGACACACTAGAAATAGACAAATAATACCGTCAGATTCATCTGAGAACGAATGTTCATCATCTACATTATTTCTATTTTGTCCATCAAGATTGTCCTCATTTCTTTCTGTTGGTTCTGGGGAATTTCTTCTTTCAGACATGTCCAATATAAACGATTTGATTCAAATTGACCAAATGCTTTTCAAATTGGTCAAATTGAGAAAACATGTTCCGTTTGAAAACGTAAGATTCAAATGGATCACACGGACTCTATTTTATTTCATTCGACACACACTTGTCAAATGGTCAAATGGTATTATGGTGTGCATAATGTAGTGTGCGATTGATGTCCAATACCGACGATAAGAGTCAAATGAAAAAACTGAATTTCATGTGGATCAAATCGTTCTATTCGCAATTGCATTACTAACACACAACTTTAAAGTGAAGAACCGGATCAAATCGACACCATTGTATTCCATTCGACAAACCCATAGTCAAATGGTCAATTAAGGATCCAAACAAGGCCAGTCGATCGATCAAATTGATCAAATCGACACTATTGTATTTCATTCGACAAACCCATAGTCAAATGGTCAAATGGTCAAATGGTGGGTAACTGGATGGGTATTAAGGATCCAAACAAGGCCAATCGAATCGATCAAATTCATCAAATCGACACCACTGTCTTCCATTCGACAAACCCATAGTCAAGTGGTCAAATGGTGGGTGAAGCGAACCTTATACTGTTTAACGTGAGATTTAACGTTAGATCTAACGTTATCTGAACAGAAAGTGTAGCGACAGAAAGTTAAATAATGAATACTTCTTCTGTCGACTCAGATATTTTTGATAGCTGTTTTGATACCAAGAAAAATAAGTTACAATGGAAAGGGACACTAGAAGAATTGAAAGCTTTTGTTCTGACCGAAGTAGACGATGAAACGGCCGCTAAAACTACTTTGCATTCCCCTGGAGGAGGAAAGTGGAAATTTGAAAGCAATTCCCTTGTAGTAACTTGGTTGACTAAAAGCCAGAACATTTATTTTAGCGGTGACAACAGCACTAACCTAATCGAACGCGTGCATGAGTTCCTAAAGCGAAGGGAATGTGCCTCAGAGACTAGCTATGTTGAACCGCAGCCCGAAGACGAAAATGAGGCGTGCGACGGCTCAGAATACCTCTCTGAAGCTCACAACATGTCTCATGATTCTGTCGAAGCAAATAAAGATGCGAACATTGAATATGAAAAGCAGGGCGATTCCATTTTGTATATCAAAAGTGTGAATAAAAAAAAACAACCAAGAAATCGTTAAATGAAAATGTGTTTTATGAGCCGTTTAATCTGCATAAGGTATCTAACGAATGTGGCGAGAAACTTAATAAAACAAGTCCCTTGAAAGACATATACGGTAATTACAAAAATGAGTCGGAAATCAGTGTATTAAAATTAAAATTTAAAAAATTCGCCCAAAGTGTAACGAATAAATTAGAAGATATTGCCGCCGAAGTCAATAACATCAAAGAGAACAAACCGTACTCTATCATAGATCATAGTATTAGAAAATACAGTAAACGACTTAAAGCAGGAAAAATACGAGTTGGCTAAGAAATATGATGATCTTAAGGAACTAAATACGGCTTTGTCCCACACTAATTCGGACTTAAGGTTAACAAATAAAAATCTTGAAGGCGAATATGCGAGTCTTTTGACAGCACTGCAATTAACTCAAGACGACTGCACAGGGAAGCATACTTCAACTGTAAAATCAAATCAACAAAAACCCCACTGGCGTTTACAAGTAAACCGACGTGATGAAAAGAATAGTGATGATATTGCAAAAAACATGCCAACTACCAATAAACCAGAAACTACTAACTTCGCTGGCGAGAATAGATATAATCCACTATACATTCCAGAGTCACAAAATGAAAAGGATGCTGCGTCAATTAGTAAGGATGAAGCTCCTGTAGCTTCAAAAGACAGTTACCTGAGCCTAGCGCCTAGAAGATCAAGAAAAAAAATAGGGGAAGAGTCAAAGATCGCCAAACAAAATCGGCAGCCTAGTAATGGTTCAAACACTGTCAGAGGCCTAATAGCCATTTTGGACGACTCTATGATCAAAATGCTAAAGCCATCGAGGCTCACTGTTATTTTCAAGGAGTAGATTTGACTCCAAAAGTGGAGTAAAAAAAAAAGGCCCCAGTTCACTCCAATTTGAGAGTATTTTTTACTCCGGTATTTTAACTCTCTTTTCAGAGTAATTTTTACTTCAAAAGTAGAGTGAATTTTACTACTGATAGGAGTCATTATTACTCCTATTAAAAATGTACTCCCCTCGGGAGAGTAAATTTTACACTCATAAGTGGAGTAATATTGACTCCAGAAATTACTCTTAAAATAGTATGTGGAGTAAAAATTGCAATAATTTCAATACTTATAAAATCAGATGAAATATTGTGAAGTTAAAACATTTATTTAAAAAAGAAAGAATTGAGTTTTTATACACACTTAATTAAGTCACTTTATGCTATTCTACAGAATTATAAAATACAGTTCTAAACATAATCATCCAACACATAAAATGTTTTGGGCTGTTTTAAACCAATCAATTTATAGACAATTTGATCAACATATTAGTTTTTTTGATAAAACTTGTTGTCTTCATGCATGTATATCATTCTGTTCAATGGCTTTAGGTTTATCAGTTAACTATGAATAGGTAATTATAACAATATTATTAAATAAGGTTATTGCTAACTATTGTAGATTTCGAAATGTTGTATTGTCTCATACATTCCAAGTAGCTGTTCGAATACTGTGAAACTGCTTACATGAGCCCCATATTTTCCAAGGCTGAGTATCTTTCATAAATCAAAATATACTGCACCCAATTGTCCAAGCCTTGCATCATTAGCTTTGACTCCTTTCAACCAATGGTGTTTCCAGGCAATTGTATGTAATCAAAATTTTGTAAGGCTGCAATAAGATAAGTAAAGTCGTAAGTCAAGATAATCAAATAGCTATCTACCATACATGAAAGGATATATCTTGGGCATTGGATCATTCCAGAAAAGATTCTGCACAGAGGAAATTAAAAATACCTCCAGCCTCTTCAGATATCACACAGGTATTCAACCTTCCCCCTTCCAGGGCATCATCGTCATCTATGATCAATTTATTTTTCGTTTAAATTTACAAACATTTTGCTTGATAAATACAATGGCTTTTTAAAAAGTGTAACCCCTTGGGCAATCTTATACATGCCTCCCTTTCCCTTTGGGCATCTCAAGACATCCCACTCCTTGAATGGTAGAAATTTCCTCTGAGGGGTATAGATCTTTTCTGGAATGACCTTTTAATGCAATAACACATGAGGCAATCATAAATTTTTCTATGCAAAATGTTTTAGTGTGTCAGCACTATTCCTAGTAGAATTATTTGATATTAAATAGAATAAAATAGCAAAGTTTACATTAACAGACTGCTTGGTTAAAAGTTTAAAAAGTAGCACTTTTATTGATTAGTAGAATAGTCCGGTGTAAGACAAATTGGCCCTATAACAAATCCAGTATATGAGACCGAGAGTGGAAAAAATACAGTATGGCAAAAAAGGTTTATATTGTCACACACAAGATGCACTACTGGTACTTCTAAAAGTGCAGTGAGACTAATTAATGGTGAATTACATGTTCCACTGTCTTTCATTATTACCATGAGTCAATGTTATTCCTTTCCTCCCTAAAGGACAGCAAATTTTACCAGAGGGCCTGCAAATCTTTATTGGAATGACCCGAATTCAAGTAGTGTGGTGTAAAACATGGATTGCATTAAGGACTATTCAGTGACAAGATGTTGACAATAGGGCAATTAGTATTTTGTTACTTTTAAACTTGGGGATTTAATATCACTTGTTGGAGGTTGCAGCTCCTTGGGTAAATATATTACTTATATCTCTTTTCTTGTTACGCAAGTCTTACTTATAATACTCATGAACATTGTTCTCCTATTTAATAATATCAGTAATATCAGCAGCAATGCTAATAGGATAATTAACAGTATAAATAGTTTTGATTATTATTATATTTTGCTGTATCTTTTACAGCAGAGAATTTTGCTCATCAAGAGGAGAGCCTTGGCAATCAAAAATACAAAATACACCGTATAACAAGATATATAAAGATAGTATTGTAGTGTTTTGCTGAGAAGGAAATGGTTGAGTACATTAAAGCTGAGTCATCATAGCAAATTAGCAACACACAAATTTCCCTGCTACAATATTACCTTAAGCTAGGTAGCTAACAAATTTTGGCTATACTTCCATGACACGCAATAACACACTCACGAAATAATGCACATATTATCGCCGGCTTCCCCATTAGATTGGCACTCAGTCATTGTGTCATGGCCACATAACAATATAAGGTTCTAACAGTTAGGAATACAAGATAAGGTTCTAACAGTACTGATCCTAATAATATTGAGCCGAATTCCATGCATCAAGGAAAGCAAAAGCATTTATTTATTTCAACGTATAAATTCTTTTTAAATCCAAATACTATCGCGCGAAATTCAAATTTATAATATGGAACACGTGTTTCGATGCACTCATGGAAGGGAGGCAGTAAATATCAAACATTTAAATTGTTTTATCTATACAAAAACCACAAGAATTTGCTTACCTGAGTTTTACGCCGTCCTTCGTGATGTATACGGAGTTATTTCATCGTTCATCTTGGTTGAAATGGTATCTTTCTTCGCTGTATAAAACCTTTTAATTGTGGAAAATATAAATATGGCGTCGCTTCGAAATGACGCTATCCCGCCGAGCTTTGCGCGCGTAGCACTGCCACTGATCTGTGTAATTAACTGGACACAAAGCTACTTGTCAGCGTAATCAAAATAGTTTATATTTTTTAATCAGCAACATTCATATCATACTGCTATTGGACAAACGGACAACATATATTCATTTCAACACGAACTTACAAGAGATTCAATCACATTTTGGCTGCACAAATAACGCAATCTTGCGAAAACAAATCTATGCCCGATATTTTGAGTCGTCTTTGTGACATAGATATGGTGCATTTATCATAATTTTAAATGAATACATGTCTGTAGATCTCTACACAGAGTATTCTGTAAGTTACTCCTTTCACTACAATTGATAGTGGAGTGAAAATAACTCCGGGAGTAATTTTTTTGGAGTAAAAATTACTCTGGTATTTCTACTCCATTAGTAGTAGTTATTTTTACTCCTTTAGTGGAGTTAAATTTACTCTTGGTGGAGTAAAGTTTGGATTCTAGAGTAGTTTTAACTCCATTTTTGGAGTAAATTTAACTCCACTAGTTTTACTCTCCTATAAGGAGTTATTTTGACTCCCCACGTGGAGTTAAAATTACTCCCTGAAATTGCAGCGTTCGACTGATCGGAAAGAAGACTGTGGTCAAGACATTTCCTGGGGCATCAGTTGCTGACATGAAGCATTATGTGAAACCCACTCTTGAAAAGAATCCTGAACTCACTATCCTACATGTCGGGACGAATGACATTCCTCAAAAAGAACCAGAAGAATTTGTCAAGGAAGTAGAATCTCTATATGTACAGGTATAGTAACAAACAGTTTAGCTAAAGTTGCTATTCCTCAAATAATCCAAAGAGATGATCAAACACTGAACATAAAGATAAATAGTACAAACAAACTCTTAACCAAGCTCGGTATGAAATACAACTGGCCTATTATTCAGCATAGCAGTATTAATGTATCCAATCTTAATGCTTCTGGCCTACACCTAAATATAACAGGTACATGTACGCCAATATTAGCAAAAAACTATTTAGATTTTCTAAAGCATTGACTAAATCTTCCAAAGGCTAGTAACATCGAATACATCTGCAATGGTTGTAACATTACTAATGATGTTGAGAAAACAAATCTTAAAAATAAAACCCCTATGGCAACCTCAAATATTGATAAAAGCAATAATCCTTTTAAACAAAATGAATTGGTACCATCAATTCGTGGTTTCAAGATTGCGAGCTTAAATATTACTAGTTTACCGAAACATATTGACGAATTAAGAATTGCAGTGAAAAATAATGAAATTGACGTTCTTGCAATTAATGAGAGCAGAATGGACAACAGTATTGCACCTGAGATGGTAACAGTACATGGCTACAACTGGGTTTCTAAGGATAGAAATAGATTTGGGGGCGGTGTTGGTTTTTACGTTAGAAATACAATAAATTTCTGTCTTAGACATGATTTAAATGTTGATGACATTGAAATTTTAACTATTGAAATTATTAAAAATAGAGTCAAACCATTTTTAATTACCACATGGTATAGACCGCCAAGTGATACAATTAACATTCTTTATAAATTTGAGAGCTCTTTAAAACTAATTGATAATGAGAACAAAGAAAGTATCATTTTAGGAGATATTAATTGTGATCTCGTAGATAACAATCCTACGTCACTCATCTCAGAATTAAAATTTATTAGGCTACAAATCTTTACCAATATGAGCAATTAATTAAAGACCCTACGAGGATTACAAAAGATACCTCAACCCTTATAGATCATTTTTATGCAACAAACAGCAACCTGATTACTTCAAGTGGAGTGACGGCTATGAACATCAGTGATCATTATTTGATCTATGGTATTCGTAAATTTAAAACATTTAAACAGGCCCCAAAGTTTATTGAATACCGGGATTTTAAACATTTCAATGAACAAAATTTTTTGTGGAGTTTAGCCTCGTTATCAACATTGAATCTCATCCATTCTGATCCTAGCAAGTCGTGGATTAGCTGGAAAAACAAATTTTTAGAGACTGTAAATATGCATGCTCCTCTTAAAAGACGTAGAGTATCTAATAAGCAAATACCATGGTTAACGAATGATCTATCCTTAAAAACACGGGAAAAAATATATTTAAAGCGTAAAGCAGTATTATCAAAGTCTATGACCGACTGCTCGGCGTATCGTAATGCAAGGAATCGCTATAATAAACTTGTGAAAGATACAATCCGCAGTTATTATCAAACCAAATTACATAATACCCAAGGTGATCTTAAAAAAACGTGGAAAACAATTAACGAATTAATCAACAAATAAAAAAACAGAGTATGATTCCAGAAATAAAAATTGACTCCGTTGAAATTACTGATCACCATCACAAATGCATTTATTAAGCACTTTGTGGAAATGGGAAATAGACTTTCGACTAATATACCTCAATCCGATGTAGCTCCTGAAAGTTACCTTAATGACCTCCAAAGTCAAGTAAATAAGCTTACCTGTTTTAGAGATATTACTCGAACAGAAATTTTAAATCTGCTTCACAGATTAGTTGCCTCAAAAGCATCCGGGATGGATGGAATCTCAGCAAAAGTTTTGAAAATTGCAGCTCCAGTAATAGCTCCATCACTTGCATTAATTCTTAATCAATCAATCTCCCCTGGTATATTTTCATCTGACTGGAAAATCGCGAGGGTAACTCCAATATTTAAAACAGGAGCCAACCATGACATGGAAAACTACAGACCAATATCTGTTATATCGATTGTTTCGAAAATTATGGAGAAACTGATATATAATCAATTATATGATTACCTTATAAATTCAAACATACTATCAAACTCCCAATACGGCTTTATACCATGTCATTCAACAACCACAGCCCTATTAGATATCACCAACAGATGGTATCAAAGTATGGACGTAGGACAACTAAACGGAGTCGTATTCCTAGATTTAAAGAAGGCGTTTGATACTGTTGACCACGATATTTTACTTCAAAAATTACAAATTTATGGCATAAATGGCTTGGCACTTAATTGGATTAAGTCTTATTTATCAGATCGAATTCAATACTGCCAGGTCAATGGTCACTTGTCAAATCCTTTAACTGTTACGACCGGAATACCACAAGGCTCGGGATTAGGTCCATTATTGTTCTTGATCTACATTAAAGAGTGATTATCATGCCCGTGATCCTTTGCGCGCTTTTATTTATGTCTCCTGTTTACATCCGGTAGTATCTAATTAAAATGCGTTTATGCATGGGGTGCATCCGTGATGCGAGGCAAGCTGGACGCGTTTTGTTTTTTTAAAAAATGTCAGACTCTGAGAGTGATCCTAATTTAATTCAAGAAGTTTATGATCCCGAAGACGATCTAAATGTGTACGGTTCACCAGTAGTTCGTCGTGCGGATGCCAGTGGTGAACAACCTTCGATATCAAGCGCTTAGGTGCCTCTTCCTGAAAGAACCCAGGTGAGTTTACGGCTTTTGTGTAAATTTACAGCCAAGGGAAATACCCCATACTATGTATGGTCTATCTTTTTTATCATTACTCATGTTTCATTCTGCGTTTATAGTATTGTCAATGCAAGAATACTTGCAGTAGAAAAAGTGGTCGAAAGAAGCGTGGTTGCCCAAGCCGAGGCGAAGGTTTATTTTGTTGCGACAAGTGTTCATGTGGAACATCTAAAGCACAATGCAAGAATAAAGCGAACCTTGCCAGCCAACAAGCAGTCTTGAGCGTCGGATTGAGTGCATTTGAGCGACACCGCATTGCAGTGGAAGAGACAAAACAAGAGATTTCGGTATGATTTATATACATATATTGCAATCTGTGTTTATAGGCATAGCAGTGTGATATTATAAATTCTGGCAAATGGGCACCCCATTGACAACTAAAATTCTCTGGCGTATAAAAAGCCAGAGTAAAATCTAAAAAGTCGACAACTGTAACCAAAGAGTTATATAAATGTATTCAGTTGTTTGCTATCTAGCCCAGTGTAAGAATGACCATATGTGTAATTGCTGTACCAATTAATGAGTTTTTACCTACCCTTGTTATTGTAGGCATTCATAACTAGCCTGTCAGACGAACAGAAGGACCAGATTTTGTTAAGTGGCAGTTTGGACTACGCCAAGAAATTATTAAACTTTGGTGGTATTGATCCACCAGAGCCACCTCCTTTGAAACCTGATTGGTGTGTTTGTGGCATTTGCCGATCAATGCCAAGTGAAGTGGAGAACAAATGTTGTGGGAAAATTACATGTGTGACATCCTTTGTCACATTTAGAAATGTCTGCACAGATAGGGAGGTATTAATAATGGCTATCCGGGCTAAGTGTGACATTAGGGCTGATGAAATTGATTATTCAATAAACAGCTTCAGGAAAGCAGCATATCGCCAATACATACTTTGGCGATACAAAAAACTTGGTCGTGGAAACCGAAAAGTTTGTCCTTCATGTGTTGTTTTAGCTATAAGACAGGCATACCCTGCAGAAGATGGGCTCTATATGGGTTTTAGGCAGGTGTAAATTGTTGCTTGTAGTTGGTATATAGGTATATATGTATTTATGTATATATTTGATCGATTTATTTTTGAACTGATTTATTTACTTTATTTATTTATTTCAGTAAATACCATTTTCTTGTTAATAATTTTACCATGCTTTGTATAATATGAAAAAAAGTTTTTTCTTATTTTTTGGAGGACCTTGATTTTGCTTTTTCCACCAAATCACTTGTTTTGGGGATTGTTTTTAAGGCAGTAGAGGGGGAAATATGTTTGGGATGAACCTCTGGGATTGGCACACTTCTAAGTATACTTTCTGTGTCATCTTTTCTCATGTGCAGAACTTTTGAAATAATTGTAGGCCAGTAGTCGTACTTTTTCCCCTCCTTTACAACAGAAACTCGTCAGTTGTTGGATCTCTTGCTGAAAACTTTGTTATGTTACAATTTTCCATCTTTGGTGAGCAAGGGCTCTCGATCAATGTGGGCATTGTGATCAATCGCAGCTAAAAGCGTTCTAGCTGTAAATGCATCATTCCTATAAAAGTATGAAATCTTACATATACTGTTGCTGGTTTCATAATTAGTATGATTATTCTTTAAAAATCTATTTGACACAATTATACTTGCTGGAATCCAACTCTTTTAGTAGCATACTTGAGAAGCATTGAGTTGAAATTCTCCAGTTTGCTAGTGTGTCTATAAATTACAAACACAAATTTTAATCCTAGGTACATAAAATGAACAGAACAAGAGTGTATGTAATAGGTAATGCATATCTATGGCAAATATTTTATTCTGTCAAAATAATCACACACCAACCACAGTGACATACAACTCTAATTGTGTGAAAAAATTACCTGAAGGTAACATAGTGCTGTAGAGTACTTAAAAAGCGAGAGTCAATAACTATTTTTCTAATAGCCTCCATTGCCTTTGAATTTTTCAGGAGAACTGTCTTTCCAACTTCCTCTGAGACCAAAGGCCCATGCTCACATTCTCCATCTGCCCATTCATGTTCCCCACACACATGATGCAGAACAGCAAGCCAACTATCCTATGAGATTATAAGACACAATACCAGTACTTAAAATTTAATAACAGCAAGTTAAATTGATATGTCTTTAATAATGTGTAGTATCTTTCACTTTACTACCTTGAGCTTCTCGACATTGCCATTGCAATTTTCAGCGACATACCAAAAGTGACTGCGAATTGGCTCTGACCATTCTGAAATGACTTCACAGCCTTTAACTTTTGCTGCCTGTAATAGAAATAGCCTTTCTGTTAAGCCATACCTTTTCTGATGATTGGATTAACTGTTTCATAAGAATGTTAAAAAGGTTTCTAAGGCAATACTATAAGAGACTAAAATAAGAACAACAGTCTACAAACTAAAAAATATACTGTAATTTTCATGATTCACAAATACTTTACCGTGCCAAGTTTCTTTGCCAGCTTGACAGATTTATGCCAGATGTCTAATGCATGGAACAATTCACTGAAGTCTTTGGAGTATTTAATCTAAAATGACATTTAATTACATGTAAATGAAAAAAAAATTAAAAGCAAAAATATTAAAGGGATATAACCCAAACCTTTTTTATTTCCCCTCTGTGTGGACCAAGTTAGGTAATGGGCATAGTGCAACATACTGGGTGTGCTAAGAAATTTGCCCCTCCCTCCAAATTCCTATCACCCTGGCTAAATTTCTTAGTAAAGTTGGGGAGGGGAAATTTATTAGATGTTGTTAAATAAATCCTACTAAAATTAACTTTCATATCCCTCACAAGTTTCATTACAGCTGCAGAAGCACCTGTCACAATCTCAGTTACAAGGAGTTTGCCCACAATTCTTTCCAGTAATCTTTTCAACGTGTACACCTCCATATTAGTTGACACACCGCCAGTTTGCCTTTTGTCTGTAACTTCAATGTCAACAATAATGTCAAGGAACTGCTCCATCAGGACATAGACACAATACTTGGCACTGTGTGCTGGGGAGTCATTTCTTCCATCACCACACAAGACAAGCTGCTCATTTCCTAAGGTTTTCCAAATTTCAGCTTTCATATCGTCCCAAAACGATGAAATGGAAGGAATTAGAAAGTGCTTCTGCATTCTTTGAAATGTTTGCCTGGATATGAAGTTCAGGCCTAAACTCTTGCATATTTCATCAATAAGTAAGACGAATATTGAACCAAAAAATGTACATATACAAATAGAAACAGAGAGCAAACCAAGGACAAGCAAATGATTGAAGACCAACTTTTAAAATATCATAAATCTAAAATAAAGTACACGTAATAAACTTAAAGTTACAGAAGTAGTTTTTATCAGATCAATTCTGTTTTCCGTAAACCTAATATATTTTTACAATCAACCAAGTCAATAGTGAACTATAAACTATTTGCTCATATTATAAACACGTTATTTTATAAAATGTTGATTTTTCAACATAACAACTAACTTTAATATACTGCATAATCATAAAAAACAACTAACTGACTTTCTAACAAACAGATGCACACACTTATCACAGTTATCAAAATTTCAATCATAAGTCATTTTCTATTCATATATACAATGTCGGGACGAAATTTTGACAGTGTAATTTTAAACATTTATATACAAAAATTAAATGTTAAAAACTTATGCACGACCGGTCAGTGCATGCTTTAATACAGCACAAAAATAGAGTGCTGCAAAAACGTTTGTATTTGTAGATAAAGCATAATTCATGAAATTTAATTATGTTAGGTAAGCTAACTTCCGACAAAAATATGAACAATTTATAGAGAGCTAAATCGTGCGAGAAGTAATGAGGTGTTCAGAAAAAAATGTATCAAAACTGAGCCAAATATGCGTTGTATTTTAATTGTACAGCTCAGTACAGTTCAGTTCAGTTCAGTTCAGAATGCTAATCCATTCTTAATTCAGTTAGAACAGCGACAAACAAGAAAGACAGTGTTGGCCGGCGTTTTCATTTTTTTCGGAAGATGTTTTTGGCGGTGTTTTCAGCAAATTCAGTCTATGCAAATATCTCTTGACAATCGCCTTAAAAATATAATGGTCAGTATGAAACTGATATGTCCACAGACACTTAATAAAACTGTTTTCTTACATACACGAGTATAGCAATGTTAACAAATTGCCAAATTTCCAAATGATTGTCGAATAAGGTGCCAGTGTTCGTTGTCTAGTAGCTTCGCAATCTTTTCAGGAATAATGCATTGATTGGTCTGAAAATATGGTTGCTTTTGTAAAACACAATCGCGAATGCAGTGAAAGTAGACGTTTGACGATTTCCTGTAAACTTGGCCATCTTTCATCCATTCTCGCTCAATATTGGATACGATAACGAGATCAGCCGGGGAGTTAGCAATTGCACCGCCAGGCTTAAGAGAAGCTCTGCAGCCAAAGCACACAGATGTTTGTTGCGGGCAATAACGGAGAAGATATACCAAGAACGTTCCTGGCTGTGGTGATGGAAAACCGGGATAACTAAAGGTGGTGGCAGGCATCTGGTTTCCGATCGTCGACTGATCAAATAGCGCCGATGGAACAGAAATAGGAGCTGCATTTGGAGGACGAACTTGTTGTGCAGGTACATATAACTGCCGGCGAATTCGTGGATCAAATGGCAAACGACATAGCTGTTCTGGCCGGGTCACCGATGACACGGGTAGAAATGCTTCTACGTTGTTCCTACGTTGTTCCTACCTTCCTAATACCTCATTGTTCTACGTATATTGATGTTGTAACCCTACCCTGGGAATTACAGTCTGTTGGTTGACAGAGGTGTCCATAGTTTTACGGCGTTTTCTTGGCGCTTGATTTGGCTTTTTTCCCCTACCCGTGGGCATACCGTGAGTGATTGCTTTACTGAAGTTGATTCCGCCGGTCTTCCGTTTGGTAGTGGCCAGCCATCTGAAATAGCTGTCAAGTCTGTTTATTTTTGCGCTTGCGGCTATTACATGAGCGCAAACAAATGACGCACTATAACCTTCGCAGTTCTGACACTCGCATTTCCCATTGGCAGAGAAAACGACGATATGGGGCTTCTTTGGATTAGAGTTGGAAGGAACGATTACGGTTTCAACAGGAGAACCAGGTAAAGGATACACTGAATCTTTCAGAGCTATGGCTTTTGTAGTAATAGAAGCTAAGATATCACGAGGTAACCAATCAATTTGGACTCCGACAAACAAACGTGGAAAAGAATTTTCTTGTTCTCCCAGAGCACTTGTGACATCTTCAATATTGCCTCTACGAGATTCTCCTAGACTTGTGGTGTGTATTTTTTCCAAAGCTAATTGCCTCTGCTTGTCAGTTATTTTACTCCAAAGAGCTGCTGGGACAAAAAGATGGTTGAAACTGTCACGTAATTTGTGCTGTCCTTTACCTACGACCGCAAGCTCTGCTTCTTTTTCCTGCAAGGTAATAAGTTTCTTCATTGTTACGGCAAAAGTGTGCTCATCAACTTTTCCCTTGCCACACTCTTGACTAACAAATTCTTGGATCACTCCGTTTGTCCGCTCAGACCTATTGGTCGTGAACCTTTCCGGCAGACTACCCGAACCAGATCTCTCTCGTACAGGGCGAATGACACACTTGATGAATTCTTCTGCCTTATTCTGGAGAAACCAGCGATAAAACCATTACCACTGACATGTGCATTTTGCCATTTCCCCTTTAACGACCTCATAAAGGAATCGAACTTTTCTTTGCTTCTCGCATCCGAAAGGCCACTTTAAAAAACGTCTCCGTTACGCCTACCAAATACATCTGCTAAGAAATCCGGTTTTAACATTCCAGTCACCCCCAATTCCAGTAGTTTTCTCTCGACTGTTTTCTTCAGATGCAGTTCACAAAGAAGATGGATGGCGCGCTCGAAATTATTATTAAAGGCATTCTCGAGAGCTTTTTCGTCGTCCGTTCCGAACGCCATAAGATTGGCAAGTTCTGGTTGTAACGATTTCAGTGACGCACAAAATGTTGAATAGGTTTCCTCGTTCTTCTGTTCGTGTATTAATATTGGGCCGATAAATGTTGGATGTTTGCCGCCGTTTTTGTTTTCCAGTGCTAAGTGTTGATACGAAATTAGGTCACATTAAATCGCCCTATGTTGAACGTTGGGTCAACAGTAAGTGGCTTGAATTCTCTTTCATAACAGCAAAACCGTTTCAAATCATTCAACTGTCTCTCCAACGCCAATACACAAAGTGGCTCCGACCCAACTCTAACATCGCGCACGAAGGCCGTTTTCTTGCATTTACTCTCACGTTTGCTTGTGTTGAAAAGACTATACCACGGATCATCTGAACGAACTTCGCCAGACATATTCTTCCGCTGACCTAATGGCATTGTGGTATCGTTTCGATTATGCTTGAGATCACTTGCTTGTTGACAGTTTCTCGGTACTTGGCCAACTCCAGAGCACTTTTGAAGTCCTTTCAAATTATCGGTAACGACGTGGGGAAGGGTAGCGCATGGCAATTTCTCTTTAGAAACTTTTTCCAACAAAACTTTGGTGCTTTCCCACGTTCTGACGTACACACTTCCAGAGGTTTCCGCGTTTCCGTGAGCAGAGTGTTCTACGGGATGTTCCTTTCACCTTTAAACCAATATTGTACTAAACAATATCGATGGAGTTCGTTGTCTGGAACTAAACATAGTGAAGTAAAATATCTTCGTTACAAAGTTGCTTCAATTTAAAAAAAGCAGATAAAATGAAATCTTTCTGACATTTTCAATTTATTGAAACAGGCTATTGCAAGACTTATAGCATGGTACGAGAAAACGCCTTTTTATAGCTTTAACCATATTGACGTAGAAGATGCGCTGTTTGTTTTGCAGTTAAAATAGCATGTTCCATTTGAGGTAACTTTGTTTTGGGGTACATATACCTGTACGATTGCATCAGAGATGCAGTCGAAATTTATTCAAAGTAACATCACATGGCTTCCTTCAAAATCCTTTGCTCCACAAATACGATAAGTAAATAGCCTTGCCATGGTCTATTTTTGATCAATTTTATGTAGCTGCATTGCAGATCGTAAACTCTTTATGCGCATCGCCATTAGTTCGTAAACTCTATGTGCTCGCAGTGACGTAGCCAGCCCGACAATTTGTAGTCCCGCTGTGCAAATTTCAAATTATTATCATTATTGATTTCTTTACAAACTGATTGTTTTCACAGTCAATCAACATGAAAATATTTGCATAGCAGGACTAAATCGTCAGGCTGGCAACGCTACTGTGTGCTTGAAGCGCTCAAACTCCAATCTTTTACAGTTTTATAGAAAAGACGAAATAATATTAAATTAGGAATTGAAGGTAACGGCATATTGTTTGAATATTTACGGTTTTCGGATACATCTACATGTATCAAGTATACTGGATAAAATAGAAATAATTTGACTATTTGAACAAAATGCAGTCACAAGCATCATAGTAGAGAATTGGATTGCTCTTTAGTGATGAATACTTCCAAAATACTATATATTAAGCAATACTTATGTAGCTAATATAGTGTCTATTCGCTTTCTGACATCGTTGTGAATGTCGTGCCGAAGAGCGAAGTACTCTCTCTTGATGGTAATTGCGTTCTTTGCAATACGATCTTTCGTCGGAACAATGGTTGTAACATCATTACCGTTATCATCATCATCACTACCATTATCTACGTTATCGCCTTCATGGCCAAACTGAAGGTAGTACTTGTGAGAGCTGTTGTTCTTCCAAGCACCCATGTCGTCACATTTAACATCTGCAGCGTTTTGTAGAGCTTCCAAGTCAACAATAAAACTGCAGTGATGCTCCACTTGTAATGGCTGCGTTCTGCAAACTCTTAATTGGTTGTTTAATCCTTTTTTCTTTACCAAGAGATCAACTACCTCTTCGGGTTTTAAAACGCTCGGATCTCTGCTGAAAACTGGCAAAAGTATATTCCCATTGTAATATTCAATTGGGTCCTCAGAGGCGTTAGATTTGTTTCTCGTATTGCTGCAGGAAATAAGATTAAAAAGTTGGAATAGTTGTCTTATGACTTAAGAAAGGTCAAGGATATATCCATACGTACCTTTCAGTGATCGCGGATGATATGCT
This sequence comes from Muricea muricata, assembly GCA_963855995.1. Lineage (NCBI taxonomy): Eukaryota > Metazoa > Cnidaria > Anthozoa > Malacalcyonacea > Plexauridae > Muricea > Muricea muricata. The sequence goes on along the minus strand of OY979716.1, from coordinate 91,723,484 downwards.
CATATCTTCAGGGCAATTTTCTCTAACGCCTCCATTCCAAATCAATGAAACAAATTGTTAATCGTCAGCATCATAGCACCATCACATAACCCGTTTTCAGTTCAAATTAAGATTTTTTCCAAGTATGCAATTATTGCGGTGATATTTTGTAAACGTTTCTAAGTCATTAAAGTGCTTAACATTGAAGTTAAACCATTCGCATGTGCTTATCATTATATGTAAACTTGACTTCAACTTTATTCACCGGTGAATCACAAGTGGTCAGAGCCAAATTTTTGTTTCACTCTCATTACAAAGAGATATTAAAAAGTTAAATGTACCATTTTGTAATAATTTGTGATGTAGTGGTAATTTTCTTCTGTTTTGCCATTTAGTAAATAATAAAATACTTATTTCCCCCCCCCCCCCCCCTCAGGGTCCACAAAACATACTTTTTCCCGAGGGACACAGTCAATACGTGAACAGTAAATAACCCACAAGCTAAGAAATTCTAAAGCAATATAAGTTAACAAGAAGTATTTCTATATCCACAACGGTTTTAAAAAGTGCGAGTGGGCAATGAGCAACAAACATGCACCAGAAAAACGTACATCTGCATCACAGTCAGAAGTTAAATCAACAACTTCATAGTTACCTTTGCCACTATTACTGTCACTATCATTAACGTCATGGTTTTCGTGTTGATCATCATTGACGTTATGGTTTTGGTGTTCATCATCATTAACGTCATGGTCTTGTAAACAGGAGAATTATATGACGTTATTATTGATTTCCCATGTGCATAAGACATTGTGCTTTACGGATCATTCATTCAAAGCAGTCAGTGCTGTCAAATTATTACAACACGTTATAGCTAATTTGAATTTGAAAGGTTCAGTGTTTTTTTACACACTATATATATTGTCAACGGCATAAATGTAGTATTTTTAATACCGTCTATACCACCTTTCCTTTTGTGTTTATATACCAGAAATTGGCGCTGTTGATGCGGTCAAGTATGTCTAAAGACAAAGTAGCGCTTTGTCGTCTAATGCAGTCGTACTCTCGGTTAGATATATATAAAATATTTCAAATTTTGCCAAATGCATATTACCAGCTTAGCAATTGGGTGTGGTCCCTTTGCTAATTGTGTTTGAATGGCAGCCTAGAGTGAGTACTTGTGTATAGTTTCTGTGCTAAATGTATTGGGGCGACAGCGCAGCAATTAGTTTTTGGTCTGTTGCGCTGATGTTATCTGTTACGCTCTTGATTTAAAGTTACCGTGTGGAGGGGGTTAGAACAGACGGAGAGTTAGTTACTTGGAGTGGTGAATTTCAGAGAAATATCACTTTGGTGGTCAGGCCCTCGCTGTACAGTTTCACATGACTCGGACCTGAATCCAAGTAGCAAAAATGCCAGACTTTAACTGACCGCGTCTGCACCTAACCATCCACACGGGTAAGTATGGTGACGACGGATATTAAATGAGGTTACGTAGTAACCAAGGTTATACCCTAACACTTCGTGAACGAGCATAAAGCATTTTATAGCTAAACTACATAACGCAATAAGACAACAAGATAGGAGGCGGGCATGTCTTATTTGTGACGTCAGATATTACAACATACACGATTACAAAGTGTAGAACCGTAATATATGATACATTTATATAGACTACGAGTCATATAGTTTGCCATAAACTGATAAAGGGATCCTTGGACTGCGACCACCAGTCACCACCTTGCCATAAAAACTTACACTTTCCACTGGAAGAAGTTGAAGCCGGTTATTAGACTAACAATCTGGTAAAACTTTTCCTGTTAGAAAAACAATAAACTACAGAAAAACCCCCCACAAATTTAGGTTGTTGTTGCGAGTATAGATGCCTTCGATAACTGTGGTCACTTACCACGATCTTATATACGCACGCCGTAACTCCCTTGAGTACATTCCTTTGTTCCCTGCACAATGCAGGACATGCTAATTGCGTAACGCAACAAAATTCATTTATACTCTAACACTTCGTGAACGGGCATAAAGCATTTTATAGCTAAACTACATAACGCAAAAATAAGACAATAAGATAGGAGTGCTGCCGTCGCAGCTCCACTCCGAAGACTGTGAAGTCCAAATGCTTTCGGTGAATACCCCAAACTAGAAAACGCACTCAAAACCAGCTCTCTGGTACGAGAATAAGAGCCCAGTTGATCGCAGTTTATACAATCGCTTTGACCTGCAAAAATAAACAGTGCAAAAGAACAGGTTACTGGAGTTTAAATCAATATTAGCTGCTTCAACGTACCGGGACAGGATTTTAAAAGGGCAAGAATGATCAGCCGTTTCAGCCATCAACACTCTATTGCCATCACGATAAACGTCAGTTTTGCTCTTAAAAATGAATAGCTCAACGAAACGAATGTCACAGCCAGTACTCATGAACTTGACATCACAACAGCGTAAACTAGTACTTGCAAGCTCGCTAAATCGTAGAAAAGCATGAAAAGCGGTCACACATATAGCTGCAACACGCAGGTCAGATAGATTGGCACTTTCTGACGCATACTTTTCGCAAAGCTTTATCATCATATCAATGATAACAGGCTCTTTTTTCTGGACGGGTTTTTTCAGTTGCCGCTTCGCCGCTTCCAAAATATTCGTAACAAGACCCGAGGCGCAAGGACTATCGAACCCGTATAGTTGATGAGCCCAGTTAATACCGTAAACAGCAGACTCTAACCTAAAATAAGACTGTTACTCTCTATCAGATGCTGTAAATACAAACCAAGAGAGCACGCGTTTGCCGGGAAAACTTGCAAGTCCTTAAACCCGGCAGCCCAGGTTTTAAACTTTATAAACCCACGAGAATACTTGTCAACAGTACTGGGAGCCTTAGCTTGCACCAATAACGTTAACTTGGTAGATTGAGAGCAAAACGCTGAAGACGTTGATCGTAACGAGCAATTTTCATCACACTTGAAACAAACATTTCACCCTGTAAAATCAAAGTCGCACAATAAGCATTGATATACACCTCATGTATAACATCCACAACTGCTATATGTTCATTAGCCAGCGTCTAGGAGCAAAAATAAGACAGGACTATTGAATCAATCGGATCCAAACAACGACCATGGGTTCGCGCCCATGTGAAACACATCTTTCCTATTCTCAATATAAACACAGTCCAGAACGAAAGGACGGAAATTCCCGTCCTCCGTAATAAGAAACGGCCAAAACACTGCTGATGGCCAAAAGGGAATAGTCAGTACTGCACGACAGCGTAACATGCAAACATGCTTAACTGCCCTTGGGATCAATCTAACAGGCGGGACGAGCCAACAAAACTCTCCTGACCGATTAAATAAGAAGCAGTCAACCCCCAAAGAATTAGGATTAAAATATTTAGAATAAAACCGCTTCATATTGAAATTCTGGCAACTAGCAAAACAATCAACTGTGCAAACGCCCCAACGGGCCTGAAGCAGTTGAAAGTAGTGATCTTTAACCCTCCAGTAATCAGAGTCAATAATTCTGCTTAAATAATCAGCTCTCTCGTTTAAAGTACGGGGAATCCATTCTATTTTCATCTCAATATTGCTATCTTGAAGAGTGTAGAATATATCAAGTGCTAATTTGTGCAAGTGCACTTTCATGCTTCCCGAGTTTACAATGGATACAACAGCATGAATATCTGTAAGCCATTTCACTATATTGCTATGTAAAATAGGAATAAAACTACGTAATGCGTCCCTAACACACAGTAGTTCTCTGGAGCTTTGTTTCATCTCAATGGCATCCCAGTTCTTATAAAAAATTGGAGTACTGTCAATGGAAATGAATGCTGCACAACCAGTGTTGCTGGCATTTGAATATACAACTTTCCTACACAAGTTTGGTTTCAGTAAAATTGAACGACAATTCAAATTCTTAACAGAGCGTAGCCAAAACTGGAGCTCTTTTATCGAGTCAGAATCTAAAGTGAGGACAGAATCCCAAGTGAGCACACAATTAGTCCGTCGATGCAAAGCCTTGGTCATTAATTTACAGATGCTGCCAAAAACAATAGAGGTATAGAATTAATCAATCCCGTCACCGAAGCCAGCTGCCTAGCTTTAATTTTACGTGATGTCAGTGCATCATTAATAGGAGTTAGTAACTTAACAATCTTCTTTTGTGGAATGGATAAAGTTTGGAACTGCAAATTCCAGTCCAGGCCCAACCAAGTTAACTGTTGGTTGGGACACCAAAATTAATAGATTTTTCATCATTCGGAACCAGACCGCTATTTATTAGATCAGATTTAACTCTGTTAGCTTGATGCACACAAGACGAAAAAGAATGCGAGGCTGCCATGCCATCATCTAAATAGACAACAATTTTACAGGCGGAAGCCCGCCAGCGTTTAACGAGTGGTCTCATCATAAGCTTGGTAAATATGTATGGCCCTGTGGCCAAGCCAAATTGCAAAACAGTAAATTTGAAATATTTAACTACGCCATGGTCGGTCCAAGAAAGACCTAAAAATTGTTGATCATCTGGAAAAATCTCTATGTGATGATAACCCGACTTAATATCGAACGAAAACAAGTACTGCTGTGGACTGTCTGACAACACTGTTAACATATCTTGATCTCCTTGAAACTTAACTTTGCATTTCTTTAAAAAACTATTAGGATAGCGGAGGTCTAAAACGAGTCTCTTCTTACCGCTTGACTGAATAGCAACAGATAATGGGTTCACCACAGTAGGTGGAGAAAGACATTCCACAATAGAACCGGCAGTGATTAACTCGGTGATGGCACGGTTAACAAATACTGGGTGCTCCAAGGCCGATCTATTGTTCTTAAAACAAACTTTTGGCGGCGTAGTTAAAAAAGGGATAATATAGCCACGACAAATGGTATCAATGATAAACTCAGAGGCCCCAATAGACTTCCAAAAGGTAACATGAGTGCGTAGTCGCCCCTTCACTCTTACCGAACAAGAATTCTCTAAAAACTCATGAACACTATCTAACGCATTTGCGTCATTATCAATAATATTATCTAAAGAAAAACAAAAATACTCATCTGCACACATTCTTGCAGCAGCCATCGCATGCCTTGAATCGGTAAACAAGTTAGTTTTGGGAGGCGGGAGCTGTACCTTAGTGATGGAAGTCGGCGCCACGTCTGCTGCCGCAGACGGGAGAACCAACCCAGTGGCCATCCTGTCCACAGCTGAAGCATTTGTCGGTTTGTTGGCGAAACCGTCCACCACGAAAGGGCGGGCGAAAGGAGTGATAGCCACGAAAGGGCTGTAAAGGTGGAGCGTAAGGAGACTCAAACGGCGCCCGTTGCCGATGTACTTCTCGCTTGGTAATGCTCGATTTCTTCGACTGCTTATCCAACTTTATCTTAGCTAACGCACGTCACTCGGCTGCCCGTAACTTTTTCTCGTCTTTGGAGTCGTCAGCGAGGTCGTCAGACTGATATTCATCAACAGCAGTTCACCCTGTAGGACTCTTGTCAGCGAATCTGATGAGCTTGTTTCTTTTCCGAAGTAACGATATCTGCTGCTATAGCTCATCACTGGCTTTAGACAAGTCACCGTCCAAAACGCATTTCGAAACCTTCTCAAGACTGTCAATGCATGCGGCGTTAAACTCCTATTGTATTTTAGGGACAGTTGTAGACGGTGGAAGCACACTAGGCTGAGCCGAGATAGATGGCGATGTTTCATTATCACTCGTCAAAAGTTCCAGTTCCAAATCCGACGCCATCGCAAATTTAGGTTTTTATTGCGAGTATAGATGCTTTCGATAACTGTGGCACAGAGTATACAGAGGTTCAACTTCTTATTAATTTTGCGTATTTGAAGCTTAGCCAGTGCGCGTTGTAGAGGCAGTCACCCCCCCCCCCCCGAAAATTTCAACATGGCGGACATCTTTTTTCTGAAAAGAATACAGCAAAATCTGTTTCCAGATCAAACAGATGGCTTCATGTTACGCTAAATTTTGTAGAAATATTTTTGTTTTCAAGTCTGCCTATGGAAACAGGACATCTGGACATGTGTGACAGTTTGTTTTTGCCGTTTAGATAATATATAGGTTTAATACGAGCGGGAATTTAGAATTGCAAAGTTCGGTTCAATCTGCTTTGTAGTTTTAGTTCAATATATACATCTAAATTGTAGTGGATCGTATGTGGAAAGAAAGAAGCCATGCTGGTTGACAACCAGCTAATATGGTTTCCATCTCCAGGGTACAACTGAAGTTTTTAAAACTGTATAGATTATATTATATCAATTAAAAGTGATTTATGTGAGCCTAAAATGAACTTTTAGGCTAGTAACTTAAGTTTGATTTTAAACATTTTTTGTGGCTCCTTGAAACATCAAGTCTGAGTGTGGTACATAATAGATGTGTGTTAGGTAAGGAATGTGCTACAGGAATAAGCGTATAAATACTAGTTTAAGTTAATTAAATTTCAATATGAATCAATGTGAAATAATGAATTATTCAGGATTTTAGACCATATCAAGAGAATATCAAGAGAAAGTGGGAATCTGGTCTTTTTTCTATTTAGAAGGAAAGAGCATGATAAGTATTATCAAAGAGCATGATAAGTACTATTTCCTTGAAAATCTTCAACCTTGTGTGTGTCCAAAGATTGTTTTGATAGTAATCTAACTTAAGATGACCTAGTGAGGAAAGAGGCTATTTTGAATTGTAGTAGTCACAAAGTGGCCATCTTTTATGGCATTTTGGGTCTTTCATCTGTTTTAGGTACAAATATATGTATCTACTACCCTGATTGTGGTGAGCTGCAATATAAATTGCTTTTTAGCCACCTAATTAAACCTCACCAGCATAATCACAATATAGATTTAGATGCAATTCACCTGTTGTTTTGTTTCAGCCTAATCATTTTGTTCTTTACTTTTTCATCCTTATTATTTAGTATTTAATAATAGGTAATAGAAACCATATTGGTGTCTAGCAAAATAAAACAATATTTTGTGACAACAGTCGCCTTGTTCATAATGGCACAGTCTCCATGTAATATGAAATATGGTATAGCATGCAGGTCAGGCCTGAGTGACCAAATGTAAATCTATGAGACAAGGAAGTTAAAAAACAATATCTGGTAATGGAAATACTCAAATAGGTAATAGGAACCATATTGGTATCATGTACAATGGACAATGTTTTGTAACAATAGTCCCTACGTTTGTAATGAGGCAGTAACTACAGTATGAAATATGGTATAGGATGAAAGCTGATGAGTCCTGATTTTGGGCGAAACAGCAGTGGAGTTCAAATACGGCTGTTACAAAGTTAATGCTAATATGATGACGTTATGACGTCATCGTATTGGTGACGTCATCACTATGACGTCAGAGCGATCACTGCCCAGAATTTTTGACTGACGTATAAGTAGACGCCGTTATAATATACCTGTAGAGTGCCCTCTAAATATTGTCAATACAGGAGAATGACGTCAAGACTACTGGAATGACATGAAATATAAGACTATCTATTACAGAAAAAATCTTTAGAAGCTTTTAGACCACTATCGAGCGCCTTTTAAACTTAATGTGAAGCGCTTCAGAAAGATTACAAGCTTAGAGCTTGTGTGTTGGTGTGATTGTAGTATTTTCGTATTGTTGGTGATTAATTCATAGTTAGGAAAAGGGTTGACTGCAAATAAAAGTTCATAAAGTCGGAGTTTATTTCGTCTTATATTGGTGTGTGATACTGAGGTTACGAGAAGATGACGAAAAAGGTATTTACCAATAACTTTATTTTTTATTTCGATCAACTTTTACAATTATGCAATGCATAAAGAAAAAGCATCAACAAGTTAATCATATGATATTTTATACGGTTTAGGATAAACTAAACCCTAAAGCTTAATAAATTCAATATTCTTTATATTCTGCCTTGAATCCGCGATACGGCTTGTCGTTTTGTGCATTTGTTACAAATCGTAGATACATGTACTCGGGAGAGAAAAATGAACCACGCGGTTTAGACTCGCCATTTAACAAAAGCCATCTTTTGTCGGTACTCCTTGGTCCTTTGTATATATCCAATCTGTCATAACCCCCTTGTGTATGAAAATCGGAGAATACTAAATCAATTTCTTTTCCAGGCACGTGCCGGATAAGCCAGCGACAGTCGAGGTTGCTTGGATATTGACGGTTGAAGTTTGGACTTGTAATGACTCCGGTTGGTGCAGACATCATACCCCCGCAATCTAAAGTTAGAAGTGCAATTAGGAAAATAAGGATCAATCTGACGATGGCTTCCAAATAAAGATTTCGAGAATTTGCAGTCTCAAATCCCTTTAATTCTCGTTATGTTGAAATTTTGTATTGCAAGCTGACTCTATTCCTCGGAATTTGTTGCAATTAATTAGGCTATAGGACAGATCTTACGATGTGATGGGTGACAAAATATTGTAATATGATACTTAACAAGTGGAGTAAAGCGGACACGAATGAGCTGAATAATTGAGTGCGTTTAGTCATAAGTGAAAAATTTCAATTGTCTTAATTTTAATGTGGAAAAATTTCAATTCAAAGTTTTTAAATGTTATTTGATTTAAGTAATCTTTCAGTGTGCGCACAGTTTGATGGGCCATGAATAGCTTAACTTCTCCATATTTGAGTCAAGCCAAGATTTTTGCGCAATATAATTTGGTTGCAAATGCGCATGCGCACGTCATTCTAAGTAGCGCTGTGAAAGCGCAAAATGGAAAGCAGCTAAATATACATAAATTCGAATGACCATGAATAAATTTAATTGAGTATGGGACATATTTTTTAAAATTACTGATAATTCTTGAGGAGGGCTCAGTCCCCAACAATTTAACTTGGATTTTTGATAATAGGGCTCAGTCCCTCTGAGCTCCTTTCCACTCACACGTAAAAACCTCACAACTTGTAGCAAGTATGCAAACAAGCCGTCAAGTTGTGTTCGCGTTGGAACAAGCTGTTAACAACTTGTAACAACCTTATTGATATTATCAGACGAGTATTAATATTGTTACAACCTTGTCCTGTCAACCTTGTAACATCCTTGTTATATCTGTACTGTACCAGACTTGTTAGAACTTAAATCAAGCTTGTAAGAATTGATGATGCCATCAAACCAACCTCGCAAGCCAAGGTCTTTACCTACGAGTTGTCAACAGCTTATTCCAAACGTGTTTCAACAAACACGGAACAAGCAGAGCGAACAATTTCCTGATAACTTTTGAACAGACGTGTTACTACTTGTTTGCAGAGGTGTAACAACTTGTGCATTTTAACCTCCCTTTTTAGTCGTAGAAATGTACACCCCAACACCATCAAAATGCATAAAACATGTTTGCACCTTTTGATTACCCTCAGCCATGATTGCTTGGCAATTGGCATGTAAAATTAGCATGTTTCCGCTTCAAAGAACACGTTGATGCGTGTACGTGCTTGTCCGCGTTTGCAGTACCACTTGGTCTGACGAGCGCATGCGCATTTATAACTAAAACAATAGCTGTTTGATTATTTCGAATCGCAAAAATAGCAAACTTTGAGTGTCTGTATCTCTCAATTGTATAACTGCTTCGCTTGCAGAAAAAGGGATTCTAGTTATAATAAGTAAATCTTCACCGATAGATTCTATATTTCCAAGGTGTAGTAAACCACAATGACCATACCACCACTTTTCAAGTGGGAGTAAAAACATCGCGTACCAATATTTTTATGCAAACTCGCGTAGGTCGGAACATTACTGTCAAAATAACCACGCGGACTAAAGCAATAGCCAGGGACTGGAACATGACAATCAATATGGCTTCACAAGATGGCTTCAACGATTTACTTTTGCTCAATTGAAAGAGCTTTTGGAATGGCCGACTAAGCTTGTACAGCTTTTTCATAGCTAGCTTGATTCCTGAGACACTTGGACTCAAACATGTCAGCTGTCCGCCGTCTTGGATAAATTTTTGTGCTCATTACGTGTCTCCAAGTGGGATAAGCCTTGAAAAATTACTCGTAAGAAAGTAACAAACATTAGATGGCCAAAATACTTTTACTCAATATTTGATATCAAATAGCAAATAGAAACCAGTTTCTGATTCGTTCTGATCTTTGCTTGTCAGTAACTAAATGTTGCGCCATCCCACTTGAGACGTAAACATGCATGTTCCTATTCCATCTAAGATGGCGGACTGCTCGTGTGTTTCAGCCATTATTTTGTATTAAAGCTTAATAGCGCATCTATTGTTGGGTTTTGAAGCCGGAAGTACGTCACACTTTTAGACTTGCGGCCATGTTGGATGGCCCCACTTGGGGATTGAATGCTTCAGATTTCTACTGCAGGACGTTTTGCTTTTTAGTACTATTCAACATGGCCGGCGATTCCAAAATGTGACGTGTCTTCTGCTTCAGTTTTATTTGGGTTTTGAATTACAATGCACTGTCCAATTCTAGTACATATCAATGGTTTCAGCTGAATTATCTCTTGAGTGAAGCTAGGTATGAAAAATATTTAAATACCGTTGTTAGTTACTTCAAAAGCTCTTTTGAATGAACAAAGAGTATTTTTTGTTGCTATTAACTTTTAAACTTTGCTTTCTGAATAGATTAGAAGACATTGTATTATTTCTTAAAAATAGGTATGCGTAGCGTACATGCGGGTAGCCACAGCAACGTAAATAAAGACACTCAAAATGATAATTGTACAACCCTAAGCATTGTGAGTACGTGTGATCGCAATTTTGCAAGTTGTGCTCAAACCCAGGCTAACTGAAATGCTTTCTTTGATGTAGACAAAAGTGTTTTTGTGAAATAGGTGAATGCTAGTAGATTCAGAACAAAAAACTCCACATAAGTTATAAGAAATTAAAGTTCTTGTAGTTAAGCTAAACCACAATGCACCAATGCACAATGTAAAGGTCGTACAACTCTCCTGACAAAATGTGCGCCAGTAAACGTATACGTTGGACACAGTTAAACGAACAGTCAAATACATGACAGTGAAATACTTCATTCACAAAACGTAATTGCTAAAAGACATAAAAATACTTCTGGAAAGAAATCACTGTACTCCAATGAAAAGCATCATTGTAGTTGGACTTATTGTAATGTATAAATTATCTCCACATGCCCAGACTGTGTTCACTGACCAGATATTCACTGATTTAATTTCTTTGCAAACAATTGCACTTAATGACATGGTTACAGACTGCTTTCAAGCAATTTATCTGAATATATCATTGCCTTGCTTAAAGCTGACTTGATTGTGTACGAGCAATCTGCAATCGACTATATCATTAATAGTTGGGCCAGACTTTTCTTTTACATCATTTGAAAGCCACAATGTTACAAACATTTCCTGGATGCTACGGACTTTCTTTACATATTGTATCAAACCTGAATTTAATGCTTGGAGGTAAAAGTAAACTTACATAAAATTTTAGCAGCATTTCATTTCAAGATTAACCTTAAAAGTTACTTTTATTAGTATTATTATTTTTATTATCAAAATACATTTAAAAAGCGCAACTTATCACAAGAAATGTTCAGATGCGCTGTGTGTTGATACATGTGTTTAAAACTATCTATCTATCAAGTATAAAAGTTAACAATATTCCAGCAAAAACTGACTCAAATTTTCCTGGCAGTAAGACTGGCTCAATATTCCAGCAAGGCTGCCTCAGCTTTTTCACCATAAATACTCCGGTGAAATTGAATGCACGTGGAATCACGCTGTGGAACCAACGTACAAGTGCTTGACAAAGGCGTCCGTGCGAGCAAATTATTTGCTCCAAAATATCTACGCCAAACAACAAATCTAGTCGAAATGTATTTTTTTTCGACTACGTACAATAAAAATAACACTAATAGATTAGAAATGGTACAAAGCTTTGCTTAACTTTCTCTACTTGCACTTTGCAAAGTCAAAGAACAAGAAAAAGTCGAAGGCAAAATGGCAGCCAACACGTTGACAAGTCACATGACATTAATTGTGTTGAAAGTTCTTGCATAAGGTAACGGGCATTGATAATTACATTACTGCGATGCAAATTACGTTATATTAGTGGCGCATGTGCCATTCAGACAAACAGCCAGCATAGCAACATAGAAGTTAGCCGCTGACCGGTTGCGAGCGGCTACCCACAAAAACGAGTAGCAACGTCCATGAAACTATCGGCTTTCAAAACTTCTTTTGGTGTAAAAGCTAAAAACCAACGCTGAATGATTGCCTTCTTTTTGAAGGCCAAGAAATATCGCAAAGTACTGATGTTATTAAAACGTTTTACGAAGTTTATTACTGAACAAGATCCTGGAATAAATTTGGAGTAAAGTAACAGGGTTTCAATATAAAGCGTACCAGGCCGTATCATACGGTTATCATCATATTAGCATAATTACCGCTTGAGCTCGCGTTTCCAAACCATTCCTTTGTTTGCCTATGTTAAAACTTACCAGTTTGAGAGTAGGTCAAACGGAAACCAGTGCTGTTGTTTTCTTCGTTTGAGACAAATCTTATTCTTAAACTTCTGCCAGAAGAGGTGAGCACTTTTGGTTTATATGTTAATCCAGAAAACTGCACGATTGGTTCAGATTTGTCAGTATCATAGATGTACAGGATATCGCTGGGATCGGTCTTGAAGTTTGAGAATTCAATGCGAACTTTCTTGTTAGTTGGAACAGTAATCTTCCATGTGCAGTAAAGATCGTTGTTATATTGTGCTGGAAACTCCGGAGTCTTAATTACACCTTTAGGACCGTTCATGAAACTTCCACATGATGTAGCTGAAACAATTATAGGATAAAAGGTGACCATTAACCTTAAGGCTTCATTTATGAATATCATTTGCAGAAACAGATACCTCCTGTGACGTTTTAAGACTTGTTCAACAATTCTGCGCTTCTAGGGGCCAGCGAAATGTGGTAAGCTATTTTCACATGTAATACAAAAGCGTACAAATTTTACAAAATTCACGGGACTATATTTTTCCCATTTGGTAACCAAACTTAACGGATTTACTAAATTAAGCATTCTCGTAACAACTGCATGTGCTGGTGAATTTGTCGATCTTAAAAGTTTCTCCAATATTAGAGAATGACTAATTGAGTAACTTGGTATTTTAGCGAAAATGCCTTCCACAATTTATTTGTAACAGGCAGACTTTTAACTCTTTTCATGAGAGAAGGTAATGAACTTAAAGAGAAAAAAAATCAAAAAACTCATTTGACAATATCGACATGAGACAAAAGGCTGTAACGAAACCATACGCTTGCCAAGCAACCAAAGCTTGTCATTGTTAGTGAACAGTAAAAAAAATATCATATTTCTGGAACAAAGCCACATACAAAAATTAAATTCATATTAATCTGTCAATATATAGAGAACAACGAAAAATGGGTTGTCTCGAGCGGAATTCGAACTCTCATCTTTTGGGTAATCGAGCCAACTAGGATTGATAGCGAGTGTTATCCAATTTAAACGCACGAAATGTTTTTGTAGCGACTTAACGCTTGTCTTTGAGGATAGTTGTGAAGTAGAACTGAAACACTACGCGTCCTCAAACCGAATTAAGATGCGAGTTCAAATCCCGCTCGAGACAACGAATTTTTCGTAGTTCTCTGCAGTTTCAGATTAATATGAATCTAGTTGTTCATATCTCTGAGGATGGTTCTGAAATAGAATTGAAACACGAGCGTCCTCAAAGACAAGCGTTAAGTCGTCACGAAAATATTTCGTGCACTTAAATTGGATAAGACTCGCTACCAATCCCAGTTGGCTCGATAGCTTATTTAGTGGAGCGGTGGTCTAGAAACCTGAAGATGCGAGTTCGAATCCCGCTCGACTTAACGAATTTTTTGTTGTTTTCTGCAGTGTCTGATTAATATGAATCTAGTTTTTTTAATGCCTCTGAGGATGGTTCTGAAACCACATACACTTTACGCATGATTATAGAAGTCGCTCGCAGAACCTGTCAAGGCCCAAAAATGTGCAGAGCCACTTAACACAAAGATAACGTCATTGTGAAAAAGTTTTAAAATGTTTTGAATCAACTTTATTCGTTGATATTTCATATTTTTAGGTACAAACCTAGTGCGACTCCTCACTGGTCTAAATCATATCAATCTGATATTTATCATATTAATTTGTTAGTATAGTTGTGGTTATCATCAATTGTTGTGAAAACATCAAATGTGGCCAGACATTACAACTGAGTTACTTACCAACACAGATTGGAGCAGTTCCACTCCATGAACCACTTTCCTGGCATCTTCTCTTTCGGTTTCCAACTAGTTTGTAGCCAGGATTACAGTCAAATGTTAATACTTTGTTGTATGTGAACTCTGATCCGAATTTTAATCCGTTTGCTGGATTAGGTAACTGACCACAATCCACCACTAAAGAAGGAATATAAGAGGTGTCTTGTAACAATATAATAATATAATAATATGCAAGTATCATGACAGAAGTATTCATGGCGCAGCATTAATTCAATTTTTCATTTAAACTTGATTTCTCCTCGCTATGAAACATCTCAAATAATATTGAATACCAGCAACTGATTTAGTTCCGGCGGTGAATTGGAAAATGTCCATTTTTACATTTCTGTCGTTCAAGATCGAACACAATTTTTTTATTATGATTATCCACTAAATGGAAAGCTCATTTAATTTGATTTTCACAAGATTTCGTTCAGTTATGTTGCAATGAACAATATTTTTTTCTGATGTTACTGATTATCACACCTATCACAGCCTATAAAACTTAGCTATACTTGATATTTTGCTCGTAATATAAGAAAAATTTGCACCGCTCAATCTTCATCGAACATTTTGATTTTGTGTACTATTTTCAGCAGCTAGTACTAATCTTTAAATGCCTCATTTGATTGAAAAATAATTGTAGAATTATCGTTAAGTTTGCTTATTCAAACGTTAACGTTGAACAATGAGTGTAAATTGTTGATTGGCAAACCAATCTATCAGGACACACCAGATGATATTCTAATTTACACTGGCTCGTTCCATAAATTTTTTGTCCCTAATCACCAAAATAGCAGACTTGAAAAGAATTTTGTGAAATCAGATAACATATTGTAAGTTTATAACTTTCCTTTATCTCATTGCTGGCGATAACAGGGTGGCATAAAAGTTGGAAGATATTGCGACATTGTTTTTGTCCCGTGATATCCTTATTGTTTTTTGTCACCAAGTATCTAGCTGACGTATGCGTATGTCCCGTTTGGCAAGCCTCGACACGCAGATGGAATTGCGAGTTTGTACTCACGACCATTTGGAGAATTTTGACAAAATTAATATTGTTCTGTTAATGTATTAAAGGTGAGGATATTTTGTCTCTAAATGAATAAGTTTGTTCTATCTATCGCTCATTGTTTACCCAGTACCAAAAACTCTGATGGAATCTTATCTACTAGGTATCTCATGATATTTTTATACAATCTGTACGTATTCAGTCTGTTAATTTCATAACTGTTTTACATATGCGTAAAGTAGTTCATGCATCAAGCTTTGCCATAATATAGATCAACGTGATATCAAATGATCACAATTAAATTATCGATATAGTCGCCCCTACTATTATTTGGTATTTATATACAGTAAACAGCATATTAGAACTACAGATGCAAATAAAACAGCTGGACAGCTGTGGTTGTCCAGTTGAGGTCCAGGTTGTTAAAAAGAAGGTTTTTAACATGACAACAACACATTATTTTGGGGTGTTGCCACGTTGGGTAGAAATATTGCAGGAAACAATGGAATTCAAGCACAGTAAATTTGCAAGTCAACAAACACGATCATGAATATTACAATGCATTCGATATGGAGTCACTAGTCCCAAAATAGCTTCCTGAGTTCGCTGATCGTTTTTCGGCTACCCACATGTGCGGTACGTGCAGCTATCTTCTGTCCCGCTGTCAAAGCAGCGATGGTGCCCGACTGCGGGGTCAGCAATGGAAAAGCAATTTAAAGTAACGAAATTTTTTAAAGATGCAATAGACTAATGATAGAATATCTTTAAGATAAGTTAGCTATCTTGGTTGGTCTTTTTTAAGTTCTACCTGTCTAACGTACTTTTACAATGATTTTGCATTCATTGGAAATGATTCAAATGATTTATAATTTGAAAACGAAATCTGATTTCCATCCCTGATAAAGGCACAAGTGTTGCATTAAAGCGTTTCGAGTCAAGACTCTGTAAATAGTTGACACTAATAGAATTTGTGACCAGGTCTTAGGCAACTGTGGGGGGGGGGGATAGTTCCAGTAGTTGTTAATTTAATGGCGGACATATTGCCGAGTTTATACTAATACACGAAATAAAAATGTAACTTTACAGTGGTGGCAGTGGTGATTTTTATCAGAAATGGCAGATAATAAACAAGACAGGTTTAGTGGAACCGGGGATGTTGATCTGTGGTTGATGAGAATGAAATTTTATTGTTCTACAAAAAAATTTGAAGGCAAACACGAAACACATGTGATTGCCAGCAAGCTCGAAGGGGCCGCATTCTTGTGTGTTGCCGTTGTCAGATGAAGACCAAGACGATCTAGATAAATTGAAAGCAGCACTAAAGAAGGAATTTGACAAGGAAGCAGTGGACCACGAAAAAGCTGTTGATGAACTGCGACGTTTAAAGCGAAAAAATGGCGAAATCCCAGTGCAGTTAGCGTGGCTAATTGAGAAACTCATGGGCAAAGCGTATCCGGAATTATGCGACTCGAAAGACGCAGCGCAAAGAGCACCCACCTCCAAATGCTACAAGACACCTTTGTACGAGCCATCGACGAAGAAATGAGTCAAAGACTTTAGACAAAACCCAAGCATCGCGAGTTAGACCTGACGAAATTGGCAGAAGAACTAAAGCGCCTGGAATTAATTTATCACCCAACAACCCCTCAGCTAAATAATATTCGTCAATCGGGAGGGAACGAGGGCAGCTGTCCAAGAGAAATCATTCGGGAAGAGTTAGCTGCAGCTTTAGCAAAGGAAAATCCAGAAACGACTACAGAAGAGGGTGACCACAAAAGAAACCAAGTTGGGTTTTTTGGAAACAAACAGAGAAAACCAAAATATTCACCAAGGGAGCGTAACCCCAGGAATCAAGGATGTTTCCATTGCCAGTAAAAAGAACATTTTAGGAAGAACTGTCCTTTTCGAAATCTTTGCCAACGTTGTTGGAAGAAAGGATATTCTGCCCCCTTATGTAATGCACCACATCCGTCTCCACCACCAGCTTTAAACTCCCAAGCGGCTGGGAACAATCAACAGTCAAAATAAACTCGTTCTCAGCCGCAAACAACTTTATAAAATTGCAAGGAAACGTACATCACCCAGACAGTGACATTTTTTTGTTTGACCATGACTTTATTTGTGACTCTGGAGCGGAAGTGTCAGTTATCCCAATTGAGCTGGTACGAGAACATTGATTACCTGTACATCCAACGGGAAAACGGGTGGAAATGGCAAATGGAACTGATGCAAATTGTCAGGGAGTAGTTGAACTACCCGAACATAATATGTCGGTTAAATTTTTTAGTAGTTGGTGGAGTGAAAATTGGGATTTTGGGCCTAGATGCGATGGGAAAATTGGATGTGGTGTTAAATACCAAAGAGAGATTGGTAACACTGACAGATACACACTTAAAAGACTTAGGGGAGGAAAAGGCCGAAAGTCAGGAAAGTCCCTCTAAATGTTATCACATACGGCTTATACAAAGTTGTGGCATTCAGCCATTCGAAGAGAGATTTATTTGGGGGAAATTTGAAGATAAAAATGCCCATGTTACAAACGATGCATATATCGAAGCTAATGAACATTTTCAAGAGAGAACTGGGCTTCTGACAGCCCCAATAAAATTGTCCCCTGACATGATAGAAAAGGACAAAAAATCCCAATTTGTGTACCGAATGTTACAGATAAGCCTGTTCGGGTCTTTCAGGAACAAACAGCTGCAACAATTCAAGAACTCCTGGTTACACACTCGGTTGCACAAGTGGCAACAACCACACCCACAGAGGAAAGAGAACATTTTGTGGAATATAATCCTATGTCTGAAATTTTAGTAGGTGAGGAACTGTCTAGTGAGCAAAAGGAAAAATTAGAAACCCTGATTAATCAGAACAAAACCATTTTTGATTTCCTAGGAAATCAAGGTTCTACCACTACAATAGAACATACATACTATACCGACAGGAGAGGCTAAACCTATGATGTGTCGACCCCGACGCCACAACCTACTGTAGGATTCACCCAAAAGATAAATGAAGCAGTAGAGAAGCATGTAGAAGCTGGGCATTTAACCCCATCAAATTCACCTTGGGCTTTTCCAATTGCGCCTGTGCTTAAACCAGACCAAACGGTTAGACTGCGCGTTGAGTACAGACCATTGAACAAAATCACTCGAAATGACCCATTCCCAACAGGGAATCTACAAGAAGTTTTGGATAATCTTGCCGGTGCTAACTATTTTCGTGTGATAGACTTAGCCCAAGGCTATCTGCAAGTTCCATTGGCAGAAAAAGACAGACCTAAAACACCATTTAGGTCCCCAACAGGGTTTTGAGAATGGACCAGAATGCCCTATGGTCTAAAGGGAAGCCCAGCAACATTTTCTAGATTGATGCATAAAGTTCTAGGTCACATACCCCCCAGCCGATTAGCACTGTATTGTAGTGATAGTAATTATCATAATGTAGTTGGAACAATTTACCATATATGGAAACACTACGTTGTGGACATTTCAGAATAAAAGATGGATGTTATTAACAACACAACATGGTGGCAGCTAGCGGAATTTTTTGCATCAAAACGTCCTCAAGAAACGCCGTGAATTGAAATGGCAGACGCAGAGACAACCGAAGGACCTGTGGTTCAAAGTTTTACCACTTATCAAATAACTCCACCGTCGTAATTTTCGTTTAAATCAGTCGATTAGACGCGATGGATTCGTCGATGCGAGAGGTTTCGAATAGCCACCAAATTAGACAAGAAAGACGGAGGAAAACAGGTAAATGTAAGTCACTTATTTACACTATGGGAGATGAAGCCGATGACACTCTGTTGTCGTTTAACCAAAGTCATGACGAATGGAAGCAATATGACGCCGTAAAGAATAGATTTGAAAAAACATTTCATCGCCAAACGAAACGTAATTTATGAACGAGCAAAATTTAACGTTCAAATCCAAAATTATGGTGAACCCGTAGAAAGTTTTATCACGGACTTGCATTGTCTCGCCGAACAGTGAGTAATTCGGCACTCTCAAAGGTCAGTTAATACGTGATAGTATTGTAGTAGGCTTACGAAATAAGCAGTTGTCAGAAAAGTTACAACTAGATCCAGATTTAACGCTAGAAAGCCATGGTTAAAGCCAAACAAAGCGAAGAGGTGAGAAAACAACAACGCGTTATTCATCCAAAGGAACTTAGTGGACAAAACATTGATAACCTAGTTCAAAATAAACCCCGTGGACCGTCACGTCGCGAAGAGACGCAGCACTATCATCAACAGGGTAGTAAATTCAGTAGGTTTGCTGATAGAGCCAAATGTACGCGTTGTCTAGGAAATGTACACCCAAGAAAATTCTGCCAAGCAAGTGAATCTGTATGTAAAATGTGTTCTAAAAAAGGACATTGGGTTAAAGCTTGTTGCAGTCGTGAAAATTGGGGTTCCTCATCCGAGAAAGTTAACGAAATCTCCCAGATAAACTCTGACGAAGAAACATATTTTTGGGGAACAATTGGCACTTCAAATAAACTAATCCCCTCCTTTCAACCAGAAAGCTATTACGGGGGCCATGCAATCACAAATTAGATGTCAAAGGCATATTCAAAATACAACTACAGCACGGTAATTGCGCAACTGGAGAAGAATTGTTTGTGGTAGACGGGTTAGAACGTGCATGGCTAAGACGAGAGACAGCACAGCGTTTACATTTAATCAATCGAGTCGAGTCGATACCCACACCTGTAACAAAGGCAGCTATGCAATCCGAATATCCAACACTGTTTAAAGGGTTGGGCCAAATGAAAGGTCAAAAGTATGATATCAAGCTAACAAAGAATGCCACACCCTTTGCCATCAATGTCCCTAGACAAGTTGTCATACCTCTCCGCCAGAAAACTGCGCAGGAATTACAGCGCATGGAACGAAACGGTGTCATATCTAGAATTGATGAGCCGACCAAATGGTGCGCTCCAATGATAGTCACTCCAAAAAGCAACGAGAAGATTCGGTTGTGTGTTGATCTTACGCAACTCAATAGATATGTGCAATGCAAGAACCACCCGCTTCCCACAACGGACACGACATTAGGTAAACTCACAGGGGCAAAGTTCTTCTCACTATTGGATGCCAACTCAGGTTTCTGGCAAATTAAGCTTCTTGAAAAATCACAACCACTCACCACATTTATCACGCCTTGGGGATGCTATTGTTTTAACGTCCTTCTTTTTGGCATTAGCTCTGGGTCGGAAAAGTTCCAAAAGTGCATGAATCACATTTTAGAAGGTTTAGATGACGTTGAATGCAATATTGATGACATCTTGATCTATGGAACCAGTCAAGAAGGGCACGATCAAAGATTAAAAGCCGCACTCCGTCGCCTCAACGATGCCAATGTTACTCTAAACCCTGACGAGTGCATAGTCAACGTTTAAAGTGTAAAGTTCCTGGGACAAATTGTGGGATAAGACGGAATTAAACCGGACCCACAAAAGATTGAAACCATTATAGACATGCCCGATCCTACTAACATTCACGAAGTACTTTCATTTCTTGGCATTGTCAATCAATTCAGTAAATTCACAACAAACCTGGCCCAACTTACAAAGCCACGCGTGATCTATTAATCGAAAATACGACCTGGGCTTGGGGACCAGCACAAGAGGAAGCTTTCTATCAGACAAAAATCGCTCTTACAACAGCACCGGTGTTAACCTTGTATGATCCCAACAAGGAAACAAAGATTGCCGCTGATGCATCTTCATTTGGTCTCGGCGCTGTAGTACTGCAGGAAGAAGCTCCAGGTGACTGGAAATTAACCTGTATCTTTCGTTTCACGATCCATTACAAGCACCGAATGCAAATACGCACAAATTGAGAAAGAAGCTCTTGCTGCTACGTGGGCTTGTGAACGTTCAAGGAACTACATCGTCGGAAAATCCATTACCATCGAAACGGATCACAAACCATTAGATACATACCCCTTTTAATGAAACACACGATAGAGAAATTACCGCCACGATTACAGCGTTACAAGATGAGACTAATGCGATTTAATATCAAGGACGTAAATCACATACCAGGAAAATAACTTTGCACAGCGAAACCCAACGCTGTCTCACCCACTATACCGGAAGAAGAAAATGAAAGCGCATATCGATAGTGTTATAGCAGCATTACCCGCCACGGATCCGAAATTGTCCCAAATTCGCAACGCACAAGACCAGGACAAAGTATGTCAAAAAGTCAAGAAATATTTTTCAGAGCACTGGCCACATAAGAACCATATCGAACATGAAGTTAGACCATACTACCAAGTCAATGGCGAACTAACAATTGTTGACGGTCTCCGCATGAGAGGTACCAGAATCGTAATTCCAAAGTGCTTACAACAGGAAACATTACAACGGATCCACGAAGGACACCAAGGCATCAACAAATGCCGGGCAAGAGTCAACCAATCTGTCCGGTGGCCCGGAATCAGTTCACAGATAGAACCTTGTTCCAAAACTGTCAATCATGCAGCGAACATCGAAATCTACCTGCTGAACCATTGTTACCAACGCCACTTCCCCAATGTCCCTGGCAAATGATCGCATCTGACCTGTTTACGTTACAGAACACCAAGTATTTACTCATCTTCAACTATTACTCTCGATACGTAGAGGCTATCACACTTCGCAATAGTACAAGTTCCTTCGAAGTCATTGAGGCGTTAAAAACGATATTCGCACGACACGGGATACCAGATAAACGACGTACAGATAACGGCCCACAATACCACAGCGACGAATTCGCATAATTCGCAAAAGATTGGGGATTTGAGCATACCACAAGCAGTCTGCGATTCTCTCAATCAAACGGAGAAGCGGAGCGAGCTGTGAGAACGGTAAAAGATATAATACGGAAAGAAAGGGATCCAGCAAAAGCATTACTCGCATACAGATCCACCCCCCTTGGTAAGCGTTTATTCTCCAGCTCAACTGTTGATGGGACGAAACATCAAGTTTACCATACCAACTGTTCCAGAACAACTTACACCGAAAATCCCAAGAAAATCCTTTCGAGGAAAAGGAAGGCGCAAGCAGAATAAATCAAAAGCGAAACTTCGATAACCGGCACAAGGTACACGAAATAAAACCATTATCACCAGGAACAGCTGTCTTCGTTACTGACATGAAATGCAGAGGAAATTCATTCAAATTTCAAAGAGCAAGCACTCCAAGTTCATACATGATAGATACATCAACAGCAGTCGTTCGAAGAAATCGCTCGCATTTAAGAATTATTCCAGACAATCCCGTTAATCATGATGAAGAGCAACCAGTTTCAATGGTCGTGAATAATAGACCTCATAGAGTTAAGAAACTGTCATTGAAAGTGAGAGAAAATCTTGGACTTCAGTAGGAACAATAAACATACTGATAGTATAAAGAATATTGATATTTTGTTAATTTAAAAAGGGGAGATGTAGTGATAGTAATTATCATAATGTAGTTGGAGTAATTTACCATATATGGAAATACCACGTTGTGGACATTTCAGAATAAAAGATGGACGTTATTAACAACACAACATGTATATGGATGATATTTGCATTATTAGTAAAACTTTCGAAGAACATTTCGTAAACCTTCAAGAAGTGTTCGATGCAATAAATGTGCATGGCTTAAAAATTAAAGCAAAAAAATGCTTACTTGCCATGAAGGAAGTAATTTTTTGGGACACAAGTTAAACAGACACGGGGTGAAACCAGCAGAACAAAAAGTGCAGGCCATCACTAACTGGCCAGCACCAACCAGTGTAAAAGAAGTGCAAGTGTTTCTGGGTGCAGTTGGTTGGTATCGTAAGTTTATAAAGAATTTTAGCACAGTCGCTCGACCATTGACCAGATTTTAGAGAAAGAAGTGAAGTTTACGTGGGGAAAGAGTGAGGAAGAATCTTTCAAAATATTAACGCATGCACTAATCATTGCTCCGGTACTTTCCCATCCTGATCCCAACCACCCATTTCTTGTTACAACAGATGCGCGCTAGTAAGGTTGGACTTGGTGATGAACTATCCCAAGTTGATTCTCAAGGGCACATCTATCCTGTAGCTTATAAAAGAGAACGGTCATATCCAACTTATGAGAGAGAGGTGATGGCAATGCGGGTCACATTGAAACATTTCAGATATTACCTTTTAGGTGCAAGAATTGTTTTAAAAACTGATCATAAACCACTCCTGAAACTCTTAGAGCAGAAGGATCCATTTGGCAGAAGAGCAACAATGATACGTAACATTAGTGAATTTGAACCACATATAGAACTCATACGAGGGCAGGACAATTTTATGGCTGATTCGTTAAGCAGGTTAGGCTGGAGCACTCAACTACCACAGGATGATAACCCTAGTGTCATGGCGGCCATGGAGTCAAAAAACCAGAGGAACATCCCCCCTCAATGAATTGGATATTGATCAGGAAGAATTCCGTGCCAAACAAGAAGAAGATCCAATACTGAAATCGTATCTCTCAGTTCATAGAAACGAGGTAGGACTAACAATACTTGAAGGTCAAGGTCAAGTGCTGGTACCTGCTCCTTTCGTCCCGACTCTCTTATCATTGGCACACGATGCAACAGCACATCAAGGCCCCAAAAAGATGTTAGCAAGACTCGAACCCCATTACTGGTGGCCTAACATGAAAGCGGAAATAGAGAACTGTGCGAAAAGTTGCAAACGATGTGGTGCCATGCTTGCACTACATATTGTGCACTACAACTACTTAAAGCCATATCCGGTGCGTCCCGAACAGGTCGAAAACCCGAAGAAGAATCCACGAGGTTTGCCCAGGGACGACCCTCTATCAGAAAGTAGTGACGACAGCGAAATTGAAATCAGGAATAACAATGATCGGAGATATCCTGAGCGAAGAAGAAGACCACCGGACAGATATACATGTGATTAGGGAGGGAGTGGTGTAAATAGTTCATATTAATAGCATTTATGATCAGGTCTTAGGCAACTTGTGGGGGGGGGGGGATAGTTCCAGTAGTTGTTAATTTAATGGTGGACATATTGCCGAGTTTATATTATTATACGAAATCAAACGTAACTTTACAACTCGGTAGCATCAGTCTTATCGTGGTTGTTACGATTACATATTGTGTCTCTCGTTCGTGGCGCTCACTCGTGGCAAAATATGATATCGTCCCTCAATGAAACATATAGTCCTTTGCCTCCCCCCCCTGCATATGGTAATACATATGTATATCCGCACAGCAATGCTGTTAAGCCTACAAGCGAATCATACACCAGCTGAAACTGGGGTTCGTTGCTCGATAAACAATTATGGAAAATAAGAATGGAATTAAGATTTGAGCAAGACAGTAACTAGTATTAATTTAATATAAATATGAATATAGTTTTCATGCTCTGATGGTTCTGAAATATTCACCAGGACTATACAGGGTGTATAAAAAAAGTAGACAAATCTGAAATCGCTCTCTGTTTCGCGAAGCGCCTCAATGAACGATGTTTTGCATTAAAATAAATTGTTTTGGTACTTATTATCTAGAATAAATCGGAAAAGTGAGGAATTTAAAACTTCAATACCCGGGGGGTTGTGTCTTTTACGACAGTTTAAATATGCCTTGCGCACGAAACGTAAATGCTTAAAAGTAATTTTGACTTGGTAGATGAAAAATTTGTCAAGTGTTGTATTCCTGTACAAAATTTCAGAAAATTTTCTCGAGTGTAAGCCGTTATAAACGTCGTGCGAACTTCCATATTTTTAGCAAAATTAGCTTCCTGCATATTTAATTCGTGTATTTACTAAATTTGCATACAACTCCCAAGGGACATTTAATTAAAATTGGAACATTTCTTCAGAAAAACGATTCTTATCGAGAAAAATATACGTTCGCACGACGTTTTGAATGGCGTAAACTCAATCAAATTTCCGGAAATTTTAAACAGCAACAAAACACCTAACATATTTTCTATCTACCAACTCAAAATTACCTTTAAGCCTTTAAATTTCGTGCGCAAGCCATTTTTAATGTGTTTCAAAATACGCACACCACTGGGTTTGAAACATTGAAATTTCAGAATATTTTCAATTATTCCACACCGTAAGTGCCCAAGCAATGTATATTAATAAAAAACTTCATACTTCAAGCCGCTTCGCGAGGTTGAGAGACGTGTCAAAATTGTCTACTTTTTATACACCCTGAATAGCATTTGTGCACTTGGACAATGGGAACAGGATCCCTTCTCCTTAAAGACCCTGTAATTGTGTTTGAACATCGAGTCGAAGCCATACGCATGCCGAAATTCAAGCCAGCGTTTAGTAAGTTATTTATTTAATGATTTTATTCTCAATAAATTTTGACTTACATTTGCAAGAAGGCATAGATCCAGTCCACTTTGCTGTACTCTCCTCGCATTTTCTTACACGGTCACCCACCAGTCTATATCCTGTCCGACATATATAACTGACATTTTTACCATATGTGTGCTGAGTACCAATTTTGGCTCCGTTGTACGGAGTACCTGGATCCCCACATGATCGAGCTGAAAAATACATGCAGATATTGGTAAACGCAACTAGTAATACAATATGGTCAGATATTATCCCTATCATTGCAAGTTAGACGCATATATGTAATATAATGGATATAATGCAAGGATTATGATGCTGGACTATGAAGAAACTGTACAAAATAATAATGTATGCCACCTATTTGTTATCGATTTTTGTGGAAATATTTGCATTAGTTCATTACGAGAACATACTGAATTACAATATAGTGTACATAGAGAGAAAACGAAAGGTATCGCCTCGCGATTCAGTAGATATGATCTAGCTAAATAAAAACCCAGTTTTTGATTATCAAGCTTGAAATTCCCCATGAAATATAAGTTAAATTGTTTCCAAATTCATGCCAGATTTATCACATTCTTTAATAAATATGTTTATTTTCCAAAACGGAAAGTAAAAATATGAGTAATTAAAAATGCTGTTGTTCTTAATTGTTGTGTTGCTTTATTTGTTGTTGGGCATGGAAACCAAATGAGGCTTTCAGGGCACTTAATAGTAACTTGAGCTGTGTACAATAATTAAGACAATAACAGTTTATGGTTTTGTTATGTCATACAATGATAGATACCATAAAACTACAGTCAGTAATATACAGTACTATAACTGAATAACGCATACCTAAACATTCTGGAACTGCTGCAGTCCATTTTCCATTTGCTTGACACGTCATTTCACGTGCACCTTCAAGATGATGTTTTTCTTTACAGCTGAAGTTGATAGTTGAGTTAAACTTAAAGTAGTTGCCTTGACGGTAACCATTATTTGGAGCGCCAGGATCTCCACAATCCACAACTAGCAAAAAAAGGCAAGATAACTTCATCAATTTTTTTATTCAATTATTTTTTCAACTTCATTTCAAATGCAATTTGAAACTAAAGCTCTAAAAGTGCACATTAATTAATCGTATATAGCATATATTCGCCTAAGTATGTAATTGGTATTTTTACAAAACAAAATAAAACAAAACAAAAGTTTAACCAAATGTACTCCTTCTTAGTAAATAAGTGACTGTTGCTTACAGCATTGCAGTACACTTTCACAATTGTTTAGTCAAAATTGTTAACTATGAAGAAATCAACAGTCAAATAATAGCTTTATGCGGTTTTTCCGTAAG
This sequence comes from Muricea muricata, assembly GCA_963855995.1. NCBI lineage: Eukaryota > Metazoa > Cnidaria > Anthozoa > Malacalcyonacea > Plexauridae > Muricea > Muricea muricata. The sequence continues at coordinate 91,696,564 of OY979716.1, read as the reverse complement.
TCTATTGTTCACGCAAACAAGGCTCCCATTGAAGGATCAATACATATTCCAAGCGAGACTTGATGTCGAGGGCAATAGCATTAGGGAAAACCTCCATAAGTCAGCTGTTGTTTATTGTAATTTTAGCACAAATTTTCAAAAATATGCTACTAAACACATTTCACCGTCCTTCCTGGCGTGTTGAAAACAATAGAAATTAACAGTTTTATTCAACTTTTTGTTCCCAAATAATAAATAAATCACACTAGACAAACACGCTTCCTCTCACACTTCTCTCTTCTTTTTTCACTTCCGGTTATCTATATTTTCCTTATGTGAAGTCTCTGACACTCTCCCCCCATTAACTGATGATTTAGTTAATGTGGACAATTTAGCCAATGAGGAGAATTTAACCCATTAAACTAAAAATATTAACAACAGTTATATGAGTCTGTGCTCGTTGTATGAACGTTCTCGACCTATTTAAAGCTCACGCTGTAAGCTCATCGACTTCATCTCGCATGATCTGACTTATTCTTTCTTGCGCAACAATTGCCTCTCTTCTCTTCAGTCTAAAAGCCCTTGCATTCGCGTCCAAGGTACTGGATGGGTTCGTCTTCGGTTTCGGTTTGTCAACGGCCAGTTCGAAAGGATATAGATGTTGTATGGGCCTCTCGAGGAAATTTTCCCGGCGCATAGCTTAACTGCTCTGATGTCTTATCACTCCGTCCTGACCAGGAAATTGTTCCACAACAATACCCATGGGCGACTTGCTCCGATTCTTCTCATCGCTCTTGATTATTACCACGTCTCCGACCGACAACTTGGGCTGTTTGGCTTTATGCGTAAGATTATGACTTTCCCGTAATCCCCGTAAATACTCCTTCGACCATCTCACCCACATAGCGGTTTTGCACTTCTGTAGGTATCTCGCTCTCTTCCTTAGGTCACTCTCTGCGCAGTGATGCGGTTGCAACTCTGGAACGGTGTTAGGCTAAGGGAACATCAGAGAATTCGGTGTAAGTATCGGAAATTGTGGCTTGTCTTCTACATAGCTCAACGGACGACCATTTAAACACACCTCAACGTCAAGAAGTACTTCTTCGAGTTCGTTCCATGACAGTAACCCGTTTCCGATGGTCTTGTACAGAGCGTTCTTTACGAGACCAACCATTCGCTCAAATTGCCCGCCCCACCAAGGAGTGTGGCTCAGATTGCACTGCCAGTTTATCTTGTCCTCCGCGAGGTAGTGGTTGAGTTTTCTCGTCGTTGCTCACTTTCTTCAGCCAGCTGGCTGCACCCACAAGCGTAGTCCCATTGTCCGAATATCTTCCGTGGGCGTCCCTTTCTCGCGATAAATCTCTTTAGACTCGGTAAAAACTCCTGGGTTGCGATAGATGTCATCAAAGTCTAGGTAGAATGCCCGACACAACGAACAGGTGTACACCGCTATGTATGCTTTTCCCTCGACGTTCGCTCGTTTCTTATAACGGATCGGCCCAGCGTAATCCACGCCGATGAATTGAAATGAGTATGTTCCTTGCGTACGATCTTCAGGAAGGTTGCCAGGAGGTGGATCTGCTACAGCTCGGGCTTTGAACTTTCAACATCCTTGGCATTCTTTCACCGTTTTCTTGACGAGTCTGCGTTGACGCGGAACCCAGGGATCTTTCCTTACGCTCGTCATCGTCAGCTGGACTCCCCCATGGAGGATGCACAAATGCTCTCGTTGAACCAGCTTTTTTGTATATGTATGTGTGTCTGGAAGATAGACTGGATACTCTCCTTGAAGTCGCCCTTGGCATTGAAGAATTCCCTGCTCGTTTGGCTGAAGGTTTAGGCGTAACCGATCTTGTTCGTTGGTGCTGCTTTCCTGCGCTCGTTTAGTCCAGAAAACATGCTGGGACATTATTTCACCGGTCGATAGTGGACCTCTCTTGATATCATTGGGATGTTGACAGTTGTAAATGAATCTCGCGCGTTATCCATGACATTATTCTTATTGTTTTAGGGAGTTCGTACTTCTCCAGGACAAGATCAAACAGATCGCTAGTTTCTGTTGCTCCAGCGAAAATCTCTTTGTTTACTGTTCTGCTCGGCTTCCAGCAGATGGTGAACTTGCGATATCTAGAGGCCAATCCTTAGGATTTCCCATCCATTCCGAACCATTCCACCACAGCTCCTTTTGTTGAACATCTCCACCCCTGCTCGCCAGATCGGCGGGGTTATCCTCCGAAGGCACATGTCTCCATTTGATCTCCGACTTCGCCAATATCTTCCTGACTCGATTGTCAACAAATTGTTTATATTGACCACCGCCTCTGAGCCAGCGAAGGACTACTAAACTGTCCGTCCATCCGTGAATATCTGCCACTGGGAACCCACTCAAAGCTTCCTTCACATTGGTTAGCAGATTTGCCACCATATGAGCCGCCACCAATTGGGGAATAGTAAAACCCTTTTTCGCTATTCTCGACTTTGCTGCCACCAACCGTTGTGTAATACCGGATTCTTGGGTTACAACCGCAAATGCTGTTGCTCCTACGCCATTGCCGCTTGCGTCTTCGAAGCAGTGTAACTGAATACACTGTATCTATTGTTTGCGTGCGGCTAGGGATCTGGGCACATTAACTTGCTGGGGAAGATGCGTTCCCACTTCTTTCAGGCACGCTTCAATTCCATCGGCAACTGCTTGTCCCAGGCAAGCTTCTGGTCACAAATGGCACGGTATAACAACTTTACTTCTAAGGTGAGGGAGGGGGGGACACGAGTCCGAGGGGGTCATAAATACTTGCAAGCTTGCGCAGCACACCTCGTTTCGTTTCTTCGACTTCCTCCTCAGGAAAGGTGACACTTATCTCGTCAAGTTTCTTGTTCCAATCGAGCCCCAACAAACTTGATTCTGACCCATCAGGTATACCCAACTGCTGCTTCGCAACCGTTTCTTCTTCACTTGATGACCAATTCGGATGATCCTCAAGCTCTTCTTCATTGGAATGCCACTTGTGTAAAGTTAAAGTGGCATATCCTCGAAAATCTCTACAGCTTGTTGCTTCACGTCTTTGGCTTCTTCGACGGTAGCTCCCCCACTCACAAGATCGTCCACATAGATACTCTTACGTAACTCTTCAACAGCCTCGGGCTTACGAGATTCCCAGACATTTAGATGATGTTCGATTATCCCTCCTAACAGAAATGGGGATGAGGTCAGCCCTAACATAACCTTGGTAAACCGCAGTCTCAAGTTCTGAACTTCCTCCAGGTTGCTAGTGAAAACGTAAGGCATCCCTATCTTCTTCTTTCACCCGTACTTGCAAAAATGCTTTCTTCAGATCTTCATTGACTGCTACAGGATGGACTCTTGATCTGATTAGAATGTTCCACATATTGCTTTAAAGCACTGGACCAGGATTCAAGCAGTCATTGAGTGAGACTGCATCTTCCTGGGCTTTTGCACTGGCGTCATACACCATGCGGGGTTTGGTTGTTTCAGCACGTCCTTTTACCACGGGTTTACAGTATGCGGTATGTAGAATTCCACTCCCTTTGCATTATGATTTGCTGGCTCTACCACGCCTTCCGATCTCTGCTCCTCAATCTTCTCACCGTCTGCTTCATCCATTCCGGATCTTTGAAACTTACGCTTCAGGCTTCGCAACCTGCACAAGCTACTCTGTTCGTTGGTTGGTAAGGGTGGATGGTTGCCCTTCCAGGGCAACCCGGTTTCGTACCAGCCTGCCTCATCACGCACTAACTGTTCTCGGAATTCAGCATAAACTTCCTTCTGATCTTGTTGTAGTGAATCTGCAAGTCCTAGAATGTCAAGACGGCACAGCTGATCATAGTAGGACTGGCTAGTTTGGGTTAAAAGCACGCGAGTAGTTACTGATTCATCTTCACCAGGTGACATAATGAACCACCCCAATTTCGTATGTTCTGCCACAGGGTCAGCCTTGCTTCCGACGCAAGGTCTGGCATCAGTCTTTATCTTTGCGAAAACTCCAGCACCCAATATAACATGTACTGGAAGGTAGGGTTTGGAATCAGTCGTCCATCTTCACACCTCTCAGATGGGGGTAGGATTCAATGAGCTTCGAGGAGTGTTCCCTTGTTAACCTTGATTAGATCAACTTCTAACTCAAAGTCACCTGACATGGAGGATATGGTTGTGTTATGTATCTCCATTCTTGCTGTAGTAGAGGCCATAAGCATTTCGTATACCGGATAGTTTATCCAGGGTAAGTGGTACATTCCCATTGACCTGACCCAATTTACTCATGGATTCAAGGGATTGGACATCATACACCAACCGTTCATAAAACTTGTGGACTTGTAAAGAGTCACACCCCCTGACAGTTGGTAGGTCAATGATATCTCTTACGTTCGCCTTTACTATCTCACTTTCCTTGCCATACCGGTCTGCGAGAATACTCTTCACCCTGTTGTACCCTTCGCATTGAAGGGTAGCCCATCTATACACCGTCTCACTTTTGGTTCAACAAATTCTTTTAAGTAAGAGAACTTAGTGATAGGTGCCATACCTGTTCTGTCGAATTCTTCAGTAAATTGGTTCCAAAATCTTTTCCAATCAACATATTTCCCATTGAATTTGGTCATATTAAGTTTTGGAAGCTTCGCAGAGGGGGTTTTCTCAACACTTGGGGGTTGCTTCTTCATTTCCATCTCCTTGAATTGAAGTTTCTGTTCGAAAAGTTCTCGCTCAAATTCCATTGGCTGTTTCTTACTTTTGTCAAGTTCTGCCTGTTCACCGTCATGTAAACACCCTGTTAAATAACTAATGTCATTGTCCACGGCTGCATTCTTGCACACCACTCCTTTGCTCCAGGTCGTAATTTCGCCGACGTCTTCCCCCCGGCAATCTTGATCTCTTCGAGTGTCATTCTAGCTTTTTCGGCCGCAATTGCCAACGCTTGCAACGTATCTTTCTGTCTCTCGATTCGACTTTTTATTCCATTGGACCCAATATCTTTACTTTTACCACTTGTTATTTTCAGCTGCCTAAGTTTCGTTGTAAGATTTTGTTTCGCGGTCGTCGCGGGAACCATATTTGTTGTCTTCGTAACACGATATCTCAAAACCGTCGATTTCCCCTTGGTTCTTGCTCTTGTTCGAGCTAAAAGTCACAATAAATCCTGCCGGGGTCGACAATTGTCCAAAACAATAGAAGTCAAGAGTTTTATTCAACATTTTTATTCCCAAATAGTAAATAAATCACATTAGACAAACACGCTTTCTCTTACACTTCTCCCTTCTTTTTTCACTTCCGGTTACCTATATTTTCCTTATTTGAAGTCTCCGACTTGTGCAATGGCGGACAAATTGTAAATTTTAGTAGTTTCATTTAGCTTACAGCAAGTTGTGAAATGTGCCCCCCCCCACACACACACATTTTTTCAAATTTTCGCTTTCTAACTGTACTTACGTTCACAAGTAGGGTCGGATCCAGACCATTTTTTGGAGCGTTCACAAGTTCTGAAAGAAGTTCCCTGGACAATGTAACCATAGTCACAGGCAACACCAACTGTAGCATATAACTCTGATCTGAAGCCATTTATTCTGCCATGTTCTGGTGCTTGGAGTGCTGGACAATAGTCCGCTAACAAAAAAACGGAGCAATCCATTGATATGTATTAAAGCTGGATAGCAAATCTATTGTTGGGTTAATTTTGTAATTGGACGAACCATGTTGCAAAGCTCAAGATTAGCTGCGAATACTATATATTTCTATATTGTAGGATATGTAGTTTTTGCAATTTGTTTTAATGCAAGTTTAATCGTTTAAGTCAAAGTCAGTCTTTTATCGAAACTACATTGATTCACTTATTGAGTGGGACCTTAACTTCAACATGGCTGCGTGTCCCAAACTTTTGCTTGTTTCTTGTTTTAGTTTTATTTGGGCTAGATATTTTTAAGACTACCTATGTTCTTTGAAACCAAATTAATTGTACACAGTAAATGCCTGGAATATGGGATTGAGGCGTCAGCCTTGTTGACTAGTACTACCGAGCAAGGGATCAATACCGAGAAAGAGTGACTAACAGGTAAAATCGTATATAAGATGGGCGGCCACCAAGGGTTTATTGAAAGCTTCCGTCAGGCCGGAAATCCGATCGTGATTTTATACGAACATATCCTACAAGACAGCTTTCCCGACCTACATATGTTGTGTATAAGCAAAGGCACAATTGGCTAGTTTCCGAACTATGTAGACCAATCAGCAGCCTTCCTTAAGCTTTGTGATATAATCAGACCATCAACTTCCATTAATGTAATATTTTCGAAGCATTTTGTTCGAAAATGACACAAAGAACGTTTACAGAATTGGAGCTACAATCCTGGACAAAACTATTGACTACACTCTAATTATTTGCTCGACATGTGCGTACCTAATGAAAAAACATCAAAATAGGCCCCTCAATTTACCCCCTCGCCCCCAAAACAATGTTGAATCTGTAAGACATGAAAACAACAAATCAACATTGATCGGTGGGGGAATGGGGGGGGGGGGTTTGTTCTATGTAATAACAATGAGCAAAGAAGATGACTATATTAGGAAAAGTGTCGTCAATGTTTTGTCCAGGATTGTAGGTGACATGCTAGATTTTGACAATGATATTGGTTTTGAAATATAGACCCGAAAATGATTTTGAAAGTGAGTATGAACCAGAAGAAGAGTCCGAGAGGTGCACAATGGCGATGATGATGAAAATATAAATGCAGACAAGGAAAAACTATCGCATGAATCAATACTGCTACAATTCATGCACCAAAATGAAGATGTCATCCAAGGAGATTCCAGTAGGAAATTACGCAAAACGACCCGTGTATTCCAAGAAAAACTAACAACAAAGGCTTTTTTGATAAAGATTTTAATCCAAATTGTGAAACAGGACCTAAAATTATTAGATTGGCTAATTTTACTCTGCTCAATAGAACTGTGGCAACTCCTTGTCAATGAATCCAATAATCAAGATGGTCTTGGAAGGGCAACCAAGTCTGGTCAGTATTATGCTAAATCATTTTATCCTGTTACCACAGGGCACATGGTAGATTCAATCAAGTTCAATTTTATTAAATTATATTCCTCCCAAGGAACGGGAAAAATTAAACAGCAAGAAAATCAATGATCCTACTTACGCACGCAAAACGGTTGATTTCCACACCACGTACTGGTCTTGCCGCATGTTCTGTCAGAACTTCCTAAAAGTCGATACCCTGAACGACACCTGTATCTCACGTGGCTCCTATAATCATTCGCACTTCCGGTCATCTGACGGTCAGCATTCTCAACAGTACCAACGTCCACGCATTTAACAGCTAAGTAGTATTGTAATAAAATTTTTAATATAACGAGATCATAGTACAATTTTCATTGAACTTGAAATAGTACCCAATAATATACGAATGGTAAAAGTTTTTTTAACTACGTGAAAGTAGAAAGCGCAAATCCATTCTTCAGGCATAGATCAAGGATACATAGATGTAAATATCGGGGTATTTTTTGTCTTACGTGGATGGCTTAGGTACGTCATGCGCTCGCTCATTTCTGGAAAGTACACGTGCAAGATTTTGTAAGGAATGAGATAGGGAAATATCAAATAAATGGTGATTTTAAGAAAACTTTTGGGTAGATTGCCTCGAGTCACATACATAAAAAGAAACATATTTATAAAAAAGTTGTCCTGTGCACTTCAAACAACAAATGAACTGACGTTTTTGTTCTGGTTGCCTATAAAACGGTAGAAACGATTTCTTTTGTAATACATTTATATTCAAATTCGAACAAATGTACTTGCCAGAAATGCGTGTGGATATGACATAATCCGTGAGACAGCGAAATCATATTCAAAATATCCCCAGTTGCACATCTAAGTATCCTTAATATATGCTTCGGCAAGTTCCTTTCGTCGGAATGTTAGTAGTTGATCGTTTACATGATCGTTTCGTGTACTATAATTATACTGCATTCCTACACTGGCAACTTCAGTTTAAATTAATAACTTGGCTTGTCAATATTTGGCTTGCCATAGTGTAATTAAAAGCAGTATACCTTCACAAACAGGCTGAACTCCATCCCATTGTCCATCAGCGTCGCAATTCCTACGGTCCGAGCCAACAAGTTTGTAGCCATCAACACAGGAGAAAGACACGGAATTTCCAAATACAGGATCGCCTTCAATTTTGCACAGGCCATGTTGTATAATTTGTGGAGAAGGACACTTGATTTCTGAATAGAGGAAAAGTATATATTTAAATACACAGAATGATCTCTATATGGCTATGATCTCTATATGACATTGCTAAGTACTATGTTTGTTGCTCTATTTATGTGAATCCATGAAGAGCCCAGAACAGAGAGAGCCAGCACAACACTGTAATTTCGATTTTTCCCATACATAGTATTTATCCATTCCCACGGAAAAAACTTTTAAATTGCCAGATGTCTTACTACTACTACTCGCAGTGATACTAATATGATCGTTTGCTTTTTTGCAAAGACATTGCGGAATGAGCCCCCGGGGTGTTCTTAGATGTTTTTATTTGTATACGAGAGGTTAAGGCGTGCAGAAAATTGACTATAAGAATTGCGCCTTGTATACAAACATGGGTAACTACGATTTTAGAGCGAATAGCATACCAAACAAATATGGATTGCTCTACGGGACAGGGTGTGGAGCTTGTGATAAAACTACCAGGGACGTTAAACTCTTCAGCTGGTATAAGGTTTTCCAAATATTTTGCGCTCGTTAGTTTAGCAAATATTTTGCGACTGTAACCCTGGTGTATGCCCTGTATTATTGACTTCAATATAGCTGACAATTGCTGTATTTGTGCACTGTAAAATCTTTTCAGTATAATTATATATCCGATTGCAAAGAGTGGGAGATATGTCCAGCTTAGCCAGACAATTCGAGCAACATTAAACTGCGGCTGGAGTGTTTATGAATTTCTAAATTTGATAATTATATGCATTGACGTGCCAGAACCGGAGAATCAATTTTAATCTCTTTGTGCTAATTTAAAATTATTCGTATTATTCATTTCTTGAGGAATTGATTGTTTTCAGAGGTAAGAAATGCGAAAACGTTTTTATAGCGTGATTAAGCTGTCTGCGTGCTCACCATACATTTGCATCTTGTATGCTTGTTCAAAATACTAAAAATCCTTCAGGAACTGAAGAAATCGGATTACATTACCTGTACAAGAAACTTTATCACTTTGCAGTCTATATCCATGTTTACAGTAACATCGACGCCCCAAATAAGTATTGACACAGTTATGAGAGCAGCCACCATTGTTTGAAGCGCATTCATCCTTGTCTGAAAAAAAGATTATCCCTTTCGTTGTCGAGTTTTCCAACAGTTCCTAGGATTACATTTCATGAATATTTACATCAGTGATTATGTTATAGGGTATTATTCCTTATTAGCGCGTGCATTGTGTCTAGAATAGGTAATAATCAACCACGCATGTGTACCATACAATATGTGGCATCATCCATGTTCGTGTGCCATTATCTTGCATATTCTGGCCAACTGCCCGTCCTGCCATTATTCTGGCTAGTAAACTGCATAAAAAATGCAGGGCGTGCGGAATGTGTTAGTGGCCCTTCTCTACTCTGTGTTTTGTGTTTTGATGATCCGTTTCGTTCATTTTCTTGTCGTTGTCACTGTTGTTGGTAAAATTCTTGGTTGTCGTTGGTAGTTATATTTGCAGTTTATACTAAGTTCCTTATTTTTCATCTGATTTACAAACACAGGCCGAAGGCGAGCGGTTGTACATTAGACATTTGTCTACGCTAATTGACTTTTCTGCAAGTAGAGATTTCCCTGAAAAGATTACTAATGCTTGGATAATAGAATTCTCCATAGCCAATCAGGTACTGGTATATATGACGCATAAATTACATCACAAAGAAACTGGCCCACATTTAGCTCAAATAAGAAACATGGAAAACTTCAACAAAGAAAATTATAAGAGAGCAACTATGGGGATTGACTTCTATAGGCTATGTGCACGCAGTGTCGTTTCCGAGCGTTTTCAATCCGAGTTATTTCAAAAAGCTCCGTAATTGTTTACACAATTTAATGAAAACTACCATAGGCCTCGTTTAAGGACAAAAACAAAGAACTTCATACAATCAGATTTTTTTTTGGTTCGTATTGTTTTCATTTTTACTGTTGTGAAACTGCTCGAAAACGACATCATGTGCACGTAGCCTAAGTAATGAGATTTGGGCAGTGATATAGCCAGCCCGAAAATTTAGTCCGGCTATGCAAATTTTGAAGTTATTTTCAAGTTATTATCATTATTCATTTCTTTAGAAATTGATTGTGTCAAAGAACATGGCACTATTAGCATCGGGCTGGCTACGCTATATTGATGTGGGAAACATTGAAAAGCATGTTATTCTGTTGTATTTATAAGCATCACCACCCAGCGCCAAAATAGTTGGGGAAATAGAGATTACTTCATGGTTGGTGAGTGCGTACGATTTTTACTCATGAGTTGTGAAAGATCGTTAAACGAACGAGTGAGCGCAGCGAACGGGTCAGTTTAGCGATCTTTCACAACGAGTGAATAATAAAAATTGTACAAACGAACCAAACATGAAGTAAATTGTTTATTATATGAGTGTAAAGATGAGTATAGCGATACCAAATATTTGATATACTGACGGACAACAAAATACAAGCGAAATATAGAAACAAAATATCTTACCAATTTAACGATTTGTTTTCGTGCAGAAAATACAACCATGAGGTTTATTTCATGTTAATGAAACCACAAATGTATTTCTTCATGACCTTTCGAGATTTTTTGCAGACAAAATATCATAAATCTCTCTCCTCTGTAAGTTGACAAAATCGGACTCCATGTTTACATTAGCCTGCAAACAGGTGTTGAATTTTTAGGTAAGAAAATGTCAGCCAATCAAAACGCTCATACGAATTTTTTCACATGTGAAAAATATAGTATGCAGTGAAATACGAATTTTATTTCAGCCGAATACTACACGTAAATCTCTATACTCATATAATAAAAAGAAATCCTTCATGGATAAATAGTGGGCTAAAGAAAATTATGCGCAAGCGAGACTTTGAAAAAGAAGGATACACAGACTGGCGATCCGTTAAATTGGCAGCAAAATAAATGTTTGCGAAAGAATACAAATAATAAAATAAAAAAAGCAAAAAATCGATATTTTACCGATAACCTAGGCCTTGATTTTAATAAGAAAAACCCAAAAACAACTGGGGAACTTAGCATGAATTAAACTCTCAAGATGTCTTAAGCCACAAAATTATTTGTAATATTAAAGTGCAGAAACTATAAATACACCCAAGGACATAGCAGACACTTTAATAATAATTTTGCTAGTGTGGGAAAAAAGTAGCATTTGATATAACCCCATCTGCTGTGGAACGGGAGCAGAGACTTTTTTAAGACTGGAGGAGCTTGCACGGTCCCACCTGCTATGCTTCCTCCCCACTCAACCATTTTGACCTCAGTCAAAGTCCCTTTTTTGAAAGATATGGACAAAAATGCAAAAAGGTTTTAGCATGAGACAATGTATAAGCTAAATATAAATATTAGCTGTTTTTCTCATTCATTTTTACAGTATAAAAACCCAAGTTATGGATTAATAAACGCAAAATGGTTATATTTGATCCTATTACCTAATAATCATCAGACCAAAATCCGGCATAAAAATCATCTCAATCATCTGATGATGAGTTTGCAATACGATAAAAATACAACCATTTAAATTTGCATCTTGTTAATTATGAATCCATATCTATATTTCGAAATATTTTCTTTTTTTGGATTATATATTTTTTTATTTTATCATCCTAATTTCTCGTACGGCGTTGGCTTCTCACTATTATATAACCCAACATTTGTTGAATATAATTAAAACTTTTTCAAGCTCGAAAAAGACAGAAATAGCTTTAACAACTCGTTGATGAACATCCTAAAATGGTCCGTAAAAAAGCAGTCCAGAATCAAGGTTTGATTAATTTCATGACATTCCACGTACAAAAAACTAAAAATACGATCTGAATCTATCTCCTCTCCTTCTCGACTCATCTAAATCATGTAATGGACTGATTAAGAAGAGTTCAACAATGCTGTGCTAGTCTGCAGAAAGTTCTATAGGCGTACAAGTATATTTTTTTTTGGCGATTTCCCATTTATCCTCGGTCTTTTGGGCAAGTTTCAGGCAAATCGTAGTCAGCGAAAGTTCAGTAAAATTTTGCTGAATTTCTAAAAGAATCTTGAATAGAAATTTTTTTTGGAAATTTTTCTTTCTTAGTTAATTTTTACATTGCGAATAGTTTGAACTGAACATCTGAGGGATTCCATAAAAAAAGGTAGATAAGAAATAAAATCCAAGAAATAAAGGTCGTTTTCCAGGATAAAGAGTCTAAATTTAAACATTTTCTCATTATCCCACTTCTAATCTTAGCTAGGTTTCTGCACTACTGTGGTGCTGTACGATGTAACGTTTCGCCAATGACCCCCCCTCGAAAATCTTTAAAAACGCCCTGACCGAATGTCTATGTTTTTATACCAGCTGAAACAATATTTTCAATGAAATCTTCTAATATAAATGCAGTTTACGAACACCGTCCATGAGCACGACAGGTTGAAAATAATCTAAAGGGATGGCATAAGCTACAGGAACACCAAAACAGGTGTGCCAGTTCATAGATACAAATAAACACTGCTCATAAAATTTACAAAGCAAGCATTTAACCGCATTTTAATTATTGCAGCATTTTTGAGACGGTACATTGACTGAAAAATTGCAAAAATTACAAAATAGGGCAGCGAGAGCCACCTTATAGCGCCACTTTCAGGGACTTTTTTCGTAGACAGGAGAACTGGACTGGGATGATTTACAGTATTAGCACGACGAAATGAGATAAAAGGCATTTTGATGTTTAAAACTGTTCATAACTTAACTCCTCCTTAACTTCATGAATTGTTTGACTTTCGCAACACAGGATAAAATTAGAGAATACATTATTTATGCCAAAACCACGGACAAATTTTTGGAAAATAAATTTCAGTTCTGACGGGACAAAGCTGTGAAACGAATTGCGTCAAAGTGTACGAGCCACAAGCTCTCTTAATCAATTTAAAGAGAAATTCATAAGTTGCTTTCTATATGATACACAGAATCCCGCATGGCAATCTTGTGAAACAGTATTTAGCATGTATATAATTAACAATTATTTACCGAAGGCGAAGTGATTATTATTGGTGAATATTCACCAAGACGAAGTCGAGGTGAATATTTAGCATAATCACTGAGCCTGAGGCAAATAATTGTTTTAGTATAATTTCTTTAGTAAAATTTACGTGTATAAAATGCACTGTCGTCTTTTATGAATACAGTTTACAACTAAAGTTTACCAGTAGTTTTTAAAATGGTGAGAAAAGTATTTAATAAGGTATTTGCAAACGATCTATTACCTTAAGATAGTTTAACATCAGAGTGTGTTTGTATTCTTTGAGTTTATATGAATGCAATTTTTCAATTGGCAAAAGTATAATACATCAAAACGACTCTTATTGGCTGTCATTTTGAAAAAATACCAACGAGTAAATAATGCCTCAGATTTAATAGTCAGTCAACCAATCAAAACCTTCTAAACCATTATTTACTAAAGAAATTATACTAGTAATAGATGAAATATTGTCTAAGTGACCATGTCATGTACGTCTTGTAATTCATTTGTCCATTGTTCTAATGTTATAAATGCTCGTAAGTTAGATTTTAGTAGGTTTAAATAAAGTTTTGGATTTTCGTTCGATCGATCAATCGATTGCATGATTGATCGTTAGATTGATATACAGATCGGATTCGAATGCTTTATCGTACTTATGAAATGTCTGCATGGAAAGAAACGATCGTTTTTGTCATAGAAATCTCAAAGAAATGAATGATATTCAGGTAGAAAAAGAAACACAAAGTTTATAAAAATCATCACAAAATCTGTATCCGTAATGAATTATATATATTATAATACAAATCTCACCTTCACATTTGGTTCGAGATTTCCTCAATACCATACCAAGTGGACACATACATCGGAAAGATCCTTGATTATTTACACAACCATGACTGCAGACGTTCTCTGTACATTCATTAATATCTTGAAATGGAATCATTATAGTTAGATTGTTTGAACTTGATCGAATATGATACGTATTAAGCTTCAATGCGTTGAAATTTTTTTCTCCATTTTCGGAAATTTTACACTTTACAATACTCTAGTAATTACGAAACGCATACGCCATAGGGTACGGTAATGTGTAAAGTACCCCCCCCCCCCCTTCTTTCCATTATTCGTAAGTCATAGTAGTATTATTGCATGGAAAGTATTTCCACATACTATCAAAAATGTCTGGCTAATCCATGGATTATGGAAAAATCCATGCAATTATATTCTAACATGGAAGGTGCATTCATACTGTCATATTTCAAGTGTAATTTGAGCTGGTGAAATCGTCCGAATGTCAAATGCCTTATTGCCCCTGATTATTAAAGACAAATAAAGGGCAGGGTAGCACTTTTTCTCGTATCATTTAAAAATTAGTTATAACAGACAGATGCTAGTGTGGACAGCGTCACAGAATTAATAGAGTCGACAGGCCATCTACAAACGCTATCATAACGGAAAAAAGAATGGCACCACAGCAAGCAAAATTGTTAATAAATGGCGTGAAAAACACCTGAAAGCCTAATCTGAAACACTCGGTTAGCCCAAAAACTTTTTAGTGTGTCAAAAAATAGATTTCTTCCGCGTAGGCATGACTTACTCAAGAGGAGAAGTCCTGGGACTAGGCTAATAATGACCGGTATGTAAAGTTGTTTCGCAACCCTACCCTGACAGGTCTTGCCGTCAGATCTTAGCCGATATCCAGCAGTACAAGAACACCTGAATGAACCAGGGAAGTCAGTGCAGTGGTGGTTACATCCTGAAGTTCCTTCAGTACATTCGTTTTTATCTAAACAAACGTTAAACATAACTATTATATGGAAAGCATCATTCCGATGAAATACCGCACGCTGATTGGCTGAGAATCACTTTCGTTGATCGAAAATTTCTGCCAATGATCAAATTCAAACCATATATGAAAACCAGTTGGGTTAGGAAAGTATGATTCATTATCAACAAAATAAAAAATTTAAGACGAATAAGGAGCAAAAACGTATAAAGTGTTTTTTATATGGAAAAGGTTCTAAAAGTAATGCATGACTTGAAGTCCTAATGCCATATTATAAAGTCTTTATTGACCTCGCTTTCTCGCCCTGCACTGAGAAATATCGGACCTCGGTCTTTTCTCGCGCTCGGGTAATGAGAAGATAATATTTTCTATATTGGTAGTGCATGAGGTCTAGATGGGTACAGACAAGGGTGTTGAATTTATTTCTCAGTTTAACTTGAAGATATTTTCCTTGTCAAAAAATGGCAGGTATTTAAATATCAATCCTGTTCATTAATCTGCGAGTTAAAACCGTTTTATTTTTGTGTTTTAGATAATGTTTATGGCGTATTTTATTTTGCTTATTACGGAAGCGCTTGATTTTTTGTGTCACATTATTCGAAATTTTGTTAGAGAAATAAGGCTTCTCACTTTTGCATAAATACCAGTCTATTTGGTTATTTAATTGTTAAATGGCTTCTATAAGGGTCCACTGATCTGTTCTGATTTGAAAACCTCTCGACGATTATCATTGTCAGCGAATTAGATTACTTAAAGCCTGGTTTTCTTCATATGTCGCCAATTATAGGTCACCCGTTATCCATAAACATTCAAGGAGAATGCTCACAAAGAATTTGCAATTGATTCGTTAGTTATCGTCTACTATAGTCCGTGCCATAACATCACGCAAGAGAAAATGAGAGAGGTACCTAAAAGTGAAAAACTATAGCAACTTACTCTCGCACATTGGCTTAGTAGAACACCATTTTCCTCTGGAACATTCCAAATTACTTTTTCCGACAAGTCTGTAGCCTGAGTTACATGAATACTGGATTCTGCTTCTAGCCGTGAACACAGCATTACTTCTTTTGCCATTATACGGAATTCCTGGATCATTACATGGAATTTCTAAACAAAATGTCAGTATAGTGATCGGTAAACACGAACTACTGGTGTCCAATTGCCACGAATCTTTTTATAATGATCCTATTAAATATAAAGCCTTTATATAGCGAAAAATTAAAAATTATGAAGTGAATTTGTCATTGTTTCTTCGTTTTTTTTAGCTGGAATTGCCTTTTTTCCCGATTCTAGGTCTCGCCCCATCATTTCGCATTTTCTTGCACTCTTCCGCATCTTATTCCCAATTTCGCGGTTCCGCACTCATATGACCCTCTCTCCAGTTAACATATAGACTGTAATTAATAGTATTTACAATATTTCTACAAATAAAGTATTGCGTGTGTTTTGTAGATACTATTAACTAAAGGTAAATAAAGTTTTCTGGTATTTAACAAAAGTGTGAATGAAATTCAAAACCATACCTGTTTCACAATTACGACCTTTATATCCAGAGAGACATTTGCAGACATATCCATAAGGAACAGAAACACACGGAGCACCATTCTGACACGGATTTGGGGAACATGATCCTGAATAAAAGTAAAGAAAATGTTACATGTTCGGTTTGGTAAAGTGCTATTATTTGAACATATAGACATTTGTGTTACTGGAAACTACTGTGTTTCATTAGAAATGACATATGAAAAATATATACCCCCCCTCCCTCCGACCGGACTGTCGTGAGTTGCTTTCCCGCTTTTATATGGAAGAGTTTTCGGACGTTGTTTTAATACGTCATTCAGATGAAAAGAAGCACAGGGATACAAGAGACGACAGTTTATAATTAATTTTATCATATAAAGTACAGTGTTTTATAAGAACTTAAGGCACTGATAAACCTGATAATCCGCTCACATGTGAGATTTTTTATGATAATGTTGCATGTCAGAATTGTCGCTTTTCACACAATCATAAGTCATAGTTTCTGAACATTTTAAATTGGTAGAAAATACTGTAGTCTATACAATAAACAGAACAATGCATGGATGTTTGAAAATTCCAGATTTATTTTATTTCTCGTGTTGAAATGATATTTCCCACTCTTCCCTGCGCTCACTCGTGAGATATTATGTCGGCACTCATGGATTTCCGCGCACCCATGTATTATTCTCTATATATATATATCAACTTTTCAGGAATATGTAAACTCAACAAAGTGGATGAGCGTTATTAGGAGATTGATAATTTCCTGTTTGAAGGATTTTGAACTAAACTTGTATTCGCTGTAAACTGGGAAAGAGACGAACATTCGATACATGAGGCATTTAAAGGTTGTAAAATGTTTTCATTTTTTTCTTTTAATAATTATTGTTTTGGACGTTTCTTAAATCTTGTATGTATTCACTTATTAAAAAATTTCATGCGTTAGCTAAGTCTTTGGTTTATAATTTTTCTTCATATACTAAACAGAGCATTGCACAATGGCACGGATAAATCTAATTTATGTTCTCGTGCCAAGAACGATATCCCATTTGCTCGCCACGCTCACTCGTCAGACATGGTTCATGCCACTCGAACACAAAATCCATATCTCGACACAACTGTGAAATATTCTCTATATGCAAGGCGTATACAGAAACAAAAAAAATCTAAAACCGCTATCTTCTTCGAGAAGTGCCTCAATGTACGATTTTTTTTAATAAAATAGACAATTTAAGTACTTATAATGTAGAAGAAACAGAATAACCAAAAAAATTAAAATTTCAATACCCAGCTAAGGAAGTTCTAAGTATCTTTCCCTCATATATTAAATCATGTATGGTTAAAGAGATGGGTAGGAAAATAGCCATCACTTGTGATGTTTTCAGCATGCTGATGTTTTTTAATTGGTTGCAAATTATGACATCATAAGATCCTCACATAACAGCTGCACTTTTAGCAATAATATAGCTGAATATTTTAGTTCAAATACTAATGAGTTTGACGACGACATCCTATTATGAAATATCTAAGTATTTCCAGTAAATTTTAGCCAATATTTCAAGAATTAAACAGTTAAAAATGCACCCCAAATGTCAATTAAAGCAACAGTAGTTTTTGAGACGGCATTTTTGTAGGTAATAAACTAAAAACTTGAACACGAAGACATGAAACGTTTACCTCAACTACTTTGTCGTGGTCTAGACATGTTTGTTTAACAAAAAGATCAATTTAAGCTTCAATATTACTGTTTGACATTGAAAAATATGGCAAAATAAAGAAAATGTTGAAAACCGTTATAGCATTCGCAATCACTCGTGGTATCACGAATCGGACCTGAGTTTCAACACTGACGCCAGCTAGTTTCCTATTCAATTCTTTAAGTATTTATGGTTAAATGTACTAATTACCTTTAAAGCGCACATGAGGCCAAAAGCTTTTTAATGAAATCGAAAAGAACGTGATTGTACAAGATTTTTGGCTGAAATTTTTTTTCGAATTTCATAAATTCACCGCCCATGAGCGACACTAAAACTTTACTTGCTTTGGTT
Source organism: Muricea muricata (assembly GCA_963855995.1). Taxonomy (NCBI): domain Eukaryota; kingdom Metazoa; phylum Cnidaria; class Anthozoa; order Malacalcyonacea; family Plexauridae; genus Muricea; species Muricea muricata. The sequence continues at coordinate 91,677,968 of OY979716.1, read as the reverse complement.
CACGATCACGCTAACGGAAAAATAGCTCTATGACGTAAATCACGGACATTGCACCTAATTACAGTGAAAAAAAATCCCCGGGAGGGCAGTTGGCGGGCTGTGTAGGTCGAAAACAAACCTTCTACACAGGAGGTAGTACAAATACAACGAGAAAGCTTTGTTGTTGTCTGGAATTTACGTACACACATTAGATACCGGACTGCTAAAATGGATGCGCGGCTGCGAAACAAAATGGTGGCAATTCTAAATAAATTCAGATATTCAACGACGGCTGGAGGTTACAAAATTGACTTAAATTCAGTTATTCTTGCCCAAAAAATCTTGTGAATTACACCCCGTCCGATTTCATTAAATTTTTTTGGATTTATATGCACATTCAGCATTCAAATTACGCGCAAAAGCCATTTTTGATATGTCCGAAGGGGACTGTTTTATCGTTTAAAAATGTTGCCTTTCATGAGCGTGGAACAAAGTTGCGAAAAAATGACGTCTCTGGTGAGACTACTAACAGCTCATTCAATGAATCTAGAATCAAGAATTCCATTTCGAATGCGTTTCATAATTATCTAACTTTAATGTTAAATCAACATTTATCCATAAGTTTCTGTGCCATGTTTACGTGCTCACAGATAGACCAACTACCGAAAACGTTTTTCTAGCTTGTCAAATTATATTATAGGTAAATGCAAAGACATGCAGATCTACATAATGCTCGATGGCAAAGCCGCCTGCCAATACTCGACTTTATAATGATTCAACTAATCCAATATATAGTAGCTAGTAGAGCTATATAGTAGCATACCTGAGTGGACTGCACTGATTCTAGTCAAGTCCGTAGGAGTGCCAGCTGGTGCTAGATGAAATTTTAACAAAATAATTTTACCATCAGTTAGAGTTACTAAAACCACAAAGAAATTTATTTTCGTGCTAGTTTTTGAAGCCTGTCAAGCAATTTATTCTGGCTACGCTCATATAAAGATGTTATCAAAATTCATTTACTCTGAAATTGAACGTTTTCACATTGAACTTCAAATGTTTGCATAATTAACAGGAAAAAATCGACGGGCTGGCTACGCTACTGGCATTGGTCTTACATTAACGATCCGATTCACGATCACTCAATGCGGCTAATTAATCTCAGGCACTACTTTGAAATAAAATTAGGTAATTAAATTGAATAAATATACAGATTATTCAAAAAAGGTTGTCCTTTTAAAATCTAAAATCTAAATTACAAAATCCAAAGTTAGAGACACGACACGACATAAGTTTTAACATAAGCTTTTAGGACAACGACAGTTGTCATTAAACCTTATGTGATTACTCACGACTACATTATAATTCAAAACGTAAGCAATACTGACAACGTTAACAGAAAAACATAAAGTCAACACATGATGCATTCTGGTCACGTTTTTTTAGTTTTATATTCTACATTGCTGAGAAACAAGTCCGGTCCGTATGGGCCCTGGAAGTAATTAGTATTCAAAACAGGGAAGGGATGATGAAGTCTTAGGACATACGTACTGTACAGGGGTACGTAACGGGTGTACGTAATAGGTGCGTTAACCCTAGCAGCTTTGCGGGACTATTAAAATACGTTTCGTTTTCAAACACATTTATTTCATCAAATATTTCTACAAAGCTCGATATAGCATTAATTAGTCTAGTAATTTTTATCGGCGTGTTGACCTACTGACTTAAACCCTTTTCATAAAACCAAATTTTCTTTGACAAACTTGATATGTCAAATGTTTTTTGACCGTGTAAATTAGGAAGTTTCAGCAAATTTGTCAAAAATCCCAAATTTACAAGGTGAAAAAATACTTGAAACATAGGAAAACCTAGGAAAAGGGGCTTTGTGTAAAAGGGGCTTTAGTATTGTTCTTTGTGCAAGTCTATTGCAGTCTTTAAAATTATTAAATATTTCTAGCCATTTTAACCTGCAGGTTTGTTTGTCTCGTTAAACTGCTTGTCATGTTTATCTCTTTTCTGTTTGTATATTTGTCTTGTAATGGTACACTAATTCTAATTTTACTCCACTTTAACCATTTTTTTCGTTCTGTAGTATTAATCTTGTGGAACTGGGTGAGAAGATTTGACAGTTTAGCGAGATTGGTACACCCACATCCAAATAAAAGACAGTTTCTTCTTGTGCGACCCAGAGCGTAACTCTTCACTTTACCAAAGTGTTTGAGCGTTTGAAAATTCTGTCCAAGCCAAAAGCTTTTAATATGAACCTCTTTGGCCTGAATTCGTTCAATTACTTCGAGTGAGCCGTCATTCCTGTGCAAATATGTGGCTACAGGAATTATATTATTCAGTATCACTATAAATCGTGTTAGTAGGACGCGTGTCACTGAATATTCTTTTCATTAAAAATTTTCTTTTAGCAGAAGCTGCCTCTAAGGCTTCCTCTGGGTGGAAATCATCACCGTTTGCAATAGCGTCTTTCGTTGTCATAATCTGTAAGTTTCGTTGTCATAAGTCTTTTCGAAGCTTTGGTAGAATGGTTAAATAGGCTTTGTCTTTAGCCCCTTTCCTTGAAGACCATCATCAGTAAAGTTCTGCCATGACTCTTGCTTCAAATTCTGTAGACTTTTTTTCTGCTTCTTCAATTTTCAAAGGTACCCAGGAATCGCTTTCATCTTTTACCTGTTGGTCGACATTTGTATTGTCGGAATTGTCCAAATCTTTTTCCGAGTTTGGAGTCATCAGTGTCCGCATAATTTTGTTTTCTTTTTGTACTCATACCGACAATTTGTTCAGATTCTACTGATGAATTTTGATCTTGTAGAGGAAATTATTCACTTTCGTGTCTTTCTAGACTAAAACCACGATGGAAAAATTTTCTGCAAAACCTATACTTCGTACTCTTATCGCAAAAAAAAACTAATGCTGTATCTCATAAAATACCAGAAAATTTTACAAACAATTTATTTGACATTGATTAATTTTGCGAGCATATTCCTTTTTGAGCATGAGCAAGTATTATGGGCCCGCACATGAGTTTTTATGAGCAGTTATGAGCATGAGGAAAAGATTTCCGTAGAAGCCAACTGCTCATAAAAACTCACGTTCGTACTCATAATGCTTGCTCATGCTCACAAAGAACTTTAATGATCGATGAATCCTAATCTATCCCTATTAGACTATATCAGTCCTTTTGGCACGACTCGTGGATCATGGGTGTTCGTCTCTGTTTGCCTACGCAAGTCAAATCAAGTCAAAGAATTTTCCCATAAAATTGTCAAAATTTCATAAGCTACAGCGTTAGTTGGTTTGTTGCGATAAGAGTATGAACTATAGATTTGGCGGAAATTCTTTCAATTTTGATTTAATATAAAAAGACACGAAAGTGAATATTGTCCTCTACATGATCATAATTCATCAGTAGAATCAAACTGTCAAATGATCAAACTGTCGGTATGAGCACAAAGAGAAAATAAAATTATGCGGGCACTCATGATTCTACCTCAGAAAATGATTTGGACAATTCAGACAATATAGATGACGACCAAGATGTAGAAGATGAAAGCAATCCCTGGGTACCTTTAGAAATAGAAGCAGCAGCAAGAATTCTGACAGAATTTGATGAATTATAGCAGAACTTTACTTCAAATGGTTTTGAAGAAAAAGAGGCTAAGAACAAAGCATGTTACACCATTTTACCAAGGCTTCGAAAAGACTTACAGCACGTTCATCTAGACAACCTGCTGTGGATCGCACAGATGAAGAAAGACCTGATGCTAAAACAGATTATGACACGAAAGATGCTTTGTTAACGACGATAATTTCGAAGCACAGGAAGCCTATTGATAAAACACAATTTTTTATGAAAAATGTCATCAGTGACACGCGTCCTATTAATACGTTATGAAATGATACTGAATATTATAATTCCTATTGTCACATACTCACACAGGAATAACAGCTCATTCGAAGAAATCGGAAAAAGTCGAGCCTAAGAGGGTCATATACTGTAAAAAGCTTGTGGCTTGGAGAAAATTTTCAAATGCTCAAACACATTGGTCAAGTGAAAAGCTACGCTATGGGTCGTACGCGAAGAAACTGTCCTGTGTTTGAATGTGGGAGTACCAATCTTGCCAGACTGTGAAATGATCTCGCCCAGGTCCACAAGATGGGTACTGCAGAACGAAAAAAATGGTTAAAATGGAGTAAAATTAGAATTATTTTACTACTAGAAGATGAATATACAAACAAAAAAGAGATAACCATGGAAAACACTTTAACGGGACTAATACACCTGCAGGAGGGCATGGCAACAAACGTCAATAAATTTTTAAGAGTACGTACAATTGACTCATACAAAGAGAGTAAGTACAATACTAAGTCAGTACGTTAAAACGCTGATAAAAATTACCAGATTAATATTTATGAAATAAATGTATTTGAGAACTGGAATTGTGTCAATGCTAGGGGTAAAGCACCCGTTACGTACACCCGGCCGTTACGTACTCCTGTACATACACCCCATGACTTCATCACCCACGCCACTATTTTGAATACTAATTACTTTAGGGGCCCATATGGACGGTACAAAACTATGAACCTTTTTAATTTAGGTGTATATGAATAATAGATGACAAAAAAGATAAATTTTAAACGGTGGTGCACGAACGCCCTGATTATATGATTGATGTTGACTTTAAAAATGTGAGGTTTGACGTTGTGTGTAATGCCCATTCCATTTAAATAAAAAGATGTAAAAAATCAATACAAATGCATTGTTTTTTTGTTGCAAAGAAAGTTCCTAAGATTCTCTATTAAACAGCATATTGCATTATACATAAATCGCAAAAGAAAATTCGTTTAATACGATGAATTCAAATTCGTATTTTAAACCAAAACCTCTTTGTAAATTAGACACTAGCGAAGCTAGCCGGATTTCCTTATACAAACCATTAACTCGGAAAATTAACATAGCAGAAGTAGCTAAATGATCTGGCTGACTTCGGCACTAGCCTCGTTCCCAGGCACTTTCTAATTTTCTAATCAGGAAAAGTGTATAGGATTGTATATATAGATTTAATATCGTGAATGCGCGCGGGAAGCACGCGAGGAGAAAATAGGGGGGAAGGGAGCGAAAGCACCTGGCAGAAAATGAATTCAAGATGGCGGAATGCGTGGAACAGCCACTGCCAAGTTTAATAGAAACCCCCCTCGACGATATAAGCGAAGAAGAGCAGCTTCGAGATTAGATTTCTTAAGGGTTTCGGTAATCTCTTCCATCTATCAAACACATGTACGGCCAACACACGCGACTGGAAAGCGAAATTCTCAATAAAAAAGACTATCTTATCACTTTTTCGTTGAATCATACACTTTTTTCTGCATTTTCTGCCAGGCCCGACCGTGCGTTTCCGACTGTGTTTTCCACGCAATACCCGCACAACGGCACACAATGGTAACGGTTGGGCCTGGGGACGAGGCTGCTTCGGCACTGAGTATAGGAGCATACAGCATGTAAAGTATACACAGCCCTAAAGACTCTGATAACACTGTAGATTACTATTTAAAAGTGTGGTAGAACACTCACTCCCTTAACCCATGAACCAGCAGTTAACTCATCGAAAATGATGTTTAAAAAAATAAATTTTATACTAACCGATAGAACAACCGTAAAGTTCAACTCTCATCCCAATGCCACCATTCCATGTTTTTGGTAAAAATCTGATATATCGAGCCTCTATATCCACCTGGTTTTTCTTGCGACCTCTAAAGTCTAAATTTCCGTTGAATGTCTACGAATTAAAATACGACAATAGAATGATGTACAAAAACGTGTACAAAAATAGAATCAACGAGCTTTGAAAATACTGTACACTATCATAAACTTTTAAAAAGTTCAATAAATTCCAATCTCTCGCAGTGTGAGCAATATAATATTTAACAATTATTCTCCGAAGGCGAAGTGATTATTGGTGATTATTACTTGTTGAAAATATTTTAGGAGTTTTGGTTGGTTAAGAGTTAAATGTAAAATCGTCATATTCGCTTGGTAGTTGCTCAAATTTGGGTTTGAAAATAAATATAAGACATTATTAGTCATTTCGTCGTATTTTGAAAACAAATATACGACATTATGACTTATTTCGTCGAATATTGACTGACTTTTGTTAATCGACCTTTCTTTGTAATCTGACAATATTTTTTCCGTAGTGTGATTGGCTTATTAAAGTTTTCGAACAATTAGATGCTGGTCCATTATTAGAAGCTTGTGTCTTCTTAGTTACAAAGCAAGCGTTTAAACTGAGTTTAAAATATTTTCAAAAAATAATAAAACAATTATTGAATTCGGTTCTCGCAAGATATGAGGAATTATTAAGGCCTCGGCTTGTCCCCGAGCCAACGGCGCGAAGCGCCGTTCTGGGCGTAAGCCCGGGGCGAGGGTTACTAATTTCGTATTAGCGGAGTTGAATGTCGTTGCTCGTGATAGGTAGTAAAAGTGGTATGTCCTCACTGATCTCAAAAATATGGCGGACTATCATGAATGGCTAACACTGATTGGCCAGATTTAAAATTTATTGTTGATTGATTAATCACGAATTCAACTGACAGCAAGTATCTAAATTTGCTTTTTGCACTACAATATTTTGTATTTTTGCAAAAAGATTTGGCAGCTTTCACAACCAACGAAGGGTGGTCATTGACTCTTGAAGAGAGATTAATTCTGGGAAAATACAGAGAAGCGCCAAGAATTGACTACGGCGTGAAACACAAGGCAAGTTTGTTGATATTGCTTTATAAAGGCAGGCGTAGCCGTACTCTTCCAGTCTATTCACTGTTTATTGTTTAAATTCCAGAGTAAATTTATGTTTTGTAAATGCAAGACTGTCTTCTTATTACTCTATTTCAAAATATTGACGAACTTTACATGTAAAAGAATATGAGCGAAGATACAAAATTGGCTTAAAACGGTTTTGTTTCAAACTCAAAGTTTATGTAGATAAAAATTTAGTTTCATAAATATTTCAAAACGTCTAATATGTGTAATTAGTAGGTCGTATTTTATACCAAATTTAAGCTTACATTAGGCGTAATAACATACCGATGACAAATGTTGTGCCATTTTAAAAAATTATCAATAAAACAAGGATTAAAAACCCAATATTTTGTCATTTTGAAAAATTAATATAAATAACAATTGCCGTGTTGCTATGACAACAACCTATTTAAGTACTTCATGTAATTCCGAAAATATAGTTGCATGCTCTTAGTTAGTGGCGAGGGGTTGCTGCATGCATGTATTTCTAGTACCTTAATAATTAACAATTATTTGCCAAAGGCGAAGTGATTCTCGGTGAATATTCACCATAATCACTGAGCCTGAGGCAAATAATTGGTTTAGCATAATTTCTTTAGTAAAACATGTATAAAATGAACTTATGAATTCAGTTTACCTCGGAAAATTTGTAATTCATTTAATTTGGAGTTTATCAGTTTTTAAATAGTGAAAAAAGTTTTGTATAAGTTACTTGCAGACAATCATTAGCTTAAGATAGTTTAACATCAAAGATTGTTTATTAAATGCAATTTTTCTTAATTTGTCGATTTTGCATATATAAAAGATCAAAACGACATTCATTATCGGCCATTTGAAAAAAATTCAACTAGTAACTAATGTCTCATATTTACTGGTCAGGCAACCAATCAAAATGCTTAAAAATCATTATTTACTAAAGAAATTATACTAATTCCTCATATCCTTCTCGACCTCATTCAATAATTGTTTAATATTCACCGAGACGAAGTTGAGGTGAATATTTACCATAATCACTGAACCTGAGGCGAATAATTGTTTTAGTATAATTTCTTTAGTAAAATTTACGTGTATAAAATCTATTTACGTGTATAAAATCGGGGTTTTTTGGGACACTCTGAAATGTGCATAATGAGCATCCTGTATATAGCGCATGAAGGAACTGCAGGACCTTGTCCCTATCCATTACTGCAGCCTTCTTTATCTAGGGTTTTGGTGCTGAAAGATTTGCTGACATCTTGGCTGCACCAGTCCTCAACCCCTCTTTTGCACAACGTAAAGTTTCTTAGGTCTGGAAGATCGTTAATATTCCATCACTGCGTAAGGCTAGCTAGTACTTTCAGATTATCTCAGATTGCCGATGTCATTAAAAAACCTTAAACCTATAGTTTTGCTAGTTATTTAATCAAGCCATTTTGACCTTGTCCCTGGCTCATACACTAGCTTTGCAATTATTCCATGCATATCATCATTGGATTGGCTCCGACGACAAAACTGGTTGGTGGGTAACAAATGCCTTAGTTGACTTCCGCAAGATATTTGACTTGGTAAACGGCAAACGCTAGTGACAAAGCTCTGTAGTTTTGGATGCACTATGGATTATTGACTTTCTGAGGAAGCTATATTTTTCTTATTTATGGGCAATATGCCACGCGCTTTGCTCAAAGACCCTATGTAATGCTAAAAAGCGGAAAGATTACTTGGCTATCAACCTTCAAGCCTAATTAAGTTATCATCAAAATATTTTTCTCTGCAGGTATCAAAAACTTTTACTTCAGCCTAGTACGTTCCACCATATTTGTTTCACCTGGAAGCAGCACATGGCTTTTTTTTTCTAAATGGTGATAATCTTAGTCTACATTTGGTAAATATGCCATCTAACCGCGCGCCTCTCTGCATACCTGTGGTATAGTTGACCAGGAACCACCATCTACACTATACTGTAGTTGGTATGTTTTCACCCAGTAGTTACGTTGATCTCCTTTTGTTTGATCTGCTCCTTGTGTTTCCACTGCAGTAATTTTGACTTTCCTTCCAATATCAATTTGAAGATGTTGGCTATGACTAGATGAACTAGGAATCCATCCACCTTCACTGTCTGTTTCTCCCTGCACATTGATAGTTTTTCTTCTGCCAATTCGAGCATGTTTTGCACCACTAAGTTGCGATTTTTGAGATGTCGCACTCATTTGCGAATCAAAAATATGTCCACTTTCCACACCAAGGCTGCCAATACAATCTAATGCAAGATATATACATGAATTTTCACAGTCGACGCGGAATGGGTTTATTTTCACAGTCGACGCGGAATGACTGGTACGCAAATTTAGACAAAAAAATGTTTAACCTAGTTGTCCAAATCGACTTAAAAAAAGCATTTGATACAGTTGATCATCGAATTTTATTGGGGAAATTGGAGATATACGGTATAAAAGGCCAAGCTTTGTGTCTACTTAATTCATATCTCTCAAATCGAAGTCAGAAATGTCACATAAACGGATTTTTATCATCAGAGAAAGCAATTAGGTGTGGTGTACCACAAGGCTCTATTTTAGGATCATTATTCTTTTTATTGTATATCAATGATTTGCCCCAATGTTTATCAAAAACAAAACCACGGTTATTTGCTGACGACACAAACCTGACAGCTTCTGGCGTCTCTGTAACTGATCTTGAAGATGCAGTAAATTCCGATTTAGAAAATCTTAGAAAATGGCTAATTGCCAATAAACTAAGCCTCAATGTCGCGAAAACTGAATTTATGCTAATTGGTTCAAAACAAATGGTTAAAAATATTTCAAACTTCCAGCCAAATGTGGTAATTGAAAACAAACGGATTAAACAAGTGCATGAGTGCAAAACTCTCGGAGTGACAGTCGACCAGCATTTGTCGTGGAAAACTAATACTGATATTATTTGCGGGAAAATAACATCGGGAATTTCTGCTCTTAGACGTTTAAAGGATTTTGTTGATAGGCAAACACTTCTTTCCGTTTATAATGCTATTATCCGCCCATATTTCGATTACTGCTGTGAAGTATGGGATGTGTTCAGTGAAACACAATCTAAACGACTTCAAAAACTCCAAAATAGAGCCGCTCGAATTATCATGAATATGAGCAATGATACAGATCATTCTGTAGCATTGAAAGCGTTGGGCTGGAAAACACTCAAAGTAGAAAGGAAGAAAGCTAAGGCAAAAATGATGTATAAGTTGTTAAATAACATGGGGCCTCAATCACTCACCAATTTATTCACTTATAAAGGTGAGACGACTAGCTATAATCTCCGAAACATTTCAGGTACACTTTGTTTACCGCAACCGCGTATACTAATAATCTAAAAAAAAGTTTAGTGTATGATGGATCATTTCTTTGGAATTCCACTCCTAAGGAAATTAGAGAGAGCAAATCCCTTTCTTCCTTTCGGACGAAAATCGCTGCTTACTTTGATAGTTAAAGCAAATGTGCATTGTAAATACCTCGCTACCGCACTATATCTTACATTTTGTAAATAGCTTTTAAATATTTTTATGTATCTGTTACCTGCTTCACACGCCCCTCGTGGAAATCAGCTTTTGTTGACGAGGTTAGCGTGTTTAAATAAAGTTTTATCTATCTATCTATCTATATCTATTATTATACGGGTCTGAAATAACTTTTTGATTTGACGAGTATTGTTTAAAAAAGATTTCTGTATGTCGATCTACCAATTTTGGTGCTCTAAAAAGATCAATCGTTTCATCTAAGATATGTCTTTTGACACAATTATAAGGTCTACTTCTTCCTTAAGATCTTGGTAAAAATCCACATTTCGCCATCTCTTAATTTCATCATGCATGGGGTATTGTTGAAATAGTAACAATGCACCATTGAGCTACATAGGCCATTTGACCTACAACTATCAAAAGTAAAGTTAATTATGCTGGCAAATTTCCCTTCCTGTGGCAATTCTACAACTCAGTGTTCCCGGAAAGTGAATTTCGCACTGTACAATCAGACTTCACATTCGACACCCATATAGGCCGTGGGCCACTAAGGATTTTCGTTTAACGACGTTGCCGAAATTTGCAGAATAAAATATTTCGATAGAGACTTACGTTTTGAACTGTGCTGAATTCAATTCTTCTTGTTCCCAAGTCTGAAACCCCGCAGTTTTTGTATAAAATAGCATTGAATATTCATATTTTGAAATTTGAATATAGAATAAGCCGCCATTGTTCTATTAAAAACACATCGTTCAACAATGCGATATTTGGTACCAGTCTCTCCCGCAATGTGATATAAAATAACCTCGAAGCTCCTTTTGATGTATAGTCTTTTATAACACTCGGAATGTAAACCCACGCAACTGAAAATGGCACAACAAAAATCTACATTTTTAGACTGAATCTTACTGGGCATTTCAGATCGAATGAGATAAAATGTGCTGGTACAGTATTGCTCAATATTGGAAAAATTTGCGCAGCTGATTCTCGCGTGCGCGCACAGTACTATTGCAGTAGAAATTTTTTGAATGCAGGATGATCAAAATTAATTACCGTATGTGTTCAAACCCATTTTCTCATTCCTCAACAAAACACGTACTTTTTCAAAAGTACTTTAAAGCGACAAATTTTGACAGATTTTTTCCATGAAGGAGTTAGCGACTTTCGCCAAGCTTTGACTTTACGCAATAAACAATGTTTCTGCTGTGTTCCCCCCTACGACTCACAACCCATATATGTGCGTACCTGTAAACTTTAACTTGTGAAAGGCCAGTGAAAAGCTTTTAGTGAAAGTCTGCTGTGAAGTGGTATATAAGACGTCAATTCATTGTTTTGCGAAAGTCTAGCTTGCATGTCCCACTTTGGCTCCCAGCAGGCGGAGCGCGTCTTAGCAGATGTCTTGTACATCAATATGTCTTTTAGGGGCCATAAATGCACCTGATCCTGCTGAACATGGATGGGTTATCGACAACGGCGAAATTGAGCTCAAGTGGATGTCAATTGATGCAGCGCCTGAGGAATTGCTTCAGTTTGTAAATTGCAGCTGCAAGGCATGATGTGAATCTAATAGATGTGGCTGTAAGCAAGCCAATTTAGATTGTTCTGAACTTTGCAAGTGTGAAAATTGCAACAACAGATCCTACGACTCAGAAGATGAAGAAGACATGATCAATAGTAACTACGAGGATGAAAACATGAGCGATGATGAATAATCCAGTCCGACGTTAGTTTACGTGCATTCGCACCCCTGCCTAAAGACATATTGATATTCAAGACATCTGCCTGTTGGGAACCAAAGTGGGATATGCAAGCTAGACTTTCGTAAAACAGTAAATTGACGTCTTATATACAGCAGACTTTCAGCAGACTGAAAGCTTTTAATTCACTGGTCTTTCACAAGTTAAAGTTGAGTCGTAGGGGGAAACACAGCAGAAACATTGTTTATTGCGTAAAGTCTAAGCTTGGCGAAAGTCACTAACTCCTTCTGTATAAAATCTGTCGCTTTAAAACACTTTTTTCACGTGTTTTGTTGAGGAATGAGAAAATGAGTTTGAACCCATACGGTATTTTGGTCATCCGTTCAGAAATTTTCTACTGCAATAGTTCTGTGCGCGCGCGCTTATGAAATTTCTCTGAGAATCAGCGCAAATTTTTCCAGTATTGAGCAATACTGTACCCAGCAGATTGAGTCTAAAAATGTAGATTTTTGTTGTGCTATTCACAGCAGTTGCGTATATTTACATTCCGAGCGTTATAAAAAACTATACATCAAAAGGAGATTCGAGGTTATTTTATATCACATTGCGGGAGAGACTGGTACCAAACACCGCATTGTTGAACAATGCGTTTTTAATAGAGCAATGGCGGCTTATTCTATATTTAAATTTCAAAACATAAATATTCAATGCTATTTTAGACAAAAACTGCGGGGTTTCAGACTTGTGAACAAGAATCAGCACCGTTCAAAACGTATTGTAATGCTGCCACAGCATATTGGTGAAAACTAAATGTATTCTAATAATGAAAGTACTAAAGATCATAATATATACAAGAACAATCACTTTGTCTAGTTTGTGTTTTGTATTCTCTAGTGCCTATAGTAATTCTTTTTCGTAAGTGGTTCCCAACACCGTGGTAAAATAAAACATAACATAGCCACATATACATAGCACACTATTGGTTCCAGTAATTTGTCAAAGATGTCTTGTACACCGTGATCACATCCATTGACCAATATAGAAATTGTGTAAATAAAATATGACTGCCAGTCTTGTATTGAAAACCTGTTTCACTTAAACAATTTTAACATCTTGACACCTTCACAAATAAAAAGTCTTGACAAACCAGTTAACAACTAACAAACCTAACACAGCAATGAAGTATCTGTTACAATCATTCAGGGGAGACGTGACATAACTCTATCACCAATCTCAATAATACTCGCATAATTGAACTGCATAATTCAAAAACAATACTGTATCTTTGGCAAATCTTACTTCTGTGTTTTTCTGTTATGAGCATTATCCAGATTTATATCAACAGGCATTGGCAATAAAAAAATTTATTGTTTCATGTGAAAGAGCATGAAAAAGTAGGCCGATTGGCTGTTTACTAAATACATAAACGAGCATAGCTCAGTTATTATTCAGTCAAATTCAATATAATTTTGCATATGGATACTACATAACAAGACGCATCAAAAAATGTTTCTAATTTTGTTGCCAAGGTAAAACTGCTGTCCCTAGGCCCTTGATACGAAATTCATATAACTTGTTATATTTATCCACCTGGACATTTTTTTCGAACAATCTTCCCATTGAACTAGGCATGGATATGTATAGCAGACACACCTCTGGTAACATGCTGTTATAACCAGTTCAAGTATACAGCTATTTTATAAAAATTCTGTGCGGGGCCTGGGGACGACAGTGTTACCATAACAATGGCATTAAAAATGTTTTTGGATATATCTTGCAATGTAGTATCTGTGTAGAAAAGTTTATTAAATTTGAGTTAATAATAACTGAGCTGTGCTCGTTTATGTATTTATTAAAATCAGCAGTTTATATTTTGTAAAAAGGTGTTCCCCTCCACAGATGCCTGCTATCCCTCCACAGGACTACAAGGTTCCTGAAAATTAAACCCAACCAGCCCCCGTGTGTGAGAAAAGCCTGAAAAGGACCCTAAGTTCCGTAATTTCTGAGGGACGTGTGAACGCCTGAGTAGACGTCTTGTTCTATATATATTTAAATTTCAAAACACGAATAATAATGCTATTTTACACAAAAACTGCGGGGTTTCAGACCTGGGAACAAGAAGAATTGAATTCAGCACCATTCAAAACGTAAGTCTATATCGAAATATTTCGTTCTGCAAATTTGGGCAACGCAATTGCTTTTCCAGACGATTTTCCCGTGGTCGGCCCACGGCCTGAAAGAAGCTATCCAGTTTATCGCCAGCGCTGTATAATATCCTCAACCTCTTAGCATAATTGCCTGACTCTTGTTTATGGTTTTGAAAAAAACCCCGAAAAAGTACTAGCACACAATGGAACATGATATAAAAGAAGTATCTCGTCACATGCTGTTTTAAAAAATGTTTTAAAACATGCTTTAAAAAACTTATTTCAGTTTAGTCAGAGTATTTTTTCTCATTTTTCTCAAAACCATGATAGTGAGTTCCTTGTATGTTTGTATGGTGGTCATCAATCAAGTTATAGTTGTGTGGAAACAGCTGGCATTATTATTAGGACTATAATGAAGATCCGAGCTTAAGAATCAAAAGCTTCGCAATGGTAAATTTATCTGGTGTTTCCACAAAATTGCTTTGAATGAATTAGACAATTATTAAGTGGTCAACGAAATGTAGAGTGTAAGTGTGCTCATCCGCTCAATATTCTGTGTGCAAGAATAGTTCTTTCTTAGCGGCCTTTATAATTTTTAGTGGTGAAAAATTCGATCGCGAGCGACAATTTTCATTGAATTCGTATCTGCTTAATGACAATAATGGCAATACTCAATTCCTTTAGCATTTAGATTTAATATTGAGTGCACTGCAGTAATCATGGGAGATATTCTTCAGGCCGATGTGATTGAGTGAATTCTACACCATTGCAAAAGCAATCTAATATTTTTCCTATATTTTTCTTGACATAGGTGAGAAGGAGAAAATTCCTTATTCTTTAGATAAATGTGAAACAGGCTTTAACAATGCAGTTTCGTGCCGATAAGAATAGTTAGTGCAAACTTACTTAATTCATAGTAATCCTTTAAACTTTTTTCATCTACGGAAACAGATACAATGTCACGATATGCTTTGCTCAAAAAACACTTCTTTGCAGCGTTATCGTAGTCAAACGATCTACAAGGGAAACTAGTTTCTTTGTAACAAGCTGCAGCACAAGCTTCTGGTGTGACATGCGTCAACATCTTCTCGTCGTTTGATGGAAGGTCAGCATGGAATACGGCTGTGAACCGTCGTAGTGAAGAGGAAACTGAAACATTTTAAACGTTTAAATTTTATCATCATAATTTATGTAATTTGTGTAATACTAATACTTAGGATTTTTGGCAAAAACTTACAGAAAAAGGTGTCAATGACCTGTTGGATTTATTATGCCATAAAGCAAGTAATCTTTCTTCGTTCAGAGGCTGCGATAGATAAAGAATGGAGGGGCGGTCGAGGAGGGAAGGGTGTAATATTTATGTATTCATGTTCACGGATGCATTTATGAATAGTCTGCCGCCACTGTTATTAGAAAAAGTTTGCAACTGTATTCTTGTTTGATGCAGTGTTAACATAAGGATATCGGTCCTTAAACTTTGGAATGTCATTAAGGCGAGTTTTAAAAATCAAAATTGACGTATTGTTCTAAATATGCATGAGCTAAATTAAAACAGTACTTTACGGATGTACCAGTAAATTAACGTTAAGAACTGTAATATATTGCATCGTAAGAGCTATGGAACATCAAAACTATCAAAGGGTCGGGGAAAAGAACAAAATATTCCGAAAAATAGCAATAAAAAGACACGCTAGGGCAGTCCAGTATCTAGTGACTTGGCGACATCCACAATCTTTTATAGGTCAAGGCTAGGAAGCAATTTTGTGTCCCAATTCGTCACTACATTTGTAAATTCCGACCCTTGTGTATATGGTTTTCACGTGACGTCACAAAAACGTAAAATTAAAGCTAGCAAGTCAAGTTGAATGTTCTTTATATCGTTAGTAAGAGCATCCATAAAATATATTTAGTTGATACGACTATTTTTCATCGAGTTATGGCACCTTGAAGAACATTATTGATGACGTCAACATTTTTGAAAGATGCTTAATCCGTGTTTCATGCAAAATTTTGTACGAAAATGCTTGCAGAAATTAAGATTTACCTAATTTTTAGCCGGCATATTGGTACGTACACTAAATCGCTTAAAATTGGCTCACCAGTATCCAGTGTGGAGGCCAAAAATGCAGTGCTTCTATAAGTGTAACCACATCAGTTAGATTCTTCTTACAATTAGGTTAGATATTAGTTTTTAATTTTTGCAAGCATTTTCAATCCAAATTTTGTGCGAAATACAGCTTTAAACGTCTTTCAAAGTAATGCTGACATCAGCAATAATATTAATCAAAGTACAATAACTCGATGAAAAATAGTCGTATCAACTAAATATTTTTATGGATGCTTCTACTAGCAATATAAAAAAACACAACAGAAGGCCAGACCATTGAACTCAATATAACTGGAAGGCTACCTTTGGCGGAAAATTTGAAGCCACTCGTACCCAGCCTTTTCACGCACGACCAAACAAAAACATTTAATTTGCTTGAAAATCCGATGTCAACATGCCTGTCATTGAAATACTTTTGCATAACCACTTGTTTTTGAACCAAATAAATGTTTTTTTCTTTCAAAAAGTTGGTAAAATATCCTTAATATAGATATTTGTCATTCTTCATGGTTTATACGAAAATCCGACTCTAAACTGTGCAGCAAACTCGGTGCAACAATCGTCCAGCGATACAATAAATTTACATGTACCTATTTCATGCAAATTTTTCACGAATTAGTATCTACATATAGTTAAACAAACCATATGCTTTAAAATTTTAGTGCCTTGGTTTAATTATAACGCCTGCAGTATAACGCATGACTCTCAAGGAAAACGCGTGCAATTCGCGCGACAGCACGCTAAAGTGCGGGACTTTACCTCCAAACACGTGTGTCTGGAGGTAAAATTTGGCTTCAGGCAAGTTCAGGTATGTTTCATAGGAGGTAGCCTTCCAGTTATATTGAGTTCAATGGGCCAGACTTGTAGCTTTAATTTTAAGTTTTTGTGACGTCACGTGAAAACTATCGATAGATACAGTAACGTTATTACCGTATCATAATAGATAGTATATAATTTTTGACATTATTAATTGTTCTAGTGCATTCATGATAATCAAACTTACAATCACAAACATGCGATTTTGAACTCTTCCGATAGACTCCTTGCATATTTTCAACAAAGTCAGCCCAAGATATAACTACGTAATCATCTTTGGCATTGCTACAGCTCCCAGCCAGGTTATATATATCTTGCGGTGATAGAACTGTATTCCAGACTGTCATTTGACTCATATCACCTAGGAATGCTTCATACGAATTATATGTGAACGTTTGTTCTTCTGGTTCCCAATCTTGCTCTTGAGCAAGCACAAACTGACCTCCACCTCTGATGTGATCACCTAAGTAGAAGATACCGGAATGACGCATTCGTTTTAGATTAATAACCTCAAAACGTTTTCTAATGTACTGAGATGAATACGTTGAACATCGAGACCAAATTTTTTTGACAAATTTCATGATTTAAATACTTTTTGACTGTGTAAATTAAGACCTTACATGGAATCTAATTTACGCCGCGAAAAAAAACATTTGACATACAAGTACGCTAAAGACAATTTGAATGGTCGTGCAAAATGTCATACCAATTTATACAACTGAAATGGAAAGCATATAGCGTTTGATCGCTTTAACGCTTGATGTTCAATCATCTCTGGTTTTAATTATTAGACTGATTGTCTTGTCCTCTATATGTTTTTATCCTGCCGAAATTTTCACTAATTCCCCTTTTCACAGTGTACAAATTGACCATTCCCCAATTAGACAAAGTTTAAAATTCGAAAACAATGTTAGCACAGTTGGAAAGAGCTTCCTAAATTTAGTGAAGTTGTGAAGTTTGGTTGCAAAATATTGTAAACTGTGTGATAAATATAGTAATGTAAAATTTTGTATACTTTTGTATTACGCAGGAAAAACGTTACCACAATTCCACATAGTGGTAACGCTTTTCCGTTCGTAACAAAAAAGTATACAAAATTCGCAAACTTTACAGGACTACATTTTTCACATTTTACAATATTTTGCAACCAAACTTGACAATTCTATGATATTTATTACTAGCTGTACTAATTGATTTTCCGAATTCAAAAGTTTGTCTAATACGTGAATGGTCCAATCTATCGTTCCAGTAACTCTCATGCTCAAAGCTTAAATCCATTCTCTATTTTTTGTTGCTGTTGAATTCCATTCCTAGTGCATGTAAATCCCAGCCAAATATAACACAAATCTTAACTCTCATTTTTCTCGACACTCTAGCAAAAATAGTAAAGGAACACTTTCAAATGTTTCTCTCAAAAATGTTTCATGAGCAAGTATATATTCAGCATCTTTAAGTGGCCCTTGTGGAATTGAAGATCTTAAACGCTAGAATTTGGAATAACGGGTCCCACAGCGAAAAAAAATACTATTGACAGTTAAAAATATATCAGTTAAATGTAAACCTTTTGCAATTGGATCTTCTGCGCGGCTTGCTTCCTTGCCATCACGATAGAACACCCAGATACCATCAGTGCTACGCCAGGTTATTGCTACATGATGCCATTTCCCGTCGTTTAATTCGCCGCCAGTAATACCAGTTTGGTTATTAATTTGAACACCTAAATTGCCATAATCCTTGAGGACCAAAGCGTTTTCCTGTAAATAATTTCCTAATTTAACTGAATAAGATAATGGAGTGCCTGCATTGGTTTCATCTGCTGTTCGTATCCAAAAGGCGACGGTAAAAGCGTGTAGGTCTTGGTACAACGAACGCCTCGAGAATGTTTTGATTTCTGATGTTGTGAATGTCAGGTCGTAATCAGAATCATATTCTAAAAAACAAGAACACTTTTTCAATTGACATTAGTTACATTTTGGTTGTTTGCGGCTAGCGCCCATTTAATAAAAACCTGAGTTCGCACAAAATCATCCATTCTATTTAAAGGACGGTGTAAAGAAATCGATTCACTTCACATATAAACTTTAGCACACAAATTTTAGAATATGCAGTTTCCAGTCAATGTTTGGCAATTTTTTTTCCAAATGCAAGACCTGAAATTTATAGTTGGGTCACTCATAAGTTAGCAGAAAGCTTAAGCAAGAAACGTTAAAGAGTTTTAGCAAACACGACGCGACGTCAACGAGGACGTAAAAATTACGTGTACAAACAACAATCATCTACTCCGGTTTGATCTAGAAAGTCAGATCTGCCTTTTTTCGTCGGATATTTCAATCAGTTGTCAAGATAGGGGTAAGACATGCTTTCTAAGGATGACCTTGTGTCTCTGAAGATTGTGTCTCAACAGTCAACAAATTACTGGAAGAATAAACTGAAAATATGTTGTTGTTTTGAGCATGCAAATTTGGTTACAGTTTTCGGGAAAAATCCAAAAGCTGAAGGTCATTTTTCAAGGTAAATGCTTACAGTTTAGGATGATTCGATCAGACGTATCGGTTTTCAGTATAATAATATTATAGCATGTCAGTGATTATCCGGTGACACTTAGAAATGTTTTCATTAATTGACGGGGGGTTTTTCCTTAAAATTGCAAAGGAGGAATTTGTTTTGATGACGACAGTTCGAAAGAATTTCCGATCTTTTGTTAAGTAGGTTTCCTTCTTCATGAAAAATCATGTGGTATTTTTGCTGAAAGACAAAGCTCGCATGTAGCACAAAGCTGGCATGTAATGCAGCTACATGTGTAGATGTGTACCAAGCTGCACTGATGAGGCGTGGAACGCCGAAACATGCATGTCTGCAGATTGTACCATGATGCCCCTTCACTTCGGTGTTGTTGAGCACTCTTGTAGAGCGGAGTAGGTGTCTATAGCTATAATGCAAAGCCCACTTCCCTTGAGGTCGTTTGAGCACTCTGGCCCTATGACGCTCTGCGCATGTCCGCATGTGTTGGTTGTGTTGCCTTGTACCGCGTGCGCTTGGTGAGAGCAAGTTTACGTGTATAAGTGTAATGCAGCTACATATGTAGATGTGTACCAAGCTGCACTGATGAGGCGTGGAACGCCGAAACATGCATGTCTGCAGATTGTACTATAATGCCCCTTCACTTCGGTGTTGTTGAGCACTCTTGTAGAGCGAAGTAGGTGTCTGTAGCTATAATGCAAAGCCCACTTCCCTTGAGGTTGTTTGAGCACTCTGGCCCTATGACGCTCTGCGCATGTCCGCGTGTGTTGGTTGTGTTGCCTTGTACAGCGTGCGCTTGGTGAGAGCAAGTTTACGTGTATAAGTGTAATGCAGCTACATATGTAGATGTGTACCAAGCTGCACTGAGGAGGCGTGGAACGCCGAAATATGCATGTCTGCATGTATATATATATATAGCGTTGTATATGTAGCTTTGCGATTGCTTTGACAGGCTATATAACATGTAGTTACCTTTTTATTAGTATTAAGCATGAACATTACACTAACCAACCTTCTTCACAAGTTTTTCCGCCAAATGTTGGAGGACATTGACATTCGAAAGTGTTTCCTTTTTCCACACATTTTCCTCGACGACATGGACTACTGAAACAATGGAGTGCACGAATCTCGCAATTTACTCCGGTATATCCTGTGAAACAACGACAAATGTAGCCATTGACTTTATCTTCACAACTAGAAAAGAAAAAATATGGTTGTACTTATGTACGTTAATTTATCTAAGATACTTGAAATACATGCATGCAACATTCCCTCGCCACTAACTAAGAGTATGCAACTATATTTTTTTGAATTACATGAAGTACTTATATAAGTTGTTGTCATAGCAACACGGCAATTGTTATTCTTTCTGTATATTTTTTCAAAATGACAAAATATCAGTTTTTAATCCTTGTTTTATTGACAATTTTTTAAATTGCAAAACATTTGTTATCAGTATGTTATTACGCCTAATGTAAGCTTAATTTTGGTATAAAATACGACCTATTAATCACTTTAGACGTTTTGAAATATTTATGAAACTAAATTTTTAACATAAACTTTGAGTTTGAAATAAACCGTTTCAAGCCAATTTTGTATCTTCGCTCATATTCTTTTAGATGTAAAGTCCGTCAATATTTTGAAATACAGTAATAAGAAGACAGTCTTGCATTTACAAAACATAAACTTACTCTGGAATTTAAACAGTGAATAGAATGGAGGAGTACGGCTACGCCGGCCTTTTAATATAAAGCGTTAAAACACAAGTATAAATACGCATTATCAACAAACTTGCCTTGCGTTTCACGCCGTAGTCAATTCTTGGCGCTTCTCTGTATTTTCCCAGAATTAATCTCTCGTTTTGTCGCAGTCGTTTTCGTCTCAGTTCTCACCTTTTTGGATGCCTTAAGTGTTTGCTACTCCTGATAGTCCGCCATATTTTTGAGATCCTAAATGACCACCCTTCGTTGGTTGTCCGTTGTGAAATTAAAGTTGCCAAATCTTTTTGCAAAAATACAAAATATTGTAGAGCAAAAAGCAAATTTAGATATTTGGTGTCAGTTGAATTCGTGATTAATCAATCAACAATAAATTTTAAATCTGGCCAATCAGTGTTAGCCATTCATGATAGTCCGCCATATTGTTGAGATCAGTGAGGATGACGTCATGACATACCAATCTTACTACCAGCTACCACGAGCAACGACTTTGAGCTCCGCTAGTGCGAAATTAGTAACCCTCGCCCCGGGCTTACGCCCGGACCGTTGGCTCGTGCAATATCCCCATTTATTCATTGATGTTCAAAAAAGAAAAATAAAGTCCAAAACAATCGATAAAAATTCTTAACATTTTCGTCTGATATTAGCCAAATCGATACCTACAACGACGGATGTCAGCAATACACTATGGAGCCAAATTGCTAAAACTATAATCTACTGTGCCCGAGCCAGCGGCGAGAAGCGCCACTCAGCAAGGGTTTCTAATTACGCACGGCTATTTACACCCAGGGAAAGAAAAATTTGCATTAAATATTAATACTTCATGAAAACTATACGCTTAACATGCATTATTCACAACTTTTGTGGCGCTTTGTTCCATCTCGAGTGGTTTTCGGCACTGACTTTTTAGGCACATGTGGTACTGGTATAAATAAACGACAAGGCAGGTGACTCGGCAACAAGTGTCCTTATTCAAACGCAAATATCTCGAGGTAAACACGCTCCCTGCGAAAACAAATACCATCACAGCAAAGCCAAAAGATACTTCTACACGCTCGATGTAGCTTTCATGCAGTCGAACAGAGTTTAATATAATCAGGTGATAAAATGTGTTATGACCTGGTTGCTAAGGACGCTATGTTTCCATGCTCATGTCGCCACAGATTGCTGGAAAATAAAAAAAATGTGAAATATCGCTGATTATTGCTTCGTATGCCGCAGAATTTGTACGATCGTAAGAAGAACTGCATCGAGCGTGTAGAGCTATATCTTTTCGATGGGAGCGTGTTCACCTCGAGATATTTGCGTTTGAATACGGGCACTTGTTGGCCGAGTTGCCTGCCTTGCCCTTTATTATACCAGTACCACATGTGCCTTAAAAGTCAGTGCCAAAAAACAGTCGAAATCGAACAAAGGTTCTAAATAATTAACAATTATTGAATTCAGTTTTCGCATGATTTCGAAAATTATCATGGAGGAGGTTTGCGTTATAACACAAACCGAGGCCTAGATAATTGTCGATATCATGCAAAAACCGAATTGAATAATTGTTTTATTATGTATTCAAAACCAATAAACAAAGAATTATACCAGTGGAACAATGTTCTCTCAATGCAGCAATGTTTTTTAAAAAAATAAATGATAGTAATCAATCATTTAAACTGAAATAAAATTGATATTTCTAATACAACTTGCCCTTCGGTTTTGTAGCCTCTGCGCCGAACAACTTCAAATCCACTATCTGCTAATGTTTCCCAACATATTATTGCTTGAAAATACAATTATACAGTTCTATTTCTCTCTGTGTTACTTTAAACAATCCTTCTTTGAGAACTACGTCAATATCTCACCTCTAACGACAGAAAGTCATTTAAACAATTGTTTAGCTAGTTTATTAATTTTATGTTACGACATTTCCATCTGCAAAATATGTCTGAATTATTTAAAACCGATTATTTTATGACCAATAAAGATTTCATAAATTTAGCATAAGAAAGGTGATATATTTCTTTCCAAAAAATGTGATACAAAAAATTATAATAAATATACGTTCGTTAACCAAAGGAATCAATGGGTGCAAGGAATATTTATATACAAGTTAGATCGTTTTGTATATTCTTTTGCATTTGCTCAGAACGAAAATGTTAAAGTAATTCTTTTATGCTGATTTAAGCAAACAGAATTCTTGCTATTTAAATAAAAATCAATTCTAAAATGTATTAAGGCAAAAAAATATGTACTTACCTTCCGTTCTCCCCACAAGGATCACTAGAACAATCATCGATATTGATCTCACATTGATGCCCTTTATATCCAGCAACACATTCGCATGCAAATTCATCAACTTTATCTCGACATATTCCACCATTCACGCATGGCTGTGAAGCACAGTCATCTCTGTTCACCTCACAGAACCTTCCTGTCCAACCATTTTTGCACTTGCATTCATAAGATCCTGGTAGTTCGACACATTCAGCGCTGTTTTGGCAAGGGTTACTTCCACACTGCGGTAATGGTTTGTCACAATTAACCCCTGTCATTCCAGGTGCACAGAGACATTTATATCCATTGATCTAAAATGTAACGTAGCTCAAACTCAAACCAGGGCTAGTAAATTGTCAGATTAATTAAGCCAAACGATCGTTAGTGCTAAGCCAATCTATCCTGAGTGCCGTTAAGGCACTAAGGCTTACTTATTTGATGATCGCTCAATCCTATAAAAAAAAGAGCATTGCTGAAAGAGCAAAGAAAAACAAAGGGCATTGTTGAAAGAGCAAAGAAAAACAAACATAATTGTTGAAAGACTAAAGAAAAACAACAGCATTGTTAAAAGAGCAAAGAAAAACAAAGGGGAATTTTTCAAAGAGTGAAGAAAAACAAGAGCATCTTTGAAAGAGCAAAGAAAAACAAGAGCATTGTTCAAAGAGCAATGAAAAACAAAGATCATTGTTGAAAAAGCAAAGAAAAACAAGAGCATTGTTAAAAGAGCAAAGAAAAACAAAGAGCATTGTTCAAAGAGCAATGAAAAACAAAGATCATTGTTGAAAAAGCAAAGAAAAACAAGAGCATTGTTCAAAGAGCAATGAAAAACAAAGATCATTGTTGAAAAAGCAAAGAAAAACAAGAGCATTGTTAAAAGAGCAAAGAAAAACAAAGAGCATTGTTGAAAGAGCAAAGAAAAAAAACGAGCATTGTTGAAGGAGCAAAAGAAAACAAGTAGCATTGTTCAAAGAGCAAAGAGAAACAAAGAGCATTGTTCAAAGAGCAAAGGAAAACAAGTAGCATTGCTAAAAGTGCAAAGAAACACAAAGGGCATTGTCCAAAGAGAAAAAAAAACAAAGAGCATTATTGAAAGAGCAAAGGAAAACAAGTAGCATTGTTAAAAGCGCAAAGAAAAACAAAGGGCATTGTTTAAAGAGCATATAAAAACAAAGAGCATTGTTGAAAGAGCAAACGAAAACAAGGAGCACTGCTTAAAGAGCAAAGAAAAACACAAAGCATCGTTTAACGAGCAAAGAAAAACAAAGAGCATTGTTGAAAGAGCATAGACGAACAAAGGGCATTGCTGGAAGAGCAAGGGAAAAAGAGCACCATTAAAAAAGCAAAGGAAAACAAGTAGCATTGTTGAAAGAGCAAAGGAAAAAAAACAAGTAGCATTGTTAAAAGAACACAGAAAAACAAAGGGTATTGTCGAAAGAGCAAAGAAAAACAAAGGGCATTGATAAAAGATCGAAGAAAAATAAAAAACAGTGTTGAAACAGCAAAGAAAAAAAAGAGCATTGCTGACATAGCAAAGAAAAGCATAGATAATTATTGGAAGAGCAAAAAGAAATAAAGCAGCATTGTCAAAACAATAAATAAAAACAAAGAAACTTGTTGAAGGGGCAACGAAAAACAAAAAGCGTTGTTCAAAGAGCAAAGGAAAATAAGCAGCATTGTTAAAAGAGTAACAATAAACACAGTAAAACGATTGTCTGATTGCATTGAAGCTAAAACAAATTTGCTAGCGCTCCCCCCCCCGTCCCTCCAAAAGGATTTTTGAGTTTATGTTTCGTAGTCTCGCCTACCTTGTCCACACATTCAGCACTGCTGTAGCAGGGACTTGTATGGCATAGACCAACTTCGTCATCGCAGTTCTCACCACGATACCCAGCTTTGCAGTCACACTGATAACCATTCTTTGCGTTCACGCAATTTCCATGATTATTGCAGGGGTTGCTGGCACAATTATCAATTTCTAAATAAATGATTCTCATTTAAATATATTTTTACAACGTACGATTGTTTTTTTCAGGGTGACCTAAAAAGTGGAACCTTTAAGAAATTAATTATGTATAGTCTTTCAAAATTGTCGTGCAGATAGTGGTACGAAAAAGCATGTTAAGTTTACTTACCATATCGAGGGACAATTTCATTTAGGTCTTATCTTGTTTTTTTTAAGGTCAGTAAGTATATTTGTGAATGTTGGCCACATTGAAATTTCTTGTGGCTCTTGCCAACACGTTTTTCTACGATATTACTATAAAACTGTATTACTGCCAAAAAAGGTGATATTTCAAATTCAATTTTAGAAAAAAATAATATAACTTGTATCAACAGAATGTTCGTAAAAAACTAAATATACGACATTTAAAGGGTCACCCTAGTTTTTTTAATTCTTAGTGAGTTATGAACCTTTGAAAGCATATTTTTATACTAGTGCTCAGGATTTTTACGCGATGACCCCTTGAAAAATTGAGGTGGCTATTTAAATGTCTTCTGTTTAGTTGTTTACGAGCAAGTTATTTTTTCTAAATTGAACTTGAAATATCGTCTTTCTTGACAGTAATTTTATAGTAGTATCGTGTTGGCAAGAGCCCACAAGAAATTTCAACGTGGCCAACATTCAGAAATATACTTACAGGAACAAGATAAAACCAAAATGCAATTGCCGCTTGATACGGTAAGTATATCGGCCTCTATCTGCCGGACTATAATTACTCTTATTGGGTTGAATGGAATATATAATTATATTTTAATGTCCCCGTTTTTTTTAGAATAAATTACTTGTGCTTTAGTTACAACTAATTAAATCCATTCAAAGAACCTTTCTGATAGTGATACTCTTCATTGTAATGCACACAATGAAAGCAGCCGTGTTGTATTGAACACGTTAATTCTATGGAAATCAATTACAAAAACTCGTGGTTGTATTTTTCTATTACAATGACTGGTATTTGTGACTGACTTACATTAGTTTTTACGGGTTTTACCAGTCTCCCTATTATTTCTGTCTGTGCGAGTAACACAATTTTAAAAGTAATGTTATGATTTATAAATCTTAGTTCGTATTTGGTAAGGATGTAATACTGCCTAGATTCATGGGCTGCATTTAAATTAATTAAAATACACGTTCTCTGACTAAATGTTTTATTAAACGAGCTTTCGAAACACCTAACTGTGGTCTTCGACGGGTTAAAGTGAAATAAGTTATTTAAAAACGCGTGTGTTGAAATATGAATCTAAATGTCGCAGGACGTAATTAGCGATTACATATTTTGTTAACAAGCATAGCATATTGTTTTGGAAGCGGCTTAGAATTATCATCAGAATTTGATATTAAGGCAGTATGCCAAGATTTTAATCTTTTTCATGTCTGGTAGTTACCACTATCAGTTATACTTTCCCATTTTCAAAGTCAATTATATGATCGTAACCCCGTGCATGATTAGATATGTTTGAGCCTTTTTTACAGTTCTTTACATTTCAAATATGTTTCTTTTTCCAAGTTTAGAAAGATCTTCCTGTTTCCCAACGTATGACCATGAGAAATCAGAGCAAGGTATATTATAGATGACATTGGTCCGTTGTTCATGGGGGGGGGGGGGGGAATTGGTGCTTAGGGGAAGGGAGGATTCTTTGTAGCGTTTGTAATGGTTTAGTCGTGACCCTAATGTTTTGTTTATGTAACATGCATAGAAGTGCATCAATTATTCCATTATGTACGATAAACTTGCATGTCTACTTGGCTTGTCGTTTTCAGTTATGTGTTTGAAGAACTTTCCAAGCAAAAAGTTCTTCAGGTGAAGGTATGAGAGTGTTAAGAGTCAAATCTCTTACAGTTTGACAATTTTTTTCAGGAAATCCGTTACATTTTAGAGTTGTTTTTATGTAGTTGAGTTCGTCATGCTTGCTTTTATGTGTGCTTGGTAATGTATGAAGGGTGAATGATGTCAAAAATACATTTACATCGTCCTTCGTTATCATCGGGCAATTTGTTCATATCATCTTGCCAAGTAATCATGTCAAAGGGTTTTGTCTATGTATCACTGGGCGAAAGTTTTACACCATCTATATTATTAATTATGTCATTACGCTGTTCTAGCCCGATGACATGAAGTGCAAAATGTTTCATTTCATTTCATGTCATTGGGCAATTAGCCGTGCCAGCGGTCTCGCGCTTTAAGGGGGTCCACTACTGAATAATTTCCAAATTTATCAATTTTTAAAATTTGCAGAAGATATTGTTCATGACATTCTTTAAGCATTTCCAGAATTTGAAACACAAAAATTATTTATCAACAGAGAAATTGAGCAAAATGTATATCTTGTTAGGGTAAAACCATGATTTTACCCTTAACAAAAGGGAGCCTTTCATTGGCTTTGTTGCGCGCTTTATTGTTCTGCTCCATTGTTTAGCTTAAGCTATTAATATATGCAAAAGAAACATTAAGCTATTTTCTCCGGCTGCTGAAAAGGCCAATTTTCCACATTTCAAACACAATAACTCGGTTGATACTCAATATTTAAATGTGACACTTTCTGATCATGTAGTAACATCCCTTCGCTAGTAGATAAACCTAAAATAAGCGATCTTTTCTATAATTTAGCAAAGGTACTGCAATGTTGAATGCACAGTTTTAACATTCAAGAATATAATTGTTGATTTCAGAGGTGCTTTTTGCATTGTTATGAAATAATTTAGGTTCACTTCCTAGACATTGTCTTTGGTAATAAACAAAAAGTTGTTTCAAGTTTTTATCATTTATATTTCTTTCAAAATCATGCACACAAAATTGCTTAAATTTAAGCCGAGAAGACACTCTATTTTGGTAACTATTGCAACAATAACACTTAACAACATATTTTTCAAGACAGAAAAGCAAGCGTAACAACATAGTTAAACTATAGTCTGATAGCATTAGAAACGAAAAATAATTATTTTTTAGTAGTGGACCCCCTTAAATGAGCCACTATTTTTGATATAACTTGACGTTCTCGTAGTACAACCTCGTACATGTCAATGTTCGTGCATTTTCGAATTGTTGCAAGGCTGGAGGTCAATGTTTTTCTGGCCGTTTTCTCTCTCGTTCCGATGATTTTTTAATACTAACTGTTCACTATTAAAACAAACTATTAGAAGGCAAATACTCGCTTGCACCATAGTCCATATCTTACCGAAAATTATCCTGAGCTCTGCTTTGAATGCTTTCATTTAAAGAGACGTTGTTTATTGTGTTCACTCCCGACGTAGATGGCTGTGCCTGTGATGAGCACGGTCCTATGTCTGTACTTGTTGTCGCCGATTCTGCGCCGAGTCGACCAATCTCATTGATTGCTGGTCTTAAGAAATATAGCTGTGGCACTGCTTGTATAGCCAGTTATTTCGTTCATTCGTTTTATTCATCTTATTATCTTAAATTAGCAATCTTTAATAGACAGAAAAACATTGACCTCCAGCCTTGCAAAAGTTCGAAAATGCGCAAAAAACACGACATTGATACGAGGTTGAACTACGAGAACGTCAAGTCATATCAAATATAGTGGTTCATTTAAAGCACGAGACCGCTGACACGGCTCATAGCCCAATGACATGAAATTAAACGAAAGATTTCGCACTTCATGTCATCGGGCTAGAACAGCGTAATGATATATTAATGTATCAAAGCTTTTGATTTGACCGCTACGACAACAAAACAGACAAACAAGTAATTGTGTGGGAGAGATGGGTCGTTGAGGGTGAAGTACTCCGGTAGTAAAAAATTGATTACATAGCATTGTTAGTGTTATCATAGACTCATAAATATGCAAGCTTGTATAACCTAGCGGGGTGTATATATGCCCGCTAGGCGACTGGATGCCTTGGGGTTACAATCCCCATCAGGCAATGTTAGAGGGGTTACAATCCCCCATAACATTAACCTGTCCAAGGGGTTACAATCCCCTTGGACAGTTCCTAGAACTCGCATGGAATATATATTTACAATAAATAATGTGAGTCTATGGCCAGAAAGTGATCATTAGGAGCACTTCAACCCCACAAATACACAGAATGTGTATTCCCCATAGACGAGCAACCCAGCTCCCACAATAGCTGTAATCGTATAGTAGACAGCTTTAGCCGGCGATGGTAAGACCTGTGTTTGAGCACTGCCATTGGTTATACTACAGCTGGATCATCAGGAAGGCCGGGAAAAACCTGAAAGACAGGAAACCTGGATGGGGCCATGACAATTACCAGCAGCTTCCCCACAAAGCTTCTATATTACAATTATGTGATCAAACCATTGGCAATGCGGCAAGCACAGCTGACCATGCTAGCATTTTTTTTTTTTTGACATATATTTATGATGCGTTTTAAATCTGTTTCACCTACAGCCGGTTTGAATCTTACAATGAAACATTTTCTTTCAAGAAATTCTTGTCAATACTAGGGCATCGTCTGGTTGGTTATTTGTCGAAATGCTCTTAGGCAGTTGCTTAGACAAAACAAAAAATCTCACCCGCCTGCATGAATTTTCTTGAAATATGGCCCCGGGAACCTAATGACAATTATTACCATACGGCACGCTCTCTCCCGGTCGATCGCTTTGAGGTACCACGTTTGACGTTGGGGTCATTGAAATGTCTGTTGTACCGACCTCGTTTTCGTCGCGAATGGCAATAACAGGATTGCTGCTGTTCTTATATTTCATTGAGGTGGCGAGTTGGACATGGTTCGACTGTAGCACGGGCCTCATTGCCCGCTATTTCTGCCACCAATTCTTCGACGCTGCGGGTAGAAATTGTCTGTATTTGCGCCAACTGGTCTTCCGAAAGTAGAGATGATCGAGTATCGTCAGGCTGTTGCGATATCGTAGGATTACTCACCACCGTCGGCGTCGAAATAGCTGCGTGTTTCTCGAGCCGTGAAATTAAGATGTTTCGTGGCTTGGCAACCCCTTCTCGACACAGACGACACAGAGACGCTGAAGACTTGCCGTATCATTCGCGTTCGTATTAGAGCTCTTACTATTCCCAGCTTTTCTATAGAGTTGTCATGGCGAAACAGGAAGCATTCCGAAGCAATAGGTCACAAAATATGTAAATAAATGCTCGACAAATATTGAAACAATTTCGTGCTCCCTATCGTATCTCTCTCAAGTTTAGAACAAATTGATACCTAATAAATGCGCCTCATCCGTTTATATCCTACGGAAACTATTTCTATTGGTTGATCAATGTCAACAAAGACAATATTGTCTGTCTGTTAGTTGTTGGATTACATTTGACATGATGCGCACATGTTTGCATCGTGCACAGCGCGTGATAGCTGATGCATTGGGTTAATGACTGACAATTGCGCACGACGTGAAATTCCGCGCACTTGGACAATCTCCAACAAATGTACGAACTTTGCAATTGAACAATGTTAACAGCATTTCTCCATTAACTTTAATTTATAATCCGGATATTATAAATTGGCTATAATGTAGAAGGTGTAAAACTTTCGCCCGGTGATACAAAGACAAAACCCTTTGACATGAGTACTTGGCAAGATGATATGAACAAATTGCCCGATGATCACGAAGGACGATGTAAATGTATTTTTGACATCATCCACCCTTCATAGTAATGTTTGTGCCCTGTATATAAGGGTTGTAGCCGAGCTAATTTTGTGTTTTATGTCATGGTGTGAATTAAAGGCGAAATACTTGTCTGTATATCTAGGTTTCCTGAATACGTCAATTTTGAGGTCGTTATACTATACCTTGTCGTGTTATAAGTGTATCTAAAAAAGGGATTTTGTTGCCCTGTTCAAGCCCAATGGTAAAAGAAATATTCGGGTCAATGCTACTTAATGAGTTAAGAAAATTGTTTATAGCCGTCTTTTTAATACATCAAAGCGTTTCCATGTTTTTGTTTTGTAAAAGTTGTTTCAAAGGCCGTACATTCAATCAATTCCATGCAAAGATTAGCCACATCCGGGCTAACTGGACTGCCCATACAACATTATTGAATTTGTTTATAAGTCACGCGGGGTGTTATAAATGAAATAGATGTTAAAAAGTGTAAAATCTAACAGTGGAATAATATCATCAATAGTGAGATTAGTGCGTGAGGTTAAAGTGTCGTCCTCTTTAAGTTTTGTCCGTATGCATTGGCCGGTTTTTCGGACATGAATAGATAAGATGACATCAAAGGATATATAGCTTCGTCCTCATCAATCTTTATAGTAGTTATCTCTCGCGCAAATTCAGTGAAGTTTTTGAACCGAGTTTTTATCTTTATTCTTGACTGGGAGAGTATTTTTGTGAGATATTTCAAGGTGTTATGAAGAGCTGAACCAATGCAGTTGACAACAGGTCGCAACGGTAGCCATCTTTGTGTTTTTACCGAGCCGCGAACAGTTGGTGGCAAGCTATCGGAAGGGTGTAACCGTCTATGAGTTCTGCCATCCAGTTTATTTTCATTCTTTGGAGATAACAACTTCGAGTTGAGTTCTCGTTCAACACGACTTAATGGGTTTTTTGTTACTTTTTCATGCGTTGTTTTATCATCAAGTAGAGCTTGCATTTTTTTATTATAGTCAGAAGGGTCCATCACGACGACGCAGTTACCCTCATTTGCTTTCAGTATTACGATCAGAGATCAACTTTCTTCAAATCAAATAAGACTCTTTTTTCATATTTGCTGACGTTATTTTCTGGGAGCTGAGCTTTGTTGACAACACTTGCGTGCGGTAACACTGCAGACGAGTTCTTTCGAGCCATCAGCGAGGTTTTCAATGCCGGCTTCAATGTTGGCGACAATCTCTTGCATGGGATTTTGATGGGGCAGGTGGAAATTCCGGACCTTTTGCAGAACTTTGACTTTAGTCTTGGAAGAAGTCCTGAAGAAATGTTCACCACCCATTTCGCGTTGTTTACGTTGTTTAAACTGCGGTATCAATTCACCAGGTTATCCAGTTACTTTGCGTGCCTTTTATTAATACTATTGTGGACGGAAAGACCTTGCGTGTTTAGGATTTTTTTTAGATACACTTATAACAGGACAAGGGAACGGCCTCAAAATTGGCGTGTTCAGGAAACCTACACATACAGATAGGTATCTCGACTTTAATTCACAACAAGACATAAAAGACAAAAAGTAGCACGGCTAGAACCCTTATGTACAGGGCACAAACATTACTAAGCAAACATAAGAGCAAGCAAGACGAACTCAACCACATCAAAACAATTCTGAAATGGTAGCGATATCCTGAAAAAAATTGTCAAACTATAAGAAATTTGACTCCTAACACTCTCATACCTTCACCTGAGGAACTTGTTGCATGGACAGTTCTTCAAACGCATAACTGAAAACGACAAGCCAAGTGGATATGTAACTTTATCGTACGTAAGTAGAATAACTGATGCACTTCGACGCATATTACATAAACAGAACGCGGTCACGACTAAACCATTACAAACGCTACAAAGAATCCTTCCCTTCCCCTAAGCACCAATGTCCCCCTAAACAACGGACCAATCTCATCTATAATAATTATATCGTGCTCTGATTTCTCATGGTCATATATGTTGGTGAAACAGGAAGATCTTTCCAAACTCGGAAATACAATCGTATTAAAAATGTAAAGAACTGTAAAAAGGGCTCAAACATATTTAACCATGCATGGGATTACGATCATATAATTGACTTTGAAAATGGGAAAGTAATTGATAGTGGCAACTACCGGACACGAAAAACATTAGAATCTTGGCAAGCTACTTTAATA
The DNA here is from genome assembly GCA_963855995.1 of Muricea muricata. Taxonomy (NCBI): domain Eukaryota; kingdom Metazoa; phylum Cnidaria; class Anthozoa; order Malacalcyonacea; family Plexauridae; genus Muricea; species Muricea muricata. Next base: position 91,644,676 of record OY979716.1, on the reverse strand, counting down.
ACAAATTCTGATATTAATTCTAAGCCGCTACCTAAACAATATGCTATGCTTGTTAACAAAATATGTAATTGCTAATTACTTTCTGCGATATTTAGCTTCATATTTCAACACACGCGTTTGTAAATAAATTATCTCACTTTAACCCGTCGAAGACCACAGTTAGGTGTGTCGACAGCTCGTTTAATTTATTCAGAGAAAGCGCATTTTAATTATGTCTCAACCTGGACCCGTTATCCCCATATTTTCTTTTATAAATTGTCAGTTTATAATCACATTAATTGTAAATTGACGTGCACGTATAACTTATCTCACTGGTCACTTTGATATATCCTCGACATTCCCGGCTAAATGGAGACTGGGCAATAAATCTTGCTTCGGCACATGCATGCTGACATTACGCAAAAGGGGAAATAAGATCCGACTCTTGTGTCGCAAACTGTAAACATGGAGCCTCGATAAGTACTCTACTTAATGATGTCACTTACCCAGGCAATATGATTCGCTCTTAGCCCCAGGTCCATAAGTTGACATTTTCCCTTTACAAGGGAAACAACTCAGTTTTCCTTCTTTCGGTTGATAATATCCTTTTTCGCAAGGCTGACATGGTTCAACACCACTTGCTGAATACGTACCAGGAGCACATTTCACTAGAATGAAAGGCATGATGTCATACACCACTACAATTAATTGTTGTCATTTATGTTTAAAATCATTAAACTTTTTGTCATTTTTTGATGGTGATGTAATATTCACAATCTGGTCGGTAGCCGTCCTGCACCAGTCCATACAGACACGAGTAGTTTGCACGAGTATCTGCGTGCATTGGCACAGAGCGAACACAAATGTTACAAATTACTTGTAAAACGTCATGAAACAGCCATGATCTGAAATGTCGTTTAAAAAATAAATGTTAAAGGCTTAAAGGTAGGTTACAGTCGCTTCTGCGCATGTGCGATAGGTTTGTTATGAGGAGCCTCCTCATAACAAGTTTCCAATCCCATGGCGCAAATGAAAACACGCGCGGCCGTTTGAATCGTTCTCTGTTGTATTGCAAGGAGCGATGGCGCATAAAGTCCTGGCATAAAAATTGTTGCTTTGAGAGTTTTAAGATCAAACAATTAATATTGGATTCTGGAAACGCGGTAAATCGCGTCGCCTAAAGGTTTAATTATTCGCATTCGGTAGCTTTTGCTTCAGATGCTGTGGGTTTCGTTCGAGACTTCGAGTCGCACTACAGAATATTCACGAGTCACGACATGCTCACAGGCACTGTCATGCAAATGTGGCAAGAAATATATTGTATTACTTTTACATAATAAGGAAATGTTAAGCTAGTTACGCTAGCTGAGTTATAATATTCAGGATGTATTTAGAAGTTGACAAGTATGTTTAAAACATGAAACAATGTAGAGAGGAACCTTACATGCAATCACAATTTTGGCAGAGAACCAATTTTATCAAAACAAAATCACGATATCACTCAATGAGTATATTGTGGATATGATCTATAACATAGCTAGCAATACATAGAGGATATCACATGGTGCATGGCGCGAAGATATTATTTACGAGTGGTGAAAACACGTTCAGGTTGGATTAAGCGAACAGAGAACATATAAATCCCAGGGGAAAACACAGGCGTTTTTCAAGCGTTACATATTTTTTCATGTCTTCACTAGTGAAAATATGGGAGATACGAGTGTTTTAGTTTACGGTAAAACATCCATAAAGCCATAACCGTATAATAAATGAGCTTATCCGATGGCTTACATAGATAGTGAGTGCAGGCTTCAACTGCTTGTACAAGGTGTGAAATAAATTACACATTTTATATGCGCTCTGTATAATATGCGATTAAATTGTCGTATTCTCGATTCTATTAACTCTATAGTAGCTTTTACAACCCGTTTCCCAAACAAATTCAAAGTAATAGGCCGTTCGCCGTGACCCGATATCGTTCACTTTCATTAAGCATGTCGTGGAACTGAGGAAACTTTACAGAACATAACTTTTTCAAACACGGGAAGTTCGAATCTGAAAAGTTGCCGCTCCTCCGACCCGCAGTTTTTTCATAAAATCCATTTTAATTCCACTCTTTCGACGCGCTTTAAATAATCTCCCGCCATTTTGAATTCTTCAATATTCCGTTTGCAATCGCTCAAAATGGTGATTATTCCGTCCTAGATCCCTCAAATCGCAGTAAATTGTCATTCTAACCGATGGAATTGCGAAAATCATTACTTTTGTCAACACATGGCTCCTTACAAAGCTGCTAGTCATGTTTGTGTGTGTGAAGTCCATTTCCACGGCAAAGATGGAGAAATTAGAAGGGATATTAGCAAAAATTTTTGAGACGTAATAAAGCAGTGCTTACATACGTCTTTATCATAAACAGAACTCGCAGAAGTCTACTATTCAGACAAGTTTACTATAATACAAGTAACCTTTAATGAGAGAGCTAAAGCCATCCTTGCCAATGCTGGACGAAAACGTATGTAATACGAAAGCAACGGACAAATTCACTCTATTTCCAGTTCTGAAAAAGGTAATAGATTAATTGTCCTTATCCATCTTCAAATGTTTTTCCCTAAATTTGCTCAATCTGTAAATGGCCTGGGGCTTTAGACATCACAGATATGACATTTCCATCTGGGTTTTTTCAATCTGGGTTACCTTGTATGGAAGTTGTCACAATGCAACACAGTATCTCAGACAGTAACTATTAAAAGCGATTTCTGATTTCGGGGATAATGTAATGATAAAAGTATAACAATAGCATGCTTTTCATAGCCAGCATAGAACTGTAGAGCTGCTACTGGTTTTTTCTGATGCAAAAAAAAAACCCTCGATTATTTTGATAAACAGGAACAAGACGCCTGCTAGAGGTTTCACTTCGCCTGCCAAGAGTAGAAGAAAATGTGCACAAGGAACACCAACAATTCACTTTTAAAATCAGTTGTTATTAGGGTCAATTGTGTATGTGATTCTAATGTAACACATAGGTTGGAAACATGTTGCAAACACCTCTCACCTCTAGATACCTTCCAGGAAAATTTAATTAGGCATTACCTTGAGAGATATCCCTCTTGCAACTTGTAACTGGGGGGTATTACCCCACCAGTGATATCGCAACTGCTGCAATAACACTCCATTGTAAAAATGATATTCGGTGCACTATTTTGTCACCTTGTTTGTATATATTAAACAGGCATTGTTTACATATATTGAGCAGCCTCTTAGTGAATTTAATGGTCACTTAATGAGCTATAAATTGTGTCTCTTTTATGGGAGGTTTGGATGGAAACCCCCTTTATTGAAGATTGTTCTGTCGGTTTATTTTCAACTTAGGTTGATAAGTGTTTTAGTGCATGTTACTGTTGGTGTTTCAGACCTTATGTTTCTTGTGCACTGAAGTAACTGGACACATTGAAGACAACATATATTTTATTTGTAGTTCTAATAATATTATTGGAAAGTGAGGAACAAAACATTTAAAACAGAAGTTTCAAGCGTTACCGCTTAATGAATACATGAAAACAATTGTTGCAAAACTTTCTGATATTTAAAAATTGTCAACTAATTATTTATCCTGGGAGTTTATGTACAGTTAATGAATGCATGATGATGAAGGTGGACTACTATTGATTTTACCTATTTTTGGTCAAAGGCAGCATTTTTGCTGCAGTTATACTTGACTCTCAAGCACAACATTGCTGATAACTTATTATTAGTTATAGTTTCCTGGTTGTCCGATGCTTTCCTCTAACAAACGTTTTCGACCAGCATTGGGAAGGGTGGTTTTAGGTCTCTCAAGATTCAAGTTTACTTATATTACCCGAATCGTCGGCTTCTGAGAGTTTTTTATATGATAAAAATAGGTTTAAGCACTGTTTTCTTATGTCTCAATAATGTTTGCTAATATATTCCTTTTGGTATCTCTTTTATTTCTGCACTTGCCGTGGAAATGGACTTCACACACACAAGCATGACTAGCAGCTTTGTAAAAGCCATGTGTTTACAAAGTGAATGATTTTAAGAATTCCATCGGTTAGAATGACAATTTACCGCGACTTGAGGGATCTGGGACAGAGTAATCACCATTCTGAGCGATTGCAAACGGAATATTGAAGAAATCAAAATGGCGGGAGATTATTTGAAGCGTGTTGAAAGAGTGAGAATTAAAATGGATTTTATGAAAAAACTGCGGGTCAGAGGAGCGGCAACTTTTCAGATTCGAACTCCCCGTGTTTGAAAAAGTCATGTTCTGCAAAGTTACCTCAGTTCCACGACATGCTTAATGAAATTTGTTTTCTAGCCACATTTTCGAACTACGGCGAACGGCCTATAATGAGTGAATTCAAAGCCGCGAAGCGAGATGCGAAAATTGCGAGTTCGACTATATCTGGCATTAAAATTATCGGTGTTCTTAGGCGTTGATGTCTCTGGAAGTGTTAATTTTGTGTTTCAAGCATAATAGCCTGGAATATATTTCAAACTGTTATACTGTATACAGTTTTTTACTAGCAAGTTTATATGTGTAACAGCACTATAAACTTAAGTTAATGAAACAAGCGTTGGGCCAGAAGTAAAATTGTGCAAAGTCTTGCAGTGTACAAAGGTCGATTTGGGAAACGCATGTTCATACACGTGCTAGGCTCAATGCCAACTTTAACAACAAACCATTGTCTACATCTCTCCCTATGTGTCTGGGCAGGTGGACCAATCAGGTTTGACCATGCCGTCTAAATAGTTTCCTGCCTGGATCAAAAAGTATCATTCTGTCACATGCAAGCAAAAGCGTCTGACCTCCATGACAATATTTTGAAATTCTGTCAAAGCGTCTGACTTGTGCAGCAAGAGATTTTGCAATTTTGAGTAATTGACGCTGACACGCTGATTGTACGGCCGAGTATGTCTGAGGACAAAATACAATGCTTTCTGTCCAATCCAGTTTTCCTCCGATTATATACAGAACACTATGAATAGCATTCGCGTATAAGACAAGGGTCAAGACAAAGGTCACAGTTTCACAATCTTTCAAGTCCTAACCAAGAAAAGGCATGGACCAAGCTAAAAGAAAATTGGAAACACAACGAACGATCAAGATTTGTGGGTTCTCAAAGAAAAGATACAACCTAGCGTTGTAGGGAAAAATTTGACGTTGGAGTCGATATGTGCGAGTGGAATCTGTCTTCGGCGAATCTCCTGTATATATTCGTCTCATTTGTATTATATGCCGGTAAAGTATTGTCTTGCCAATTCACCAAGTACCGCGATAAGTCAAAGTATGGGTAACAACTGGAACAACATTGAAACACCGCCGGGAAGAGTTGCTGAGCACTTGGCTGAGATCCACATTAGCTATCAACATATTATCATATTGCGCGCAAGTTATATTATGGTATCGTAAGTATTCCGTTCTATTCAAACTTCTAGTGCACATTTCGATGAAAAATCTAACCAAAATGCATAAAGTTTCTCATTTGTGATAAAACTCGAGCATAAAGCTTACTTAAATAATCTGATTTTTTCGACTTATACTTTGCTGTGAATTTGACATTTGGTTCGGCAAAGATGATAACGTTCAAAGTTCAAGTGTTTATATCAACGTCACATTATTAGAATACATTGGAAAGCCTTTTCCATGCATATTTGTCGTCATATGTATGGTTCAATATTGATTTGAATTTTAATGCTTAATGCAAGACTTGAGTTTTCTGTGCCAAGATTAATCATAAATCAAATATAAATGTAATTTTCACCAGAAGATTCAGCACTGTATATTATGTGAATCTACATACGCAAATAGTTTTGGGAATTCTAAACTGGGATTTTACTGCCAGTTAGAAAAATGCTTCATTTTCTCGGAAACCTGGGGAATTGCCTGGTCTATATGACCATGTACTTTATACTTTGTTTGCCAAAGTCAATGTTAATCCTGTCTTTCCGCATTTTGAGCTCAATTTTAATTAATAATTCATTGAAATGAAATTTGTTCATATTTGCTTCACACAAAACACTACACACTAAATTTGTTGACGGCCCCTATAGTTGGGGAGAGAGAGCTATCTGGTATATCTGATACAGCTTGTTACCCATTTATACCACCATGCATTATATGTGGTTACAATCAATGTAATTAAAACTGGCAACCTGTCAATTGCAACACAGCTCCTATAAGATAAATAGCATGTTTGCCTAATAGTACTGCTATGTTTTCAAAGTTATACTAATTGATGACCAAGGCCAATTGATCTTTGCAATATAGCAATTATCTTGTTGCAACGTTAATATTCAATCAAATCAGTATTATCAATATTACCAGTGCAATTTAAAACTACATTACAACTATGTGAATTATTGCACTGAAACTTTTCTTTCTAAAATTCTTAACAACATGATATGAAAGACAACTGGAAAATAGTCTGCATTTGGTTTTTGCCTAACCAATGACTAGATTTTAAACTATTAAAAAATGCAATCATGAAGAAATAAGAAATGCAGGGATGGTCAGCTCTGTTTGCTGTATTATCAATGGCTTAATCATCAAGTTGTAATATAGAAGCTTTGTGGGGAAGCTGCTGGTAGTTGTCTCGGCCCCATTCAGGTTTCCTGTATTGCAGGTTTTTCCTGACCTCCCTGACAATCCAGCTGTAATAAAAGCAATGGTAATGCTCAGACGGCTAGTTTTTCCATCACCTGGCAAAGCAGTTTCTGTTTCTTTACAGCTATTGCAATTTTAACAAAACACCAAAAAATCTGGTCCAACATTCCGGGGGAAGGTTTTTCGTCTATGGGGAATGCGCATGCTGCGCATTTGTGGGGACGGAGTGCTTCCAAAGGTCACCCTCAACCCCATAGACTCACATAAAACAATGTAATATATATATTTTATTGTAATTAATTATGGGGATTCACTTCCCCCTGCATGTTTAAAGTAAACAATGCCCATCACGGGGATCTACTACCCCTTGGACATTTAAGTTATCGATGACCATCACGGGGATCTACTACCCCTTGGACATTGAGAGTGCCCATCTTGGGGAGCTACTAACCCTTGGGCAAAGTCCAACACGGGGGAGCCATTACCCCCTGAGGACACAGCTATATCATAATCATAATGCATAATCATAATTGTGAGTCTGTGGGGGCAATTTGACCACAGTTTATAATTATATAAGAATTGGAGCATTTCTCCCCATCAACCCTTCTCCCACAACATTGTGTGTGTGTCATAGTGGTTTCTTAATTGTCTCTATATTTTCCTGACGATTGGTGCATTAAACATATTATTATCTCAGATTCAATATAATGCAATATAAGCACAATATGTGCTCTCGTCGTGATATTATAACGTATAAACACGATATAATGCTCTCGTCTAGGTGCACGCAATAGATGTCATTTTGGTTGCTCGATCGAGAATTTAGCCTGATGTTTGACGTACAGTAATTGTCGCTCATTTTCTCTTCAGCTGAATCATAACAAAATACGCGTGTGCGAACCGCCCAATTATGTAAAAAATCCTGGCAACATTTTCATGTATTTGCACCTGGATAATTTTATTATTTAACTTATTCTGAAACTTAGCTACATGTAGTAGTTTCATACATTGAAATATGACACAAGTGTTATATATCTAATATCATCGTACCAATCGTAACGTTTATGTACACATACACAGGCTACAGTTCTAAATGCTTATCAATTCTATTTTGTAACTAATTTTGTATAGTAAAAATCAAATGTTGTTTATGAATTTTTCATGTAAGTTTTTGCTTTCATCACTGCGCTTTCAATTTCATTACTGTGTCTGTGTCTTCGCCAACAACACATTGGCTGCCAGTTAATGAATCTTTATCACGATATATAAGTCTGGAATCTAGAATACGACAATTTAATTGCATAATTATTCTACAGGGCGAATATAAAATGTATAATTTGTTTCACCCCTTGTACACTCGTAAATAATATATTCGCGCCATGCACCATGTATTATCTTCTATGTATTGCTAGCTATGTTATAGATCATATCCACAACATACTCATTGAGGGATATACAGTATCGTGATTTTGTTTTGATAAAATTGGCTCTCTACCAAAATTGTGATTGGATGTAAGGTTCCTCTCTACACTGTTTCATGTTTTAAACATACTTGTCAACTTCTAAATACATCCTGAATATTATTAGTATAACTCAGCTAGCGTAACTAGCTTAACATTTCCTTATTATGTAAAAGTAATACGATATATTTCTTACCACATTGCATGACAGAGCCTGTGAGCATGTCGTGACTCGTGAATATTCTGTAGTGCGACTCGAAGTCTCGAACGAAACCCACAGCATCTGAAGCAAAAGCTACCGAACGCGAATAATTAAACCTTTAGGCGACGCGATTTGCTGCGTTTCCAGAATCCAATATTAATTGTTTGATCTTGAAACTCTCAAAGCAACAATTTTTATGCCAGGACGTCTTGATGCGCCATCGCTCCTTGCAATACAACAGAGAACGATTCAAACGGCCGCGCGTGTTTTCATTTGCGCTATGGGACTGGAAACTTGTTATGAGGAGGCTCCTCATAACAAACCTATCGCACATGCGCAGAAGCGACTGTAACCTACCTTTAAAGAATTACGAGAATGTTTACGCAAGTCAGAATCGTTCTGTATCAGTGTATACAGACTGATTAAAGAAGTATTTCTCTTTTATTTTCTTCATGAATTATTCATAAACAAATTTATATACAGGTTTCTAAACCGGTTGTGGAAACACAGGTAGCAGACTAACAATAACAAATTATTAGTAACCAGTGTGTAGTGCATGCTTTGCCGCGTTGGCTAGGCTAGCAAAACGGTCTTGTTTGGTCAATGTGTTTGGTGTGCAATAATGTCGTACGAAATATATCTAAATGGGTAATACAGCTATTGTCTCAAAGCAAAGCGAAAATTCAAATACAACGCAAAAAGCTTGCTGGGAATCGATTGTTAATCGCCATTAGTATTTCTTAGCGATTCCCAGCATGCCTTTTGCGCTTGTATTCGCCGTTTCAGATTTGCTCTGCAACAGTTTTAATTGAAATAGCAATCTCGTTCCCCGAGCTTGCGATCCTCTTGTCGAGGAACGAGAGGCTCTGGGATAATCCATAACCGGAAGCTAGAAATCTTGGCATTGATAAAACTGCGCATGCGTTACCGATAGAAAATTAAATAGATACTATATATAGATTTTATTTTGATTTTTCGAAGAAAATATATGAATAATTCTTTTGTTTTTCTTTTGATTTTGTTCATAACGAGTTAACCGAAGCGCCAGAGCGCTAGGTTAACAAAATTTCAGTTCAAAGAGCAGAAATCCGGCGTGGATAAAGCTGTAGTTGTTTATATCGAAGAAATCCCGATCACGGAGCGCAATGCACGGATCGTGGATGTCATTATCTTTATCAAGGCCAACTGAAAAGCAAAGCACGACCGAGTTTTCAAAAGAATTTAAAGTCAAAAACTTACCAAGTTTGGTTTAAAGCTATCGTGATTAGTGAAGCACATTTTGTGAAAGTCGAATGTTAAGAATCACTTAGATATACATGTAAATATTATCTGTTTTTAAAGACCATTTTAATATAAAAACTGAAATGTTATTACAATTACACGTATTAATACTATAGCAATAGACAATACGTCCTGCAAAATAGACTGAGAGGTTTATGTCAATTATTCTGAATGTCCCCTCCCATGAATGCATGGAAATTTCCTGTAGGCTCACTCATTTCCACAATTTTCTGTAGATAATGTGAGTAAAACCAGGCAACCTGTATTATTAGTGAAATGTGGATACTTGAAAAAAAATTACTGAAATCAAATCGTGGTTATTCTAATATATAATTATTATTAGTAGAATCCTACTAGTGTACTATTGCAAATCACCTCAAAGAAATCTCAAGCTTGTGATTTAATTGTTAAATTCTTGATATTTTCAATTTTTCCAGGACAAGCTATGGATCTGTTCATGGAAAAATTGCATAACAATTCTATTTCTTGCTTCTCAAATGCACAATGGGGCAGTTATATACTGTAGTTTATATTGCTGGTCAGTGGTATAAAAAGAGTGGAGAGTGAAAAACAGAGTAAAAATAAGTCTAAATTACTTTGGTTATGTACTGTATAGTAGATGATACTGAATATACTTGCTGTGGCCTGGTGTGAAATAAATTGCCTGTAAAACCCTAATTTTACTGATAAAAAGATAATTTACTTTAAGCCCCTGTCACACGGTGCAATTTTTCTTGCAACTTGCAACGCTATTCTACTCTTGGTAGATGTAAAATTGGCAAATACGTGTATCCATCACAGTTTGCTAATATATTCTTAACATATCAAACATTCGTCACTAATTTGCATCTCTTAAGAGTAGAATTGCGTTGCAAGTTGCCAGGAAAATTGCACCGTGTGACAGGGCCTTAAGAGATACTTCTAAAAGTTGCTTCCTGAATTATAGTAGACAGTTCCCCAAATGCTATTGTCTGCTGGGTTTAACCTAAGCTTTATGGATATGATTATTAAAGATGCTAAGTCTGTTCTGTACATCAGTACTGCTTATAACAAAGGAGTGGGCACGATAAATATAAACATTGCCCAAATTTGACATCCCTCTAGCTTTTTCTGAATTGAAACTCTAGTTTATATTTACTAATGACCATAGCAAGCAAGACATTCTATCAGTATATAATATCTTACAAATGTGGAAGTCCAGTATGTGTGAAAGTCTAGTATGTGGTTTACATTATGGACTTCATAGCATCTTTAAACATACTAATGAGCTGTATTATTGTAATTTATTAAATGATGAAAGTATACAGAAAACAAATGATAAAAATATATGTATAGATGTATTGGTGGAATGATTAGTTGTATATCTAAACTGTATAATCTAAATCTCATGTTTAGACATTCTTTTGCATTATTAATTACTATTACTGAATTTTTAAATCTGCTGTTTGGAACTGCATGTTTGTCAAGTAGTGTACACTAAATTTTGCACAAATGTGTTTGAAAAGTGATTTTCTGTTAAATCAGTTTGTGTTATAAAAATGTACAATATTGTCCTTCAATGCAGTAAAATGATAAACGACATGTCATCTTGGAAGCAAACCATATTATATTTAATAAAGTGTTACCAATTTTTATTTTGAGAAATTGAAAATTAGGCCTCCAAATTTGCAATAATTCTAAGTCAGCTACTTTGTTCTGATTTATATTTTTCACAACTTTATTACTTATAAAAGACAACGCTGTACTGCACGTCGTGAGAATGTAGAACAGCCCATTAAATATTGTATGTACGCACTTCATGAATAGTGCACTTAGTTTATCTAGCACCAGTCAGTAGTCAGTTCGATTCAGATATATTCGTTGTCAGACTCACTATAAATCGGATCGCCTTTCAAAATTCGCATTGCTACATGTCTTTGCACTTGTTTTAAAAACTCCAAAGATATGTTGCTCGTTTCTTCATTAAAATTACTGCGAACATGTTACTTAAAACAATAATCCATACTCGCGCACTTCTATGGGACGGCAGCCATCTTGTTTAACATGTGCTCGATTGTTACATTCCATTCTATTCCAACGGTCAATCAGAAGCGACTATGAGATGGATTATCCCAGAGCCTCTCGTTCCTCGACAAGAGGATCGCAGGCTCGGGGAACGAGATTGTTGAGATAGTTGTATATCAGTGGAAATCATACACTAGGCAAAATTTAATTTACAGCTGAGGGCAATTGAGAAAAAATTAACCATATTTCCAAGTAAAGAATAAACTAATTCATGCATTTCAGATGCCGGTGCAAATGCTCTTACCAATGAGCTGCGAACATGAAATTAACGGTCAACAACGAGTGATGTAAGAAAATTAAGAAGTCAGATGATTTACGAAATAAGTCTTCCTATATACGAATACAATATACAATATTACTAACTTCCACATTCCTCTATCTTTTCTGCAGCAGGCAACACAGTTACCGTTCCAGTTGGGCATGTTTTACATGAAGTCGCAAATATGTCCGAGCTGTACTGACCAAGAGGACAAGGACGACAAGGGGCAATACCCGTGTTAGAGTAATAACCATCCTTGCAAATTTCTGAAATTGAAACATCAAGTAATCATTAAACTTATTTAATGACCTTTTAATATTGTACAGTGACTTTCAAAAAGTTTAAATACAGCTCAAGCATTTGAATGATTTTCAAAATTTGCGATATTTGCACTTTTTCGTAAAGTCTTGATTATTTTTCGTAAATTATTTTGTTTAAAAGCCTCATAAAAAACAAAATAGATGGAATGTGTACCTAAATAGAAGGTGTTTGCCCATTTTTAGGTAAATGGGTCTTGTAAGACACGCAATGTCCTATTACCTTTTACCTACTCTGCTTGGAACAGGACATTGATGGAGTTGCCTTTAACCTTTTTAGAGAGACACTGCATTTTGGTACACTGTAAACTATTCAGTATATTAATAAAGACAACTTCAAAAAAATTATTATCTTACACAAAGGATCAGTTTTTAACAAAATAAAATAGAATGAAAACATAGTGTGACAGTACATAGTCTTTAAAGAACACCCAATTAAAAACCTTGTAAGCCAGTCAAATGCTTGCATCCCGTAATTGGAATTACAAGGGTTACGGTCTGATTAGCATCATTTCGTAAATATATATGTTTGCTGAAATTCAAAATTTCCTCGAAGGGAAAGGAATTCATCACGAGACAACTGTACCTCATTCGCCACAACAGAACGGTATCGCCGAAGGAATGAACAGGAAGACCCTTCAGGAAGCAGCTTTATCAATGATCTTAAAGGGGAGGTCAGGGTTCACAACAAGTTGAGCTCAAATGAAAGATTGTACAATGCCTAACTCGCATACAAAGTCTCTTGTCTCCAGAATAAATATAACTCCAGAAATAAAGCGACGAACTTGCTTAAATTTGCTTGTAGCGCAGCCGCCATCATATACATTGAAGCGCAGCCGCCATCATATACATTGAAGCGAAGCCGCAATCATGCAGCGATTTACTCTGTGACGTCATTGCGCGGTTAGCTCTTAATGTTTCTTCTCTTTCATATACAGATTATAGCATATTTTGGTGTAAAAATAATTTAAGATATTTATAAAAGGAATATAAGGCGAAATGGATTTTGATTACTCAAACGAATCTTCGTGCAACACTCTGAAATTAGTGAGTCGTGCTCCAGCAAAGAAGAGAACGTCCGAAGGGAGGTAAACACTATTTAACCGTATGCCTTTGAGCCAGTTGAAACTGACTCGGGTGGCGAAGGTTCAGGATCGGAGGAAATGGTTTCAGAGTCTTCATCGAATTCTGAAAATACTAGACTTCAGGATACAAACTGGTAATTAACAATAATATTTAATTCTGAATTATTTTGCGTAAACGTTGCATTGTGAGGCACTAGATATAAGATATATTTACAGTATATACAGTTTATGAATGCATATGAACAGATGAACACTGTAGTTCTGTTTGTCACGTACCCATGGTGGTTGAAAATTCTAGAGTTAAAATGCGGATTAGCATATCACAAATAATCATAAAATTTGACCCTAGCTATATACATGTAGGTGCTTTTGTACCCAGTGCCAAATAATGGACAGGGAAGAAGAAAGTGCATTCCAGAATGCATTACTGATAACCCTGTATTTCTGAATATATGTTTAAATTTTTAGGTATTGCGACTTGCTGGGAGTCAATATCGGCAGTAGTATGGTACAAAAGCTTTTGAATGCCCTGAAGAAAAAAACCATCGACCTGTTGCATATAGGCAATTTCTTAGGTGGTGTTGGGATATTCTAGGCAAGGAGATAAGGGTCCCCTTGCCATCATGTGTAGTAAGCTGTATTAGAGCACATTTCCCACCCCAGGCTTAGAAGAGGACTTTGTTTTTGAAGGGTTTAAGTTTTCAGATGAGTAGGTGATTCAGTTTCTGTAAATATTATATTGTAGCATTGGTTCTTTGTTGTTTTTACATGTTTATAATCTACTTAATCTCGTTCTAAGTATAATTTCAAGTTATCATGAGCAAGACATGCCAAGTATAATGTAATTATTCTGCGCATCGGTTCTGCTCATAACAAAGATGGGCCACCGAAATTGTCCCAATTTCGCATTTTTCGAACTCTTTTTGAATTGAAACTCTGGTTTACATTCATTTATAAGCATAGCAAACCAGAAAAGTGTCAGATATTCATTTAGTAAGTCATATTTTACAAATATGGAATTTCAAAATGTAAACAAAGCGTTTGTTTACATTACGGACTGTAACCCTTCATTAATGCTTGACAACAAATTATATATACTGTGAATTGTTCTTATCCTACTAAACTCCAAGGTTCCCCTTGCACCAAGTAAAATCATCAAGCATTAGACAGAGTAAAATAATAAGGTAGAATGTATCTGAGTAGATTGAATCTTATAAATGAGTTACCGCACTCAAACTAGAATCATGCTACCAATTGGTACCCATAGTTTTTTCCCATTCATGTTTTGTGGGCAGTAATAATCTCCTCTCTACTTGGCCTTGGTATGGGTTCAATATTTTTTGGAATACTGGCTGGAGTAGCGTATTGTCCTCCTCATTAGCAGTTGTGTCTCTATCATCTGTTTTTGTAGCTTCAAATGAAAAAACTGTTTCCATCAAGTCTTCAACGAGTATGACTTTCTGGTCTTTACTGGTTTTGCCACCCATTTCTTCGGCCCTTTAGGGAAAACCAACTTGTATTTCATGTTCCCTTTGTTTTTTCCCCTTGTCACTGTTGCCTGCTTTCTTCCAGTGTTGGAGTTGTGGTCAATAACTGCCAACCATGAGTTCGAGCGACCATGCCTTTGTAAGAATAATGCAAACGCTTGGGAACGTACTTGAGCAGTAGTGAATTATAAACTTCAAGCTCGCCTGTATGGTGAAATTCAGTAAGTTTTCAATGTCTTTAATTAGTACCACCTCCTCTAGTGCAACATATGCCGAAGATCCATCCTCTAACCATTTTGCCTTTCTTTCTTTTCTTCTACCTGTAGACAAACGTCACGACCATGTTCACATCTTCTAAAGTGTTTGCTGTTTTTACATTTGTGTTTGTTGACGACATTGTTTAATACGGATACCCACCTCTCCAACAGAGCTTCAGCATTACCACCACAGGTCTGTGAACACCACCACAGATGATTGAAAACACGTTTAATCCATTTAAAAAGGGGCTCATTGCCTTTTTTCTTGGTCAACTTTTTGGTAACCCACTTCGATAAGTGCTACACATCATACTGATGGATTATGGAAGGGTACTTCTTTCGCATTTCTGCTGTCATCGTAGGGTGACGATCTGTTGCTAAAGATCTGATCTTGACATTTTGGTCCATGACTTTGTTCAGTGATCTTTGGCATCCTTCATTCTCCATTGCATTGGATGAAGAAACCTCAGATACTTGAACAAGAGAGAAATCGATTATATGTCCTGTAGCTTCATCCATTAGTGTCATATTTAGCATTATGACCAGGACTATCAGATCGACCGTCACCACATAAATCCACTGAACTTTTCTTTTCTTTTAATGTTTCAATCACATCTTTTTGTTGTTTTTCATAGGCATTATTGATGACTGGGAATACTATCTTATCCTGTACACCATAAAACTGATCCTTACTAACTAAGTTTAAATTGAGTGCATTAGAAAATTGTGTCATAGATTCATAGGATCCTCCAGTAAAGACAATTGCTGCCGAGATTTGAATGTTACCAGCTGGCTAGTTATGTAGCTGTGGTTGTGATGTCCAGTGGAAGGTATGGTTGTCGCAACAGGTTGCTTTGACTGATACCATACTGCCTGTGTTGGACTTTTCAATCTCACATATGGAACCACATGTTTTGCAATTGATAAATAGCTGGTCATGCATGCTTTCAAACACAATAAATTTTCTCTCATTTTTTAGTCCTTCTTCATCAGACTCATCATCTGTGGGTTCGAATTCTGAACATTCAAAATCCTCATCACTATCTGAGTGTGATGTCAAATCGCTATCTGAAGTGTCGTCCTCATAACCGCTAGATTTTCCTGCAACCTCACAAGAGTCAGGTAGTGGAATGGTTGTATCTGTTTCCATCACTACAGTTGATGCTACAGGTGGGGTTTCGACGGGGCTATCATGATAAAGAGCGCGAGCAGTGGATGGCTTGCACACGGGACGAAAAATTTAATTTGCGTGTTTGCAGATTTAAAGCAAATCATGTGGCAAATTCACGGATTTACCAAATTTGCACGCGTGTAAACTACTAAGTTGCATATAGGTGCAAACTACTAAAAAAGCTCGTATCCGCCGCAAAGCCGTACGGTGCAAATGTACTGCAAACCGAAGGCAAATATGAAGTCTGCGACTAGTTTACCTCGCGTGCAAACCTAATGCAAACATAAAATTTGCAACAGGTTTTCTCCTGGGCAAACCTACAATGCCAATTTGAAGTTTGGCATGGGGCTGTCACACACAAATCTAATGCAAGCTTCAAATTTGGCAAAGGTTTTCATTTCACGTAAAATCAAAGAAAACAGACAATTTGCAAGAGTTTTGCATAGTATGTAAACGTGTAGAAAACACAAGTTCGGCCATTACTTTGCCTACATAGCAGGCAAATATTTATTAACATAAGATAAACAGTAACAGTTTTAAGTGAACACAATAAAAACATTCACATGTTACATTTACAAAATAAGAAACAGTGCACATAAAAATAGTTGATAATTCAAGGGTTTTAACATGTCAACATTGTCATCTAATTGTTCATTTGATTTATATTGTTCTACATTCGACTGAACAAAGAATAAAGTTGTTCATTTTTCCTCTCCCAGGCCAAGTGCTGATTGGTCTCCATGTATAAGCTGAGATATTTTGGCCACTCATTATCTGAATATTTTCCTGTAAATTATAAAAGATAGAAATTAGATATATCTGAAGTAAATTGTTAATAACAAAAAACATGTAAAGAATTACAGGTCAGTAAACACGTGTACAAACTACAAAACGACTAACAAAGATTGGCTCATTATCTGATATCTATGATTTCAAACTTGAGCACATTTTATGTCAACAACATGTAGGCTACACTACACTTAATGCATTTAAATTTGCAGTTATATGCCTAATATAAGTATCACTCAAGCAAACACATTAAAGCTTATTTTTGATATTATAAAATTGTGCATTGAAATTTTAACATGGAACAGGTATAACACACACATGTATAAGAAATAAGATATTTTGCTCACCTTTTGAAGGATTTTATTATTTGACCAGGTACACATATAGTAAGCCTTGATGAAAAATATTTCCCTTGATGATCTGGAAAATAAGGAATGCATTGTAATGCTCCCATTTTACAATTAGATGTGACTTAAGTACATATTAGATTTTTTGCATTATGGTTCAACAATCAACAGAGAAACTCATTCTCATTCTGCAAACTAGTTACATCAATAATAATTGCACACATAAGTAGGGCATGAAAACTAAACTTTCAATAGCATCTTGAACAGAATCATAAAATTTGCTTTTATTGCATGCTGTACTTACACTGTACAGTTAAAATATTTATCAATCACCTTGCAGCAAAAAATGGAACTATATATACTAAGTCTTGCAACACATACCAAAAGTAAATGACACTCCAACAAAATTCTTTAATTGCATAAAACTGTGAGCTGTACATACAATGCAGTGGCAACCTTTTATAAGAATTAAAAATTTATAATGAGAATGATTAATTAAGTATACATATTGGGCAAAAATGGATGGGCTATTAGGAAAACATCCTCACCATCTACAGGACAGATACAGCTGAGAAAAAATCTTAAACATAGTATTGCATGCATGAATAAAACCACCTTGAAATTTCTGTATTTAATCCAGTAGCAATATAAAACTGGCTGGTGTTAGCTGCCATCATGACCATTTTCTCAGTGATAGCATGGCTTACACAGTCTCTGCACTAAAAAACAGAAATTACTATCATATTTGGAAAAGGAAACACCTTACGTAATATAAAAGCTCCAAGATTACTTTTCCTGCAAATCACAAAAATGCTGGCATGCATTCTGTTTACAAACAATTACAAATATGCACAAATTCATGCATTCTAAAATGTATTTTAGAAACCATAGGGAATAAAAACACTGTAGTTTTCTTACCATGTAGTGTTTTGCCCGTAGCCCCATCAATTTATCGTCCTTTTTGTACACCAAAGTTATCAGAGTTTAACTTTTCAAAATGACAGTATGAAATTATATATCAGCTTCCGATTTCTTCGAATATAGTCCAAATTTGCACTCATATAATCATTAAAACGATTAATAGACTGAAAAATACCATTAGCCAATTATTTAAGTATCCTTCTTCTGCCGTTGAAAGCATTTCAAACAAAAACCCGATCAGAAAAAGTGTAAAATTGTGGAAAAACAACCGTCTTGAAAAAACTAAAGCATTCTTTTGTTTTGGCGGGAAAAGCCTGTGCATCCACAAAAGGTAATTAAATTTCCTTATGCTTCCATGAAGTATACCTTCCATTTTCAAGTGTTGCGGAAAGTTGAAGTCTGCACATTTGCAAATTCCTTTGCAAATTTGTAACTAAATTTGCAATTGAAATTTGTACGTGCAAACCTATTCGCATATTTAGAGGCAAACTAAATTGCTTCTTGTACAATGTACACATCTAAAAATGAGGAACATGACAAAGGCGGACTATATAAAAAGACCGATTGAAAATTCTGTTCCTTGATATATTTCAGTAAAGAACATGCATGCAAAAGAAGCAGAAAAAAAAGGATTAGCACATCTTTTTTGAATCTGCTTTGCTCTGACTAGTATGTATGACTTTTGAAAATTTTGCTGTGATACAAATGTAAGTAAATGCTTCGATCTTTCTATGAGTGCTGCTCAATGGCTTTAAGGATGGTTTAAAACGATACTGTACAGTTTCATTCTTCAAAAAAGCTGGTAGATCTATCCTGAAAGGCTCAAACATTCGTGGACTGATTACAGTTATACCGTGTAAACATTAATACGGACAAATAACCTCCAGTTTCTGGATAAAAGTTTTATGTAGCGCATTCAACCATGCGTGTATAAATCTAGAAATTTTTCTTTCGCGAAAACCTGTTTGCAAATTCGTTGCAAATTTATCACTAGCTTTGCCACTTAAATCTCCATATGCCAACGCATTCGTAAAATTCAGGAAAACCTCTTATTCGCATCAGTTTTGTACGCGTGTAAACCTGTGCAAACGTTGCAATTTGCTCGCGTCCAAATCTGACTGCAAATCTAAGGACTTGCAAACCTAATTAACGCACATGTGCAAACCGAAAGCAAATTTATTCGTTATATTTGGAGCAAATTTGCACGCATGCAAACTTTTTGCAAACCTAATTACAAATTTAGACGTGCGCAAACCGCTTAGCAAATTATTTGCAAATCGGGTGATTACAAACCTCAAAAACGCACGCGTGCAAACTAGCTAAGTGCAAATTTGGTTGTCAAATTTGCAACGAGTTTTGCTCGCTTGCAAATTTCTGCCAAATCCAATTTTTCGCCAATTGTGTTTTATTTCTACTGGTGTTAAAAGAGTAGCAACTGGACAACTGATATTTGAATTATAAGCAGAATCTGTTTGTATGGCAATACTCCTTTTTCGCACTGGGTCTCTGCATCAAACAAATTTGTTGTTTCACACTGTGTTTCTGCATCACGATGTATAACACTAGCAGGGTTGTGTTGCGTGCATGGTGATGTGTCAATCATACTTTCATGTGCTTTTCCACCTAATAAATTTTCTATCTCCTGCAATGAAACCCCAATTTAAATGACATTTAAATGACATAAAATCACTAATTCACAATGACAAAATGATTTAAGTCCTATTTAACCTATTTTGTACTATGTACAGCACATGTCTGTACGATGGTCAATATTGTCGTAGATTTGTTTTTGTTTGTCTAACTACCACCCCCCCCCACCAATCTTCAATGACCTTTCCACCAACTCCAATGATTTCTCACTTTCCTTCAAACACACCATTGTAAATAATAATTGTTTTTATGTGTAACAGAGGGACCTTAATAGTTTGTTGTAATGTTGTACCTAAAATGTAGTATTAACGTGAATTACCTGGTCTTTTTCAATTTTGTCTTTAACTTGTGTTCTCTTGTATGATAATTCGCGTTTTGGTTTGCGTTGTAAAAATGAAAATATCGATGGAACACTTCCAGGTTTAAGAGCCTTTTTGCCTTTCATACAAAAAATTACCTAAGCGATACTTCAAAACAGTCGGAGGTAAAATGAACGCTACAAACATAGCATGAGTTTGCTTTGGGTAGATTTTCACGACGAACATGTCCAAGCCACGCTCTGTGTATATGCTGGTCATTTGGTAAACGATGATACGATATATCACTTCCTTTTGTCTTTTTTAAACAATTCGTGCAACCAGGCACCATGCAATACGGCATTTTAACAAAAAAATAAGTATTTAAAGCGCTAAATACTGCTCTGATTTCGCTTATTCGCTTTGATGTTTTGAAATTTTAATACGAGGCGCTCCCGCGAAACCACGCAAATGACGTCACAGAGTAAGTCCACTGTGTAATTGCGGCTTCGCTTCAATGTATATTATGGCAGCCGCTCTACATGCAAATTTATGCAAGTTCGTCGCTTTATTTCTGGGGTTATATTTAATCTGGAGACAAGAAACTTTGTATGCGAGGTAGACATTGTACAATCTTTCATTTGAGCTCAACTTGTTTTGAACCCTGACTTCCCCTCTAAATGCAGGATTATCTAAAAATTTCTGGCCTGAAACAGTATGTTCAGCAGTATACATAAGTAATCGAGTTACCACAACAGCAACTGGAGTCAATCCATATGAGTCATGGTATAGTAAGAAACCGGATGTTTCAAATTTCCGTGTTGTTGGTTGTACTGCCTGTGCTCATGTACCAGATTCCTCACGTAAGAAGTTCGATCAGAAATCAGTAAAGACGCTATTCGTCTTACCCAGCTATAGTATTGCCCAGAAAGGGTATGGATTGTACGTTGAAAACAAAAGAAAGATCTTTATCCGTCGAGATGTTATCTTCAATGAAACTGAATTCGGACGTACGAACAGAGTAAAATTGGAGGTCGAAGAAGAGAATGATAAGTGCTCGGAGGAAGAATAAGTTATGAGGAAATCATCTGATATTAGATGTTCAGCGCAAGAAAGAAAGCCACCAGTTTATTATCATGATGAATACGCTGGCATCACAACAGCAAAGCATATAGCCTTCACCGACAACGTTGAAAAAAGCTCTCGAACGTGATCATGCAGAGAATTGGAAGGCAGCTGTAGATTCGGAATATCAATCTCTACTGGGAAATTAAAACGTGAGAGCTTGTCGAACTCTCATTTGGACAAAAGGCAATTACTTGCAGATGGGTATTTAAAGTCAAACATGATGAAAATGGTAAGATCGAACAGTTTAAAGGACGCCTCACAGCGAAAGGCTTTCTTTAAAAATTCTGGGTCGAATTTGATGAAACATTTTAGCCTGTCGTTCGCTTCACATCTATCCGATATCTTTTGGCGTTTGCTAGCTGTTTCCAGAAATACGTTTATCCATCAAATGAATGTTGTTACCGCTTTCCTAAATGGAACACTTGACGAAGATATTTATATGGAGCAGCCAGAGGGTTATGTCATTCCCAGTAATGAAAATCTTCTATGCCACCTAAAGGAATCTCTCAACGGACTTAAGGGAGCAGTGTCATATTTCACGGATATTCTTGTGCGCATAATAAACTTGAAAGCGTTGGGCCAACGTTTCCAAGTTCGGAACTCAAGATGGCGTCCTTAATTTAAAGGAGGGTGAGCATGGTCTGAAATTCGATATTTCCGGATGATAAAAAAGCAGAGGGACAAAGGTCGAAGGAAATTATGCGGCAATCAAAGCAAAAGAATTCATTTGGTAAACAATGTATTTAAAGTATGGAGAATGCAAAAATCGAGGAAGGATGTAACCGTTGGAATTGCAGTGATTTCGCCGCACATCCGTTGTCTCTTGAATACAGAAGAAGGTAAAAATAATGCAATTTATGTGCTTTGATCAAACTGAATCTGCAAGAAATTCGTAAAATAGCAAGAAAATAAAGAAATAAAATATGCGTGAAATGTGACACTGCTCCTTTAAACGAGTCCATGATGCTGAAACAAGTCGTTCAAGGAATTCATGATATCTCAAGAATTTCAACAAAGTGCCGTAGGAATGTCAATGGGAAACTCGCCATAGTTACTGTGCACGTCGTCGATCTGACACTCTTAACCGAAACCGTGCAAGAAATGATCGACTTGAAGGCTACTCTCACAGCTCTTTTTTAAAGATGAAAGATATGGGCATGCTTCATTACTGTCTTGGAGTAAACATCAAGACTATGGACCGTGTTTTGCAAATGAGCCAAGAGAAGTATATCAAGAAGATGTCGATGTGAAGCTGAGGAAAGGTGATAGTTAAAGCAAGCCAGTAGATCCTGTTGCTTTCCAATTAATGGTTGTAAACCTAGGACCGGTTGTATAAAACTCTTAATCACTTTTTAATCACTGTTTTGTTGTTAAATAGTGATTAAGTGCAATATTCGTAGTTCTGATTGGTTGACGTTTCCACTAATCATAGTTAACTTTACCCATTTTTTTATACAACCGGCCCCTGATCTATGCAGCTATTGCTAGCCGACCCGACATCGCTCAAGCAGTTTGTACCTTAGCAAAGTTCAACTCGCTCCGCACTAAAGCATATCTTACTACTCTTAAATGCGTATTTCGATACCTCAAGAGAACAGTTAAACTGCATCCTCAGTACGAAGTAAGTGATAAAAGTATGGGAAGATATTCTGATGATGATTGTCCCACGCATTCAGAAGATCGAAGACCTACGCCTGGCAACGTATTTGTAATGTCCAATGGTTTCATTAGCTGGACAAGCCAGGAGCAACCTGCGGTCGCACTTTCAGCTGCTGAAGCAGAATATATCGCCCTATACTTAGCAACTCAATAAAATGTATTGTTACGACAACTGAACAAAGATTTGCAAATATTGTAGATCCAACCTGTACTCACGAGGACAATCAAGGGACAATTGCAATGTCAAAAAACCCTGTGTTACATAAGCGTATAAAGCATATCGATATTAAATTCCAGTTTGTTTGACGAAAAATTAAAGGGAAAACAATCGAACTGAAGTATTGTCGTACACATGAAATGGTTGCTGACATTGTTACGAAACCTTTACCACGAAGACAGTTTGAAAGTCTTCTTGTTCGACTTAACTTTGCGCAGTAAAATGCTGAATGAGTGGGAGTGTTGAAAATAGACTTTACAGACACTCAACTATCACTGCATGCTAATATACTGTAAAGTTCTGCACAGGGGCATTAACATAATTGCGTGCGCTTGTATACGCTCTCGCTACGCTTTTTTCTTTCTTATTAAACAATATATTTCAAGAATTTCTGCTGTGTTTTGGTCGTTATTTCTTTGTAAAATCAATCCATCATTCGCAAATGTGACATGATAATTACATTGATCCGCAACCCTCTGCGGTTCGCTGGCCAATCAAAATAGGAATTTCGAACATAGTGAATAATAATTTGTTAATTAAACAGGTATTATTATATATTTACGCTACCTTTGCAGGCGGTGAAATTCTTTTGGTCGCCTCCCAACGTGTAGTAGCCAGGTTTGCATGGCTTGCACATGAAGTGCCCTTCTTCATCCTGGTATGTTCCGTTAGCGCACAGTTTACATTTCTCGTCGTTGATATCGTAATATTTTCCAATTGGGCATTCGACTGTAGGAAGATACAGAATGATTAAATTTAGCTAGCAAGCATAAAAAGCAGTTAGACCTCAATATTTTTGCACTATAGAAACTAATAATCACGTATTTTGTGTCCGAAAACACAAAAATAGCAAGACACAATTTAAAATGTTTAAAGATAGGTTACAGTCGCATCTGCGCATGCGCTAGCTTTGTTTACGTTTTTTGTTTTGATCAGCTTTAATTGTATAAAATGAAGTATTTCAGTTCGTCGGCATAACAATGCAATATAATTTTACCAACAAGGAGCGAATGAGTGCAGCAACAGCGAAGCGTTTCTGTTTTTGTCCAAAGCCATTTTTTTAATATAAAGCAATCTATAGCGGCGATTTCGGCGAACCGAAATACCGAATGTGCGAGTTTGTTCAGATTTTTATTGCGGGACCCTCAACAATCCACATTGCCAGGCAGACAGAGTTGTGTTGTCGAACGTTATGGCAGTCTTTCGAGAGAAGTTGTTCGTTGGACGATTTCGAGGCAAGCATTATTGAGAATGCTGCTGCTGCCTCAAACTTGGACAATATTGCAATGTGCTTTTGTCGTGGCCACTGCCTTCGGGAGAGAGAAACAACTTTCCTTTCAGCGCGTGCCATGAAGGGGATTTCGGACAATACATGAACAACAGAAGAGTGCATGAAAATACAGACAGCGGTGATACAGATCATACAGTAAGATCATTTTGGGATCGTTTTATAGATCTTTACATTACTATGTTTTTGAACTTTATGGAAGCATGTAAAGGTGTTAACAATTGCATGTTGACAAGTTTGCCATATTGCATAGCTCATTACTAAGAAACTCTAAACTCTCAAGCTCCTGTCCTAGCTGATCAAACAAATTAAATACATCAAATTTGTAGTCAGACTCTATCATATTGTAAAATATGAGAAAGAGGTACAACTCTCACTAAAATATAAATTAAATCTCTTATAGTGACCATCACTTATTTGATATTATTAGTAGTTATTTAGTATAATCTATAGTAGTGCTCCCTTTCTAGGATTCAGATTTTTTCATGGAAGAAATGTTCAGCAAAAAGGAGGAAGACTTTGGAGAAGACAGTAGACATGGGGTCTGCTGTCTATTTGCTGACTGTGGAGCATCACGAATGGGAGGTGGTGAATTGGGTAGCTGAGCTGATATTCCCTCAACATAACTGTCACTGTCTTCTTCACTGGTTACAGTCAATGTTTCTTCACCAGCAGGACAATGATCAGATCTTATTTAATACATGTGTCACATTACAGTCACAGCAAAATAGAAGCATGACGCAACAACTTCCTGTTAAATTACCTATCAGAATGCTATATCTTATTTGTGAGAATTCTGATTGGTCAATAAACAGAAAGTTTTGAACATTGTAATAAACTTTTCAAAAAATATTGAGGAATTGATCAGAGGAACTTCTAAATTTGAGCAAATGAATTGGTTGGATATTTTTGGAACGCTTATATTGCTGCGACTGTAAAGTCTGTCATACAAAGCAAGTTAACCAAGAATAGTATTTTTTTCTTTGGGGAACATACACTAAGGTTATTTTGCAAACAAATTAATTCATAGTTTTCACATATTGGTACTCATCAATTAATACAGCAATGTAGTAGGAATGGAAAAGCACCATTCCTCCTACAAATATTCAATCATTCAAGGAGTGTCCTCTTTCTTTGTTTCATCACTACCCTCGCTACAAGTTAGTGTCTCCTCTTCTTCGTACACTAAAGGTCTGAAATAAAAATATAAAAATGTCAGTAACAATGAACATTCAGCATTTGCAATTGAAGTAGTAAAGTATGATAGATATGTGAGGGGAATTTCCAAACATGTGGCCATTTGTTTTACAAAAGGGCTGGAAATTGGTCAACTGATTTTTTCAAGTCAAATGACAGGGTGTTCATGTATGTCCAGGGACATATGAGGCTTTGGATAGTGCTTTGTCCTTACCATGCATATGACAGGCTCTTAAACCAGGAATCCTAGACATAACTAATTTATCCTATTACCCCTAACATGTAGCTTTGTTTTATTGCCAACGACCCACAGGTTAAAGGTATTTGAATATTTGATACAGTGATACATCATCACATTACACTGCGACCCACGATAGTAGTGATATAAGATATTTATGCCGTACGTATTCAAAATGGGCATTGCTATTCATTAAAACTTACGAACATCAAAACAAAGTTGTGAGAAGATCTTTACGACGTTGATATTTGATGTTAGTCACATGACTGAAAAAATATGGCGTTGTTCCATATTTGAGGCGGACCACGCTATTAGTTTTAAAAATATGATAACACGACAGGACGTCGTTTTTAACTTAATTGGAAGTGTAAACGACATTCTTTAACCAAAAACAGCATAGGTAACAACAAGAGAATGTTTTAGCTAGAAAATAAGCGAACTTGGTTTCACAGTTGAAGGATTTTTCAAAGAATACGTGGAACGGTGGAAAAGAGGGATTCCGGACTTCTAAAATGGATAAGAATGGGAGGTATTAGGCGTTTGAAGGAGAACTGTTCGTAAATTATCATGATGAACGTCTATCAGCATTTTGAGAAAGTTTGCTTTGCCATATATCTTCAAATTCCTGGTAATTGGATTCCTGGTAAGCAATAATAATTCTAAAAGTACCTCCACTGGTGTTGTGGAATAAACGTTTGGCACTGGATTGAGGCAAAAAAATGCTTGCGAGCACAACAGAAGTTTGTCCTTTTGACAGGCAGACGAAATCAACATGATAAAGCTTGGAAAATGTATGCATGGGTTAGATTTTTGATATTCAATGATGGTATGTGACCAGCGAGGCTAAGGGGTCAACAAAAAAGTGGGAAAGTAAACGAGTTCTGCTGGTAACAGCAAAAATAGGGATCAGAGGTCTCTTTTGCACATTTAGGCACACATGAAGACATGTTGGTTGCTAATAATACGGATCTAAATGATCGTTCTACCACTTCTTTGACAGGTACCCAAAACCTTTCATCACAAGTTCCTTTTCCAGCATCAGGGAATAATCATGTTGATCTCGACTTGTCTGTCTCGACTTGTTGTGCTCTCAAGCACTTTTTTACCTCAATCCAGTGCCAAACGTTTATTCCACGACACAAGTGGAGGTACTTTTAGAATTATTATTGCTTACCCGGAATCCATCATTGCTAGTTTTGAAGATATATGGCAAAGCAAACTTTCTCAAAATGTTGATAGACGTTAATCATGATAATTTACGAACAGTTCTCCTTCAAACGTTTAATACATCCCATTCTTATCCATTTTAGAAGTCCAGAATCCCTCTTTTCCACCGTTCCACGTAATCTTTGAAAAATCCTTCAACTATGACACCAAGTTCGTTTATTTTGTAGCTAAAACATTCTCTTGTTGTTACCTATGCTGTTTTTGGTTAAAGAATGTCGTTTACACTTCCAATTAACTTAAAAACGACGTCCCGTCGCGTTATCATATTTTTAAAGCTAATAGCGTGGTCCACCTCAAATATGTAACATCGCCATATTTTTTCAGTCATGTGACTAACATCAAATATCAACATCGTAAAGATCTTGTCATAACTTTGTTTTGATGTTCGTAAGTTTTAATGAATAGCAATGCTCATTTTGAATACGTACGGTATAAATATCTCATACAAGTAATATCGTGAGTCGCACTGTATATGGACATCTCTATATAGTATGATACATATATTGATAATAGTCGAATTTGAATTTGCCTTCTGACTCTCGCTGTTTCTGCTTGGATACAAAAGAATTTGTCACATTGGCAGCTTTGGACGATAGTATATATTTCCTATTCCAAAATTGTGTCCATATATTATTTGTCCTGAAATTTATAACTGTTTTATGTCGGACAAACATGTGCGGTTTCATATTTCAAAGCCATAAATACGACACATGGAAAGTTTAACATATAAAAAAGCCTCGATTATTTTATACTGATTTTACACACCATGAGAGCGAAGACGTTAGTGAACCCTAGGGTAAACGTTCGGGCGACAATCGACGTTTAGTTGTTGTATAGGTGACAGATATAAAAATAAAAAATACAACCGGCAAATTCGCGTCTTGAGAGTATAGAACTTTTCAAAAACATTGCTGCAAAGAAATAGAAGACATATTCACTTACTTGGTGATGGTATTAATATGTGGCTTCACTTCCGAGCCATAAAATTGTAGCCTCAACTGATGTCTCGACTGTCTCATGAATATTACTAGTCTGCGACTCTGCGTGAGCAAGTGGCTGAATGAAAAGACGCAAACATATCAGGAAACGTTATAGTTCGCTACCATATGAAATTGGCTACTTTCATGTATTGTTAATTAATCAAGTTCTTACCACAAAGCCTGTTTTGTCACTTTTGGGGCTTCTGTAGCGTCGAAGGAATGTAACAATATTTGCGCGCAACATCCGCATCTGTTTTCAGAGCGTGCTTGTCTTTAAATTCCCGCCATCGAGGAAACAATTCACATAAGTAGATTCTAGACGACCATCTGTTGGCATAGTAATCCTTTCTGCATGCAGTTTAAGCACGATTTGCACTCGAACTCGTAGGATTTGAGCTTGAAGCTTCGCTATCGCTCCTCTTAGATAAAATTTCCGCAATGAATAATAATTAGTTATGGTGCAATACTAGAAGACTGGGGAGAATGTTATTATTTGTAGGTGCCGGAAGTAAACAAAGCATGGAAAACTGGTGCATGCGCAGATGCAACTGTAACCTATCTTTAACAATTTGCAGCATTACGCTTAATAATTAAATAATCTGCGTGATAATTTTAATATGATGCGACCCGTCATGAGATATACTACCCCACCAGCGAAATAACAGATCAAACGATCAACTATAATTGACTATTTACGCAAGAATGCTACTTTAGTGTGATTTTAATTCGACCTTTGTGATTTACTATCCTATGCTATCATTTGTGAAGATAAGTACCTAAAGGTGAATTGGGAATGATGGTGGAAGGAATTGTAGATATGTACCATCCATAGGCAATTATATAATACTCGAAGTTCATTTTGGATTTTCATTGGTCGAGAACGGTGATCTATTACAGAACAGACGCACGCTGACGCCATTTCAGTGACAAGCCAATCACAGAAATTTTAGAGTTATCGACAACCGATGGCATGCTTTGTTTTCTATAGATCATGATCACGTCAAATGGCGTACGAAAGTCTTTTCGTCGCACTACAAAGCTTATTTTGGCAAAATTTTTCACATTTTTATTATATAAAACAAATAGATAAAATTTTGCCGTTGTCTGTTTAGTTATAGATACACGGTATGACATCATAATGTCGTACTGAAGAACAAAAAGTGGCCTACGTGCCGCCTAGGCGCTATGTTCTTACGACATTATAACGTCCACCGTGTCTGTTATTTATTTGTTTAATCTGGTTAAAAAGACAACATTTATATATATATATATATATATATATATATATATATATATATATATATATATATATATATATATATATATATATATATATATATATATATATATATATATATATATATATATATATATATATATATATATATATATATATATATATATATATATATATATATATATATATACATATACATATACATATACGTATACGTATACGTATACGTATACGTATACGTATACGTATACGTATACGTATACGTATACGTATACGTATACGTATACGTATACGTATACGTATACATATACATATACATATACATATACATATACATATAGATATACATATACATATACATATACATATACATATGCATATGCATATGCATATGCATGTGCATGTGCATGTGCATGTGCATGTGCATGTGCATGTGCATGTACATGTACATGTACATGTACATATAGATATAGATATAGATATAGATATAGATATAGATATAGATATAGATATAGATATAGATATAGATATAGATATAGATATAGATATAGATATATATATATATATATATATATATATATATATATATATATATATATATATATATATTTATATATATATATATATATATATATTTATATATATATATATATATATATATATATATATATATATATATATATATATATATATATATATATATATATATATATATATATATATATATATATATACAGGGTGTATCAAAAAAAACGGAGTCCATGTTTTGTGCCTAATTATTTCTAAATCACTGAAGCTTATAGTACAATTTTGGACTTGTTTTAAACCACGTTCTTTTCTCTTTCGAACAAGCCGTAATTCGTATTTTTACTCCGAGTAACGTATGTGCTATGACAAATTTAGTAAAAGCTATCGATTTGAAATGCCCTCCAATTATGCAAATTCACTGTCTTTCATGGTCGCCAGTTCAATTTTTAATTTTTTCGCTTATTACACAAATGGTATTTCTGTTAAACTTAATAAAACTTGTTATAAAGCTTTACAGAAGATAACGGACGTTTACTTTAACAAAAACCTTAGATTTATGCCAAAATAATGATCGAAATTAGCGTTTTGTTTAACCGCGCGTGCACAATGTTGTCAAAATGGCATAATGTCAATATTCATGTCGATACAAGCTTGAACTATCCGTTCGTAGTGCACGTTAACGGCCCGATATCTTCTGTAAAGCTTTATAATAAGTTTTATTAAGTTTAACAGAAATACCATTTATGTCATAAGCGAAAAAATAAAAAATTTAACTGGCGACCATGAAAGACAGTGAATTTGCATAATTGGAGGGCATCTCAAATCGATAGCTTTTACTAAATTTGTCATAGCACATACGTTACTCGGAGTAAAAATACGAATTACGGCTTGTTCGAAAGAGGAAAGAACGCGGTTTAAAACAAGTCCAAAATTGTGCTATAAGCTTCAGAAATTTAGAAAATAATTAGACACAAAACATGGACTCCATTTTTTTTTATACACCCTGTATATATATATATATATATATATATATATATATAAATATATATATATATATATATATATATATATATATATATATATATATATATATATATATATATATATATATATATATATATATATATATATATATATATATATATATATATATATATACACAAAGCGATGGCTGCTAATCGAACAATCAAAGATCTTTTAATAGCTAATCAATTTATAAATTTTTGACCACTTGACACGGCCTTCGTCAGAATCCGAAGGTCACAAGCTGTTAAATGCTTTCTTGTGCGTATTCCGCTGAGAATGGGAGCTCGCATAAGTAGGAGAAAATTGTGCGAAAATAACAAACGCGACAATTCAACCCGGATTTCATACAGACCTTAAAAAAATAATTTCTAGAACCTGTGGTAGATTTCTTTTCAGTACGTACCTACTCACAACCTGTAAACAACAAAATAATATGTACTTACTACATTTTTCAATATTTCCTTTCTCACCGTTACACTGACATTGCCGGTAATTTCTTTCATTGCAATTACTCTGTAAATGGTTGCATCTTCCAATCACTGCGCCTTTTTTGCCTGAACAATATGGCTCAGGAACAACCTTGAGATCATTTGAACTCTTCGGAGTTATGTTCTGGTCTATTTCAGTTTTCCAGTTGGTATTTTTCGTATTTTTCTCAACTTCTGGAACGTAATGGCTTGACATTTGAGACTTCAGAGCTTGGAAATCTGCTTGGTTCTTAATGGCGGTGTTTGGTGTTACAATATAGTCAGCTCGGATATGCACCTAGAATAGACAACGATTTTGTCATAACATTTTTGTACAGATTCTTGGTAATTTTCAGATAAGAAACTTTTTTGAGGCAACAATCGTTTTGATGATTTGATTTGTGTTCCTACATGGCTTGTCCGAAATTTTTGCGTCATCTCTTAAAATAATGCAGCGGTATGAATGCTTAATATTTTTTAATTCTGGTACATTTATCATGAAAATAACATTTCCCCTGGCATGGCCTATGCAAATTTGGCTGCAAAAAGCATGTTATAATAAATATCGTGCGCGCAAACACGGCCTCTACGTTAGTATGAATTAGACTAGTGTAATATTTGAACAGAAAACTACTTGCTCTCGGAGCGTTTCACGACCTTACGTTTAATCTGCTTCTTAGACCTTAGGAGAATATTTGTTAGTACGATAATTTCCTCGCCAACTTATATTTATTCACCTTTGAATAGAGAGAATCACTTATTAGATAAAAATAAAAATTCAGCTAAAATTAGCTGTGCTGCATGATTGGTGGCATTTGAGGTAATTTCACTCAACAGCGCCTAAATCATCTAATCTCATTAGTAATGGGTAATGATTAAAGTCAGTGATTGCCCTTTTTCGAAATGGTGGCAATGCAAGCCGTTTTGCCGGAGTAACTGATGATAGATACTGTAGGTTGTTTTAACGAAAATACAACACTTAAAAGCAAAAAAGAAGCAACAATATTTGAGCCTAAAAATTAGTTCAAAGTAAGCAGTTACGTCACAAGTTTCTGGCTAAATTGTTTTCCATGTAAAATTGATATAATTTCATTAATGCCAGCAAGTCTTTGTTTAAAATTATAAAAATGTATTCTTCAAAATAGATAGTGGTTTCAGAAACAGTCAGTGTCTGGGTTGTCAAAATTTTGCATTTTTTTAAAAAACCCCTTGGGAATCATCTAAAATATCATTTTTGAAATGTACAGTCATATGTAATTATATTAAAACAATTATTTGCTCAGGCTAAGTGATCATGATGAAAAATATTCAGCTAGCTTGAATTCATCTCGGTGAAAAGTAACCGATAGGCACTTTGCCTTCGGTGAAAAATGGTTAAACGTATTGCAATTGCAAAGAAATAACCGTTTGACGTACACCCAACGAGTTTTAAATGCAAGAACTTACTAAAATGAGTTTGAAAAAATCTTAAAGGTTTACCTCCATCTCATTAACACCCCTCCTTTGTCTTCTAGCTTTATCTGTTGCTCCGCAATAGATTTGAACATTGCTAGGATTGCATTGGGTCCCATTGATCAAGCAAGAATAAAACGGACCTTTTTTTACAAGGTAATTGTGGAAGTTTGATCTCAGTTTGTCTTGAACATCATTATCATTACAACTCCCTTGGTAATAGAACGACTTAGACATTTTCAGATTTCCGCTTAAGGGGTCATCGCGGGCTGAAAGAAAGTAAAATATGTTAATTCTTGAAAATGTTTGCAACATTATTAACTATCTGGATGACATAAGAGGACACACATTTGCAGAAAGCGTTAAAGAAACTGCATCCCACAATGCGACCTATAAAAATTATGCCTAAAAACGTTCTAGTTTAATGGTTAGGGCTATTTCAGATCCGTCAGAGCACCTAGTCACCTAAACTCAGGTTAGGATTAGAGATGGAGTTAGGGTTAGGGTTTAAATACAATTTTTGATGCGATTCTTTCAACGGGCATCCTTGGCGCAGTGGGTAGAGCCGTTGTGTTACACGGTTTAAGCAGCGCTGGTTCGAGAATCTGTCGAGGCGCTTTTTTATTTGCGTTTTTTTTTCACATTTTTTTCAAAGTTTTTCTCGTTTTTAAAATTTTTTCTTGTTCATAACATATTACTCATCCTTAAACAAATTTAAAAAATATTTAAAACGAAAAAAGCCGTTGAAATAGTTGTTACTAGTCAATATACAATTAGCCTGCGGGCAGGAGGTGCTCTGACGGATCTGAAATAACCCTGACCTAGTTTAATCCAACAACTGATTCATGCTTGCCCAAAGTTGAAGAAATTAGGCAAGCAAATG
Source organism: Muricea muricata (assembly GCA_963855995.1). Lineage (NCBI taxonomy): Eukaryota > Metazoa > Cnidaria > Anthozoa > Malacalcyonacea > Plexauridae > Muricea > Muricea muricata. The sequence continues at coordinate 91,610,959 of OY979716.1, read as the reverse complement.
TTTGAATACGTAATCTGAATATAAATATTAATTCACAGCAAGTAATTTTAAATGCATACATGTCAAACAATTCAAGTTCATATTAAATTTAATTTGCTAACGTTTTGTCTCTATATCGCAACATTATCAGAGCCATATACCATGACTAAACATACGTTGTATCTATATATGAACATAATAACAAAGTATTATATTACAAACGGTTAAAATTTAAAAAGAAGGACGAACAGTAAAAGAGTTAGAGAAACAGCACCTGTATGTCAAAGTAAGAATTGAGTCATTAGATATCACCGGTATATCAAAATACCAGGTCAAGGTCGAGTGGGATAAGTAATTAAATTAGATTTAGTGGCATAGAGGAAATATTATTATTAAGGATGTTTTTTAAATTTAGAAATTAAGAGATTTTCACGTATTTCAGGATCGAACTTAGAGTTGCATGACGTTAGTATAGTAAAGTCAATTGCCACCATTATGAACGACTGGTACAGTCGATGAAACTAGATTTTAAGGCTCAATAAATACTGCTTAGTTTGAAATTAACTTTTTTCATTACTGCTGATTTGTAACATTAATATCATACTGGTATTCTTTTGAATTGCAACTAATATTGCCTAATCTGCTATTTTGAATAATATATGTTTCATAGCTTTTAGTTCTTGTATCAGAAATTAGAACTTTGAACGGGATTTAACATTTAACTTTTTCTTTTAGTATTAGACAAGTTTACTTGAGTTAGTACTGTTGTATTCTTAAACATGTCTAGACGTCGTGTTCGGCTTCGTGAATCGACAATTATCAATTCATATTGTAAGTAATAGTTATAATACGAGCGACAGAGCTGTATGAGTGTTTGCATGTACAAGTGCAAAACACGAGCCATTGTTAATACCCATACAGACCCGTGACGAGGATAATAACGTACTTGTGAGATACATCATTGCAGAAATAATTAATGATAACAATTAAGTATGCATTGAGTTAGATACTGGTTGCCGTGCGTCATCAAATTAATGTAATAAATTTGATACAAATCAGTCATATTACGGAACTTTATCTTTGCTTACAAACGCATGTAAGACTCTTATTCATGAATTTCACAAGGAAACTTGATTTGGTCTTCTATTTGTGACAACGTCTCAAAACACTCACCAGCACAATCAGGCCACTGATCTTTCTCAGTGAGAAGGAGCTGAAACCCTCCTGGTGGCAGGTATTGCCATTGTCCATTATAACAAAAATATTGCCCCTCTGGCTTGTATGAAAAGTCGTACCCTTCTTGACAATATGGAATACAGGAGAGTACTATTGCTTTAAAACATGCCAAAGCCCCATTTTTCGGTTCAGCTCGCTTTCTACAAACAGGCACTAAAGATAAAAAAGTAATTTAAGTAGTGCGGCTAATTTTAACTGACTAATAATACATGAGAACATTTTTTCTTGTTCGAAATTACGTGGTAGCAATCGCCCTTTGTGTTCGTGTTCCCGCGAAATTCCCCGCCTCTCTAAAACCTCAACGCGTGTTTCTCTGACACTTCACTATAATTTCTTCAGTAACTAATAATTGACCTTTCCAACCAATTATTTTATTTTTAATTTTTATTATTAATATTTTATTTTTAAGATGAACATGAACAAAACATATACTTGCTTATTCAAGAATTAAAAAACGAGTTGCGTGCCTTTATGGTGTAATAATGCACGATGGGGGAATGTTGGGAGAATACGAGAGAAGCTTGTAAATCACGAGGCGTAGCCGAGTGTTTTACAGGTTTCACGAGTATTCTCCCAACATTCTCCCGAGTGCATTATTACACTATAAAGGCACGAGACGAGCTTTTTTAATTCTTTTATAATATAAGAAGAATTTACAGGGCAACAACAAAATTTATTCATTGGATCAATAATGAAATTCTTTTACATGTCATTTAAGATGTTGCTTAGCAACAAAAAGCAGCTCGGTTCGAACGGCGCGACAGCAACATAGTCAACAGTATTTATTTAGGAGAATTCTTTTTCAAAAACCTTTCAAAAACATTTAAAATTTGCCAAAGGTTACAAAGGAGCTGAAAAGTATAACATAAAGTTGTCGTCGAACTAATCACTGTTCGATTTAAACACGATGTGGACGCTGCCGATCGAGCAAGAGGTAGTAAACATGCCACCGACCGTGGAGAAATTGTGCAGCTCTGTGTTTGTCGTCGAACTTGCAGAGGATAACGTCAAAGTTTTCTATTGAAGGTACTTCGGAGTGGATATTTTGTAGTTAAGATTTTCGAAGATGTGGGTGTAATGTAAAAGTGTCGTAAAATATTGTACGGTTTTGCTTGAATTCCATGTCTCCTGTCTTAAAAGTCATTGCATGAAAGCAAGGGCAATGACAATGAGAAAATGATAAAATTTACCGTTTGGAAAACAATTTCTGTTCTTACTATAGTCTGTAGTCTTTTGTAAAGTGTGTATTTAAAAGCCGAGTTTGTTTTGGTACCTATCTTTAAAATTACGGACAGCCATAAATGTTTAATTTTTGTCTTTCACGCACTGGCGACTTTCCAGCAAGAAATTCAGCTCTCTTTCTGAAATCTTTGTAAACCTTTCTTTGCTACCATCAGCGCTTTGGTTTCAGAACTAGACTCTTGCATTTTAACGTTTTATGTTCAAATTTTTAACTCGTTTTGAGAAATTTTGGACTTTGATTATTGAAATTATAATTTGTTTACCTTTCAACAAGAGGCGGGAAAATTTCAAAAGCTACAAGCGTGCATTATGGCCTCGCAATGCACGCACGTTAGCCAATCAAATTGCTCGTTATATCGCTCTTATATTATAAAAGAGTTTTAAATTGTTTAATTTTAAATGGAAATGATCTTTTGTTGCAAATACAAATAATATTAAATAATATGGAAAATATAAATAATTCAGTATCAAATTTTGAAAACATTGTTTACAAGTTTTCTTAACAAAATTACATTCACAACAGAAGTGCATTTTATGTACGTTATTAATATGGCCTTACTACATTTTAATATACATACCTATATTGCTAAAGAAATTATACAAGCAATAAACAATTATTATTACTACCATCTTTTCCATTTCCCTTATTACATAAACTTTGAAAAATTTAAACTGAATTGTTTTGGTTTTAATTACACTCATTTGAGTATTTGTACCTTCGTTATTCGAGCTTTTCGCCCAGGGCGCAACTTGAACGTTAATAGGGTGGTGTATATTCATTTACTACATACACTGCCAACGGATATTTAACAGTTGTTCTACGAACTCGAGCCGTATATGAGCTGAAAGCCGACGGGGTGCACCGAGTCGGCTGTCGCTTATATACGACGAGAGTGAGTAGAATAACTTTTTTATTATATAGACAACTGCTATCAAAAAACTTCCCAGTGCAGTTATATTTCACTAAAATATAGTCAGTTTAGCAATGTAAACAACTTGAGCTTACAGCGTATAAAACATCAGCTTCTTATTGTTATTTAAAAAGAATGTTTTAACAAATTTTGCAAAAAGCTTAAAATTCTTAAAAAATACAAATGTTTTCAACGGAACAAGCACTTGGTGACCTTAAAATTGAGCACAATTTTTGTTATTATAGCAATTCAAAACAATTATAATCTTTTCCAGCATTCGGGGACTTATTTAGTGTTGATTCGCAAAAAAACTATGTTTTATACTTGTTTAGGCTACATTTAAATCAAGTAGTAGTCTTCGAAAACTTTATCTAGGTTCATGTGTTGTACGTATGACCAAGAAAGGCTGGAAAAATACTCAAAAAAGATTTTTTGCGATTGAAAAACGTTCATGCAGCCGCCATCTTTGTTTCTCTACTAGTAAGATATTAGCTCATATCCTACTAGTAGAGGTGCGAATCAGATTACAGAATAATTAATATCCGCTGGCAGTCGATATAATAATTAGTAGTAGTCTAAGTATTAGTATAACAATTGACGAAATTTGTCGGCTGGAACACGAATATTTAACAGTTACTCACTCTCGTCGTATATGAACGGTAGCCGACTCGGTGCTACGCACCTCCTTGACTATCAGCTCATATACGACTCGAGTTCGTAGAATAACTTTTTTAATATATAGACAACAGCTGCTACAAAAAAAAACATCCCAGTGCAGTTATATTTTAACAAAATACACTTATTACTCAGTTTAGCAATGTAAACAACTTCAGCTAATACCGCATAAAACACTACTTATCGTTGTTTAAAATTATATTTCAAGCAAATTTTACCAAGTTTCAAGTTCGTAAAAAACAAATTAACGCTTGTTGACCTCAAAATTAACCATAGTTGTTGTTATTATAGCAATTCAAAACAATTATAATCTTTTCCAGCTTTCGGGAGAATTATTCAGTATTAATTTGTAAAAAACTGCGTTCTATACTTGTTTAGGTGACATTTAAACCAAGTATTAACCTTCAAAAACTTAATCTACGTTCATGTGTTTTACGTGTAGCCAAGAAAGGCTGCAAAAATGCTCAAAACAAGATTTTTTGTGATCGAAAAACTTTCGGCCGCCATCTTGCTCTCTCTAGCAGTAGGACATGAGCTAATATCCCACTAGTAGCGAGCCAATCAGATTGCAGAATAGTTAATATTCGATGGTAGTCTATATAGTAAATGGATATACACCCTCCTCTGATTAATGCTCCAATCACGTCTCTGTTTTCACCCATCCACCTCCATGTTTTCAAAAAGTATATTTAATGATGGCATTTAGGCGCACCTTTCCCTAACCGTCAGGAAACAAATTTGTTATCATACAGGTGGCAAACAGTTGATTTACTTCTTTAGCCAATTATCGTTTATTCTTTAATTCAATTTTAGTCATTTCGGAGATTTCATAAAATCTATTTAATTTATTATGAATCATTTAAACATTTGAAATGCTCAAACCGTGAAGTAGTACTGCATTATTAGCGGTGCATGCAAAAATCTATTTTCTTTTTAATTACCTTCAAGAACAATTTCAAACCGGCAGGATAAATTTTGGTTACCAGATGGATCAGTTGCTGTATATTCAACCTAGATTACAAAAAAACACCATTGTGAAATCCCATTCCTCCAATCTATAATTCAATTCTCATTTTATCGCATGGAGGCAATCCACAGAAGAAGGAGAAGTGGAGTTTATAGGGTAGCCATATCTATAGACTTTAATTATTATATATTGCAGTTGTTTTCTGCGTTGTGATTGTTTGGTTGCATTACATAAATTCTAGTATAGCGCATTCTGCAGATAACTTATTTATCTCCTAGTAGACAACTCAGTTCTTCTCATATCAACTCAGTACTTCTGCATGTCACAAAAACCTCATCCAACAATTGTTTATTATTATTCATTGTACTATATTCCTGTATTCTCAATTGGTTAAGAGCCTGGTATGCGTATTTCGGCGCAGGCAAAATAAATCTCGCATACGTCAAGGTCAAAGCTTGAGCTTGACAAATATGACATTTATTTGTCAGGGTCGAATTTTCAACTCAGATAACGCTGACCTTATTCCGAATAATTCTGAGTGTCCTGCTCAGCCTCATACAATCATTCTTAATTATTATGCAAGCTTATTATTATGTGACAAAATTACTGGATGCTGATTGGTTAAGAGGCGTACAATTATTTCATTAATCTGCGACTTCAGCTCTAGAAACACGTGTAGTGTCACGTGGTCAAGAAACTCGAAATGCGGACACTTTGCTGCAATTATTATACTTGATAAGTAGGTGATCGCGCTACAATCGAAACTTTACAACTGTTTCTTTGCTAAATAAAAATAATTTGCATGTAGGTTCGTTGTTAACTACAAATATAATGTCTGGAGGACAAAATACGGATTTTAAGGCAATGAGTGTAGCCGCAATAAAGAATTATTTGCAAGAGCGTGACGTAAGTGTAAATGGCTATCTGAAACCTGGTCTGGTTGAAATCGCAGTTGCTGTTGAAAAGATGATGTTACCTGTCGATCCCAACTTCGAAAGGGTAAACGATGCACATAACGAAGCAAAGATTAAATATTCATGATATTCAGATTGAGGATCCTTTTACAATGAAGACAAAGAACGATTTTATTGACTCTCCGCCGTTTGGACTCTACGACATTTTTAACCACCTGATATATCATGCCACTGACTATGACATGCTTGGCCTAGCTGCTTACAAATCGTTCGAAGACTACTGGCTCTTTCAAGATGGTTATGTACGTTCCTAGGAAACATTAAATTTGAAAGAAGCTGGAGTACATGTATATGTTGGCAAGGTTCAACCCACTATGCGAGCAAAAACAGATGACGGTAAAGATTCCTATTCTTTGTGGTTTATTCTGGAAGGTCGAGGGGTAAACAGAGGAAGCGTGCTGGATGCGTTTTGTAAATGTAAGGGTGGTAGAGACGGTGGTTGTAAACACATTGCAGCAGCAATGTACTCTTTAGAGGAACTATTAAATCAAGATGGAAATAGAAGTGTGACCAGTGGCCCTTGCTTGTGGATGCCTAAACCACAATCATCCCGTGAGCCTTGTTCTGTTGAACCTCTGGTGATTGCTAAAAGCAAGCCGCCATCAAGTAAGAAGAAGAAAAGAACCTACACATGGTTGCAAAACATTGATTTTGATCCGCGAAGCCGTAAACATCGCAAGGTCACATCCAAGAAGCGAGAATGCTTGACAAAAGACTGTCGTTGATGCTGTTGATGATTCAAGCCTTTCACGGTCCACTACTAATGGCATCAATAACGATTCCTGGTACAGGTAAACCAGTTATATTACCACTTTTAAGAAAGTTATATCTAAAGAAACATGATTCTTGCAATGTGGTGGCTAATAATGGCATATGCTATAAAAATAATAATTATTCAGAAGATATATAGCAAGGGTTCAGGACACCAGACCGATCAGGCCATGGGAATTTTAGTGCAAAAGGTGGAGCATACATTGAAAAAACAACTGAACATAATTCTGAACAGTTTTTAAGTGATTTAACACTCAGTGAGGAAGAAATAAACTATGCTGAAGAAGTTACGAAAGACCAGTGGTAGTGTGATGATTGGTACATGCACAAAGTTGGTTTTATCACTGCATCCAAGTGCAAAGATGTTTGTTCCCGCCAAACAACATTGGAAAAGAAGAATGATTTTTCTGTTACTGCTCTTGCAAAAAACATTGTTACTGAACAAGTAATCAAAGTTAAAACAGTTGCAAATGACCCTCAGAATCTACGTGATTGGGGTTTGAAACATGAAGATTCTGCCAGAAATGCTTGTTTACATGTACAGAAACATTTGCACTACAAAGTCAAACTTACAGAAAAGGGATTCTTAATTTCAAAGGCAAACCATTCATGGGTGCTAGTGAAGACAATATTCGAAGCTGTGAGTGTGCATGTAAATGCAAAGATGTGGTTGTTGAATACAAGTGCTCTTGGGTTCATCGCAATCTTGATCCAAAGGAAACATTTGTGACAAAGGAAATTGGTGGTGTTAAACTTGGCGAGAAATACAGTACAAAACGTAATTCAAAATATTATTACCAAGTACAAATGGCATAGTTTGTGACTGGCTTGGATAAAAGCGATTTTGTCGTGTGGACAAATAAGGGAATCCATTGTGTTGAAGTATTGGTGGATAAAAGATTCATGCAACTGGTGTTACTCAAGCTTGAGAAATTTTGGGTAACTCAGGTTGTACCATTATTGCTGGACGGAAAGGACACCATGAAGAAAAAAGGTGAGTTCATCAACATTTTAAAACCAATCTGGGGACAGGAGAGTGCAAAATAAAACAAATCCCGAAAACAGTACTCACACACTTTAACATATGGCATGGGATTGAATAATAATTTATGATTTGTTTTTTTTAGAAATCCAGGAAAATGATCCAAAAAAAGACAAACAATCAAGTTCCATTCCAAACACTGTAGATACTGACTGCAGTAATAAAGGCAAAGAAAGCCAGTGTTCCTAGTAAAATAGATTTGACTGGGTCTCCTGATTGCAATGAAGTTCCTAGATACCTGGCAAATGGTATTGGTATTAATGACCATGACATTGCAACATTGGATGAAAAAATTATGATGAATGACAACATTGTCACAGTTTCACTCAGGTAGATTATACATATAATAGTAATAACAAATCTATTTTGAACCAAGGGTTCAAGGGTGACAATGAGTAAAATTGTCTGCTGTTAGACTGAGTATTGAGGTGCTAAGGTAATGTAAAATAAGTTGTTAATAATTTTTCCTACATTTTAAATTTTTTTGCAGGAAACACCTGTGCCATTCCCTACTATTGACTATTTATTTTACTCAATTCTTGTTGGGAAACAAGATGGAACCATCAGAACAAAATGGTATGACTACAGTATATACATATTTTTTTAAAAACAGGGCATTCCAGAAAACAGCACCTCTTCTAAGAACAGAATCCAGAAATTGACATATTCTGCTTTCAAAGCACAATTTAAAGTGATATGGCATAAACAGAATAAAATAAGTTAAGTAAATGAATATAAATTTATAGCGTATCATATAATTTATATCGTATAATTTAAAATTCTGTTTATACCTTTCAGCAAAGGCTGACAACTGCAAGTCTCACAATAAGAGAACAACTTATTTTTACACTGGTTCGACTACGATGACAGCCTGCTCTGAATGCATTGCGTTCAACATTTGGTATATCTGTTGGGTCTGGCAGTAAGATTTTCATAACTTGGGTTCTATTTTTGGAAAAGGAACTTGAATTTTTACTTAGCTTCTCAACACTAGCTGACATGAAAGATGTGAGACGGCCCAAGGTTTTCAGACATGCAAAGTATGTGAATTTAAGAGGCATCATAGATTGTACAGAACTGTACATTGAGAAGCCATCCCTGCCATCCAGTCAGCGCCGCACATTTAGCCATTACAAATCCTATAATACATTAAAGGTATTGGTGTCCATGTCACCAGTATGTCTTTTAAACTTTGTGTCAAAATTATACACTGGTTCAATAAGCGACAAAGAAATCGTTCGACAAAGTGGTTTCCTGGATTTTATAATGCCTGGAGATGCTATAATGGCCAATAAAGGATTTAACATCCAAGATTTGTTGGCCATCAAAGGTGCAGCCCTCATAGCCCCTTCTAACATGTCAAGTAAGAATGTTTCATCATATGTACAGACTATCTGATGATCGCTTTAGGCGTGAAACTCGAGTAACCGAGCGAACTGTTTTTAACTTTTTATCTTTAATCATATTATATTTTTGCTCTGCCTTCGGCATTGAGCTCTGTCGACCTAGTGACATCCTCATGTATGTATATATATATATATATATATATATATATATATATATATATATATATATATATATATATATATATATATATATATATATATATATATATATATATATATATTTATATATATATATATATATATATATATATATATATATATATATATATATATATATATATATATATATATATATATATATATATATATATATATATATATATATATATATATATATATATATATATATATATATATATATATATATATATATATATATATATATATATATATATATATATATATTTATCACATACTTGTGCCTTTATCTGGGCGATAACACGGTGACATAAAAATGATATGTCCCGTGATACCGTTTTTTGTCCCGCGATATCGTTTTTTGTCCCGCTCAAAACAAAGATGGCGACCGACTAAAGGATCGATAGAGAGATAACAATAAAAATATAAAATAATACAAGGAAAATAACACAAAGAAATTTGCAGCTATTAAAACATAAGTTATTTTTGGTTTGTTTTTGTAATTTCTACCTGTTTAGCGTATTTTAAACAATAATTTTGAATTGATTTTGAAATGTACTCGAAGTATAAATAATTTGAAAATATAATCTGGTTTTTCCTCTAGATAAAGGCACAAGTATGTGGTAAATAGGTTATCACATTTGAGACTCGGTAGTATCAGTTTTATCGCTCGAGAGACGATATTAGAGACGACAGTAGTTTATTGGTAACCCATTGAGTGACATTGTGTTTCAATGTGCTAGATGTACTTTGCTTTTTCCCCCAATGTGTTACTATTAATATAGAATTTTACTTGTCAAGAATAGAGTACTGAACATCAGTGTGTTAATCTTTTCTTCAGGTTTCTGTACAGCCATCTTCAAGCAACGACTGTGGTATTTTTATATCATTGTTTCTAAAACACTTTTCTCTGGTATTTCTTGGATGTTATTGACATTGTAAATAGAGAAAGCCTGGAATGATGTAGTTTAATAACTGTGCACCCAAGCTGTGACAATAATGAAATTGAAGGCAAAAACATTTGGAGTATTAAAAGGTGGTTTACATCTTGGCTCAAAATCCCCCCTCTCCAAATGTTGCAGAGTCCAGTACTGGTTATGTATGTGCGGCCTTCAATTTTTATTTACTTGGTATTTTTTAAGGATCTCAACAGATATGAGGAGAGCCCAACTGTGTACGTAGAGACTGAGCATAAGTGGTTTACATCTGATGCAGCACAAGAAGAAAGAGCAAATGAAAAACAAAAGTGGAAAATATTATATGATATGCATTGCATTAAATATTCTTAATAACAGTTGCAGTTTATTAAACTCTAATTATACTTGGCTGTAAATTCGCAATGGCAGCACAAACTCTAACAATAGATGTAATGTAGGATTTAAATTTCAATGGAATAACTCCACCTACTACACTGAAGCATTTTATTTTTCGAATATTTCTTTCCACATGAACTCTTGATGTTGCCACTCTTCTGGTCGCTGTTGATGCATATGATGAAACATTCTTACTTGACATGTTAGGAGGGGCTATGAGGGCTGCACCTTTGATTGCCAACAAATCTTGGATGTTAAATTCTTTATCGGCCATTATAGCATCTCCAGGCATTATAAAATCCAGGAAACCACTTTGTCGAACGATTCTTTGTCGCTTATTGAACCAGTGTATAATTTTGACACAAAGTTGAAAAGACATACTCGTCTGGTGACATGGACACCAATATCTTTAATGTATTATAGGATTTGTTATGGCTAAATGTGCGGAGCTGACTGGATGGCAGGGATCATGGCTTTTCAATGTACAGTTCTGTACAATCTATGATGCCTCTTAAATTCACAAACTTTGCATGTCTGAAAACCTTGGGCCGTCTCACATCTTTCATGTAAGCTAGTGTTGAGAAGCCAAGTAAAAATTCAAGTTCCTTTTCCAAAAATAGAACCCAAGTTATGAAAATCTTACTGCCAGACCCAACAGATATACCAAATGTTGAACACAATGCATTCAGAGCAGGCTGTCATCGTAGTCGAACCAGTGTAAAAATAAGTTGTTCTCTTATTGTGAGACTTGCAGTTGTCAGCCTTTGCTGAAAGGTATAAACAGAATTTTAAATTATTATTTGCTCAGCTTTTTGCAATTCTTTAGCATCTCATCTGAATAGTTTTGTATGTCAGAAGCTTCCAAATTTGTCTACAACATAGTAAGCAAGTACCTGTTTATATGAAAGCCTGACTTGCCTCCTGGATGAGAAAAGCCACTGCTAAGCTAGACAATATTGACTGTTTAACAGTAAAAACTATTGTACATTTATATGGATAAGAAGGCTGGCTCAAAGATCCCACTAACTGAAACAGATGTGAGATCCCACTCACCAGAATGAAATTACTCACAAGCAGGCAGGTTCAGTTGCTGATATAAAAGCTGAAAGATGCTACCACAAGTTATAACAATTTGATATTCAGCTTATTAGAATAAGCACTCTCAACTGTCCTAAATAAACATATATATCTACTATACACCTGCACGCTTTCATCCTTCCTCGAACCAATGCCATTGTGTTGTTCTGAACTTTCGGGCATGACGTCCCCCAGTAATGACATACTTTCGGCAGCCACTATTTCTTCCTATGTCGTTTCTAATCCTAAGCCTGATATATCCGATATTGTAGAGTCTACTACATTGTCATCGACTTTGGTGCACTTTTTTGCTGGCGCATCGACGCCTAAACGCTGTCTTGGAGCTTTGCGTTTACGATGAAGTCTTTCAACCTACGTACAATTTATGTATGAATATGTATGAACTCGTTCCACGAAAACATCAAATATTACAGTAAAACACGCAAAGACACCGGACTAACCTTTTCCTTGCTTGTTATAGCCGATATTGGATCAGGATATTCTGGAGTTGATCCATTTTCGCCGACAAAAAGCAAGCTACATACATAACTGTCTTTTTTGCACTCGAATGAGTCTCAACGATGACATGCAATAATCCACTGTTTTCTTCTTTCTGCCGTTTCTTTCCAGCGCTTTTGAGCCGGAAAACGATAGAACGTTATCGGATCTCCCTTTTGGATTTTAGTTTGTAAATTTGGGAACCGAGAATCATTTCTGCAGGTTCCCCAAGCACATCGCTTTACCATGTTTTCTATAGTATTTATAGAAGCAAGCTTAGCAAAGTGTCCGCATTTCGAGTTTTTTGACCACGTGGCACTACACGTGTTTCTAGAGCTGAAGTCGCAGATTGTACAGCACTGCAATCATTTTTTCAAAAAAAATGCATGGCGAAAAGGCACTTCAATAAACCGAAATGCTTCAGGTGATTAAAACAAATGTTCTGTATGAAATATGAAGAAAGGATAATCGCTTCCCTCTTGCCTTTTAAATTTGAAAACGAAAAGTGATATCGAACATCGAGCTAGGCCGACAAAATTTACTGTAGAGGCCAAATAGGCCTTCACCTGACACAGATGAGAACGAATTTAGTTCTACTAAAGGCGAACACGAAGGCGCTCGTGAAACAGCTGCTGACGACAGCAACAACAGCAATAAGACAAAAATCGCGACACCTTCTATCGATACTCGTATCAAAACCTTGATTGCCAGCAACGATAAAACCCCGGCAAAAATGTTGTTGAAACCGGTGGAGTTCTTGGCGAAATAGCCCTTGATCGAAAAGTGAAAGAACATAATGTCAAAGCTGTCAACGGTGAACTCGCGGCCATTGTCAAATCCTTACTATCCGAGAAATTTCCTGACGCTAAGTTGAAAACGAAAATCGAACTATATCCACGGCCTGAGAATGTCCAAGGACTGAAAACCTCACGAGTAAACCAGCTGATATGGCAACAACTCGCCACGGCATTTAAATTGATGCAAAACAGCAAAAACCACAAACCGCCCTGCTTGCCAGTGTGGCGGCTATGTTGAGGATGATACGGAAATTAGCTGTTAGAGGCTGTTACACTAAAGGTGGTTATGATCTTCCCACTCGTTACTGCCCAACGTGGGCAATCAATTCATCTGCTATACGGCTGGAATGACCCTCAAAAGTGAGAGTTGTCAGTTTCAATTTTTGGGACATACTAAGACAAGTCAAAAACTAAGTTAAAAACTCTGGCTTATGTGTACGGTTTTCAAGATTTATTCCAGACTCAACATTTGCGACAGGATATTTATTTTATTTTTATTTATTTATCATCTATCACATAGAGGCTGCCCCATTATGAACATACAGCCTGTTGTTACAAAATGGTGAGCTTCCTAATGAGCTCTGGAAACCGGACATGTCATTCCTGACCTTCAAAGCATGTCTGTACAACTACTACAATTCAGCCACACCAAGGCCGTAGGAAGATGCAAAAAGTTAGGGGGCTCTTCGAGCGCTGAAAGCACAAGTGCTGCTAGGGGGTCCGGGGACACCCCCCTCTCAGAATTTTTTTCTATTTTTAGCATGCTCAAACATGTTTTTCTGCACTTTTGGGGTTAGTTTTACCATAATCATTGGATTAAGACATGTGTAGGACTGTACACCGTTAAAAACGGGTATTTACTTAGAGACTCAAAGCTCATTTTTAGGGGGGCTCAGCCCCCCTGCCTTTGAAGTTAGGGGGGCTTGAGCCCCCCCTGCCCCCGTGGTTCTTACGGCCATGAGCCACACTGACTGTATTTGATCAGGACAGTATGTAGACTTGGAAATAAGTTTGTGTAAAGTGTCATAAAGCAGGACAGCTTGCAGGAAGAAAGAAGTGAAGATTATGTTCTTTGGAACACAGCAGATGCTGAAACACATTCCAGCTGATACCTCATTTACAATTCTCGGGAAAACTGTACAGCCAGTCCAAAATGCCAAAGATCTTGGCCTAATTATGGACCCAAGTCTATCTTTTGATGAACACATCAAGCAATCGGTATCATCCTGCATGAAAAAACTGCATCAAATAAATAGAGTCAAGAACTTATTTAGGCAATCGACTCTGGAAATGATAGTACAATCTTATGTCTTTTCCAAGCTGTTTTATTGTTTTACTGCTTGGTCCTCAACGAGTCAGAAGAATATTTGTAAACTTAAGACAGTGCAAAATTTTGCTACACGTATAATAACGGGATCTCGTAAATATGACCATGTAACACCTGCATTAAAAAAATTGAAATGGCTTCCTGTTGAGAATATCTTGTATCTCCGGGATTGCGTTATGACGTATAAATGTATGAACAAGTTAGCACCTGACTACCTATGTCAAAAGTTTGTTACTCGTTCTGAGATTAGTAATTGCGTAACACGGCAGAGTAAACAACTACATAAACCTCTTTGTAGAACTTCTAAAGCTCAGAAGTCCTTTTTATACAGGGCTTCCACAATTTGGAATAGCCTTGATGATTCACTAAAATCTAGAATGACAGTCCAAAGTTTTAAACTTAATTTAAAGAAAAACCTTCTCACGGATTTCTTAAACAAATAATCCTTTGCAAATGTAAATGTAAATTTGAACAAATGTTCCATATTGGATTTTAGATATTATAGCATATTCGTAAACTCAAATCTTTGTAAATATAGCGATATACAGTAGTTAGTAATTTAAGGTACTGTAAATTAGAGCTGAAAAGCCTCTTGAGGAGCATCTAATAAATTATGTATGTATGTATGTATGTATGTATGTATGTAAATGTTGTTTTTAAATATGCTCATTGTCATTATCTTTAAGCCCAACTATAATGTTAGCATTTGGTGTTGTGTGTAATGTCTAGTGTGTGACTCTGTAGTGTCCTTTCCATTGGGTGTGAAATCTATTATGCTACAATCTTGTTTCTTGTAATCGTACTTTACGCGACATTCTATATTTGTTCTGTAACTGGTCACTAACGTAGATAATTGGCTCACGCTGTGCCAGTGTTCGTGAGCCGTTTTCTTGTTTGTATAATTTTGTGTTTATGTTTGTGTTAACGACTAAAGTTAAATAAATAATAAAAAAAAAAACTTTATTTGATTTTGCCAGATACCAATATGGCTCCTATTACCTATTCTATTCTAAGAGCATCAGGATGGTCAACTAAAAATACTTTTTAGAAATTTTACAACACGCCCATAAGGGATAGCGACTTAACCTTTGACTTGTTGGGCTAGTTCCCACTCTGACTGAAGAGGTAGTTTTTCATGGGATACCATTAAGTTAGAGTTAAATACCAAGAAGGAGGATGTATATCATATACAGCACCAGAGGACGCGCAGAGTCCGAGGGCTGTATATGACATACATCCCGACTTTCGAGGTATTTAACTAACTTAATTTGTTTTTAAAGAGGTTTTCTAACAGAGTCTTTTGACTTTAAAAAATTTAAGTCGAGATTCGTCGAGATTTTTCCACAACTTTGATCTAATTATTTATTCAAGGTAAATAACCTATATACAATCCGCGGTACATCAAAGAAAACTGACTCAAAAATAAATTAAGTTTGGTTATGTTACCATTAGCTAGGGGCGTACGTCGGGGACTATGTGTATGTTCCCTTTGAGTTAGATTACGGTAGTCCAGTTACAGTTTTGGTCTTACATTATCTGCTGTTGTTTACTTATGATGTATTTAATTAAATGTTAACTGAGTACAGTTATGGATATAGCTTCTAAACTGTGTTTACATCTTATGGGCTGTTAGAGGTTGTATTTCCTGGCCATATTACAATTTTAAAGTCTCATGTAATACCATACTGCCATTCATATGATAGAACTGGAAGATTAAACGAAACTTACTTGTAAGTTGAAGTTTGATACAGATTTATCACATGACGTTGGCAGAGGGATCACGTGCCCACCTTCCCATATACTTTCCCAGTTTGTGATTCCTCTTCTTATATACAATATATGATGGCATACACAAATTATTAGTGTACAATACGTCTTTGGGGTAGTCTACTGGATTTATGGAAGATCTTTTAATGTGACTCGCATCTTATAAAAATGGATTGGGCGCAGGAGCAGTGCTATCTCCTGGGATCCCTCTGCCATCATGTGACAGAATCTGCCTCAAACTTCAAATTACAAGTAAGTCTCGTTTAATTTTCCAATTACAAACGTTTCAAATTATAGATGACTGTAGTTTCTGTACTTTGTGCTTTAGTATTTGACTTTGCCTTCATTCCTCATTAATTTCGGAAGTTATAATAATTACTTTCGGCAATTTTAAACTCGTAAACAATCTCATAAATGCGAAGCGTTGTCAACTTTCAAGTTCCCAGTGCAGGATTGCCTCATCCTGCACGGATATTGGCCAATCAAATTGCATGTTTCATTGTAGCTATGATACAAATAAAGTTGTTCCACCGGCTGCACGCCTATTTTACATGAACTCATCATGCTTTAGCTTGGCAATTGCAACAATAGGGAGTAATAGAAAAATTATTCCTTTGCAAATACAAGAACGCAGATTGCTTTAAAAAAGGGAAAAGTATTAAAATTAAACATATTCAATAGTTCTCCAGCTCATAAAAGATTTACGCGTAAACAATTAACTAAATCCGTGTCATTTCCGCAAAAAGTACTGTTTAAAAATATTAGAAGTGGCGTCCAGTTCCCAAGAGCGACCAATCGTCCGCTTTACAAACATATGAGGGTGAGCATTTTATCCTCAATATACAATTATTTTCACATGCCTTCTGATAAAAATTGTTCGAATAAAATCCTCTTTAATTTCCGTTTAAAATCTTGAATTGTCATACTCAACTTTAGTTCTGGGCATAAGTCATTCCACAATTTAACAGTTCTAAAATAAAAGGTCCAATGTCGTGATGCCGTTTTAAGAAGCGGAATGTTCAATTGTGTAGACTCCCTAGTTGACCTTCCACTTACACTACCTCGACTAACAAATTGTGCACTTAGATGCGTAGGCGCCGTTCCTGTTATGCATTTAAAGGTCATGATAGCTTCACGATAATAGAGTTGTAGTTTCACTGGTATCCATCGTAGCTCTTTTAATACAAGAGTAGTATTGTCATATTTTCTGGTTCCACTGATAATACGGGCCGCAAAATTCTGTATTTCTTGAAGTTTTCGTACATTCCGATCTGTAGTGCTTGACCAGACCACAGAACAATAATATAGCTTGCTAAAGATAAGTGAATTAATCACAGTAACAAGTAGCTCTTTCTTTAACTTATTTGGCCTAGACTAGACATGCAGGAAGAAACCGTTTTTAGGATATGTTCATTAAAATTCAAGTTCTTATCCAATGTAACACCCAGGTCTTTTACAGTTTGTGCAGGACTAAGTTTCTTTCCCAATAAAGAGAGCTGAAGATCTGGGAGTTTGGAGATCAATCAGTTCGGACTTATCGGGGTTTAAGAAAAGCAAGTTGTCACAGCACCAATTCCGTGCCTTGATAAGATCATTATTGATTTCGGTGATTGCGCTTTTATAATCCTGCGCAGGAAACACATATACGGTTTGGTGTCGTCAACATAGCAATCCGTGGAACAGCTTTGTTGGATATTAGGCAGATCGTTTATGTATATTGTATTTTATCTATGTATTAAAGTATTGGTCCCAATATAGTTCCTTGCGGGGCACCGTTTACCACTGGTAGCGGGTCGGAGAGAACTGAGTAAGTACGTACAGTTTGACTACGGTTTGACAAATAACTGTGGAACCATTGTAAAGCTGAGTTCGAAGCGACAACATCTTGTAGTTTGTTAAGTAGGATGCCGTGATTTATGCTATCAAAGGCTTTGCTCATATCTAACAAAACAATAGCTCTTGTTTTCTTTTTGTCCATGGCATTTAATATAAAATCAGTTGTATGAATTAATGTCTTGGTGCAGTGAAATCTTTTTTTACCACTTTGCTGTGTTGTCAGACGATCATTAGACACAAAATAGGACAAAAATTGATTCAAAGCGGCTTTCTCGCAAATCTTTGAAAATATCGGCAATAATGAAATTGGTCGGTTATTATTGGCCTTCTCATGATCTCCACTCTTTAAAATTGGTGTTACTTCTGCCATCTTCCATGGAGTTGGAAATGTTTCGGTCATGAAACATGTAATAGAAGTCAATGACGGTGAAACAATAGGGAGACAGTCTTGATCACGCGGAGAGTGATTTTGTCGGCCCCCGGAGCTTTTCCAGTTGGCATAGATAGAATAATGTTTTCAATTTCACATTGTTCCATTGATCTAAAGGAAAATTGTTGTGCTGAGGAGAAACTCCTTGGGGTGAATGGATGTTGCGCTAAAAGGTAATTACATTCTTGAACAAGCACTATTACTTGAATACAACGACGAATAAATTTCCAAAGGCTACCAATGTTGTTAGGATTCTTTTTTATCTCGCTTGTAGCGTATTCTTGTTCTGCGAGCCTGAGTTCCCGCCTTACTTCTCGTTCAAAATTTTTATGCCATGCCAACGGATTGTTGGTTTTCTTAGCCAATTTTCGCCACTTATCTCTCGTTTTCATAACAGCGAGAATTTCATCAGTTACTTGAGGACTTGGAACACACTTTATTGGTGCATGGTTATCTAGCATCGGGTTGAATAACAAGTGAAAAGTAACAATTTATTTTCGACACCATCAAACTTATCGATAACTGACCAAGGAGCCGTGGATATATCGCGATATTAAAGGCATCACGGTTGTAATTTTTGAAGCTACGAGTGGTTATACAAATTGGCTTAATTGGGACGGGTCTTAAGCTTTTTCACGTTGACTGTTATGTATCGAGACGGGTAGTACTTTCGATTTTTTTATTACGTTTTTGTTCAAAACTAAAATTATGTCAATTTAGGATTTTGATGACCATAGTGTTCTCTGTTCTTCAGCAAGCAAATGTTTAAATGTCCTATCTTGACGTTAAAGTGCCGTGCGTCGAGTTAGCTCTTGTTTCGTTCACCATGCCAGGATTTTCTTCCACATCACCAGAAGCAAGTATAAGTCGAGACTGTTCGAAACCAGACGATGAATTAGGGTAGTAATTTGTCCTTGTCCCCGAGCCAACGGCGCGAAGCGCCGTGCGAGGGTACTAATTCCGCACGGCTATTTACACCCGGGAAAAGGAAAGCATAGCGAAGTCTGAAGTTCATCAAATATCGCGGGCGCGTGGTTCAAGGGTGACGGTGAGTGGGTGGTCATCACTGATCTCAAAAATATGGCGGACTATATTGCACTACAATATTTCGTATTTTTGCAAAAAGATTTGGCAACTTTCACAACCAACGAAGGGTGGCCATTTCTGATCTCAGGAATATGGCGGACCATCAGGAGTAGCAAACACTTAAGGCATCCAAAAAGGCGAGAAATAAGACGAAAACGACTGCCACAAGACTCTTGAAGAGAGATTAATTCCGGGAAAATACAGAGAAGCGCCAAGAATTGACTATGGCGTGAAACACAAGGCAAGTTTGTTGATAATGCGTGTTTATACTTGTATTTTAATGCTTTATAAAGGCCGGCGTAGCCGTACTCATCCAGTCTATTCACTGTTTAAATTCCAGAGTAAGTTTATGTTTTGTAAATGCAAGACTGTCTTCTTATTATTAATGTAATTTATAGGTCGTATTTTATACCAAATTTAAGCTTACATTAGGCGTAATAACATACCGATGACAAATGTTGTGCCATTTAAAAAAATTGTCAATAAAAAAAGGATTAAAAAACTCAATATTTTGTCATTTTGAAAAATATACATAAAGAATAACAATTGCCGTGTTGCTATGACAACAACCTATACACGTACTTCATGTAACTCCGAAAATACAGTTGCATGCTCTTAGTTAGTGGCGAGGGGTTGCTGCATGTATGTATTTCTAGTAGCAAAGTATTTCTTCCTTTGCGACGATCAAAACCAAGAGCCCCGTATTTTCTTCCAGATATAAGCTTGTTTATTCGGTTCTTAGGAAAGGTTTCAGCTATTTCTGTTGTACTAAAGCTGTTGTTTGTAAATTCAAGTAACCAAACGGTTAAGAATACAAAATATATAAAATATAGTCGAGAACTAAGAAGCCCGTGACCACGTGCTATGCACGCGCCATACACAGTGTGTATAAAAAGCGCTTTAGAAATCAACTATTATTACAATTTAGATGCATGGAGCACCTTCCAAAGCCCCTTGGCATTGGTGCGTATTTATGTAAAGGATAAAAGCCGAAACCCAATCCATTATTTGAGAGAATGGACATGCAGTCCATTCTCTCAAATAATGGATTGGGT
This sequence comes from Muricea muricata, assembly GCA_963855995.1. Taxonomy (NCBI): domain Eukaryota; kingdom Metazoa; phylum Cnidaria; class Anthozoa; order Malacalcyonacea; family Plexauridae; genus Muricea; species Muricea muricata. Next base: position 91,590,432 of record OY979716.1, on the reverse strand, counting down.
TGAGGCTTTAAGACTGCTTAAAACCTAGCTTGCATAAATAAATTTTCAAGTTAATTTATGCATGCGTATAGGAAATAATGGACGTCATGTAGGAATGAGCATGCAGCAAATATTGTCAAGTGCGAAGTTGTTGGTTGAAGTTGTAAGAGAATGGCGGAATGTAGTGAAAGCGTGGGTGAATTGTTCATAACACAGTCGAAGTACAGTAGCAGAGAAGTGGGAAGTGATACGAACATAGTATTGAGTGGTATTGTAGAAATGAAGAATGTATTCAGCGAGACATGAATGAAGACCTGTTTTCTGACATTTCGTTAGTAGATGAGGAATTATTGAGCAGTACGCTGGAGGTAGAAAACGAGTTACTGCGGCAAAGATTCCCTTAGCCTTTGGAAGAAAAAAACTTGGAAAATATGGTGGGGGTTAGGTTAGGGTTAAGAATAAATTAATTTAAATGTATATCGCTGTTTATTCAAAAATAATGGACAGCGTCCAATATTTAAAATATAATGGACAGTTGTGAAAAATAATGGACACCTAGCAGTCTAGAATAACTAATTAGCTGGGTTTTAAGCATGGCTTATTATTTAAACGCGGTACAATACAGCGTTTAAATAATTTGTCATTTATAAAGTACGCACTAGAGCAGGAGCGTAACCAGGGCCCTGACTTTGTGGGAACGAGCTCATTTAACATTTAAGGGGTGTCGGGCGACATCCCCACCCTGGAAATTTAAAATTCTACATAGGGTTTCTGAAATTCTGAAAAATAGGGGTTCCCCATTCTGGAAGTTTGGGCAAGAATAATTGCAAGACCATCAAGTTGATAGAAAATATAAATGACTTTTTTAGTAATTCTTTATTTGCCTTAGATTGGGAATGCGAATAATCGCTTAATTTGGCGATAAAATAAATCCAAAACCGGTATTCTTTCACTATCAGATAACCCCCCCCCCCCCTTAACAATTTTCTACCCGGATTTCAAGGTTTTGAAAAAATGATTTCTCGGCCCCTGCACCAGAGGGCTTAGGAAAGTGCTCCATGCATTCAAATTTTAAAAATAGCTGATTTGGCACCTTTTTTATACACACTGTATTTTAAACGTACCGAATCTTACTAACTCAGTGAAATAAATCACCAATGTGATTGAAACCATAGGACAGTACCTTACCCGATTTATGCCTTTTTGCAAATGACTGCCAGTATTTGGCGGTTTGGAATCAATAGTTGGCGGGTCACCAGAGTTATCCTCAAACTTCGCCAAATCCCATGACACGCGCATTCCCATCTCGTCTGCATTGGCTTTGTCCCATTTCATCGTTATATCTTGTGGACAGTAGGTATAGTAAGGAGCTTCCTTGTCTGCGATGTAAGGAAAAAATATAAGATATTATATATATATATATATATATATATATATATATATATATATATATATATATATATATATATATATATATATATATATATATAAATATATATAAATAAATATATATATATATATATATATATATATATATATATATATATATATATATATATATATATATATATATATATATATATATATATATATATATATATATATATATATATATATAGACTCAAAGCAGTATTCAGTCTGGCTAGAGAACTCAATACAATGTAGAGCATAAATATATATTAAAAAGTAAAATCTATGTACAGTTAAAATCGGTAACTCCGAGTTTCACGCTCAAAGACGATCTTCAGACTAATTAAAAAGTTCGTTAATCGGGCTTATAGTTGCATGCATAAAATTTGTTTTCATGCCTACATTTTGAGATTAGTTCTGATCTTTTGTTCAATAGCTTCCTTTTGTCTGCGTTAACAACACATAACTTCTCTGCCCAGCATAAATTACAATCTCTTGAGCCAGCCACATATGCTTTTGCCCGCTTCAATATTGACCACTTTATGTCATAATTGGTGTCAGTTCTTTTCAGCTCCCAAATGTATTTAGACAAGGACGTGGAGTTTTCATATTTTGGTTTGTTAAAAGATTGCTTGTGCATATTGAATCTTCCTTTGAAATCATTTTCAGTCATGCCAATGTATTGCTTTCGTTTTTGATCCTGTGTTGTTACCTCTGCCATGTAAACAATACCCTTTGTCAGGCAAGCACCGTTTAATGGGCAATTAGGCTTTTCTCTACAGTTGCATGCGGATGTGGTTGTTGTTAGGTTTGGTTGGATGATTTTTCTGTTGCGCTTTTTGATTGTTTGTGTAACGTTTTCCATACAGCTGTAACTAACCTTTAAAGTCTTTCTATTGAAGATCTTGTGCAATTTGTGGGAGGTAGGGAAGTGCGTGTCCACCAGACGTAAAAAACTTTTGCCTACATTAGTTTCGACATTACAACTGTAAGGGGGGTTGAACCATGTGACTTTTCGAGATCTTCTTTTTGCTCCATGTTGTTGCGGATTTCTCTCACTTGGTTTTTTGTATTCAATCTTTGATTTAAATCCGCTGGCTTTCAATGCGTTGTTGTAAAACAGCTTCCGAAAGCAATAGGGTACAGAATTTCCGAGCTCTCGTCCAACAAAGATGAATTTGAAAAGGCTGCACCTATTTACAACAACGCATTGAAAGCCAGCGGATTTAAATCAAAGATTGAATACAAAAAACCAAGCGAGAGAAATCCGCAACAACATGGAGCAAAAAGAAGATCTCGAAAAGTCACATGGTTCAACCCCCCTTACAGTTGTAATGTCGAAACTAATGTAGGCAAAAGTTTTTTACGTCTGGTGGACACGCACTTCCCTACCTCCCACAAATTGCACAAGATCTTCAATAGAAAGACTTTAAAGGTTAGTTACAGCTGTATGGAAAACGTTACACAAACAATCAAAAAGCACAACAGAAAAATCATCCAACCAAACCTAACAACAACCACATCCGCATGCAACTGTAGAGAAAAGCCTAATAACCCATTAAACGGTGCTTGCCTGACAAAGGGTATTGTTTACATGGCAGAGGTAACAACACAGGATCAAAAACGAAAGCAATACATTGGCATGACTGAAAATGATTTCAAAGGAAGATTCAATATGCACAAGCAATCTTTTAACAAACCAAAATATGAAAACTCCACGTCCTTGTCTAAATACATTTGGGAGCTGAAAAGAACTGACACCAATTAAGACATAAAGTGGTCAATATTGAAGCGGGCAAAAGCATATGTGGCTGGCTCAAGAGATTGTAATTTATGCCGAGCAGAGAAGTTATGTATTGTTAACGCAGACAAAAGGAAGCTATTGAACAAAAGATCAGAACTAATCTCAAAATGTAGGCATGAAAACAAATTTTATGCATGCAACTATAAGCCCGATTAACGAACTTTTTAATCAGTCTGAAGATCGCCTTTGAGCGTGAAACTCGGAGTTACCGATTTTAACTGTACATAGATTTTACTTTTTAATATATATATATATATATATATATATATATATATATATATATAAATATATATATATATATATATATATATATATATATATTTATATATAAATATATATATATATATATATATATATATATATATATATATTATATATATATATATATATATATATATATATATATATATATATATATATATATATATATATATATATATATATATATATATATATATATATATATATATATATATATATATATATATATACATACAACAAATAAGACACAAAGACTTAGCAAGTTGTGTGAGGCATATTCATTACTATTTAGTTTCGTACTACACTTAGTGTAGCACTCTTCAGACAAATAGCCTATGTTATATGATCTATTGAGTAACGAACTTTTAAATTACGTACAAACGGTTAAACGATTATTATCTTTACATATCAATTTACACCTCAAGTGGGATATTCGTAATTAAGACCTAAAGTTCTTTAGTAGGAATTTACTAGCATGTCTGCATGTAGAGACAAGTTCATTTCGTCGGTTAAGTGTAGCCATGTACGGTTTACAGATAGTGAAAAATTTCTCCCATAGACATAAGTTGCATCTTTTAGATATATTACTGTACGATTTCGCTCGCTTAAGGATTCGCCATCTGATCGAATACTCAATACCCCTTTGCTTCAGATCCCAGATGTGTTTATTTAGTTCCGTGCAATTCTGTTTTTGAATGCTGCGAAATGATGTTTTATGATTGGCGTATCATAATTTGAATTTGTTTTCTGTTAGTTCTACATATGTTTCGGTAGGTCGCTTATCAGATGTGCTCACTGGGGCTTGGTATACAATAGATTCGGTCAGGCAATTCTTGGGGATCGGGCATTCAATAGGTTTCCGGCAGTTGCAATTGTTTACTTGAGTTTCTTTTACTGGTTTAGGTGCATGTTAGTATATATTTGTTGTGGCCGTCTATGTTTTGTTTGTGTTCCGGTTGAATATATTATGTAAAATGTGTCCCACCGGGAATTCTTCGTCTAGGATCTTTAAGAAGGTCATGCCGATGTTTGTAGCGACGTTTTGACTAAATGGCGGGTTATACCAAGTGATGTTGCGTTTACGACTGCGCGAGCTGGTTTTGTTTTGGCTAGTAGGAGGTTGGAATTTTAATTGTGTTGGTATCCACTCTTTGATAGGGCTTCTTGGTACAATGGCGCAGCACTTTGGAACGAGTCTTCGTTGGACGATATTTCGCAAAGTCGTTTATTTATAGCTAGCGGTATGTTTTCTAGCATTTTTGGTGGATGGTTTGACTTGTTGTGGACATAAAGGGGAACGTTGTTTATAGGTTTATTGTAAGGTTGGTATTTAGCAGTAGAGAGATTCAGAGTGACGTCCAGGAAATCTACAACTTTCTTATTGGCATCGATGGTGATTTTCAAACCGTAATGGTTAAAGATGGAGCAGAGATCTTTTTTTATCATTTCGATTTCACCGGGAGTTGCTTTAACAACTCCAAGTCCATCATTGCGATAAAGGCCGAAGTTCTTCCCGTGCTTCTCCGCGATCTGGTGTAGTAAAAAAGATCCGACTAACTCACATGATTCTGCGCCGTCATAACTGCCCATGGTTATGTGGAAAAGATTGGCTGATGTTTTCTTGCCCCAGGACTGATTTGTATTGAATAGGCACGATTTCTTGGCGTGCAGGATGGTGTTTCTTTCCTCATCGGTAATATCAACATAACTTGAAGCGAATTTCAGCGCAGTGTCAAGCAATTTGATTGAAATAGAAGGATAAAAGTCAACCACGTCAAAAGAAATAAATGAATATTGTTCCTTGTTAGAGATGTTGTTGAACCATGCCTGTACCGCTGATGTATTTTTCCACTGATTAATGCCGGTGCTCTCGATTACTTTGCGGTTGATTCTGTCAAGTAATTGTTTGCTCACTTTCCCGATTTCAGATTTAGCAGGGTTTATAAGACGGCAGGTTGGGTTATTTTTGGACTTGGAGTTGTTAAAGCAACTCCCCGTGTAATCGAAATGATAAAAAAGATCTCTGCTCCATCTTCAACCATTACGGTTTGAAAATCACCATCGATGCCAATAAGAAAGCTGTATATTTCCTGGACGTCACTCTGAATCTCTCTACTGCTAAATACCAACCTTACAATAAACCTATAAACAACGTTCCCCTTTATGTCCACAACAAGTCAAACCATCCACCAAAAATACTACAAAACATACCGCTAAATAAACGACTTTGCGAAATATCGTCCGACGAAGACTCGTTCCAAAGTGCTGCGCCATTGTACCAAGATCCTAGACGAAGAATTCCCGGTGGGACACATTTTACATAAAATATTCAACTGGAACACAAACAAAACATAGACGGCCACAACAAACTATACTAACACCTAAACCAGTAAAAGAAACTCAAGTAAACAATTGCAACTGCCGGAAACCTATTGAATGCCTGATCCCCAAGAATTGCCTGACCGAATCTATTGTATACCAAGCCCCAGTGAGCACATCTGATAAGCGACCTCTCGAAACATATGTAGGACTAACTAAAAACAAATTCAAATACGCCAATCATAAAACATCATTTCGCAGCATTCAAAAACAGAATTGCACGGAACTAAATAAACACATCTGGGATCTGAAGCAAGGGGTATTGAGTATTCGATCAGATGGAGAATCCTTAAGCGAGCGAAATCGTACAGTAATATATCTAAAAGATGCAACTTATGTCTATGGGAGAAATTTTTCATTATCTGTAAACCGGACATGGCTACACTTAACCGACGAAATGAACTTGTCTCTACATGCAGACATGCTAGTAAATTCCTACTAAAGAACTTTAGGTCTTAATTACGAATATCCCACTTGAGGTGTAAATTGATATGTACAGTAAAGATAATAATCGTTTAAACGTTTGTACATAATTTAAAAGTTCGTTACTCTATAGATCATATAACGGCCTATAACATAGGCTATTTGTCTGAAGAGTGCAACACTAAGTGTAGTACGAAACTAAATAGTAATGAATATGCCTTACACAACTAGCTAAGTCTTTGTGTCTTATTTGTTGATTATATATGCTCTGGAAATCCATTGAGCACTTTATAATTGGTTTTTATAACCTAACACAAATCATTGTTATAAATACATATATACATATATATACATATATATATATATATATATATATATATATATATATATATATATATATATATATATATATATATATATATATATATATATATATATATATACAGCTTCTGAAGAAGGCGATGGCATGCTGCCGAAAGTTTAAGCTATTTTTTATTATAAATAAATTTCATTGTATCTTGGAGTCGTGGCAGTTTTGTTTGTTATTTTGTATATATATATATATATATATATATATATATATATATATATATATATATATATATATATATATATATATATATAAATGGTTAGACAGAGCATGAACTTCTTGCGACACTCAAAGAAAATGGAGTCAACACTCAAAAATACTGATCTCATTGTAAGCAGAAGACAACCAAAAAACTTAAAACAAATTTTAACGAAAGCAGAATTTTCAAACAGCGCGATAAAGAGGGAAGTAACAAAGTGCAATGAACCTAGATGCGGGACATGCGACATCATCATAACAGGTGATTCCCTAATCCTGAAAGGCAATAAAACGTGGTCCATACACACCCCAATGTCATGTTTGAGCAGGGACGTGATTTAAGTCCGTTTTCCACTTGGCGAATTTGTTCGCGCGACGTGAAGCGAAAACAAGAATTCGGCAACGTGATTGGTTAACATTGGTTGGCGAAAAAATTCGCCGCGAACAAGTAGGAACCGTTCCTACATTTTTTTCTGTTCGCGCGAACAAATTCGCCAAGTGGAAAACGGGCTTAATATTATCATTTGCTCAAAATGTCAAGATTACTACATTGGTCAAACTCAAAATCTACGAAATCGCGTAGCTCTACACAAGGAACAGATAAAACACGAACAGTATAGACATCAACCGGTAAGCAAACACCTCCACAGATGCAACAACGGCATGTTCAGAATAATACCAATTTACCAATGTTCGAGCAATAATAGGATTGAAAGGGAGTCTAAAGAAAGTAACATTATATCAATACTCGAGCCAAAGCTTAATGCATGTAATTAAACACCATTCATAACATTCCAACAATGACGTAATACATGAAATATTTCCGTAAACAACATCATTATGAATATAAAAGATACCATCACACTCGTAAACCTCATATAGCACCTGAAGAGCTTTTAGCGAAAACGTTTGTGCAATAATATTGTAAATAAAAGGATTTTAAAACGAGTGAGTTATGTTTATTTTTTGTTGACTAATCAAACTATTCTTATATATATATAGATATATATATATATATATATATATTTATGGAAGTTTATTGTGGAAACGATGAAGATGGAATAAAGGATATCATTAAATAACACTCATTCTGCACAAACGTTTTCGCTTTTATTAGAAGCTCCTCAGGTGCTGAATACTTAGTTAGAGGTATTTGGATATCCTATTTACAATGTGTAGTATTTCACCACTACGTCACTACACGTGTGATGTTAGGTTACTGCTAATTATTTATATAAATATTTCACACAAACCTCTAGTTATATAAAAAAATGTCTTACACAAAGTTCTTATAGTTCTAGTTACATAAAAATATCTTACACAAAGTTGATATTTAACATGAATTCAAGTCCGGTTGGAGTATAGTAATAATGTCTCTTTCCTTCGACTCTCTTATTAAGCGGCTTGAATGACTGTCACATTGATAAATGGGCATGATCTGGAAGTTGCCACAGCTGCACCTTCTTATGTGCTCACTTACTGCTAAGTGGCTATATTCTTCGTGATTTATTTGCTGTCTGTGTAGCGTTACTCGTTGGCGGAGGTTTTCTGTTTGACCAACATAAAAACTTCTGCATTTCGCGCAAATGAGGATGTATATAATGTTACGCGATTTGCAGTTCATTGGACATTTTACACACCAAGTCTTTCCGTTTTTCAATTTGATGTCGATTCCAGTCATTATTATCTCACACGTGCCGCATCTTGGTTCTCCGCATTGTCTTACAGTGTTGGAAGTTCTCTCGGAAACAAATCTGGCTTGTGTTAGCTGTTTCTTTAGGTTCTTCGGTTGGCGTCGACTGACAATTAATTTCGTATTTTCTAGTATAGGCTTAATTTTTTCTGAGTTTTTTAGGAATTGCAAGTTCTGTTTTACCCTGTTGATTATTTGCGGGTTGTTGGGATTGTGTGTTAAAACTAGTGGAAGGGTCTTTGTGTTGCTATTTCTGTTCTTTGGTGCCCGAAGTTCTTCCTGTGAGAGAGATGTGGCTTTTTCCACTCCTTTCGTGATTAGGCTTTTAGGATAGTTCTGTTGTAGTAGAAAGTTCTCGTGTTCGTTAAGTCGTTTGGTTTTTATATCTGCGTCGGACACAATACAACATATTTGGCGCGCCAGATTGTAGGGAATGTTGGTCTTCGTGTGTTTCGGGTGACATGAGTTAAAGTTGAGATATTGGTTGGTATCAGTCGCTTTGTAGAAGATGTCCTTATTCAACTTGTTATTTTGCTTGTATACTAACACATCCAGAAATGACAGCTTCACGTTGTCATACTCAACAGTGAATTTGATGCTCTCGTGGAGACTGTTCAGCATTGCGTGTAGTTTCTTTAGATCTTCCTCTGACCTGTTCTAGATTGCGAAACAATGGTCCAAATATCTTTTGAAGGCTTGTACAAATTCTTCCTTATCTTCTGTACCGAATTTCAAGTATAGTTTCTTTTCAAGGTAGCAAAGTACGAGGGTCGCGTAAGTAGAGCCATCTTAGTTCCCATCGCTGTTCCTTGAATTTGCTGGTACAGTTTATTATTGAAGTGGAAAGTGTTTTCTTTCAGCACAATGGTAATTGATTCCATAATGAATTCTTTGGAAAATGGTCGGGTGATAGACTCTGTAAACTTGTTAATCCAGTATTCTATTGCTGCAAGTCCGAGTCCATGTGGGATGCTCGTGTATAAACTAACAACATCGAAAGATACCAGGAGCGCGTTTTCATCAATTGTTTCTGGTAGGCGGTTTAGGAAGTCAAAGTCATCGCGAATGAAGCTTGGGACATGTTCACAAAGAGGTTTCAAGACTATGTCTATGAAATTGCTCAGTCGATGTGTCGGTGATGATGGACCAGCAACAATTGGACGCAGCTTGAGATCTGATGGAGCTTGTACTTTAAAGTACGTCGAGTTTTGTTGGAGTATATGGCTTCCTTCACAGCTTGCGACTTATGTATTTTTGGAAGTCCATAGAAGTTAGATGTTTTCCACGCGAAATTCTGCAAATATTCTTTCTCTTTCTTCGTTGTTTCTTGGTCGAATTTCTTCAAGTGTTTTCCGATCTTTTTAATAATTTTATCATCATAGTTTAAATCAGTCAGTTCTGCGTAATGTTCGTTGTCGGCTAGCATTTCGTGAGCCTTTGCGCGATAAAATGTTTTTTCCATAATTACGGTCGCCCCCCTTTTATCGGCTTCCTTTATGATAATTGTGTCGTCGTTTTTTAGTTCATCTAAAGCGTTCTGTTCACCTCTGGTTAGGTTGCTTTTCTTTGCTGTTGCGTGCTGTTTATGGTAGTTTGTTGTAGCTTCAATAAAGATGTTCAGATATTTATCTTCTGACATTGGTGGTACAAAGTTTGATGGATTCTTCACCAACGATTTGTCATCGCCATTCGGTTGCTGGTCGTTGAAGTATTCAAGTAGACGTATCTTTCTACTGAATTCTTGAATGTCCGTTTTTAGTTCGCCGCTTCTATTCTGTTTTGGCGTTGGAGTGAATTTAAGACCTCGTTCTAATAATTTAATTTCTTCATTGGATAGTTCTCTTGACGACATATTAATTAATTTGGGCTGCGTTGTTTTCGCGTTTTCTTGTTGTCGGCCTTTTTGTCTCACTTCTGCTGCTCGTTGAAGATTTGTTGCTATCGTGTGAGGTTCGGTGGGTCGTTCAGATGGTAGGAACTCATTCCCAAAAATGAGGACCTCTTTGGAAGGGGTACATTGGCATATATATATATATATATATATATATATATATATATATATATATATATATATATATATATATATATATATATATATATATATATATATATATATATATATATATATATATATATATATATATATATATATATATATATATATATATATATATATATATATATATATATATATATATATATATATATATATATATATATATATATATATATATATATATATATATATATAGAAGAAGAAAAGACAAACTTGAATTACTTCATAAATTTTATTCACTACAATATTGTTTCGTATGGCAAGCAAGGCTTGCCACACTCGTCAGGTGAAAATCGCGTTTGTTATTGCTTCTAGAGACCTCTAGAAGCAATAACAAACGCGATTTTCACCTGACGAGTGTGGCAAGCCTTGCTTGCCATACGAAACAATATTGTAGTGAATAAAATTTATGAAGTAATTCAAGTTTGTCTTTTCTTCTTCTCTACACGCTCTACTACGGTATTGAGCACTCTATTTATATGATTCAAAACTGGATATTTGTCTATATATATATATATATATATATATATATATATATATATATATATATATATATATATATATATATATATATATATATATATATATATATATATATATATATATATACAGTACTGTCCAGAAATAACCTAACAAAAACCGAGGTTCACCGGTGCAACCGCGGTGTGACCGCGGTGACTCCTGCCTGACCGCAACCATCACGAAATTGTATGGCTATTCGGCTCGTAGTCGGCAAGCGGCGACTGTTTCCGAATTTGCGCGTCCATATTAAAATTTCAGACTCAACTGAGTTTGTTGTGGCTTGTTGTGGCTTGTGGACCGGTTTAAAAATTTCAACATTTGTGTATGAAAATGCCAAAATTATCGCACTATGCGAGACAGAGAGTGATTGCTTTATATCCTGCCAGAATTAACCTGACAAAATAGCTAAATTGCTGGAGGAGGAAGGGATAAAAGCTTCACTGCTCGCTGTTTAATTCTCGCCGGAAATTCTTAGGCATTCATTAGTATTTACCGTTGTCTCATTGAACTTAAGATCTTCCAAGCTTTTGTTCCATTTTAAACTAAAGTCTAGCTTATTCATATGAAGAAGGACAGTGTCAGGATTCAATTTGTCTACTCGAAAATAAAGTGTAGTGATGACTCATGGTTTGTTTTGATCAACGTGACATCAAGATAGCACAGCTAAAACGCATATTATTGGCTATGCATGTTACAGACCCAAGTCCTTTGTAAAAAATCACCGAAGGGAAACGGGTTGTAAAAGTTACCATAGTTAATCCATCAAGACTATGACGTTAACTGTCGCAGTGTAGCGTAATAAAGACGAAATATCTAACACAGGCGACAAACCAGTCTGCTGAAATATCACCTGAATAAAATTAGATTTCGCTTAACTGAGGCTCTTTGACTGTTTGTACTAGCTTAGACGACTTTACTCTAACGTCCGATGCGATATTATTACTGCTGTAATAGGACGTTATTGACGTCTGACGATATTATCGTCTATCTAATAACCGTAATTACATTAGACGCGGTCAAAATTATCGTCTCTAGTATCAGAGCGGGTTTATGTTTCAATAGACGGACAAATGGTTTTGTTTATGAAAAACCACAGCTGTAAATGTAACAGGCCAACAGCAAACGCTTTTAAACACCGTAAAACTATATACGTTTTGAGAATTTAAAGTTTTGAATAGTGCAACTATGAATAGCTGTTTGTGTCTTTGTGATAACTTTCCATTAACAGCGCAGCAGCGCATATATATATATATATATATATATATATATATATATATATACAATGAAGTGGACTTTGGTTACTTCATAAAGTTTTATTCACAACAAATCTGTTTCGTACAACAATGCTTGCCCCACTCGTCAGGTGATGATCGCGTCTGATGTTATGATCTACAGAAAACTTGATATATATGTTACATGTGACGTCGCGCGTTAAAGCCAATTGCATGAGTGCATTAAAAGTTGGCAAGTAAATGTTTCTTACGATGCCTGCAAGCGCTTATTAGTTCGTTCCTTGAATTTAGGGTACCCAGCTGTGGGTGACAAATGATAAGAAATTTTTTATGCAAATACAAATGACATATCTTTGAGCTACTCTTGCAAGCTTTACACCGTTTTATGACTCTCCATTTTAATGGTAATTTTTACGAGTTGAAACTGTTGTTAATGGACGATACCTAACGAACTAGACTTGAAGGTTAGGTTGTTATTGTCTAAATTATATCGTGTCAAACCAATTGGAAGCTTGCCAAGCCCGTAGGCTACTGCGCCCAGTATCGTATAAATAACCCAGTAGTTATTGCAAAGCAGTTTTACATGGTTTTTGCGTGATTAAGAGTTTCATAAAGTCAAAATGTTTATAAATTCGCTTATCTATTGTGCCCTGAGCAACACTGACATTTTGAAGTTCGCAAGTGCTTTGCGTTACAGGTGCAAACGTTAACATTCTAATGGAATGTTCAGAGGTTATGTAATATTTAAGGCATAAATTGTATGTATCACTGGAAAAATTTTTTGAAATCCACAATATGGAAAAAATATGGATCCTAGTTGGAAATAATATGGAAACTAAATTTCCATAGTAATTGCCATTTCCATACTATGAAAATTCTGTGGGTATATTAGGGAAATACTATGGATACAGTATGGAAATACTGTGGAAATAGTATGGAAATACTCTGAATATACTATGGATAAAGTATGGAGCTAATATGGATATAGTAGGGCAATACAATGGATAAAGTATGGAACTACTATGGATATAGTAGGGAAATAAAATAGATATAGTATGGAAATACTATGGATATATAAGGGAAATTGTATGAATAATAACATGGAATACTGTGGATATAGTATGGAAATACTATGGCTATATTAGGGAAATACTATGGATATAGCATGGAATATACTAGTATGTAAATGGTTGTAGTAGTATACATAGTATGGAAAAACTCTGAATATACTAAATGAAATACTAGAGATATATTATGGGATACCGTGGATATAGCTTTGGAACATTGTGGATATAGAATGAAACACTGTGGATATAGTATGGAAATACTATGGATATAGCATAGAAATGAAACACCTGGAAGTACCATGTAGATAATCATAGTGTTACAATATTGCATATATTATGGTCTAAGGGAATACTTTACAATTTACACTTATTATGTAATGAAAAATGGATTATATGGCAATACTGAATACTCTTTAATATATTATATATATATATATATATGTAGCCTGGGAACACAATGATGGGCACAATCGATTGTTGGCAAGCCGTCGTCACAGCGGCCATGTTGGTGTTCCAAGACAAAATAATATTAATTAGGTACTTTTTTGTCAGGTACACCAATATGGCCACCATCATCTTTGTTGTCTTGTTTCTCAAAGTGCAAACGCAACAAGAACAACAACAAATTATAAATATCGTGAACACAAAAATATCAAATAACAAAATACAGTAAAGAACTCTCAACATTTTAATGTCTTGACACATATCTTAATAAAAACTGCAATCGTGAACATGAAATAATATATACTATATATACAGTAACCTTGCAAACTGTTGCTTTTTGAACAGGAAATAACTCTTCAATGTACTTGATTAACTTGTGCAAATTAAGCAACCTTCAAATTACTCAAAGATATATGTTTATCAGATATAACTTTTACAACCTTCTCATTTTCATAAAGGTGAAACCCCAACAACTCAGCCAGTTGCTCCTTTGTTTTGTTTTTGAGTTCCTTTAAAGGAACTAACCCAAACTCTTTCACTGCTTGCTTCAACCGGCCAACATTAATGCATGTTAAGGTTTTAGCATTAAAAAACCTCAACACAACCAAAGTAGCTTCTTTGGAGGTACAGGTTACCTAAAACAAACAGACAATAAATAAGTTTGTTTTATATATGGCCATATTACCTGCGGTCCCCTAACCTACATGTATATGTAGTACAGTATAGTGCATAGATGAACATGATGTTATATGTGATGCATGTTTTATACACCAGCTATTTGTGTTCAAATTGCAAAAATCAATGACCTAACCTGTTCTTCAGTTCCATCAGAATTATAAGGATTACCACTTTGATTCTCTTGATCATCTTCATCTTCATCACATGGTCTTTTTTCAGCAGCATTATTTAACACCTTTTGAGCACTCTAAAGTATAAAATCATGGTTTCAGTGCTATAATTTATATGTATGGTACATGCATGAGCTTACATATTAAACAACATTTTATCTTGTTCTTAACTTATCCAAGATAGAAAAAAGGTAAATTAAACCAAATCGGGGACATTGACTTGCAATGGATTGTGGAATCAGGGACAATCTTTAATATTCAAGTTCATGCATGGCAGAAACTATACAAGGTGTCAGTGTGTTTTAAATTCAAAACAGATACCAATTATATGTAGGTACCAAATTAGACCTGCATCAAATTAGCTACCAATTAAAAAACTGACGTTAACCGCAAATGAAGTTGAAAGACAGTGATTACTGTATATTAAACACATGCAATAATTAAACACCTCACCTGTTTAGATCCACAAGAACGATAAGTGTTACCAAATAATGGTCTTCTTGTTGAGGGATGATTTAAATCCTTTGGGACACTCTAAAATAAAAAAATGATATTTAAGTAACAAGTATTACAATTTACACATTGTTGGGTAGCAACCAATCTCTCTGAGACGTACACCAGATCCATAGAGTTGGTCGCCCATGCCATGAGCTGGTGGACCCAACTATGTCTCTGGGTTCTTATATGTTAATAACAATAGCTATTAATGCAAGACAACTTCACTTGTCAGTGGATAAGGTGTTTATCAATTAATTCACATGAACTGAAAATTCCAACCTCCAGCACCTTGTTCTTGGGTTGTTTCTATAAAATATAAAAATGCACCATAAGATAAAATATCATGTGTGTGATTCTCTTGAGTCTATCAGGGAATATATTTGATTATTATCATAATGAATGGTTTTATTACCTTATGTTTTCGCTGGTGTGTGAGTTTATTCCCACAAAATATTCTGACGAGTTTTGCATCGAAGGTGACATACCCGTGTCCGGGAATGTCAAACCGTCTATCCATGAAAGCCTTCAAGGAAGGATGCTTCGTAATGGCAGTCACAACAATGTTGTTCTGAAAAGCCTGTTCCGCAGTTGTTCCATAATTGCACCTCAGGGAGTTTGTCCCTTGAAACTATACAATTTTGTAAAAAATATTAAGCTTAAATGTACCAATGGGTTGTGTGTGTGTGTGTGTGTGTGTGTGTGTGTGTGTGTGTGTGTGTGTGTGTGTGTGTGTGTGTGTGTGTGTGTGTGTGTGTGTGTGTGTGTGTGTGTGTGTGTGTGTGCGCGCGCGCGCAAGCATGCGTATGCGTACAAGTAAACTTGGGTTCATGTACCTCATCAATTCTTTCATTGACAAGTGCTGAAACAGCCTGATTAAATTCATTCCAAACAGTATTTGCCTCCTGTGCTAAGAATGATTTTATTTTTAACAATTTTCCCTTTTTCAGAATCCTTCCTAGTAATAAAAACAAAGGAAGAAATTTATAATTTAATTAAAAGACTATACAAGTCATCATGCACCAAAGTTATTGATCAGTTTATTAGATTGTCACATGGCAAATGGCACAAGTTTGCTAAATAGAGACACAAAAACAAAATTTCTGTGCATGTTAGAAGACATTGTAATGTGTGCAAATTTTATTATTATAAGCATGTTGTTATATAGTAATAATAAGTATAAAAAAATGTTTGTTGCCAATTCAACATACCATTACTGGGTGAAGATAGTGTTGTTGGAGCTGTAACTAAGGATATTTCTGCAGAAATGATAAATAAACGACATAAATAAGGAGAAAAATAAACGACAATAACTGACAATGCAAAATTTAAATTTGGTTAAAAACATGCATTTTATCAGAATTTGCAAACAGAAATATTTATTAAAAGGTGCCAAAGAAACATAATAATTTAATTTATCATATAATGCCAATGCAATCTCGATTGTGATCGGCTACGAACCTAAAAGCAATTCTTGATGTCATGCCACCTACAATGACATTTGAAAATTGACTGTAGGTAACGTCATTTTGAATGCATATGCATGAATTGAATACAAAAATCTCTAAATTCTTCTGCATTTATAATTGTATAAAAAAAATTATTGAATTCGACTTTCACATTAATATATCAAGAATTGTCCAGACCTTGGTCAATGTTATGCACCTCATAGCCTTCAGCTTCAGCAGATAATATTGACCTTGGTCTGAATAATTCTTGATATCATTCTCAGCCTGATCTAATAATTGTTTCAATGAAATGCAGAAATCAAGGAAATTCAATATAGATGTTCCAGGATTTGAAATATTCCAATCATTCAACTTATAGAGCATGCACGCCATACATTACATACAGAAAAAGTACATACCATCCATCTTTGTAAATGATGTTGTTGACGGGGTGCTTGATGAACTTTCCCTATATTAACATTGTACAGTAGATATACAAAATCACCTGTAGGTGTGTAAAAATGTGTTTAACAACAGAAAACCTATCTGAGAGGTAATTTAATTCAAATGTTAATTAATGCTCAGGCCCATAACCAGGATTCTATGATAACTGGGTCGAGTACCGAAGGTGTAGGCCGCCTGCATTTTGAGAAGTTTTCCAACCGTTCCAACAAGAAATTACCCTTAGAAACTGTGACACAATTACTGTAATCTTACAGTCTATAGCTACCAAATGTTTTTCCCAGGCTATACTCCCTATATATGACCCTGATCAGTATACTTCATTGAGTTTAGTTAATACAATTATGACAACTTATGCAATTGTGTCTGCTACAAAGAAATTGCTTAGCAATAACATCTTTAGATTTATAAAAAATGATTTTATTTAAATGAATTTCATACATAGCATTTATATTGTGTGAAGATGGTGTTGTTGGTGTTGTTGGTGCTGCTATTGATGTGGAACTTTCTCCTGAAAATAATCCAAATTTACTGATACTAAAGCACTTATATTATTAATCACTTGTTACTTAATCACTTATTATTGGCTTCACTGGGGCTTCACCCCCAGGACACCTCTTGTGGAAACAGGAGGGGATTGTTCTCTTTTGTAAAAAATTGTGTCCTTCGGGTTAGGGGAAATTATGGGGTGTATCCTAGCAGTGTATTCTAGGGGGTATTGGCCCAAGGTTACACCCCTCAAAAGATGTGAAGGCCCTCTCCTGAATCAATAACTTGCATGATACCTACCTTTAAAGTGTGATGTAATTGCATCGAGCAGTTTTAATGCTTCAAATCCAGGTAGGCCAATTTTCTCCACGTAGAATGGATATCTCATTAGTAACTTTAGGTCTTCGAGGGTGTCAAACTTGAAAAGTTATTCAGTTCATTGCAAAGAAAAGTTATTCAGTATATTACAAGGAAATAAAGTTGAGGCATTCCTCTACAATTACATTCAGTAGACAACTACAGTACCTTTTGATTATTCAAAGTCTCTAGGAGGTGTTCTAGCTTCCAATTCGCCAAAAAATTATTCAAGCAATCCATTCTGTGTTCATTTCATATCCTGTGTAAAGATAGTAGCTGATAGTCAACGTACGAAAATGGATTGCATCAAGCCCTATAAAGGCTCCATACTAAGCACAATGTACACCAGAATTCACAATATTAAGGAATTTTTTTTCGGATTTAAAGAATTTTTTTCTCCAAATTCCAAGCATATTATTGTGAAACGACCAAAAAAAATACAAAATTTAAAAACAGCATACCTTCCTTATTTTTTTTCAGTGGAAAAGTGTTGATTAGATCAAAAAAGATTCATATATAGAGTGTTTTTTGAGCGGCAGAGCAAGCAAACACGAAGCTGTCAGCTGTCGTTTACAGAAGCAATTGATTTTGTCAAAGCCATGCATGCAATTCGCCAGTCTAAACTTTTTATTCCAATGCTTCTCTGCTACCATATACAATAATCATCAAAAAGGATGTTGCACTACACGCCTTTTTGTCTGTATCTTGCCAGTTTTGCTTTAATCTTCGTACAATTCGACGTATTCGCCGTTTTCAAGACTTTGGGCACAGTTTTTCCCATCCGGACCTCACAGCCGGTAAATAACATATATATATATATGTATATATTCACCATCGAACATATTTGAAAGGTAAGATAGCCAACTAGACAAACCTACCTTTCTTCCTTTCGTTTATGAGATATCACGAAGTACAGAGCCAGAGGACAGAGGAGAGCGATAAATATTTTGATATTTCTGTCAAGACCAAGACGTATATCTCTGCAGTGACCAAGACGACGAGGGCGCTGTATAAATTCCCGCCAAAAACCTCCATAGCCTGCAAATTCAGGCCGGCCTCCGCCTGAAATGCATTTGCATGTTCAGTCGAATAGACCTTAGAAGTGCTTACGTCACGCGTCACGCATTCATAGTTTTTTAAAAGTTTCTTCTATTTTTTCATCTTCACTCATAGGAAAGACTCTAATAGTGTATTTCAGTAAATATTTACTCACGTTTATTAATGTCTCGATGTTATGAGGCATGTTGGTGCCCCAAATGTGGTGGAGCCCTCAGGAGAAACACAACGATTGCCAGACATGTGAGGTATCACAGATGCGTCAATGGTGAGATAAATATGGAAACAGATGAAAGTGATGAGGATGATGATGATGACCCAGACCCACATTGTGATGATGACCCACACCCACATTGTGATGATGACCCAGACCCACATTGTGATGATGACCCAGACCTACATTGTGATGATGACCCAGACTTACATTGTGATGATGACCCAGACCTACATTGTGATGATGACCCACACCCACATTGTGATGATGACCCAGACCTACATTGTGATGATGATGACTCAGACACAAATCCTGGTGGTGACCAAAACTCAAATGATGGAAGTAATGAAGACAATACTGTAATTAATAGTGATGACAACCCAGAGCCAAATGACGGTGCTTGTCAGGCAGAAAGAAGGCTGACTGATAACGACATTGATAGACTTGTACTGAGAACTTTAAAAAATAAAGTTAAATTTGGTTCTTCACGAGATGCAACACTATCCCAACTACGAAGTGTTTTCGAACTAACACATGATCAAAGAATACCCTATGACAGCTGGGCATGTGTTATAAAAAAATTAAAGGATTTGGGTTATGAACCAGTAAAAGCAATGAAGATCTGCATAAATGAGGATCATGTTACATTAGTCAAGGAGGATTCCTGCCCAAATTGTCAGAGATTGACATCTGCATGTAAGGATTATTACATTTTGGGATTGAATAATTTTATAGAAAGCATTTTTGCAAGCAGTGAGTCAATAAAGAAACACATGGTTCACTGGGTAAATAGGGAATATTGGCTGAATGTAGAACACTTACAGGTTCCCAGGAAAGAATTGTGGCACGGAGAAAGGTTTAGGGAACTGTCCTACTTTTGGGAC
Organism: Muricea muricata; assembly: GCA_963855995.1. NCBI lineage: Eukaryota > Metazoa > Cnidaria > Anthozoa > Malacalcyonacea > Plexauridae > Muricea > Muricea muricata. The sequence goes on along the minus strand of OY979716.1, from coordinate 91,570,341 downwards.
CCTGAACAAGAAACACAGCTTCCAGAGATATGTAGCTTGTGTCAGACAATAATACCAGTGACTGTAATTAATGAAAATGCAGAGGAAGGAAATCTGAATGTTAGGACAATAACTTGTCCAAACTGTTTGGAAGAAGTTGATGTTGTACCGAGATTTATGAGAGGAAACCCCTTAAATCAGGCAGTCATATTTCATGAAGATGGATTTAATGCTTTTAGACAGAAGACTCATGGTACATCTGCAATTCATATTACATCTGCTTGTGTTGCAAAAGATCAGAGAAAAGACAGTCTTCACGTTTATAGTTTTGCTCCAACATCATATATACCTGAACATATAGAACATAAATTTGATGCCTTCCTTGAACCTCTTGTTGATGAGCTGAAACAGTTATATGCTTATGGCACTGAAATTCTTATTGAAGAAGAGATTAGTGTTGGCAATGACATTAGTGTGCAACCAGGCAGATATCAAGTACATGTTGTACCTTTACTGGGTACAGCAGACATAAAAGCCTTGCAGGAATTGGTCTTATATGCAAGTGGTAAGTTATTAAAATATGGTAATAGTTGCCCTTCAATAGCATATTTGTAGAGATGAGTATAAATCAAATGAGGCAAGGACTGTATACTGACTTAGAAATATAAACATTCATAATAATGTGTTTTTCTAAGACAGTCTCTGCCTCATTTGAGTTATCTCTGCTGTAATTAATATTACTGCATGGTAAAATTATTTATGAATTACATTATGTTTTATGCTGTATCGGTTTTGCGCTTTATTATATTTATGATACTTATTTTATTAAAAGGTGGTAGGATTGGATGCAGAAAATGCTTGACTGTGGGTAGATATGTTCCAGAGAAGCGCCATTACTATTATGGTGGATTTGGACAAAAATTCCGCAACCGGCCGGCTTTGAGGACTGTAGAGTATACAGTGGAACATGGCAACAGATATGATAATGCTATCAGCAAGAGAGAGAAAGATGATATTCGTCTACAAACTGGTGTCTGTGGAGTAAGCATCTTATTTCAATTACATACGCTCTGCGGATTTGATCCAGTCCATGATCTAGTTGTTGATAGAATGCATGTGACTTTCAATATGTTGAAGAAAGAATTTCTCGTGTATATATGGGCTGATCTTGACGAAAATGCTGAACGAGATGTCAATGAGCGAGATCCCAGAATTGGTGGACTGGTGTCAAGAAATGATTTTAAAGAACATCTTAAACATGTGAAGTGGACAAAGAAGCAGAAAGCTAGTGGTGTTCCATCAACTAAGTCTCTAACTGATAAGCTTGGTGGTTGGAAAGCAGATGATTTTCTGAAGTAAGTACCCTGTATTATGCAGTATCTAAATACAGTATTCAGCCATTCCATGAAAATGACAATACTGACAACTGGCAATAAAAAATAAATGTAAGATATAAGGACCCAAGCTTGTTCCCAGGCTTTAGGTTAATTGTCGAGTTGGTACAGTACGAACAGTTGTTCTTGCAGATTCCATTCTAAAAGCTACGAAGCCTAATTGTAGAACAAACAGCCAATCAGAGAAAATACATAAACCGGGTCGTCCTTGCAGGCCCACTATTCCTTCCTTGGGCCTGCAGGCAGGTTAGTTCAACACCTCCTCAGGGGTTCCTTCTCAAAAGCAAGTTTGCCCTTTGCAAAATCAGAATGGCATGAAAACATCCTTTTTAACCCTGAAATTGTGCGACTTGGTCAGATGAGTCCTAGTGGAATGGCTGTACTGACATTTATAGTAAGGTCTACCAAAAACAATGTCAACCCAAGAATACGGCATGTGCACGATCGGCTATTGCATGCGACTTTAATAGATTAATTAAATATTACGGTAATATGAAATTTTGTATTTTTATAGGATTTCTCAAGTGTCAAGAGAAGTACTTGCTGAAATAATTCCCTCAAAAGCATATGATTGCTTTATGCTAGCCTGTGACATGGTGAAAATGCTTTATGGAAAGTACCGCATCATACATGGATGGGAAGATAGTGACATTGCCAAACTGGAGTCAATTATTTGGGCCCACAATATCAAGGCAGAAGAACTTTATGGTACTACATACTGCAGTGAAAATGTGGAGTATGCTGTACATATGCCTGAAGTTGTGAAAAGGCACTCTAGTCCTGACAACTACTCTTGTGAAATGTTTGAGAGGATTATCAGATTCCACAAGCAACAATCAACAAACTGCAAAAGTGTGGAAGTAACATATGCTGAGAGGGAGAATATCAGGCAGTTTGTGGATAAATATGAGAAACGACATGGCTCAGTATCCATTGTAGATGGCAATAAAGTGAACTATGTGTTTCAGATAGCTGATTATGAAAATCCCCAACAACCAGTACTTCTCAAAGAAACATCTGTTGCAAGTGGAAAGAAGCTGATGAATGATTTGAAGACTTCTGAAGTCCGTGATGGGATTCAGTATGCCACTCAGACAGGTGTAGTTATTGGATCTTTAAAGAGAAAGAATATTAGTCGAAACCAGAGAGATGAACTGCAAAGACTGGCGCATCGTATAAATCCAGAGGATAATACTTATTTCAACAGGGAATATTTCGCAAGTAAAATAGTCAAGTGGGACTGCAATGGGCATCTTGAAGTCTTCGCTGTAGGTGAACAATGTATCTTGGGCAGTTCTGAAGGGGATGAAGAGTGGGTTGTGACAATTACAGCTTTTATCTTGATTGGTCCCATTGGAGGGAGGTATGAACTAGCAGTTGACTGTGACTTTTATGTTCCTAGTTGGAATGGAAGAGTGGTTGCAGTGCATCCCTGGACCAAGACTACACAATTTGTGAAGCGTTATTATCCAAGGCTGCGAATACAATTGTCATCACAAATCAAGAGAAAGATAATACTATATCCTGAACCGTCTAATCTGGACAATCCATCATTTTTTCTTTGCATTGATTTTGATTCGAAAAAGGTTGATGAGCCAGCTGTTCCATTCTATCCTGAGAGTGAAGACTTTATTAAAATCCAAGGGGTTCGTCAAGAAATATGGTATGGTAAAGTTATTACTGTGGATCATGTAAGAAGACAAGCACAGATTCAGTGGTTTGATGAAAGAAGACCAGGACAATTAGTATTAATCGATCACCAAGCAACTGTTGCATATGCTTCCATTCTTGGTCAAGCAGCTTTGCGAAGACGTTTATGGTACTATGAAGTGGTATAGTTGATTAATGGACCATTCCCCAATTAGACAAACTTTTAAATTCGAAAACAATTTTAGCACAGTTGGAAAAAGCTTCCTAAATTTAGTGAAATTGTAAAGTTTGCTTGCAAAATATTGTAAAATGTGGAAAATATAGCCCTGTAAAGTTTGCGAATTTTGTATATTTTTGTATTACGCGAAGAAAAGCGTTACCACTATGTGGAAATGTTGTAACGCTTTTTCCCGCATAATAGAAAAGTATAGAAAATTCACAAACTTTAAAGGGCTATATTTTCCACATTTTACCCTAAGTAGCCCAAAAAAACATCAATTCAGTTTTACATTGAGGTCTGTGGCGTAGCAGTAGTTGCATAGTTATGCAACTACCGCTACGCCACAGACCTTAATGTAAAACTGAATGGATGTTTTTTTGGGCTACCTAGGATTTTACAACCAAACTTCACAATTTCACTAAATTTAGGAAGCTCTTTCCAACTGTGCTAAAATTGTTTTTGAATTTAAAAGTTTGTCTAATTGGGGAATGGTCCATTCAGAATGACTAATAGAGATTATGATTATGCAACATCAAACAAGATTTATTTAAGGGATATGGCAATATATTTTTTGATTGGCTTATTGCGAGGAGCTATTTGAATAACTCTAAAATCCCTTGTTAGATTTGATAGTAGCATGTTAGTTTCTGAATTATTGAATGACAGACACCAGCTATCCGCCATTTTGTTTTATAATTAGGTCTATTTTAATGACGTCACAACCAGGGAAGAAAGTATAAAACTTTCTGTTAGTTGTTTAAATCCCTATGAAATTTTCCGAAAACTTTTCAACTTATGTAAAAGGTATATACATACAAATCCAGCAATTTTCAACACTGCACATCATTCCTATGTGCTCCTTAAAGAAAACAAATTTTACCCTGGTTGTGGCGTCATTGGTTTTTGAATATCCAAGATGGCGGACAGCTTATCTCTTGGTCATATCTTTGTCCTTTAATATTTCAAAAGCTAGGCATGCTATCACGAATTCAAACACGAATTTTAGAGTAATTTCAATAGTTCTTAGTCATAAGCCAATCAAAAAATATATTGCTATATCCCTTTGAATAACAATGAAAAGAGCGCTCATCGACATACCCCGAGAGCAAAGAGTAGAGACTACAAAGAGAGGCGGGTAGGGCATTGGCTAGGAACATGGCGCCCATGACCAAAATTGAATGCTTGTCTCCCCCGGAAATATTCAAAATGGCTACTAATACCGGGGGAAAGGCTTCTGTTTAGGGCACTGGCTAGAAACATGGTGCCTATGACGAATCACATGCAAGCACCTTACGCTTTTTTGACTGAACCTGTCTCTCTTTGTAGTCCCTACTCTTTGCCGAGGGTATACTTGAGGTCGCAATCTACATACGGGTTACAGTCAAACCACTAGTCAAACAAAATTTCTCTATTAACATAATATGGTTTCAGTTAATTAATCCCAAATTCTGAAGTGAAGTATCTAAGAGAATTTTGCATTTGCTGACAAATATCAGTTCTCGACCTCCTGTGCTTGGTACTTACATGTGCTTCTCAACTTGTATTCAGACTTGTATTTAAACAAGACGCCTCATGCTAAGGTGTTCACTCCGCTTGCCAAAACGAAAATGATCACAAGGCCAGGCAGGTCTGTAACTAGAGCATCCATTGGGGGTGTGGTATATTCACTTATTTCTGTTCAGCCCAACGAATTCCTTTTTAAATCAGTTATTATTAGGGTTGTTACCTTCCAAGGCATTTTAAGACATTGCTAGCACATCTTATGTAATCACTAAGATAACCAAAAATCAATGTCTGAGTGACTTGCCAGGCACGACTCTGCCCAGAGTCCTAGTAAGATTGCATTTTTTAGAATTAATTTGAATTAAAGACTTTCATAGTACATAATTATATTACACAAGATTCTTTTGTCATAATACCACCAACATATGGCTGTTTTATTTTTGGGTAGTTGCAAGTAAAGAAAATTTTACTAAAAGTGTATACAATACATAAATATATTAACCTGATATCATCATTTAAATTAATTCTGTAGCACACTGCCTGAAGTCTCTACGATATAATTTGTTGGGAACTTTGGACTAATTAACATATGTATTTCTGGAATTGGAATAATGTTTCTTACCTTTTATAAACGTATGAGATCCCACAAGCAGATAAATCATTTTGCACGAAATATGAGCGTCTCAACATAGGTATAGAAAACCAAGGAAAGAACTCAAAGAAGTCACAACGAATACTTCGTGATTAGAATTAGGAACACATTTCCTAGACTCACTCCTTGATCATGGAATGATGGAGTGAGTTGGAGTCTATCAAAATTTGCCGTTTTAAAACATTTGTGGAGAAATGTTTTGATAAAGAATCTTCCTGTCCCTTTTTGTTAACTATTACATGTTAAAAATTGTGTTTTGTATATAGATATTTCAGTAGAATTTGCGTTTGATTCTTGTGTAGAAATTTCTAAATTTCCTAAAAAGTGGAAACACAACAGAAAATGACGGAAACACGCGCTCAAAACTGCACCGCGATACATCTCTCCTTGCTAAAGTTTCGCGGTGGAATTTGTCGTTTTGCATGAGGATCTTTGCACGTAAAACCTTCTTGCGGTTTAGATGTTCTAGCACACATGCTAAAATGCGTGTTTTGTTGACATATTCCGCTAGAAATTGAGTTTAAACGCCGTGTTTTGGTCGGCTCACGCGGCTTGTGCCAGCGGTATCTCCCATGAGCGCTGCACCAACTTGCGACACCGAAAAACAATTTGAAAAAATAAAAAAAACAGAAACGGGGCGCATTTAAAACTCCGCCTCGCCTACGGCAGGCGAGTAATAAATTTGAATTTAAAAATCTGATGGATATTTTTCAAGCATTATCTGTAGACTTGTACAATTTTCCCTGGCAATTTCTGTTGGGCCTGCACATCTAGAGGCAGTCAACAAGCTCTAGTTGATGGAGATTTTGGTAATTCCAACAGATATTTCTGAGTTATAGGTGTATTTTTAAAGACAGTTCAGAAACTGGATTTTTAAACTGAATTTTATATACACACCATATCCATATTATCTCCATATTTCATTCATACTATATCCTTGTAATTTCCACATCATAACCATATTATGGAGACTGACAAGTCGTAAACAGAAAATTATCAATCCATTGCATGGAATTTAGCAATCCGTATTATGGGAATTAAAATTACATACTATGGAAACAAAAAATCCTTACTATTTCCATAGCATGAATGATAAATCCATATTTTTTCCATATTGTGGATTTTAAAAATTTTTTCCAGTGTATCAGCGAATAAAGACATTATGAGAGCCCGTTTTGATGCCTTTTAAAATAAACACGACAACGAAATACCTATAAACTTAGGATCGCTTGACAGCTGCCAACACCCAACATAGTTTACCTATCGACACTCGTGCTTTCGGAATTCAAACGCTAACAATAATAAATGAAATGAAACACACAAAATAGACAAAAATCGATAATTTTAGATCAAAAAGTTTATATTGTCGTTCATGGCAATTAAATCTCACTCCTTGCATTTGAAATGTATCACTTGTATGTGGAAGCATGTAATTTGATACTTTCTCCACCCTATAAAGTAACGGATTTTTTAAAGAGTCACCTAACCAGCTCCAACCAGGGTCTTTTCCGCAGCACCGGGCGTAGGTAAAGAGCCTGGGTACGAGGTTGGGATGTGGGTTTGTGCCAAAAGTTTGTCGGCGCTCAAAGACGACGGAGAAAAACACCTATCTTAAAGAAACAACCAACATCGTTGGAACTGATAAAGAAGATTGCGGATACGTTTGCAAACGAAAGTGCGACGTTGAAAGATTTAAGACTCGCAACAATGAGCGTTATAAGCTTCGCTGGCCTGTTCCGATCAAAGGAGCTACTCAACATCCGAGTATGTGATGTAAGTTTGAAAGATGACCATGTCAACATCCACGTTGCGTCGATCAAAACAGACGTTTATAGGGAAGGTCAGGATGTGTTTATCTCAAGGTCCAATACAAATGCATGTCCAGGCTTGTTATTGGAGAAGTATCTTCAAAAAGCCAACGTAACTTTAAACAGTTCCGACTACTTGTTTAGGAGCCTGATATACTTATAAAAGACAAAGCAATACATTTTAGGGAAGAAGGCGGTGTCTTACACAAGGTTTCGTGAACTGTTTAAGGAATGCCTGACACAATTAGGATATGATTGTAGCGTTTACTCCCTTCACAGTTTCCGCGCGGGCGAAGCAACAGAAATAGTAAAGAATTTCCCAAATATAAAGGAGAGAGAACGTTTACTGAAACTTCACGGTAGATGGAAATCCGATATCGCTGAGGACATATACGTACAAGAAGACATACAAGAGAGATTGGCTGTCACTAAAGCATTAAGAGTATAAGTAACGAGTGCAAAAATAAATAAATAAATAAATAAATTGGTTCTTGTTTGGTTGGAGCTAGCCAAGCTTGTAAATTTGTGTCCTTTTATGTGCTGTGCATGATTATAGAGCATGACAGATTAATAAGAAAATATTTTTCATTCGGACGAATGCAATGAGGGAGAATGAAATAGTTTATGATTGAAGAGGGATGTAATAGTTTATAATTGAATGTGTGAAATTGAATGTGTGATATGACAAATTATAAAACAAAAATGCAGTTGAACTATTCAACTTAAAGAATTTGATTTTTAAACAACTATACAATTGACAATTAACCTACGTTTTTCGTTAATGTGAAGTTAATAATTTATTCCAGTATATAGTGGATATGCATCATGTTAAAACTTGAACGTTTTTATCCTAAGGTGAACCATAGTTTAATTTGGACATATGATGCTGGGGGCTATCAAATTTTACACTAGTTAAGTTAGTCATACAAAGTTAGTTATTGGATGAAAACACAATTTTACGTTTCAATTTTACATTTCACACTTTTGTGAAGTGTGATTCGTTTACTTCAGCCCAAATAGTTTTACTTTGATTCAAATCTGTTTTTGTATAAAAAAGTAAAAAACTAGTGTACACACATTTTAGGAATACAAGTTGTTCGTGGCAGAGGTACTACGAAAGCATACCCTTTCGACGAGTGTCAAAAAGATCGCACACATCATGAAATGGAGGTATTGGCTTTAGAAGCACTCAAAAAGAAATTTCCCCAATTTGGTGTGAAAGGTCCAAGTATGCTAAGTAAACTTAGTCACTTTGATCTAGTTGATGGTTTTGTGCGCAATTTTCTTCATTGTTCCCTGCTTGGAGTCGCACGACAACTTCTATCCCTTTGGTTTGACAGCAATAACCACGACAGTCCAGCGTACATTGGACAGCCATCGAAACATACAATGTTTGAAAGTCAGTTGAAGAACACTGTTGTTCCAAAAGAGGAGCGACGACTCCCAAGGTCCATATCTGTACGAGAGCATTGCAAAGGAAACGAATACAAATCGTTTGCCTTGTATTATTCCCTTATCATCCTGCAAGGAATTCTTCCTACTCAATATCTCAACCATTATTTTCTTTTTGTGTGGAGCTTCTACACCAGCTTCTTGGTACTAGTATTTCACCTGATAATTTAAATAAAGTTAAAGCTGCACTTGATCTTTTTATTGTGAAGATGGAAGAGATGTATGGAGTTGCTTGTTGTTCATTTAATGTTCATCAGCTGTCACTACATCACTTGGCTAGAAGTACCCAAATGTGTGGGCTATTGTGGGCTGTATCTACCTTTGTGTTCGAGAGTAACAACGCAACTCTAAAGAACATGATTCAAGGGACACAATATATTTCTGGCCAGGTATGCCAAACCTATGCTATTATGAAAACATTGCCTGTTTACGTAAAATAAAGCGTGAAAGATAATGATATGGTTTATGAAGTGTTGGAGAAATTGGTGCATGGCAAATCCGTGACGAAAAAAGCTGTTAAATTGTCACAGGATGTAACAGCGTTAAGTAAAGCGAAAGTCCGGCATATTTTCATTGACGAAAGGCAACCTTTGACTGACCCTGCTGGTGGATTGGTAGACCACATTGTTTACGAATATAGCAGATTCACCTTGAATGGAAAATTATACGAAAGTGACAAGTATCAAAGATCATTGAAACGTGAAAATTGTTACATCAAGGCAAAACATCAAGGTAGAACGATACATTGCAAAATAACTGCACTACCTACCATAAAGAAGCGCAATTGTGACATCTAGCATCACGAACAATGTACTTGTTCTACAACCAATGTTCTGGTATGCACCCTCCTCAATGTTTCGAGAGATCGAATGTACAGATGTACTCTTTTGAACATAAAATCTGATTTTATATCAGAAGTTACCGAGTCACCAGAAGTTGTGACACTAGACGCTAGTGATATAATCAGCAAGTGCATCAAAGTTTGCCACAACAAAAAGGTCTATCTGGTTGATATGCCAAATATGATCGAGATGGAGTGATAACACTTAGAACTGCAGAAATTTTAAAATAATGTGTTATAATGTACGTGTATATATGATGTCAACCTGCTGTAAAATAAAAGAGTACTGTGCAACGAACGAAAAATTTGGTGTGCCCATAAAGATAATAGTCAGCAAAAAGACACATACACGCATAATAAATAAATGTAGAAAGGTATAGTGGCGTAGGAAGATGGGGTGGGTGGGGGGTGGGGCATATTTATATATTTGAGTTTACAAGCCTTGACAACAATAGATTTCAAAAAAACTTTACAATGCCGAACACGAATATATGAATATGCCCCTCCCCCCAATTATCGATCTTCCTACGCCCCTGGAAAGGTACCTGTAAATATCTGTGAATGAATTGTAAATAATAATACTGCAACAGTTACTTTTTTATTACTGTAGCTTATTCTCCATTACCTAATATGCAATTATGTGTAGGTTATCCTAGTCTCTTATACTGGATGTCACTTGGCAATTTGGCCTAAATGACATATATTTAGCATAATAGAATAAAAACTTTGCCAATAATCTTAAGCAATGTCCGTGTTGTGGTTTAAATAGCACTTAGGGTATGCACAAATGTGTTCTTTAATGTTTGATTAAATGCCCTCCAGCAAAGATTAGACTAGATTGAAATTTTCAGTACATTATATAAGCCTTTATGTAGATTTGTGGCGGAAACTGTACTTTTTCCAATAGCTATTTTTTTAGGCTATATAGTTTTGTCTCAAATAGTAAAACTATAGTGAAATTACTTGCATATGTAAACCATAGTTTTAAAAAAAAACTAAAGTAATTCGGAAAAAAAGTACAGTTTTTCATATAACTATAGTTCCTGCTTCGGAAAACTATAGTTATGGAGAAACTATAGTTTTTCGGAAAACTATAGTTGTTCTTCGAAAACTATGGTTTTTCTCATAAAAACTATAGCTTTATGGAGAACTATAGTTTGTTTCTGAAAACTATTATCGAAAACTATAGTTGTTCGGAAAACAAAAGTTGTTGTTAAAAACTATAGTTTTTGTGACTAAAACTATAGTTTTCAGCCAAAAACTATAGTTTATTTTTGTAATATGACATGATTGAGATCTGCTGATGCCAACCGTTGCTGTTCAAGTTCGTGTTTGGACATAACGATTGACTTGTATTCTGTACAACCGCCAATTGCGCCAAGAGCTATAACTCGCACAAACAGTATGAGATCAACACTCGATTTCGGTCTATGGGGATCACAAACACTTTCAGTAGTGTGATTGTGGAGGCAATTGCTCTGGTATGAGGTCGCAATTTACCATATAGACCTCCCGTTTTCTTTACGAAATTTGGCTTAAAGCCAAGTCCTATTCACAAAATCACTTTTATTTCTGCATATGAGTATATGTACTGAGCAAGAACGATCAGTGTTATATAAGTAATACTTCCCTAATCATTAGTTTCCATGGTCCAGCTTAGAGTATATGTCCTGCAGTGAAGGCTAGGACCCAGCTTCAAAATGGAGTATATGTTCTAGTTGGCTCAGGATCCAACTCTAAATCCGGGCGGTAAAAGTATATCCCTCTTGTTCGAATCCCTCTTGTTCGCATTCTCCGTTTAGTGGGACGATACTGACTTTCGGCAGTTGCAAGTAGCGGTGGTTGGTGAATATTCAAATTCACCTGATGAGTGTAACAGGGTTCTCCCTGTTATACGAAACAAATTTGTAGTGAATTAAAATCTAAATGTAATATTTCAAGTTTGTTTTTATCTTATTCTTATTTGCTCTACTATTGTATTGAGCACTGCGTCTATATATATGATTCACAAATTGTTTATATTCTATATATATATATATATATATACATATATATATATATATATATATATATATATATATATATATATATATATATATACATATATATATATATAAATATATAAATATATATATATATATATATATATATATATATATATATATATATATATATATATATATATACGTATATATATATATATATATATATATATATATATATATATATATATATATATATATATATATATATATATATATATATATATATATATATATATATATATATATATATATATATATATATATATATATATCACAGACGAAGAAAAGAACATCAATTAAATGGTGGGTGACAACACACCATTTAATTCAAACGTTTCCGCAAATGCGGGACAAAGATTTCTCAAAATAGTTGCCGAGTGTTTCCCACCTCACCATAACCTACACAAAATTTTCAACAAAAATACACATAACAAACGCTTACTAAGAAATGAAACATATTCACCAACCACCGCTACTTGCAACTGCCGAAAGTCAGTATCGTCCCACTAAACGGAGAACACGAACAAGAGGGAGTCGTGTACCAGGCCGTGATCGAAAGACAAGACAATAAGGAGATTCAATCCTACATCGGCATAACAGAAGGCCCTTTCAAATTGCGGTACAATAACCACAACAACACTTTCCGCAAAGCCAAACGCAAAAATAGCACTTTTCTCAGCAAGTACATTTGGAACTTAAAAGATAACGACATCAAATTTTCCATAAAATGGAGACGAACAGTTGCGTAGGGTTAACAGATGGAAAGTTCAAGACAAGATATGCAAACCATAACACTTCATTTTGGCACGAAAAGTATAGAAACTCGACGAACTTGAGCCTTTTGCCTACTATACGAAACATTCATTATTGTAAATTTAGTATTTTAATTAGGTTTATATAAATAGGAGGAAATATTATTGTAAAAAACATTCCACTGAAGAAGCCGTAATAGGCGAAACATTTGGAAAATATACCTTGTGTATTTTTATGTCTTAAGAAATTTATAAGCAAAGTTCATGCACTATCCAGACATGGTACCTCACATCCATTCACATATATATATATATATAAATAAATATATATATATATATATATGTATATATATATATATATATATATATATATATATATATATATATATATATATATATATAAATATATATATATATAAATATATATATATATATAAATATATATATATATATATATATATAAATATAAATATATATATATATATATATATATATATATATATATATATATTATATATATATATATATATATATATATATATATATATATATATATATATATATATATATATATATATATATATATATATATATATATATATATATATATATATATGTATATAGTCGCTATCATTAACGTTGTCCAAATCAACTATATCAATATACATGTCATGTGACTTGCTATGGGTTCTTCGCGGATATTACGAGTTCAGTCGGGCAGTGTTTCCAATAAGTGAAGCAAGATTGAAAAATGCTGGCACCATATTCGAACGACCTACGGTGGCGAATGATATTTCACCGCCTCTTTTATCAACGTACCTATCAGGAAATCACTTCACAGCTATTTGTTTCTACTAAAACAGTTTACCGTACTTATCACACGTTTATCAACACTGGTGATGTAAAACTTTGTGTCCTTGGTCGACCAAACGACAATTGTATATAAGGGTTTTGTTAAACTAAGTATTGATTATAACAAGACATGCAGTCAGGCGTGATGCACCTAAGCACACAAACAATCAAGCTATATAGTAATTTGTTAAGCTTCAGTGAACCGCTCAAAAAAGCACATCGGATATTAACATGTGGAACAGCGAAAAACAAAAAAAGATTTGAAACGAAAACATATTTTATGCATAAATTTAAAATGTTAGGGACAAACGGATGCTTTGTGTCTTTCATTAACTTTATTACAGACGCGATTAAAAGGCCAACAACTAATTTGTTTATACCAATTGGCGAAAGGGAATTCTAAAAGAACACAATAAACTGGCTTTGCTCAATATTCATGGTCATTTTAACCGAATGCATCATCCTTCGCTTTCATAAATTGTCTGCACAAAATAATACAGTACAAATTCAATCGTACTACGATTAAGTACAACTATGAGTGCATGTACCAGTCGCGTTAATTAAAAATATACTTAGCTGCATTTGCGGCATTCTAAGTGGAAAATGCATAATGATGTACTCTTTGTGAGGAAAAAAAGTATTTGTATCGTTTGGTCGACCAAGGACACAAGGTTTTACATCACCAGTGTTGATAAACGTTTGATAAGTACGGTAAACAGTTTAAGTAGAAACAAATAGCTGTGAAGCGATTTCCTTATAGGTACGTTAATAATGGACGCGGTGAAATATCATTTGCCACCGTAGATCGTTCGAATATGGTGCCGGCAATTTTCAATCTTGCTTCACTTATTAGAAACACTGCCCGACTTAACTCGTAATATCCGCGAAGCACCCATAGCAAGCACCCGCGAGTTGATGCATACTAATAAGTCACATGACATGTATATCAATATAGTTGATTTGGACAACGTTAATGACAGCGACTGATGTGTATATATATGTATATGTATATGTATATATATGTATAGATATATATATATATATATATATATATATATATATATATATATATATATATATGTATATATATATATATGTGTATATATATATGTTAATATATATGTATATTATATATATATATATATATATATATATATATATATATATATATATATATATATATATACATATATAAATATATATATATAAATATATATATATATATATATATATATATATATATATATATATATATATATATATATATATATATATATATATATATATATATATATATATATACAGGGTGTATCAAAAAAAAGTAGACAAATCTGAAATCGCACTCTGCTTCGCAAAGCGCCTCAATATACAATGTTTTTTTATTAAAAGAGATTGTTTTGGTACTTATAATCTAGAATAAACCGAAAAAATAAGAAATTTAAAACTTCAATACCCGGGGGGGAGTTCTGTTTCTTACGGCAATATAAATATGCCTTGCGCACAAAACTTAAATGCTTAAAAGTAATTTTGACTTGGTAGATGGAAAATTTGTCGGGTTTTGTATTGCTGTACAAAATTTCAGAAAATTTGATTTGAGTCTAAGCCGTTCAAAACGTCGTGCGAACGTCCATATGTTTAGCAAAATTAGCTTTGTGCATGTTTAATTTATGTATTTACTTAATTTGCATACAACTCCCAAAGGATATTTAAAGTGCATATGAAAGAATTTTTATTTGTTCCCTAAAATATCGGCCATGACGAGACGATTCGAATGATGTATATCATTATTTGATAGGACAAATACTTCCAGAGATATTTAGCTTCGAACACGCCAAAAAATAGGTTTTTTTAAATCAGGCCGGGAGAAAAGAAGCTGGGTACGAATCAAGGTTTGTGACGTCAAATCGGGAACGGAAGTAATTTGACCTCCTAACTGTTCTTTAGTGTTTTGTATAAACAGCGCAATTAAATTAGAAAAATTTGAGAAAATTTGTTTTATTTTACGAAAGTTATACTAATATGAGTAGTTCTAAGGTATACTCCGATGAAACGTTTTCATCTAATGAATCAGAGCCGGATTATGTTGATGAATACAAACTTGAAGTCGAGCAATTTGATGTAGCCATGTAGGTTCCACTTCGCCATCGCACGAGGCAAAGGTGAAGGCATCGGAAGACATTGTAGCTGCGGCAGCTTCAATTTCTTGGATCATACAGGAAAGCCAGTGATGTGTAGCACATCATTCAGGATTTAGGATTACCTGTTTAGAGAAATGGTCACTCCGGATGGCCGCAAGTAAATATCGAACAATATCTCGCCGAGCATTTCGCCGAATGGTTCAGAAGAGACGTAAGTATTAGGCTGAGCTTTTGTTGCAATTAAAAGTAATTGACATGTTTTACACAAACACACTATACTCACTTTAAGAAATAGACTACATAAATTATAACCCTAATACAGCTAACGATACGCTCGCAGATCCATAGATAGACCGCAGATTAAAAATGCATGCAGTGGTTGTTTGCAATTTGCTTTTCTTCATGTTATTGCTCAAATTACTGTACATAATTTTGTTTCCAATATTTTTTGCTCAACCATGAAAAATATACCACCAGATACCACAGCATTCTTCACAGATGCTATCTAATTTATTTGCCTTTATTTTGTTTTTTGTATACTTACTATTTCTAATCTTTTTTTAGGTTCTAGCAGGCAAGATCATATAGAGACTGGAGTTTTCTCAACTTGTCTACAGCATGTGTATACCAACCAACTCAAACAAAATTTAGAGAAAATTCAGATGTATTTACAGGTTTTGATGAGGATATTGACTCAGAATAATAAACTGTTTTACAAATACAACATACTATTTTTACACTTTGCCCCAAATGGCCTTTGTTCAACTGTTTTAATAGCATAGTCAATGTTTGCTTCCCCTCCCTGAGGTTGAGCCAAATATTGTTTAGTGCATTAAATCTATTGTGCACAAGTCGAGTGCAATGAGGCAATGACAACACAAAACTGCTAAAGGTCACTTGGTGAACAGTACAATAAACACAGGTTAATAAATTATCTTGCACATACACTTTTTCTATCTATTTCCATCACATTTGTTGTATTAAATATCTATTTGTTAATAAAATAAAACTACAGAATTAAATATACAATATCTACAATATCATATAGTCATTTGCCACTCTGCTTATTCCTTGGGCAATCCAGGACATTTTCATGTCCCTTCTGGTTTCTCAACAATTTTCAGACACTATAAAATAATTATATAATGTTAGGAATTTATGTGTTTTTATTGGTCAAGACAGACACAGAATTGCACCACACAAAACTGTATTTCAAAATGTTTAATGCTGTTTTCTTGGTATAAAATAAATAAATAGATTAGATTTTGCTTTGTCTGTTCAGTTATAGATGAACAGTATGAATTCCTAATGTGGGAAGAACAAAAATGTGATAACTTAGCCCTGGTGACTTTCAAGCTGTTTTAAACGAAATCTGTTACTAACAATGGCAAAATACAATTATTCTTTTATCAAACCGACATACAGAAACATTCATTGCACCAAACAAATTCTATTGCTGGTTTGTATATAATGTCATAGCAGCCATGTTGGAGGTATAACACAGAATAAAGAATATATTAGTACTATTGTCGGATCTGGCTGGCGTGGATGGCCGACATTGTCTGCGCTTTTCTAGAGATTGACTGCAAACCAGGAATAAAACCTTATGAGCGTGCCTCCTACTAGATCTAAGTATATATAACTGAAAACACTTACTAGAACGTACTTCGGCAGAGATTTTCTTCTCGTGGGTCAACTTTTGTTCTTCGTCAACAGTTCATGGCGAAGAAGCCTGTTTTCTTTTCGTAATATGAGACATTCGTCACACACGTATGTAGCCATTGTTTGGGTAAACTTCTCACGTTATATCCCTTCATTTAGTTCCTTCGGGTTCAAACAAAAACAATTGTTAAACTGTGGACACTCTACTCGTACATGTAGTGTAAACCGTTCTTACAATGTCTAGTTAACAACAAGGTCAATAAAGCTAACTTTGTAGCAAACCGATTTGCGGTATGCAAATGAAAGAATTAACTTAAAGTGTTAACAGTGTTAAATTACCGAAACAATGGTTTCTGATGCTGTAGTTTCGTCCATTACAACACCAGTTTCCTCGAACTCTATTGATGTAGAGGGTTGGGGCTCTTCTACTGCAGTATGTTCTCCCTTCGCAATCTAAAAATTTTTTTAATGGTAACATAAGTTAGAAATACTTGCGATATATCATCATCATATATGCAATTTTGCTTTATAAATTGTTTGCCTCAGCAATCTCACCTTGTGTTGAAGTGTTCTAGCTGTTCTCATCGTCATCTCTTGGCCGCCTTCGCTTGCAGCGAACAATGTTGGGAACGATGAAACATGCAAAGCAAACATGGAATGTAAGCTTGCCCCGGCAAATTTACTTGGCGAACAAATGCGTCCAGCCTCCAGATGCTTCGAGTAGCTACATCCAGCTTGAACTGGAAGGCTCCAATTTAGCGTGTTTGCGCTTAACGAAATCTACCCAGCGCTTGACTCGCTTTATCGCCTCTGGTCTGGAATTCCCATCACAAAGAATCTTATGAAGAATTATACCCCTTTTTGGATCCGGCGTGTTAGAACACCCAA
The DNA here is from genome assembly GCA_963855995.1 of Muricea muricata. Lineage (NCBI taxonomy): Eukaryota > Metazoa > Cnidaria > Anthozoa > Malacalcyonacea > Plexauridae > Muricea > Muricea muricata. The sequence continues at coordinate 91,552,505 of OY979716.1, read as the reverse complement.
AAACAACGCAAAGCGAAGGTATTTTACACTCATATTTGTCCTCATATGCTGCGCCAAACAATATTGATTTATAGCAAATTGATACTTGCAAAATTACTTCCGTTCCCGATTTGACGTCACGAGCTTTATTCGGACTCAGTCTTATTTTTCCCGGCCACTTTTGAAAATTGGCGGGTTTAAAGTCAAATATCTGCGAAAATATTTTTCGGATTGGGAAATGCAACATGTCATTCGAATCGTCTCGCCACGGCCGATTTTTAGTGAAAAAATCGAAATTCTTTCATATGCACTTTAACTAAAATTGGAACATTTCTTCAGAAAAACGATTCTTATTGAGAAAAAATATACGTTCGCGCGGCATTTCGACTGGCTTAAACTCAATCAAATTTCTTGAAATTTTGAACAGCAATAAAACTCCTAACATACTTTCTACCTACCGACTCAAAACTACTTTTAAGCCTTTAGATTTCGTGCGCAAGCCATCTTTAATGTGCCTCAAAATATGCACACCCCTGGGTTTGAAACATTTAGATTTCAGAATATTTTCATTTATTCTACACCGTAAGTATCCAAGCAATGCACATTAATAAAAAACTTCATACTTCAAGCCGCTTCGCTTGATTGAGAGCCGTTTCAAAATAGTCTACTTTTTTTTATACACCCTGTATATATATATATATATATATATATATATATATATATATATATATATATATATATATATATATATATATATATATATATATATATATATATATATATATATTCGGCAGAGTTCGCCCAAGGTCTTACAGCGCAGAAGTATCTCTCTATCTACCAAACTCAAGGTCTACAATGCAATAGTTCTCCCATCACTGTTGTACGGCTGTGCGGCCTGGACTCTGTACCGCAGGCACCTAAAAAAGCTCCAACAGTCCCACATGCGCTCACTGCACTTCATTATGCAGATTCATTGGCAAGATCGCGTCTCGAACCAAGAAATCATAGAGAGGGCAAACACTACCAATATTGAGGCTATGATCCTCAAAGCCCAATTACGCTGGACTAGTCATGTCATCCGAATGGACGAGTCCAGAATCCCTCGCCAGCTTCTCTACGGTGAGCTAAGTCAAGGCAGACGCAAACAAGGCCAACCCGAGAAGAGATACAAGGATAATCTCAAGTCAAATCTCAAATGGGCAGGCATTCAACCGAATGAACTGGAGACAGCCGCAGCCAACAGATCTGGATGGCAAGTGAAGGTTAAGAACGCTGCTAGAAATTTCGAGAATGACCGCCGCCTGTGATTGCAGCTGCGAGAGATCGCCATAAAAGAGCAGCGAACGCCCCAATCACAAGCCGAGACATACCATGCCCAACCTGAAACCGTGTATGTGCCTCAATATTTGGAGTACAAAGCCGCATGCGTGCCCACCGTTGACACTTTTTCGTTTTAACTTTTATTGATTGCTTCAAACCACTAGCTCTGGCACTTAAATATCATAATTCACATGCGATACTCGTACTCAGACCGCGTAGCTCAGATGGTAGAGCGTGACGCTAGCAACATCAAGCAGGCGCGGATCTAGGCGTGGTCAAAGCGGTCACGCAACTCATGTAAAAAATGCGCAGGTAATCAATATTCAAAGTTAATCCAGTTTATTACTTTTCATGCAGCGGCAGGGGTGTAATAATTGACATTCTAGTCCAGTTAGTTAAATTCGTTCAGTGGCACAGCTTTGGTAAAGCAATACTATTAAGTGATGGACAAGCGGTATTACCCATTAATTTTGCCTGGTCACATGTTAAACTCTAGCTATTTGATTGGATCTTCATGGAGATCCGCCATTTTGACCGATACTTGCGGGGGTCTGACCAGTTTGTGCAATCCAGCGAGTCTTCTGATTGGATGATTCAAAAAAATTATCCATTCCTATTGGCTAAGAATTCTTGACCGGTCACGACCATATATGTCAATGGCCATGACCGATTCGCGTGCCGCAATGCAAATATACTGAAGCTTTGGAAAAGTATTTGCACCGAAGTGAAGGGTAAAATTCAATGCTTGCGCTCTTCACAGGAGCTTTTGGTGAACGTGGTGTATTCACCCGACCACGCTTTAGCTAGAAACTTTGGAGCCGAAAGTTACGTGCCCAAAAATGTTCGTAAAGGAAAGAACGAAGCGTGTACTGTTATAAGGTAAGTTGGGCAATAATACCTTGTTTATGTGCTATTAGTTATACAATTATTGTAGATTTGCAGTGTGAAATATGGACAACTTTCGTTCGTATATATAGCATATTGATATATTTGCATATACTTGCGTTAGGTGCAAAGGTCAACTTGATTTCAAAACAATGTTGTGTACTTTATTAACTTATGTTGTAAACTTTGTAAAATCACTGAAATGCAATCTAAAATTTTAAATCACAACACGACAGTGTGTTATATTGTGTATATTGCCATTTATGAACCAAATTTCTGTTGATCTATTTAATAGTATTTATTTCTGAAATATGACATTGCCTATGGTATTATTGGATACAGTAAAACCCCACATAAAAGAACCAGTAGGTTAAGAACCACCAGCCTGAAATTTAGGCAAATGGGTACCTAAAAAAAGAACCACTTCAGGCTGACAAATCAAACTGGTTCTTAAAAATCCTTATTAAACTTTTAGCTGAAATAGGTGCTAATTGTGTACTAGGAAGAAAACAAAGTACTGTGATCTTGCCAGCAGGAATTGTCATTCAACCACATCCTGCATGCATATGTTTTATCAAAACAGCAATCAATTCACAACATAATGAATCTTCATAATGTATTCAACACATTTTGTACAATAAGAGGTTTAAAACTCTATACCAGGAACAATTGTTTTTGACTGGAAATAAGAAGCAGTCAAGAACCACTTCAGCCTGATTTCTTTTCTAAGTACCTGTTATATAAGAAACACTTCAGCCTGAAGTCAAAATTAACTGGTTCTTTTATGTGGGGTTTTACTGTACTATACAGATAAGTGACATTATTTATTTTGGAATATTTCCACTAGATCTAATGTCTCTGGTGATTGTCTTTACAGTTCTGTGTCTTTGGTACTGGCAGGTGATAACAGTATAGTTCAACCCTTGAGAATTTTAACTTCCTTGAGCTTTACATTCAGGCTAATTTTTATTCACAACTCCCTTTTTTTGTCTGCTATGAAAGAGCATGGTTAGTACTATTATTGCCTTAAAAATCTTCTACCTTGTATGTGTCCAAAGATTGTTTGGATAGTAATCTAACTTGGTGATGACCTAGTGAGGAGAGAGCCAAGAGGCTATTTTAAAATGTAGTAGTCACAAGTGGTCATCATTTCTATGCATTTTGGGTCTTTCATCTGTTTTAGGTACAAATATACGTATCTACTACCCTGATTGTGGTAAGCTGAAATATAAATTGCTTTTTAACTGCCTATTTAAACCTCGCCAGTATAATCACAATATAGCTTTAGATGCAATTTACCTGTTGTTTTTGTTTGACAGTAGAGTTCAACCTGGTAAAACCTTTTAGCCTAATCATTTTGTTCCTTTACTTTTTTATCCTCATTATTTAGTATTTAATAATAGATGATAGAAAACATATTGGTGTCTGTAACAAAATAAAACAATATTTTGTTCATAATGGGGCAGTCTCCATGTAATATGAAATATGATATAGCATGCGAGTTAGGCCTGAGTGACCAAATGTAAATCTATGAGACAGGGAAGGTAAAAAAACAATATCTAGTAATAGAAATAAATAGTTAATAGGAACCATATTGGTATCATGTACAATTGACAAATTTTTGTAACAATAGTCTCTATGTTAATAAATAAAACATAAATAATATTTAGCAACAACAGTCCCTTTGTTCCTAATGAGGCAGTCAACATAGAGCATGAAATAGCATGCCAGCTAGTTGTGAGTGACGTATTGTAAGTGTATGAGATTTTGAAGGTCAAAAAATAAACAAACAAAAAAGAGAAAGCTTGTGTGTCAGATTCGTTTCTTTATGCCTTTCCTAAGCATGCTGATGAGTCCTGATATTGAGCAAAACAGCAGTAGAGCTCAAATGTGTCTGTAACAAAGTTAATGCTAATATGATGACGTTATGACGTCATTGTATTGGTGACGTCATTACTATGACGTCACAGCGATCACTGCCCAGAATTTTTGACTCACGTTTAAAAAATCCTAGATCCGCCCCTGACATCAAGGTCGTGAGCTCGATTCTCACCGCAATAAACGTATTTTTCACTTTCCCGGTTGAGACGCATTCACTTCACAGCACTTTCTTGTGATGGCATTCCGCTTGTCTTATACTAGCAGGTAAGCTGTTCCATAAACGATAAAACCGCACCACTATATCCAAAGGTATTTTTTAGATAATTGGTGCGGGGTAAAGGGACAGCAAGTTTGTTCACGGAGTCTCGTAGTATATAAGAAGTTATATTACTGCGATTAGTAAATTTAGAACATAGATATTCAGGTGCAAGATTATTCAAAGATTTGAAAACCATCAACGCTTTTTGAAATCGGCGCCTGTTGTCCTAAATCATTCCACCCTAAATTTTCCAGTAAGCTTTTGGCATCGGCGTCAAAGCTAGAAAAGGTCAACATCCGTACTGCACGGTTTTGAAGTTTTTGAATTTTATTAGATAAATTAATGCCGCAATTCCCCACACGACATTACAATAATCAAAATGTGGTTGTATTAGAGCTTGATAAATCACATGCAATGTTTCCAATGAAACAAATGACCTTAATCGCTTAATAGCACCGATACTAGAAGCAATTCGTTTAGTCAATTGATCAATACGTCTACTTCATGTAAGATTTTCATAAGGTGACTTTGTTGTGGAAACTCGGTCTAAAGGAATTCCATTTATTTCAAGAAAAGGATTTTCCGAAAGAGTACTTAGACGTTGTCTCGATCCAATTAGCATGTACTCACTTTTAGTCAAGTTTATATATATATATATATATATATATATATATATATATATATATATATATATATATATATATATATATATATATATATATAGATATATAGATATATATATATCTATATATATATATATATATATATATATATATATATAGATATAGATATATATATATATATATATATATATTTATATCTATATATATAGATATATATATTTATATATAGATATATATATAAAGATATATATATATTTATATCTATATATATAGATATATATATTTATATATATATATATATATATATATATATATATATATATATATATATTTATATATATATATATATATATATATATATATATATATATATATATATATATATATATATATATATATATATATATATATATATATATATATATATATATATATATATATATATATATATATATATATATATATATATATATATACAGGGTGTCCCAAAAAAACCGGAACCCGCATAAATTAATTATGCAGTCGTTAAAAATATTATTCATAATAATGTAATTATTATTCACAGTAGTGTGATGACTTGACATTTCTGTACCTCTGGAATTTCCTATTTTTGTGCAGCATATGTCAAAGCAAAACAAGTTAAAAGTAATGTCTTAATTGTATGTCATTGTTTAATTCTAAATGCAATTGTTTAAAATCAGTATTGTGTATTTTTTTACGCAGGCTTATTTAAACCTTGGAATCTTATTACAACATAGCTGGAAAAAATGGCATTTAAGATTCAGTTCAGTGCTGTCAATTTGTGATTGATAATGCATACAACATTAATTTATGCAGGTTTCATTTAAGTGCATATATAATTGTTTATGCGGGTTCCGGTTTTTTTGGGACACCCTGTATATATATATATATATATATATATATATATATATATATATATATATATATATATATATATATATATATATATATATATATATATATATATATATATATATATATATGTATATATATATATATATATATATATATATATATATATATATATATATATATATATATTATATATATATATATTATTGCAATGTAATTCTAGACTTGAGAGTAAATGTTATAGTTAACAGTCTAGTTTGTAAGCTTGGTATATGGTGTGTATAATGTGTTCTCAAGCTTTTTATTACTCAGAAAAATTTCTGAGTCCCCGAGTGGGGATCGAACAGGCTTCAAGTACGAAGCAGACACAACATCGTCACTCGAACCAGATCGCGATAAAACCTCTTGACGAGTACTGAGTTCTCAGTGGCGCAGTGGTAGCGCGCTTGTCTAGAAACTAAAGAGGTTGCGGGTTCGATCTTACAAACCAAGCCAAATACCAAGCATACAAACTACAATCATTTTCAAAAGTACTTGGGACACTAGCAATTAATTTTTCATGAAAAATCAACGTACACCGTTGGTATATCTATAAAATCCGTATTTTCCCTTCCCCGCCACCCCAATCAATGTTGGTTTCCCAACCTCAACACCCTAACGCATAATATGTTATGCTAGATGGGTCAAAATATTGAGAAGGGGGCGCGGGAGAATGAATTATTTGTAAAAAATGAGAAATTTCCTCAAGTGTCCCAACACTTTTCAAAATGATTGTAAATTGTTAACTAGCTTAACATTTACTATCACTTCTAGAATTACATTGCAATATATACATTTTGAAATACATATATATGTATGTATGTATATATATATATATATATATATATATATATATATATATATATATATATATATATATATATATATATATATATATATATATATATATATATATATATATATATATATATATATTATATACGATTCGGGGCTCAGCCCCTTCGCCCTATATATATATATATATATATATATATATATATATATATATATATATATATATATATATATATATATATATATATATTAAAGAAATAGAAAACGAGTCGCGTGCGTTTATAGTGTGATAATGCACGCGGGAAATGTTGGGAGAATACGAAAGAATACGAGAGAAGCGTGTAAAACACGAGGCGTAGCCGAGTGTTTTACACGTTTCTCGAGTACTCTCCTAACATTTCCCAAGTGCATTATCACACGATAAACGCACAAGACGAGTTTTTGTATTTCTTTTATAATATAAGGACGTTATTGCGCAGCATACAATATTTTAAAACAGATTGATAATAAAATTCTCCTGACATGTCAGGATTGACGTCACGCAACTGCTTTTGCTCATTGCTTAGCAACAAGCTTACATTTTTAAGCGGCCGGGGAAAGAAGTTTTTAAGCAACAAAAACGGATTTTTGATATTCATAATTTCAAAATAGTTTTAGAAAGGGTAGCATTGATACAAGAGGTGGTTTACAGCTGTTTTGCTGCATATGGCATGAGATTTTTGGCAAGAAACTCGTTTGCTGCATATGGCATGAGATTTTTGGCAAGAAACTCGACTGAATCTGATCTTTTCGTCGTCCTGCTTTGTTTCTGTTTGCTGAAGGTATGGAATATATTTTACGTGTTTCGCCGATGATATGTCAACGAGTTTCTGTCCCTACTTTCTTGATAAAATTAGGTTTGTTTTTGTAGTTTTCTTGCACTTTTTCACGGTTTTTTTGTGTTTTTCTCGCTGCCTTTTTTTAAAGTTTTGTCGAGTCGTTCAATCGAATTCGTACTCAGCGAAAACAGCTACGAATGTTTTTTTATCGTTCTGCTTTGCCCAGTTTTTCTTTTTGTTTTCAATC